>CM065669.1:4669383-5359244 GCA_033220385.1 Triplophysa yarkandensis | reverse complement strand
AAATGTGTGCTTTGTGACGAACACATGTTGGGAATAAAGTGTCCTTCAGCGGATGTGTCGTCTGCGCTCATCTGTTACATTGTATCACTCCCGCGGGCTTCATGTTCACGTGCTGTTACAATGTTGCGGTTTCAATGTTGTTACATTAGTTGGACTACCCTTGCACTAGTTGAGTGGTTAGTTTGGTGGTTATAGATATCAGAAAGGTGCCAAAGTGGTTAACTCCTCGTAAAGGCAATGTCCCTAATGTCTCTGTAAAGAAGCTTCTCAAAACTGAACTAACGCATACTTTTACTGCATCTATGACATCACATTGACTGTATGTACATGCCTGGTTACCTGCGGCAGCATTTTTGGGCATCACAGGGGCATTCCCTCGATGCTTGAAATGCTGAATGAGAGGTGCCCAGAAGGTCTGGGAAGGTCTCAAAGTCTGTGAAGGTCTCCAAAAGTCAATGAAGGTCTGTGAAGGTCTCAAAGTCTGTGAAGGTCTCAAAGTCTGTGAAGGTCCCTAAAAGTGTGTAAAGGTCTCTAAAGGTGTGTAGAAGTCTGTGAAAGTCTCTTAAAGTCTGCGAAGGTCTCCAAAAGTCTGTGAAGGTCTGTGAAGGTCCCTAAAAGTCTGTAAAGGTCTCTGAAGGTCTCTAAAAGTCTGTTAAGTTCTGTGAAAGTCCCTTAAAATCTGCGAAGGTCTGTGAAGGTCCCTAAAAGTCTGTGAAGGTCTCTAAAAGTCTGTAAAGGTCTCTTAAACTCTGTTAAAGTCTGTGAAGGTCCTTAAAAGTCTTTTAAGGTCTGTGAAGGTCTCTAAATGTCTGTGCAGGTCTCTTAAACTCTGTTAAAGTCTGTGAAGGTCCTTAAAAGTCTGTAAAGGTCTGTGATGGTCTCTTAAAGTCTGTGATGGTCTGTGAAGGTCTCTAAAAGTCTATAAAGGTCTGTGAATGTCTCGTAAAATCTATAAAGGTCTGTGAAGGTCTGTGAAGGTCTCTAAAAGTCTGCAAAGATCTCTTAAGGTCTGTGAAGGTCTCTAAATATATCTGAAGGTTTGTAAAGGTATCTAAAAGGCTGTGAAGGTCTCTAAAAGGCTGTGAAGGTCTGTGAAGGCCTCTAAAAGTCTGTGAAGGTCTCTTAAAGTCTGTGAAGGTCTGTGAAGGTTTGGAAAGAACTGTGGAAGTCTGTGAAGGTCTCTGAAGGTCTCCAATCCATGAACTCCAGTTGAAGGTTGTGTGCTGTTAAGAACTGTATAGATATGCTTGGGTTTGGATAATCCAGACTTTCTGAATTTCGGTCAACTAATGTTGGGTTGTAAGAAGGTAATACACATGAGTGACATTTAAATTTAAGCATTTGGCTGATGCTTTTATCCCAACTTTCATGGATGGAGGATACAATGAAGCTGTAAATCATATAGAGAACTATAAAGGATAATGTAGATAGATTCTGGGAGTATTTATAAAAGGATATTCAGACATCCTGAAGAAATGCTTTTTTTTTCGCCACGTTCCTGTTTCTTCCTAAAGCAACGAATGGCTGAGTTTCAACCTGTTTGACTTGCAATGTCTGGCGTCTCATTTCGACAGTCTGAAACAAACATTTCAACATTCTTACTGCTGAAATTAACTGGAAAAAGTCAATGGAACAGAGCTTTGGAGGTAGATGAAGCACAGACAACATAGTAGATCCTTGTGGGAGAATTGAGGTTAATTTGCATGTCTTGGCAGGTTGCCCATAGATTTCCCTTGTGTAGTTTTAGAGGTACCATCTTAATGATGTTGTATTAGAGATGATGTTGCGTTTGGTCTTCGAATCTGAGTGAGGAAATATTTTTGGTCCCTTTCCATCTTGAACTCTTTGTGTACGCAAATACCCAGCCAATGATAGGAATTGTGTTAGTTTAGACTCCACGTCACATCAGCATCGATGTCCCACGCCATTTTTAACAAACAGAAGCCAGATTGCTGTGTTCTTGCCCGGGGTGATTGAGCTTGTTCACAACAGCTGTTCTGCCACGCAGATGAGAATCTGGTTCGCTCCTCTCGTTCATCTCCATGCAACCGGTATGATTCAGTTTACCTGGGACCAACAGATGTCACCCAGAAAGCAAAGCAAACAAGTCTAGTAAACCAGTATATAGTTTCCATTACGCACACTTGGTTGGTAACCAGCGTGGACAATAGGATTAGGTTCCACTTTGCTGTATTTGCCTTTCCATTTCATTATAGATTTCAAAGAAATCAAAGTTCAACAGATTTTCTTTCTTTATTTTAACTTCCTTCCATATTTTGAAGAAAGTTGACACCAATTCACATCAATTGAATGGAAACGACAGCAATGCAAGTCATGGGTGCCAGTTATCAACGTGCTTTAAAATATCTTCTTTGATGTTCTGCTAAATGTGTAAATGATGTAAATGATGACAGAATTTTTAGATTTTGGTGGATAACTTCAATATGTTCTTATTATTAATGCATTTTATTATTTACTTATGCAAGTTATTAATGATTTTCTTATGAATATTTAATGTCATAACATAAATAATCTTAAAATTACTAAGTTCTTTGGTTAATGTAGTTTTCAGGCATGACTTGATTCTGATATCAAATACTCACTTTCACAGTGCAGTTATTTAAAAAAAAAAAGTCCATCTGCATATTTTCATCATCCTTTTTTAACTCTACAACTCAATTCATTGACTCCTATAAATAATGATAGTGTCTTTTGCAAAAACAGTTGCCATGAACAGGACATATATCACATAGTTTGATACCCACTTTGGAAACATTCTCAACCTGTCAGTCACCTGAAATGTAGTTAAACATCTTTTAAACAAACCGCAGTGGATTTCAGCCACTGAACTTAATCTCGATGTGCCGGGATGCATCTCCATTCATATGTACATGAATTCAGTATGCCAGTATGGATGCAGGCATATATCCACCCATGCATAAATTCATAAGCTCTACACATGCTCTACTTCATACATATTGATGGGTTGTAATGTTTTGCTGTTAACGTCATTTGTCCCGGATCTAGATCTTTATCGCGGCTCCTGGATGCATCCCAGAGCGCGCGCAATGCTTTGGCATCAAGCGTGCACTTATTACCCCACCGCTGTCCTTCCGTCTCTGCACCGTTTTGACACAAGAGGTTAAACGGGATGCCAGTTTGGAAAGAGTTCCCTGGTCGTTGCTAGATAACTTTCAGACACCTGACATTTGGTGCTTGTCATAGATGATACTTCACATACATATTAATACGGTTGGTTGAGGTGAGCCTTTGCATTTCAATCATCTGATACAGACCTTTTGCTATTTGTCTGGGTTGCCCTGGCAACTGGAGGCCACCAGGCTGCCACAACTCCCACTTGATGAGTTTTGCTGGCAGATGATCTTGTAGTAAAGAGACAGAGCTCACTGATGATATAATGCTACATATATCTTGCTTGGCGGGTCGAAAAGGAGTTGCTGTTCACACTTTTGAACCTGTATGACTTTCTTACTTGTACTTCTGAATGTTGGCAAGTGCCACTTATTTACCTGCATTGTTTTTGAAGTCAGTTAGGGTCAATGTTGTTTTGTTACCAACATTCTTTGAAATATCTTCTTTTGTGTTCTGCAGAAGAAAATCAGGTATAAAAGGTCATGACGAATTTTCATTTTTCGGTAACATGTCATGTTAACTGGTCTCTCCTTGCATAAAGATGCATCTTAATGTGTTTTCAGTGATTAAGGATGACTGTTACTGGCTCATGAACACACCGAAGGGATCTTATACCAACAACTAGTTGACACACTCAGTTGTTTATCACTGAGAGTTCACAAGAAAATATTTACGCAGAAACAGCTGCAGGTGTATGCATGATGAATGGCAATGTAAATAATAATTTCTGTAATGTCCCAGAAGTCTGACAAGTTACTTTTTATTTTCAGATTAATTAAATGCTGTGTAGAAACAAATTGCATATCCAAATTCTTAAAGGGAAAGTTTAATACCCTCATGCCATCCAGGAACTGTGTGACCGAAAAAGAGATATTTTGAAAAATTAATTATTCAACTAAAGCTTCTTTGTGTACTCCAGAAGAAAGTCAGATAGGTTATACATATATAAAGGTATATGTATGCAATGGAAGATTATTTTTTTGGTTGAACTATTGCTTTATATCACCCATTTATGCTCTCACTTATTGTTTATCTGTTATTTGCACCAGGCATAAAGAGTTTTGTGACCGAGATCAGATCACAGAAACATGAGGCAGTGCAGAATTCATTTTTTGTAGTCAAGAACCTAAAGAAGTAGAGTAATGTGTTTCCTGTAGTGTAAAACGTAAGGTAGGTTGAGTTTGGACACGGCTTACATTCTTGTTCTGATCTATATCAATCACCAGATGCCACTGTGTTTGTAAGTGTGTATGTGCACATATGTATGATGGCGTGAGAGAGGGGTGCACAGGGAGTAAAGGAAAATTTCTCGCTGATATAGTGTGGGAAAAGAATGCAGTGTGAAGAATTTGCGGTTTTGTGCAAAGTGAATATATATCTGTCCCTAAGTCTGGGGGCTAGCAAACAAGTAGATCTCTCAGATAATATACTCATTTTTTGTGTCTGAAACTTCGAACACTACCAACTACTTTGTTCTCCCAAAGTTTCATCTCTTTATCAGTTGCTCACAGTTCTTTAGCTCTGGTTATTGTGAAGGTTCACATGCTTCCTTACATTTTCTCTTTATTGTCAATGTAAGTCATACGCAGTCAGATAGACAGTTTTAAATGGTCTCGCATCCTGCAAAAGTGTTGCGTTTTTATGCCAGCATTCCATTTATTGGTCTCTGTCTATCTGCAACAGGGTTGCCAGATCTATCTTACAAAATCAGCCCATTAGCCTATTCAAACCCAGCCTAAATTCCAAGTCTCAAAATATTCCATCCTATATGTAAAATAAGCCCATAAAATAAATAACAACCCCCAGCTGCAGGTAAAAAAATAGGGAACTCGGCACCCCTAATCTGCAGAAACTTGGAATGGAAACATAACAAAAATAATGCATCTGGTCAGGATAACCCAAAACTAGCGTGACTATAAAACTGCTTTTAAAGCATGAATTTTGTTGTTCCCAGTCGTATCTTGTGTAGCGGAGCCTTTTAGTCTTGTTATACTAGCATCTGTGAGGGACGTCCTGAAATTCAAGTAGGCCCCATTCTGTATTTAAAGGCCAGTGTCGTTTTACTCACCCTGCCGTCGTCCACAATAAAGCTGACCGCTCTCATCCCCCCATCCCCACCTCATGGGACTGTGAGAGTCAGGTAAATGCATAACCGATGTGTTACGCATTTAATCTGTAACTTTGTGTTTTCTAGGTGTCAGGTGGGCAAGCATGACAGTCCCATGTGCCCCATTTAATCTTCCTTATTACTGCTGTTTAACTTATGTGTGTATACGTGGCTGAGCCACGCTGTTACTAATGAATCAACAGCCTTTTTCACCATATGATGATGTGAACTCTTTGTAACCTGCTCTTTTGTTTCATAGCTCTGTAAATCTCTGCCGTCAGCATTGGAAAGGGTGGGGGAGGCATACATGCTTGCGTCTGCGGATGAAGATTATGTGGATGTGTAAAACCTTGCATGCCTTGTTTTTGTATTTTGCGAATGATTGTGTGGAGAAGGAAAGGGAGGAGGTGTTTGAGAATACGCTTTGCAGTACAATGGATGGTGGAATCGGACGTGGATCCAAATTTTAATGCAGCTGTGAGAGTGAATGGGAGATAAAGAGACAGTAAGTGAGTTTAGTGTGCAATGTAAGTGTTCGTCTGTTGTTTGCCAATGCTTGTGCCAAAGCATCCTATCACCATCGTTGTAAATCTTCATTTGTTGTGGGATTTGCTTCATCAATGACACATGGTTGTTTTAGATTGGACTGTATATGGATGCAAGTTTATGCATAAACCCAATTTTACCCAAGGCCACAAGGTCTAGACTAGGCTTGGGCGGTATATAAATATTGATACCGTCAAACCTCCTCCCTATTATATAGGTATACAGTATTACAGGAATAATAAAAGAATTATGTTGAAAGTATTAGACCGCGTCACCAAACTGTTGGCTTGTGCTTAGTCTGTCTAGACACTGAATACCAAACACTAAAACTGAAACAATTACGCAAAAACATGAACAGTATTAACCTATTTTATTAGCAACATTATAATAAATTATATTTTATATTTAATCCATGTCAGCTCTATAATTTTATTGTTTTTTTTGGTATTGATACTGATACTGTTGCTATTTTTAGATCCCGCACTATTCCATGTTAACATATTACCACGCAAGCATGGTCTAGACCAGTCTAGATCATACAAACCCTACCAAGCCAAGTGTAATCTAGCACCACTCTACTAAACCAAACCAATTTAGTTTAGCTCAGCTCTGGCCAGCTCGATGCAGACTGTGAATTGATCGCCATCTGAAATGCAGAGTGACTTGGCCGTGATGAGTGATGAAGTGAAAGGAGCAGTCGAACAGGATGAGCTTGGAGAAAGGGGGATGGTGGAGAAAGAGAAATCAGACTAGATTTACAAGTGTCAAGAATAAAGAGATCTAGAGAAGAACACAATCATATAAAAGTAGATAGTGGTGAAAGCAGGAGAATGTTAATGAGGAGAGAGGGAGGTAAGGATACAACGAAAAGGAGAAGACACCATGAGTGGTGTAGGAAAAGATAACAGCAAGCACAGGGGGGGAGAGAAATGGAAATTTTGTGGGAAAGGAAAGAGAAAGTGATGGAAACACTTGGAAAGGAAGATAGAGATGCGGTTAGCGGTCAACAGACAAAGAGAAGATTACAAAAGATGCTGCTGGGTGCATTCAGAACCACTTTCTGGCATCGTTCGAATCCATATCCACCAGTTACCTGAGCTGTATATTCTAACATCACCATCTCCTTGATGGCAAAACTTAATCGACCAAACCTCTTCTTCTTTCCGTGTGTGTGTGTGTTGAAATGAATTAGTTGTTTGTCCTGTCCTCTTAAACCTCACAAGCATGACATCATCAGCGTCCGCCTGCGTTTTAATGAACCTCCTCGTCTAGATGCTCATTAGGAAGTGTTAAACTGAAGCACCTTAATCAGCCCTCCGCAGCCATGAGCGTGTCAGTGTATGAGTGTGGACGTGAAATATGATATTGTATTTTGCACATGGGAACCCTCAATGCTAATGAGCATGCTTGAGTGCGTGGCATTGACGTGTGTGTGTGTGTGTGTGTGTGTGTGTGTGTGTGTGTGCATGTGTGTGCTTGTGTTTGATGTGCATAAGCCGCAGTGCAGCAACATGAAGAGGTTGTAATCTTTGGTTAGTCCTGCTAATCCACAGGAAGGTTACCGGTTACATTTGCTAAATTAAAGTCTTTATAATGTACGCTTTGGAATTGCAAAACTCCATTTCATAATTGACAGATCAGACAGATTAATCATCTTACTGTAATAACTCAATTCCAGGTTTCCGGATGCAACCTCTGGCAAGATCCCCGGTCATCGGTCTTCGACGGCATGCATATGAATGTGCGGTGTGCTACCACACACTTGATGGTATTATAATCAGCTTCCCTCTGATAAACAGCAATGCATAATTAATGTAATTTATTTTACTCCGGGATAAAATAGATTGGGTTACCATGCCCCTTTTGATTTCGCATGACCTACATCATCACCTCAGCACTTATATGTGCAGACGAGGAAGTATCTCATTGGAAGTCGCTGCAGATGTGTTGTTGCTCCTCCTGTTGACCTTTCCAATGATAGGAAGTTGTGAGGTGTGATTAGGGATTTAGGGAGAAAGAGTGATGGGAAATGAGGGATAGCGAGTCATAAAGAGAGATTGTTTTGAAGTGGGCGAGCGCAGTTTCACACAGTTGCTATGATGTGACCTTTCAACAGACCATTGTCCCTCTCCGTCATCAATGCAGCGGGTAAGAGTGAAGCTGAATCAGTGACATAACCTAGTGTCCCATCTCCCATTTTCTGCTAGAGCTGCGACCTTTGAACAGCTTTTTAATGCCAGTTTCAGAATGATGGTTACTAAAGATAATGAAACTCTACGCTAAAAAGTCAATTATAGATACAATGAAATGTGACAAAAAATGTATTTTTAAGTTTGGCTTTTGATATCACAGGATATTTTAGATCTTGGTATCATAAACTGGATAGCGACGTTTTTTTACTTTGTGCCGGTGTTGTTTTACCATGGGATCACATGTTTCACCACATATTGCACATGTAATGCAATGGGTTTTTAGATGTGATCCCATGGGTTTTATATTGAATTAATAAAAAAAAGTGTTCCAAAATTTCACCTTTTCACATGTGTTTTTGTACACATGGGATCACATGTGAAAAACACATGAAATTTTCTGCAAGGGAAACCTAAATAAGTATAAATAAAAATAAACAATACATATATGCAAACAATCAATAGTATAATAGTCTTATACACATATGCAATATGAAAAACAGTAAAAGAAATAAAAATATATCTATAGTATCCTGGGTCAAAGATAGCATATTTCCTTAATTTTATGAAGTTTTACATTTAAAATTATGATTTAGTAACTGTGAATTATTTTGGGAATGGTTCCTGCTATTTTTGTACATATGCATTTATATATGCTGATCTTGGTCTGTAACAAGGTCTTGTGGGTCTGTGTGTGTGTGTGTTAGTCTCAGTAGGGAGTGACTATTAGACTGTTTATGTGCAAAAGGAATACAAACCTCCTGTAGCTCACTCAGAGTGCTGTATAACAGTCTCAGCATGCTTTCCGGATCGCTTCCAGACAGCCACTGCAAACTCATCAGTAAACATTACAGTGCCACAGCTGGCTTTCCTTATAGCCTTAGCTACTGGACATTCATATTAATACATATTATTTCCCGATCGAAAACCTTGCTAAATTTTCTTTTGCCAGCTATTCTAAACCTTGTTTTCATCAGTGGAATGTCTGATGGAATCTTTTTCAATCTTACAGTGTGTTTTATGATGCACAGATTTTTTAATGCACGTTGAGTTGGTTTCTTAGGTAAAGAGGATAGTATGGTCATGCTCTGTTGATGAAAACATGCTTCGGCACAGGTGGACGGTGGGTCTTGCTATCCACTGAAGCAGGGAAATGATAGGTTTCAGGTGGAGGCAGCTGTCTTTAATTTAGGTTGTAAGTGGAGGACCGGTGTTCATCCATGTGGCTCGTGGGTCAGTGCTGGTTTTGGCAACAAATGAAAGTAGCAAACCTGGATAATTCGAGATCTGCAGAATAAAGCCTTGTTCTTCATGACAAAAGCTTTGCCTTCTGGGCCTCATACATGTGTTCATCCTGGTGTCAAAATTTAGCTACATGGCTGGATACTTCTAGGGCTTTAGTGGCCTGGAGGTCTGCTGTGGGTAAGACCAGAATACTTGGGGAAACTAATACCTGTTTTATATTTCTTATGCTTTGTATTAGACCTCAGTTTTCTTAAACAGATTTTCACAGACATTTTTACATTTTAATGCAATAGAATACATAATCAATGTGGCTTAGCTAATATTACAAAGTTAAGTTAACCAAATCTTTTAAAAGCATTTAATGAATTATTTTCCGTGGGACTAAATAGTTTATTCATCTGGAATTTACAAATATTATTTATTATTTGTTATGATAAAATATTTATTTTCAACAAATATATATATATATATATACTCCTAATATTTTAGATTTATTATCGTAGAAATATATAAGTTAATCAGATTTAAATTTTTAACTTGCAGATACATAAAGAATTTAAATAATCATATATATTAATTTCAATTACTGTGTTGTACCGCTCAATAAGTTATAGGCATAATGGATACAGCAATGTTTTTCCAAACGTTTCTGTAATGTTGGTTTAATGTTTCGTAAAATCTGATTTGACAAATGTAAAGCACAACATCAATCTGTGAATTTCTAGCTGACATGGAGAAACCTGGGAAAGAAAATCTGAAATAAGTGGTTCTTTATTCAACTTGGTAGACAGAATATGCAAGAGGGAATATTAATGTGATTGTGTCTGACTGCTGATGGACAGGCGTACCAGTCTATGGTGTTCATTGAGTCCGGGAGAAAGCTCCCGATCATGCCCTGCACCCTGTGCCCCGTTGACTGGGCAGGTAATCTGCTCAACTGCCATGTGAATTAGGTTTGAACTGAGAGGGCAAGCAATTTGCTGCTCATTCAACGACCATTCCTCAGCTTATGAGAAAAAGAGAGGGGGAAGGTGCTGAGGGCGATAAAGAGGAAAAGAATGGATTAGATAGAAATAGAGTAAGAAAGAGAAGGAGATGAGAGAGGAGTTAAGAGAGAGAATGGGTTTGAGAAAGATGGGATTTATGGAAGGGAGAGATTTTGGGAAGGAAAGGAGACAGCAATATTGTAAAGCAGTGTAGTGTGTGACTGGATCTGTATGTGTGAGATAGGAAAAGATGGTCATATTGTGAATGATACACCTTGCTAAAAACCAACAGCTTAAACCAGCCTTAGATCTATACTGGTCTACAGATTTTACAGGATTTTTTCCTGAAAATGTTGAAAAAATGTTGAGATTGATTAAACATACTGTTTAAATTTTGTGTACATGTTAGTAAAAGCTAAGTTTACATTATTAACAAAAATATTTATATTAAAATTCACCAAAATATTAGGTTTATATTTAAAATATATTTCGTTAAATAAATTCTGTTTTTTATGACATAAACTTATATAATATTTGTATATCTTGAACTGAAATTAACTGAACTGAAAATGAACTGAGAAATAAACTGATTGATTTTAATTAATCCCCAAAAAACTAATTTGATGTTTCTAAAAGATTTAATTAATCTTCCATGCCCATGCATTATTTTTTGAGTGTAGCTTGTATTCAGGTGGTTCTCTCAACAAACAACACAAACCTGGAAAACAAGCAAATGAAATTAGGCCTGTTTAGGATGTTTCCCCAACAGGAACAGCGCTTTGTTGATATAATGGTTATACCACCTGTTAAGGTTTCCAAGATTCCCAATAATTTTCCAGTATTCCATTTCATTCACTAAACTGCTCTTTGCCCCTCTGAGTGGAAAAACAGGCATTTATTCATCAGCTGTTTATTATTTTGGGTAATTTCCTTGACATTTTCTCGCAAACATACCTACTGCCGCAGAGTATCCATTAAACATCGTTCTGCAAAGTAAGGATAAAAATTTGCACGTTGCCTGAATTTGTTTAAAGCTGTTTTGCAGACTTTTGGACCGCCACACTGGAATGTGGGCTTCTTTTCCTCTCTTGTAGTTTCTCTCTCTCTCTCTCTCTCTCCCATTCCATTTCTTTTCAGTCTGGGTCCAGGAGCTCTGGGCCTCAGCCGTGCATGGAAACACCCAACTGCCAAAATAGTGTGAGCTGGACTGGTGTAATGTCAACATCTACTGTGCTGCTGATATACACAGGCACACTCCATTATTTTCATCAAGAGCCTCTAATCCCACAGTCTTCACAGCTCAGGATAGCTATTGTGTCATTAAACTGTTTCTCTTTCACATATCAGCTTTCCAGGTTGGACTATTGGGTGAAAGCTTCTTGATATTTGAGCAGCATCTTATTTCTGTGATTGTATCTTTGCATAGATGACACCAATTGTGTGATTGTCATGGTTCAAAAGTGTGAATGTCGCAGTGGCTACCATAACTAGCAACATTAAAAGGACAATCTGGAAAATGGACAAATAACTAAAAGATTATTTTAGCATTTTTAAAGTCTTATCAGAGAATCAAAAACGGCTTGTCTTGACTTTGACCTTGGTAGATTTCCAGAGATAGACACAGTTGTTATGAGCCACACACACAGGTCGTGTTGTTGTGTGTAAAACACATTCCATTTAAATATCACATTCGCTTTACAGAGACAGACTACAGAAATACCCCATCCGTTCTGTCCCTGAGGAACAGTAGTAGAGATATTTTTACTCTGTGCATGAGTTACCTGAGCCTGGCATGTATACGCTTTCAAAGTTGAACACTGTCATGTGCCAGCTTACGTTTGTTTTTTGGTCAGGTTTACCGTAGATGGCCACATGTCTCTGCCAACGGTCCTAGAGTTTGGCTCGTACTGCTGTGCTGTCATAAACCTTTATAATACAATGCATAAAGCATCCGTGTGCTGGATATGAGTATTAATATCAATAAAATCACACCGCAGAAAATATTGCTGTCAGGTTGATTCGATACAGCGTCCAGTATGCCCATATATGAGAGAGTTGTTCTAGAGTTTGGATCATTTTCCTCTGGGAGGAAATAGGAATTGAGGGCTTCACACCAAATGTAATTATACAACAGATTAACCATTCATTAGCTTCACCTAATTTACTTGCAGCTACGGAAGACGGAGTAATACAAAATCTGTTTTTCAGCCTCTTAACTATAATTTGATTTTTGTCTCAGTATTCTTATAAACTCTGAAATGGCTTTAAATGGTAGAATCATCACTTTATGGAAACAGCCAGTGTAGCTAAATTTTTTTTAAACCTAGTTAAATGTTTTTTGTTGTTTTTACAAGCAGCTTTATCAAATCATTTCCATTTCCGTTACTTTTCACTTCGAGAGTTTTATTTTTTTCCAATAATAGTTCACTACACCAAACTATTGAATTAAACCATGGGAATTAAGATCCTTCGGAGTATTCTTCCTTACATTTAAGACACAGCCATCATTTATTTGTGTCATTGATTTGTATTATTTGTATTATCTTCTTTTGGTCCCTCCAAAAGATAAAGGAAGTTCCCTTCTTTTCTTAGCTCTTATCAGCTGTTTTATCTGTGTTTAGTAAAAGTCATACATTTTTTTAATGAAAGAAACTAATATGTTGCCACAATTGAATTTTCATCATAACAAATTTAAAACCTTCATGCTAAACTTTGAATCAGTAGTATATCTTATAACAGTAGTGTATCTTATAATATACTACATTGGATTTTCGCCATAAGAATTTTCATAGTGTGTTTTTTACCATTGTCCAGTTTTTCTCCCACCAGCTGAACATGGCCTTTGAACTGTGTTTGCCAACTGATTGTTGTGTGTTTTAATGTGTGTTTGATGGCAGATTGATGTTGTGCTTTACGTGTGATCATTGTGTGACCATTGTGTTTGTCAGTAAATGTGCTAAGGCTCATGCACACATACTCTTGACGTCAACACACTGATGGATCTGCTGGTGGCATCAGCTGGGAAAAGGTATTGTTCTGGTCTCCTGCGTCTTTCCTCTTCCATGTCGCTGAGCTGATTATTTTGCACATTGTCATCTGTGTGTGTGTGATGAAATAAATAGATTGTAAATATTTATTGGAGATGGATGCAGCAGGAGGCACAGTTGTCATGATTCTGCCTATCTTGGTCATGTTTTTCCTGGTTTTGGCAGAGTCATGGCAGACCTGTGTTGTGTGAGTGTCACATGGTATTGTTTTCTTACATGCCATGTGCTCTCTTGTCTCGTCTCTTGACCCCGCCCCCTTGGTATCCCGTCTAGCTTCCCATCATCGTTTCATTCCCCACACCTGCCTCGTGTCGTTATCCCTTGTTATGTTTCCCTATATAAAGCCCTTGTGTTTTCTGTCCTGTGTCGCTGCATTACGTTTGCTACATGTGTTACTCGTGTTCGTGATCTGGTCCTTGATTCCCTGTTCGTGTACAGTCTTGTTCGTGTTTCATGTTCCTGTTTGGATTGTCCCTGTTTTACCTTGTTTTAGTTTTAGAAAATATTACCTTCTTTTGTGCCCCATTGTGGGAAGTCTTTTGTTTGACCCTTTTGTAGTGTTTTAGTGTAACTGTTTTCCCCATCGTGGGTTTTTGTTTTGTGTTTCTTTATTAAAGTCCTGTTATTTCACGCTATCTCGCCTGCATTTGGGTTCTCTCTCCCTCACCATCCATCCCCACTCGTGACAACAGTATTGTTGTATATGTGTTGCAAACCAGTCATCACTTTTGGTAGTGCCTGAATGCCTTAGAGCCCCTCAAAGAAGCTTTGAAAATCACCAATTTGTTTTGAGTATTAAACCAAAAATAAAAATAATTTCATCATTGACTAATCTTAAATCATTCCAAGCCCATAAGACCTGCTTTCCTCTCATTTTTGAATGAGCTCAGACTGACAGATCAATGGCAGAATCTTATTTTGGGTTAGTTGTATAGACTTCTCACGTCTGAGCAGTTCTCACAGAACATCTGCCCGTCTGCTTAAATGAAGTATCTCATTCTCAAGAAAGGCATCAGACAGACCTGAGACACTTGCGCAGAACTTCGATTTTTTTTTTTTTGGGACAAGGCCCATAGGGAAATCTTCCTCTGCTGGATTACTGCACAGAGGTCGCCCATCGCTCACTTGTGGACAACGCAGAAAACAGCAGTGAAGAACAAAAATAAACACTGCGATGGTGACCTACCCTGCGTTGCCCTGAGAAGTGATGCATCCTCTGGTAACTTTGTGGAAATAGCACTTCATCATAGCCATTTTAGCCATCCAAAACCAGATATAAAAAATAACATGTGGCAGAAATGGCCTCCAGGGCCAGCTTCTCTAGTTCTTAAGTGCTCTCTCAGAATATAGATGTCTATGTAAAGAGAGGAAGTGGTGAAGTTTTGGGACACAACAGTCATGTAGGATTGATCACAAGTGACATACAAGTTGATTGCTACCTAAATCCCTTTGTTGCTTTCATTCAACATTGATTTACTCTTGTACAGGTTAAAGTACAAGAGATGACTTTGATATGGAGGTTGGTGCATGTTCATTCGATTGCAAAGCCAAAGTCTAAAGAACAAAAGCTGATGATGGTAGTTCCCTTATCTCTATCTCGGGATCTCTCAGAGGTCCTGCGAGGACTCAGGGGATGTGTACTTGGCATGCTCACTCTACTCAGGAAATGGATTGACTGCCTTAATCTTTCTGTGTCCATTTCAAAACGAAAATTCATGGACAAAGTACGCACTTATTGGTTTTTGGTATTTCAATTCTTAGTTTGAATGTGAAGATCAAGACAATTTTCTTTAGGAATTCAAATAGGGCGGTAAAATCCCGATTATTCACATCCAGAATACATTAAATAATATATATAATAAATAATTTTTATAGATTGCGCTATATTTTGTAAATACACATTTTATTCAGGATGCGAATAATCAAGATACATTTTTCTTAAGTTTTCTAAAAATTTGTCTAAAATGTTGTCATCGTACACTTTTAGGTCAGATTATTCCTTTTACACTAATATGCAGTGGATTGAATATTTAGTTGTTCTACAGTTTTGGATTAAGAGAGCTGACGCCTGTAAAAATAATCAGACTTGCAGTGTCAATATTTTTGGTTTGAAAATATGCACGTTCACTTATCATTACACGATTCAGTGCACTGCACTCATATATCACAAAAGCTGTTTTTATTTTTAAAGTAGTGATGAACAGTAGTCTGAGTGTTGGCTCTCTCCACAGTTCCCTGAGCCTTGAATATCCATCAGATTGGGCAGGGATGTTGTATTGTCCCCAGTAGAAATCTATTAGGACTGAAGTCTGTTTTCTCAAATGGTAAAACATCAAGAAAGGGAGATTTCTACAGATGGGAAAATTATGCACTCGTGTTTATGAATGTCTCTATGCCCTTACTCAACCCTATAAATCCATTATACAAATGTAGGTCATTTTGGTGAGAAGTTGTCCCGTGTGCCCTGACATGTATTCCCTGCTCCGCCCATTTTCCTCCTTGGAGCCAAATAAAAAACTGGCATCTTAACACACACCCACGCATCATAAGAGAGAAGGCGATTTGAACGGGGTGACAGTTTCATGCAGTGAGCTGTAGTTTGGCCAGTTCTGTCTTTCATCTATTTCGTGATTGCCCATCATGAAAAGCAATGAGACGGAGATAGCAGACCATGTGGAAGAGCTTTGATTGGGTTTCTTATGATTTTGGTCACATCATCCAGACAGTTTTTCTACTTGAGTGGATTTGGCAAAAAACGCCACTTGTGGGGTGTACGGTATATTGCTGTCAGTGAAGCATGTCTGCATATAAATGTGAGATTATTGAAATATACATTGATGTACAGATCACTTTGAGTTCCCCAAAAGTTATTTCATTGTTTTGAATTGTATTTATTTTACAGAATAGCAAAAATTTCAAATACTTTAAAGGAATGTCCATAGTGTCCTTCCATCTACCTCCATCTACTTAAAAACATGTCAGTACTTATTCACTTCAAGTCAAAATCAATACAAGCAGATGGGTGCTGTTGCTGTTACCAACATTCTCCAAAATATCCTCTTTTTTTGTTTTGCAAAACACAGGCTTGGAATAACATGAATGTGAACATTCACTTTATTGAAATAAACTAGATGTTTGGTTACTCAATTTAGTGCATATTGCCATGACATTGAAGCCTGAGAATTTAAATTATTTGTTTACAAGACTAGACAATGAGGTATATTTTTTATACAATTATTATCGCTTGTTTATCTACTGTTAATTTCATGTATACATTTACCATGTAAAATCAGAATTTGAATCGATTCATATAAATGAACCAGATCTTACATAAATAGTTGCATTTTTAACTCGCATTAAAACAGTTTACTAACCTTGAGAATATTACTAATTTCTTAAACAAATGTATTAGTTATTTTTTAATGTTAGTTAGTACATGGTAAACTGATTCTATTTGGCTTTTATATAGGGTGAATTCATGGTGATTTGGACAAATTTTGACATTAATGTTAGTTGTCCTTTTGATAAATTTGGAACAGTACAGGTTGTTGCTTTAAAATCGTTTGTTTTATTGCAAACATCTTACAAGAATATTATGATGGAATATTTTCCACTGAGAGAGGGTGTGGGGGCGCTCGTTCGGGAGACTTCAGACTCTGCTGATTATCTTTATAATATTAATTTAAGAGGAGGCCAGACTCTGTTGTTACTGTGCTTGTGCGTCAACTCGATGTTGGAAAATAAAGAGTAAAAGTGCTGCTGATATCAATACTGCGGGACAACAGAATCATATTGTTTCCGATATTTCAGTATTGATACTTATATTCTTGTAGTCTTGTCAAAATATGTGTTTACGTTATTTATGTGTATTTGTTTCTAGAAAAATGTAAGATCATCTGTTTGTACACAAATTAAATTGATAGAGTGAAAGAGTGCTCTTTTCCATTGCATATGTGTATGGGTCAAACCGGTCTCTGTCTCTATCCACCCCCTCTATTTCTCTTGTCCACTTAAGTGTCCTCATCTGTCCATCACACCAGCAAAATCAAGTTGTTGTTTATAGGATGAGTGGTCTGCCCTGAGGTTTGTTACTCACACCAACACACACATTTATTCTGTGTTATTGTTCATGACGGCAAGTCTTCTCAAGGGAACAGTAACGTCAAATTTTGCTAGGTTTATTTAACCTACTGAATATAAAATAGCAAATGGTACGCCTGTGCTAAGCAACAAAGAGTGACACTAGACAGGTCCATACGAGCAAACTGTCAAAAGAAACTTGGCCGTAGGCGATACATTCCTGGAGATTATCTATATTCATGTGGCCGGTTTGTGCACTTTTTTCTAGTATTATTCTGAATACGGGAGGTGGTCAGTAGAAGTGTGTTTATGTATGTGTGAGATTGACAGGAACATCAAACCCATTGAGGAAGCACAGTGCCGGAAATCCTGCCATGGAAACGTCCAAGTTTACAGCACCCAATGACGTCTGATGGCTGTGTTTACAATAGCAGATAAAATATCTACTTATAGTTTACACTTATATGCAGTATAACTTTTACATTGGTAAGCTATGTTTTCGAAACAGCTGGTCGTGTTTATGTGATGATTGTAATCATTCATGGGGGATGTACTTCAGCCTTCCAGAGTGACTTGACTTTCCGATAGATGCCTGCATGGGTGAATAGAATTCTAAAGAAATCCTGTCCCTCGAGTCTCAGTGTTTGCTCCACACATCCTCATTCATAAGTTGTTCAACCAGGGATTTTTCATGTAATGCCTTTTACATTTAAGGAGCGTTTGTTATGGGGGTGAAAAGATTTGAGCTTGCGCTAAGCCACGGGGAGCACGTGTTGCAAGCCAACCATTTGCTGCATCTAAGTTCTGATTGAAACATGCAGAGAATACAAGCTTTATATGGCTTAATACCAGACGTAAAGGAAATGACCTGCAGGGTGTGTGTTTGGGTTCGTGGGACGGGTTGTAATGTTTAGGTTGAGTGCATCCAGCCCTCTGTTTCGTCCGACAGTAAAGTGTCCACAGCCATTTGAAGTGATGGATGGAGGGTTGGACTCTCTTCAGGCTGACTGGAGGTGACCTTCAAATTGTCACTGGACGAACCCTGAGGAATAACCCACCCCCATTTTTACGCTCTCTCTTTTACCCACACACACACATTATACAGACCGTAGCAACTGTGTGCAAGAGGTGATTGACACCGAGTGTAAAGCAGTGTTACCCCAATTTTGTAAGTGATGCCATAATTCCTAATGCAAGCACTACGAAAGTTCCCCTTGGCCATCTGGTGTCGGGTCAGCATTTTTCGGCTCATGGCGGGGAGGGGTTTAATAAGATCTAATTTTTATTTTGGATGTTTGGGTGTTGTGCTGGTACTTGTAGCAATATCGTGTGATATGAGGCACTTTATATATATATTTACATTACCGATCTCACACATTCTGGTTCTTTGGATGAGTGATGTAACATGGCTGTCATTAGTATAATTTAACTAGGCCTGCTTTACTAATTAGCCTACTCCACTTCAGAGTGTATAAAAAGCTCTTCTTCTCTCAGAGGAAACACTGTTCCTCGTTTTTCACCGTTCCCAGCATGCAAAGTGACGCTCATTCCAGCTGACGTATGTGTGCACGTGTCTGTCTCTGAGAGAGATTGTGTGTTACGGTCAAAATGATGTTCTCAAAATGACCGTCTGTGTATCTTTAAATTTGTTTTCGGTTTTTTATGTATGAGCTGCTTGTACCCACCGGGAGCGCTTGTCTCCGAATGAGGAGAGCAAATAACCGGACGGTCTCCAAGCTGTCAGCTCTCATGTCCTGGAGTAGTGAGTCTCTCTCAATCTGTGTGCGTTTGGATGTTTGTGCATAGGATGACAACACACTATTCACTTCTGGATTCCCCAGACCCACTCTGACTCTTTCTGTGTTTGGTGTTTTTCAAAATTAGGATAATTTTGCTTACACACGATGTTAAAACCAGGTTAGCTTCCTAGACAAACGGTGTTAGTGAATAATAAACAAAAAAAATAATTGCAGAATGTTATCTACATTATGAAGATTTTAACCAGCAACTACACAAAATATATCAATTACAGTCAGGGACACATTTTTTTAAAACAATTGGCTATGTGTAAAAATTTAATTTTTTTATATTTCTGTTGAAAAATTTACATTAAAACAATTAAAATGTTGTTAAGCTGTGAAATCAAAGATATACTTAATAAAAGTTAAATAAATAAAAATGAGATAGATCTGGATACCTCAATTATTTTATATTGAAAATATATATTAATATATATTTATTTTTATTTATATATAACTTTAAAAATATAATTTGTTAATTAAACACTTATTTCCTTTTTATGAAATATCAAAATTTATGAAAATATTTTGAATTAGAAATTATCAGTTGGATTTTTGACTCATATAAAATACATTACACTTAAATAGATTTTGTGTTGTAAATATATCTTCTTATTTTTTTAATATTTATTAAACCACTTTTTTATTTTTTTTGTGTGCGTTATAAATCAGTTATAAATACAAGCATGTTCAAGGAGGCATGTTTTGTTTTAATGTAGCAATGTAGTCACAAAATAGTGTGAGAACGGTGATACAGTACAGTGAGCAAAATATTACAGTAAGTTGAAAGAGGCATTCCATCTTCCCGCGCTGTTTTACACCTTTTCTTCCTCTGAATGTTAATTGGAATGGGCTGAAATGAATAGCATGCCATCAGAGAAAAGGTGGCCATGCGGTGCTGAGTAGGCATGTTTACAGGCTTGTTTCTGGCAGCTTGTATATTCATTTATTTCACCAGCTCTCCTCTCTCGGGCCTCTTCCATCAGTTGCCGCCTATAAAGTACTTTAAAACATTATCATCTGAATATAAAATGCATTGCTGGCAGTCAATCCCCGCCAGTTTAAGTGTGTTAAAAGGCTAGAAGAGAGACTGTGTGTGGCATAGATAAATGTTGGGTTAATGTGAGTGATGAACGGGTTCAGAGGTTAGGACGGATGCAGGACCGGCCCTGTGTGCCACGTGTGACCCGAGCTGATGGATGGTGACGAGAGAATGTGGAACGCACATAATATAGCCTCTTATCAGTGGGACCGGACAAACCAGATCTCTCTTTTTCTCTTCTCTGTCGCTCTCCTTCGCCGTCCTTTTGGGCTAGTAACCATGGAAACACAATCTGACCGGACAGTGCCAATGTGAGAGCGTGTGTGTAGGAAGTGGCAGATAGAGTGGTAACAGTATTGCAGCATTCCATTCTCAATTGGATTTTGGCTATTCATATTTAAAGGGACAGTTCAACAAAAAAAAAATAATTCCAAAAAAGATATTTGCCACCTTTCACAAAGTGATGGGAAGGAAATAGAAAATTCCAACACGTCTGCATATTTAATTCCCCCTAGGTCAAAAATCGTAAGTCAATTAGAAGTTGGACATAGTGCTCTTTAAAGTACATGCACTTTGTGAAGGATTATAAAACATCACAGTAATCTGTTCTGAAGCCATTATTTGTCTACCTTTCCTGAGCTCTCAATAACTTCTTTCTTTTAGCTCTGTCTTTTCTCTTCCTCTTTATCGTTCCCACAGTCCTGTCTTCTTCCTCTTTTGCTCTACACTGACGGGTTGAAAGAAGCATGGCACATGCTGATGATGCTTCAGTGTGGCCTCAGGCTGGTGACATCATCAGTAGGACAGGATGGTGTGCATTTGATGTTGGACGTCAGGGACATACTCATGCTTTTAGGCCTCTGGCGCTGTGGGGGAGAAAGAGATATACAATGTTCTGGATGCAAAATGAGTCCTTCTCCATAGTTGCCATCATCTAGGTCTTTACGGCTTTGGTACGCAGGGCAGGCTTTTAATAGCACCTAATACTCTAAGGTTGTCTTTATAAATCTGAAGCAACGAAAATAAAAAAGTGACTCAAATAGAAAAATTGTGTCTTTACTCATCCTCTTCTCATTTCCCAACCTTTATGACTTTCTTTCTTCCGCAGAACACAAAAGTAGATATTTTGAAGAAAGTTAGTAATCCAACAGCAATGACACCCTTTCACTTCTATTGTATAAGCACCAATGCAAGTGAATGGGTGCCAGTTACCAGTTCTTCAAAATATCCTCTTTTGTGTATATAATAGAAAGTCATTCAGGTTTAAAGGATGACCACTTTTCATTTTTGTGCGAACTATGAGGAAGGTTCTTTCCGCAAACTTTGCAGTATTTAAGCACCTTTTATTTAATGTGACACATTTAGGTGAGAACCATAAATACTGGAAAAACAAATTCAGTTGAGTGTATAGATTTCTTTGTAACAATGTCAAACCTTCAGTATGCCATCACACTGGAATCCCTCTCTGTTTGTGACTGCTAGCTGTTGGTGCTATCAAACTGAGATGAGTTAATTTGGCATGCTTTTAATATAAACCTGTTATCAGTCATTTGTATAGTTACATTGTTTCTGGTTTGAGTTGTACATTGGGAGAGAGGTGAAGAAAGAAAGTGCAGCTGTGTCAACAACAGGTTGGTTCAAAGCCACATCGTGTGTTTTACCTATGCGGGCAGGAGCAGGCTTGGACCATCGCCCTGTTTCCACGGCGACACCAATAGAAGCTTGTGGAGGCAGGAAAACATGGAAAGCACTGAGTAGCATTTCTTTGAGTGCTTATGGCTACAGGGGGCATATTGGGCATTTCAGTTCAGTAGCTTCAAAAACCATGTCACTGGCAACACCAAGGAATTGGAAAATATAAATTGTTAAAATATACACCTTGAATTTAACTTCAAGTTGTTTTTAAGAGAAGCATTTGCCTAAATGCAAAATGAAACGCAGACCTGTGTTTCCAAGTACAATAACCAGAGCAGGAAAAAAACATTTGAATGTGGAATGTGCCGCATTTAGTCATGGAAACACGTAGCAGTTATTAGATTGAGTGAAGCCTGCCTCCAGTGAGCCAGTAAACAGGATCCAACAGGTCAGGAATGAGCCACGGCAGCGGAGTGCAGCCTCGCACGCGCGCATGGACACACGCTGAATATATTTACATATGAATGCCGTTTTACAAGAGCGTCCTCATTATTGCTCGGCAGTAGATGATTTGAGTCAAAGAGTCAAAAGCTTTAAAGCATTGCATGCCACATTCACCAAGTTTCCATAGTTAATTTCTGTCATCATTTACTCATTCTCTTATGATTTCAAACCTGTATGATTTTCTTTGGTAACCCAACAGCAGTGGCACCCATTCACTTCTTTTATACATTCACTCATTTGGCAGACACTTTTATCCAAAGCAACCTACATTGCATTATTCAACATATTTGTTCAGAAAATGTGCAATCTCTTTATTTATCCCTATAGGAAAGTTATTGTATGGACACCAAAACAATGCGAGTATATGGGTGCCAATTACCTCCAATTTCCAACTATCTTCTTTTACTTTTTGTAATGTGTAACCCTTTAAAAGCAATATAGTGCTTTGGAATGTCATATATTGTGAATATGTGTTTAGTACCTTACATTTACATTTACTTTTATGAATTGGCAGAGACTTTTATCCAAAGCGACTTGCATTACATTATACTTTTTCCTTTGATTTGAGTATGTGCAATCCCCATGTCTCTGGCGTTGTAAGCGCCATGCTCTACTGAGCCACAGGAAAGCCTTAAGCCACAACAACATTCACTAAATTAGTTTTAATTTCATCTCCATATAATAAGCAATATATACATTGCATTTTTTCTTAAGCCCATTACAAAGTATGTTGTGTTGTTGTTGCTGTGCTTTTCAAAGCATACAGTATTGTCAGACTTGATTTGTTGGTAAGCTCTGTGGTTCTCTCATCTCCTTCCTTCCCCTTCAGGTTTTCTGTAAAATGTTTGACTGCCTGCAGGGAGCTTCTGTTGAGGTAGGTACAGCAGCACGCCCCTGCATGGATTGGTGGATAGTCACAAAGTTGATTCTACAATCTGAGATTTGGGTTGTACTTGGATCTGTTTTGGTTTTCTTTGCAGTGTTTTTCTACGGTGGTGCATGAGAGTGTTGAATTTTTATGTGTAATAATGTAAGTGCAAATGAAAATTCTGTCATCGTCTATTTATCCATCGGCCCATTTTTAGATGGACTGGCCTGTAAGCACAAGTGATGTCATCTGATCTATCTCCCGTACCAAATAATTTCTCCACCATTTCTTACTTGCTCTTCTTTTATGTCTGTCTCTCGCCAGCTTTCTTTCTCTTTCTGTTTATGCCCCGTTACCCTTTTAATCGAAGCCCCGGCTGTGAGGAAACGCCCTTTGTAAATGAAAGTGAAATTAGGAGTCCATCAGCAAGTACATTCTTCATTCCTTAAACAGATCCTTGTTCTCCAAAAAGCTGTTATGTGCTTTCACACTGGCAGCAGCTGGGAGCGTGTGTGGAGTTGGCAAGATTAAACCCAAATGTTATAAAACAGCAATTGATGCATGGATATGAAGAATTGCCTTTGTTTGTATATGTGTGTGTCAAAAGGACTCTCACCCAAACATGCCCTTCCGATCAGTAGTTCTTCACAATCTCTCTCTTGATCATTGATAGATAGCATCTAGAAGACTGAACCGCTCATCTACAAAACCTGCAAGCATCCCTGAGCATCACCTGCCTCCTCCAGAGACGCCGGTAAGGGCTGATAGTGGGTCAGCAGTGGAGCCCCCTGCTTACTGCCGAATGCGGTATATTGGCTGTCACACTTACTTACAAAAACACCTAGGAATCGTGTACATGATCAGTGCACATAACAGCATGAGCTCGTGTCTAAACAGGGTGTGAAAACAGTGTGAAACATGTTTATTTGGCCTCTTGTATTTTTAGACTGAAGCTTCGGCACCTCTCAAGGTCGTAAGGAGGCATAACTATATTAAATTGGAGACTGTATGTGTGTCTGCATGTGTGCTCTTGCTTTGGCACCGAGCAGAATGACATGTTTGTTTTACTCTCTACACTAATCTAACCAGCAGCTCAGTGGGACAGTAATGAGTTATTAGCTGCTGGTCAGGCCTTTATGTCTAGTGCTCCAGGCAGCATTATAGAAGGAAGTGTTGGGACTGAGATGATCTCTGAGTACCCATAAGGCATTAAAGCATCAGTTAGCGGCAAAGATGCTGATCTCCCCATTACAAACCATTATATCTACACACATACCCCCCCACACACACTTCAGAGGTGTGATTTCCAAACAGGGTTTTGTGTACACCAAGTGGCACCTAGAAAGATTTTTGCTTTGTTAAGCCTATTAAACAGACATTATGGCATTAGGGCTGTCAATGGATTTAAAGCAATTATAAAAGGAAGTAATTGTATTTAGTCCGAGTTGTTTTTATTCAGTTTTTTAAGATAAATTAATTTTGTAGATTGATAAAACTGTGATTAATATTAATGATGGCTTAATGAAATTTGCATAACGTTTCTACAGTTTGTTTAGAGAGCATTTAAACCATTTTAATTGTATCAATTTTGACCAAAAATAATATCTCTTTATTTTTCAATCCTCTAATCGTATTGCAATCAAAATATTTTTTTACATTTACAAAACTTACTAAACTAGTCTAAAAACAAGTCAAAATCACAACCTGCTTCAACTCAATGATGAGAACCAGTTCCGTGTGAATTCTCACCCCTGCTCACTGATGTCATCAATGAACAAGAGAGGACCCTGTCTTCCAGCAATTCTATTTTTCACTTGCAAAATTACTCGCTTGGCTGTGAAATGCATGCTATTGAGAGCATTTGACTTTTTTAACCATTCGCCCCCCTTACTCCCCTTCCCCACATTCCAGATCCCTTGATAAATTGGTGTTGTATTTCACCAGTGTGCACGGGGGTCAGTGACCCCATGCTGCACTGTACTTGAGCTGGGGTAATAGATGTGCCCCCAGGGGTTGGCTGGGCAAAGAGGTCAGGGTGCCCGACCCTGGCACTTCCCTGACCCACCGACAATACCGCAATCCTTGAGATCCAGACATCCAGGTGGCAGAAAAAAACATCCGTCTTTGAGAGCTCTCACCATCACTGTATGGCATGGAGGAGGTAGGGTAGATTATATAATTGGATGGAGAAATCCGCATAGCCTTGGCAATCCTTGTTCAGTCTTTGACTCAGATCAATATGATGTTTATGTGTTGGTCAGTGGAGCAAATCTTTTTATCTGACCCTTCTGAACTCTACAAGCGTTGCTGTATAGCATGACTGATGGCTTTTCGTGTAGTACATGGTTCTGTTGAGGGTTTTAAATGCATGACATCTGTTTTCCTATTAATCTGAGTTTAAAAGTTTGTTGTTACTTTAAGACTTAATTAATGAATTTAATATTGAAGTGTGATTCATAAAGTGGTTGTTCTGTCTGTGTGTTTGGTGTTAATGTGTCCAATTGTGGACTTGAATGCAACCTTTGTGGGTACTGTCTCTTTAAAATGTCTGCTGTAAATTGCTTTGGGTAAAAGCACCCGTTAAATTACTAGCAATTACCCGATATGGGTTTTTCAATGGACAATGTAATACCTAGAGAGCCTATAGCTGTAGTAATGATCATATGGAGTGCCCCCAAAGTACTTGGACTCTTTATCTACTTCTACTTTTTAAAATTAAAGAAGAATTTGAGACGAAATGGCATGGAAAGCAATACTACGAGTTTACTGACCTGATAAATGAACTCTGCTCCTTTCATCCTAAGCTATTTCATTATAAGTTTGCTATTATGATTTGCTGCCATGGTTGCAAATGATTTTTCCCGAAATTAAAGGAAAACAAGAAATAAATAATACAAGAGTGATGGCTTGTGCAAAACATTATGTCATCCCGGTGCACCTTAATATATCTTGCAAATCTATATTTGACAGTAAATAGTGGCATGAAGGCTAATCACATGAAATTAGGCAGGAGTCAGACTGTGGCAAGACTTGTAATGAGATTACATTAGATGGCAGTTACTGATGGCCTGTCAGGTCTGCCTGTGGAGGGCTTATCTCAACTTTTCTCCAAGACCACCGGTTATTAGCTTATCCACACATCTGGGACCCAGAACATAGGACTTTGTATCTTACTTTCCCTGCTTTTTTCCCAGTGCCACAGTGTGAGACCTGAACACTTTTGAGACTGGACTGGATTATCCAGAGAACATTTTGATGATTTATGGTTTACATGTGAATAATCGTTTTTTTTTTAACTACGAGCCCTATGAGAAATTGAATATCATGTTAATAGGATAAACAAATATATTTTTCCTTCGTTTTGACCTTCGTTAAAAATGGTAAGCAAAGATACATTTGTCATTGTGCTTCCTAGTTCACTTTTATTCATACAAATTTCTTAGTAAAATAACAGTCTAAAGTAATAGGACAGGATGTAAAACTTGCATGATTTTCTTCTGCAGAACACAGGAAGATATTTTTAGGAATGTTGCGAACTGCCACCAGTTCACCTGGATTCGTTTTGTGTCCATACTTTGTAATAAGCTTTGTATACTTTGTATATTTATATACTTTGTATATGATTGTATAGCCTGTGAATATAATACTTTTCTTTCCTTTTGATTTTTTATGTGTCAGTCTGTGTGAGCTGTGTGCTCTGTTTTGATATTTTAACAAATGTAATGTAACGTTTTATGTACAGCTGCTTTGAAACAATGAAAATTGTAAAAAAATAAATAAACTCAAACGAAATACTTACCATCTAAACTAAATACTTACCAAATAGTAACCATCTTTTGGTAAACGAATCCCCTCCGAACAGCGATGCGTCCAAAAAACACACATATTAAATTTAATAGACTAGAAGTCAAGAAATAAAGCACCTTATTGTATAATTCAGTTCATATCAAAGGCTTTTCATTCCACAGATAGTTTCAAACAGCTGCTGCTTTAAGATTACTGCGTTTTATATTGTGTAAAGCACATTTATGGAAGTGGGAAATTGCAGCAGTTCATAATTAACCTTTCAGATAGTGAATCTGTATCTGTAAGAGAGCGTAATAACACAGTTAATGTCTGGAAAGAGTATTACTTTACTATTCTCCAGACAGATCAGTTTAGATGTAACGGCACAATTAGAGGCGGTGTTGTGGAAACTCGTGTTCAGTTGTATGGATGAGGTGGAGCTCAAATAGAATGGGCTTGCTTGGACAAACCTTAACCCATGGGAAACGGTCACCTTCCTGAAAGCGATGCTTGGAGAGAGTGGCGTTCTGCTAGGGTTAGCACCGCATTCCTTCATTCCACTGAAAGGGGGAGGGGAGACTACCGGCTATTGCTGGATTTGTGTCCGTAAAAAGGAGACTTGTGATAATATTTGGAGTTTGTGTTTTTCATTAAGTTTGGTTACCACGGTAGATGGTGATGAGTTGCTGTTGAAATTTTCTTTGGATCATTAATGTGTACATTTAAATAACTGTATGCATTAGTTGCAGGATTATCAAGGGGAAAAAAAACTTTCAAAATTATATTATGATATTAACTATTATTATTTGCTTTAAATGCAAACAATGGATGTTTATGGTCCTTATATAGATAAGCCATTGTCATTAGCTATGTTTCAATTTCGAAGTCGCGTATTAAACCTATACGCACAGCTGGAATATTGTTTTGCAAAATTAGCAGCACTTTCATCCAGTGACCTGAAGTTTTCAATATTTGGGACTTCCTGAAAAACACTTTTTATCATTTTAAGTAATGCTCATCTTGCCGTTGTCATCCAGCATTTCTTATATGCTATACCAAAATGGGCATTATAATACTGTAGCTGTAAATCAAGAAAACAACTAAATAATGTTTAAACGAAATGTAGAAATGCAAAAATGAAATTGAAAATGTAGAACTTTATGGGAGATGTTCAATATTAATAAAAAAACATGTGGGTATATGAGTGCACAATGGAATCTTAAACCAAAAAGCATCAAAATGAAACAAATCAGCTCTAAAAAAGCAGTCAGACAAAATTTAATGCATTTCTCTTCTCCGCCTTCCCAATTTTAGTGTATCTGCTTTTAGTGTGTGTTGAGGTGCTGATTGAAAGGCATTATTGGGACTGAGAGAGACACACACACACACACACACACACACACACACACGAATAGTAATATCCCCAGCGCTGTCTGATTATACTCAACTCTACATAATGCCATTTACTTCCTGCCACATTAATGCTAATCTTTTTATTGCAGTGAGTCTGAGAAAAATGACTTAGTCAGCTGATGCTGATGTGCGTGTGTGAATGTGTGTTTGTTTTGCTTGCGGTGGGCACGGCATAAATCTCATTCTCAGAACTTTAGATTAAAAGAGAGCAAGACTGATTCACTTCGTGGTTTTTAATCATCTTAACATATTAGCATGACTGATAAGACGACAAATAATGAGGAATCTGCAAATAAACAAATAATTTATCCGTGGAAATGAAATTTCGCTTTCGGTCTGATCAGTCCTGTTGTGTGTTAAGCCTGGAAACAGGGCCTGTGATTAAAACTGTCAGCGTTTTCGTAAGGGGAAGATCTTGTTTTTTCCTGTTATGTGCAGATGCCGGGCGATTATCCTCTGTTTGTGGGATAAGGAAAGACCAAATGCACTCCAGAGGGGTTTTGGAAAGATGCCTGTCAATCGGTCAATGCATCCGATGGAAGTACGTTTGCACTCTCACGTTTGTTTGTACTTTGTGTGGGTTTGTGTGTGTGAGGATTCCACACTCGAGAAGTTAAAAGGCCTTAGTGACAGACTACGCAGCGGGCCTGACAGCCCCAACAAAGAAAGCAACTCTTTATTCTTTCGTCCTTCAAAGCTGCATGAATATTGCTGTTGGCTGGGGGGCAGGATGTCTCAATACAAGGATGTGCATTGTTTTTTTGTCTGAAGGGAGACAGGAGCAGTGCATCATGGGCCGGACGCTACTGTTGCTGTTGTTTTCAGGAGCTGCATTAGTAATTCTTGATGATGTGGCAAGAAAGAATTAAGTTGCTATCACAGGCCCTCATTCAGACACAGGAAATGCCTGGAGTGTTTCTTTTTCACTTGGACTGTGATCTTGAGCTGTTTTTAGTACGTATTTTGAGACCATTAAAAAACAGACCATAAAGTTAATCTCAGATCAACTTGAAAGGATTGAAAGGTCGATCAAGCCAACAGTCCAAAACATTTTTTTTGTGAAACAAAATGCTTAATAAGTTATTTTGAGGAAGGCTGTGAACTGGTGCCGAGTAATGGGTGAATGGTTGTCATTGCTGTTTGGAAACCAACCAAATATTTTTTTTGTGTTGTGCACTAAAAAAGAAACTCATACAGGCTTGAAATGACAAGAGTGTGAGTAAATGAATACAGGCTTCTCAGATTTAATCACAACAATAAGATGTGGCTTGGGAAATTTCAACTATACAGCTATAGATTTCTCATACTTTTGTTTTAAAATATCTTGTTAATCATACCACCAAGTCTCCAGCAGATTCTTTTGGAATTCAGATCTGATGCACCTAATTGACATGTTTTATTGTCTGAAACAATCTACACACTAGAAGCAATGGAATGTGGGATTTCCATATTCACATTCTCTGACCCACATCTGCTCTGAATGCTTGGTCTGTTCTGGGGTGGCCCGATCTAATTTGGTTCGCCAGAACCTTGTCTTCTGGATCACTCTGAATCTTGTGACACGTGCAGCATGCGGGGGTTATAGATGCCACGGCCCAGCAGCCGGATTCTGGGGCCGATTCCTTGCCAGCTAAACTATATTGTGCGTAGGTGTCACAGCCTGACAGATCCAAGACCAGGCTGTTTGACTACAGTAGATCTTTTGTATCTCTTACAGTGGAATGAATGGTCCCAAACAGTGGCTTTGGTACTGTAGACGTCAGTTCACAACACGCATACATATTCCAGGGAATATTTTATGCAAAACTGTTTAAAAGCTTTTTGTAGCTCAATGGTTAGAGCACGGCGCTAGCAATGCCAAGGTCATGGGCTCGACCCATGTAATGTAAATTTCAGTTTTCTGGTGCAAAGTACTGTATCGAACGGCTGAGATTAGCTCATTTTACCTGCTGTCACGGCTTTTAGACCTCTACACCAGAACCCCCCCCCATCTGCCTCTGTCCAATATGTAACAGGATTGTTATTAGCAGGCGCTGACGGAGGGGGGCTTATTGGCTGAGCAGCGAGGGGGTGGGGCGCTAATTGAAATGATGTCTGATGTGATAGCCTAATCTTTGTGGTGACAAAATCCACGCGCACTTGCTCATTTAAATGACAGCTCTGATGTCACTCAGGCTTAGCCGATGGAAAAGACGACAATTTTTCCAATAATAAAATAAAACTGTCGAAATCCGTCTTGAATAGGAGCCACCCTGTAGAGAGAGATGAAGTGGCGCTCAATTGTCATGGAGACCAGACATTGCACCTTGTTGGCTGAAAAGACACACAGCGTGAATATAAGAGCTTTAAATTCCTAAGGCGCTTTCAATTACGAGGAATCGTCTGCTCTTGAACTTAATTCATGACACTTCGGGTGATTTCTCACTCCTACATTAGACTTATTCTCTACCTGAAGCATTTATCTAACCTTAAACTATGCCACATTGCCTCAAAATGAGTCAATATTCTCTGGAATGCATTGGTGAAACGCTCGAGTCTGGATGGCGGCTTCCTCAATGCCCTTTACCCTGACCCCAGCACCAGTGATGATGTCGTGGAAGTACGAAGGTTGCGTGCTTCTTCTTGTCACCTCTCATTCCAGCCATTGGTAAGGAATGCAGAGTAACTCTGGTATGCCCTGCTCTATTGTCTCTCTTTTGAGGACAGGATATTCTGACTATTATATGCAAATCGTAGGAGACAGTCCATTAGGGCACATTGCTTTTGCACGCTCACCTCATTGATTTCAATGTGGATTCCAATTTGACCCCTTGACCTGGTCACTCCCTGATGGGGGAGTTGAGGTGTGATGTCATACTCGTAAAATTGAATTCTCTAATTGTGAAGCCACAATATAGTAGTTAATGATCCAGAATGCAATATATTGTTTATGTTGGCTGGAAACCATAATCGACTTCATTTCAGGGAATGTTCAAAGTTGACAATCTGTTTGTAACACCTTTTATTAGTTAAATGTTTGCACAAGCCTTAAGCAAACATGAAGGGTGAGTGATGGTTATAATTTATGGAAATCTTTATTAAAGATACCACACACCAAAAGAAATACAGGTGTTTGCTCACAAGCAACTACTAATGTATGTTATAACTTAATGTCTTTGTCATATATCGTCTTTAAAACTTTTACGTAGATTAAGCAGAAAAAAAACAATACAGCATACACACAAAACCGATACATATACATATACAAATAAATATACTTCCTCTTAAGGGTTATGTTGAATTCATTATAAAAGCGGGTAGAGGCTTTTTAATATAAAAATCGCAAAGAAGCTTATTTTTATATCGAAAAGGCAGAGAGAAGTTTTTTATTCACCTTAAAACTCACATGGCACTACATTTATACCAGACTTCTATAAGAAGAGATATAGCAAGGTTCTCTTATAAAAATGTTATTAGTCTAGCACAGTGGTTTGCAAACTTTTTGTTGTGAGGGTACATTACTTTAAGCCCCCCAAATAAATACCTATAACCTTAATCTAACATGTTAATAAAATAAAAAAATCAACATACGATGCTTGTTCATAATTTTTGTTTTGTATTTTCTGATGTTGGAATGCACAAAATCTTTTGTCAAGTGCCACCAAGATGTTCCCAGCCGGAATCCATCATGGCACCCCCAGTTTGAGAACCACTTAAGAGGTTAAATAATTTGCACTGTATATATAGCAAACAAAAAATGAATGACTGAATCTTTGATTTCCTTAACATTTACTTATGAATAAGTCATAAACGGGTTAAACTATTCCAAAAACGGAGCAAGTTATAGTAATGGATTTGTTTTTTCCTTTTATGCTCAAGGGAAAGAGGCTAGACAAAGCTGCAGTGGCAGACGGTTCGTGTCTATGTGAACAGTACAGAAGATGGTAAAAAAATGTCTTTCCTTCTCAGGTCTACAGAGAGGCTCAGTAAACATTCCTCGCAGGCATGGGAGGAGCAGAGCAAGGTTCATTAACATAAGAAGAGAGTTTTTGGCCAATCCGGAGCAGGCAAAGAGAATGTCAGGATTCAGAAGGAAGTGGGAGGGTGTCAGGTTGCTCCACACATTCTTCCCTCCTCCTTCTACCCAAGAGGGAGAGAGAGAGAGAGAGTGAGAGAGAGTGAGAGAGAGAGAGAGAGAGAGAGAGAGCAGGACAGACACACGGAGAGATCGAGAGAGTTAAAGAGAGAGAAGTATATGGGATTGTGTCATTCTTGCCCTCTGAGATCATTGAATTGGAGTATGTGTGAGGAGCTACCCTGACGTTCTGCCGGACAGAGACGCCGAGAGGTTTTGCACAGAGGCTGACGGTCAGAGCCGAGATTTCATCGGGGGTCAGATCTCAGGCAGTTAAGTGCTGTCTGGAGTCCCAGCGGCTCACACAGCAGGACTTAAAATGAATTATCTGGTAAGTGTGTGTGTGTGTTTGATGTTCTCATTGTTGTGTGAAAGTTAAAGTTGGTTATGGTAAATGTCTGTGGGTAGATAAAGCAATTGGTTCCTTACTGGACAGTGAAGAAAGGACCTTTAACATTTCATCTGAACCTTATTACAATGTGTTGTACATCAGATAATCATTTGTGTAACATATCCAAGAAATGCCAAGTGATTTATAAAAATGATTCACAGAGACTTAAGCATCACTAAACAGAAGGACACAACTGGACCGTGGGTTTTAAAAATGGCCTTTTCTTGAGAAGTTGTGAGCTTGGAACATTTAATAGTGAGTGTGAGAAACAAGGCATTGCGGGGAAAGAATGGAAGGAAAGGAACCCTACCACTGTGAGCTTGTCTGCTGACTCAGGAGAAAGCTGAAAGATTAAGGTTTTATGGAAAGCAGCACAAGGAACGAAGGAATGAAGGAGAGAGAGAGAGACGCCACTGGGCCGGGATTTGGGTGAAGCGACTGCTCCGTGCTATTGTTTGAGAGAGTTGGCCCTCGTTCAGCTTGTAAGGGTTGGGATGACACAGGCTTTTGGTATTTGGACGTGAGATTCAGGCTGTGCTTTATTTCCGTCTGGACGCTGGGGTTCACCCCCTGCAGAGGCTTGGAGATTCCCTGTAATAGAGATGTCTTGAAATAAACAACTGGGGTGGTTGTCAGTTTGTAGTTGTTACATTTCATTTTGTAAGAATGTGTAAGAAGTGTGTCTCAAGGATAACTTATTGAGAGATGGGCTTGTATTGTGCTTGTATATACCTTATGGTGCGTTACAAGCATCAATAAGATCTTACAGTCGTATATACTTCTTATACAGACGTAGCTGTTAGTTTTAGGTTCTGTTGACGCCAGTAAATGTAAAATCACATGTTTGGTGATGTAAAATATAATTTGCTTTGTATCAAAGTAGTACAAGTCAATGGAAAGTCCCCAGTGTGACAAATGCGTCTGTATTTCTGACCCTGTCTGTGAAAACCAGACTAAAGTCAGAAAATCAATCATTGAAGTTTGGTTTGACCTATTAGTTTCCCTATGGTTTCAATATTTGACCTGATCTCACTCAGTCAATTTTTAAAATATCAATGTTATATACTCACAGAATGTACATAACATTCAGTAGAAGGATTTTATGTATAAAAAAATACCTTGTAATAAAAAATGTTCAAGATGGTGGGCTTTAAGTGTACCTTTGAATTGAGGCAACCAGACCGAATTACAAGTTAAGTAAAGAATATTGACTCATGTTGGGTTTACTAAATGGGTCTATATAGGGAAACTTAAAAAAAGAGACATTTTAACAAAAGACAGCTGAGCAACCGAAGCCCCCAGTCCTATCAGCAGTGCCTGTGACTCAAACCTGACTCACCCCCAGCCTCTTGGGTTCACGAGGGTGGAATTCCCCCCCACCCTCTCCTGGGAGGTCTGACGGACAGGACCCGCTTCTCATCCTCATTATCCTCATGATCACACACAATGTGGATGTCAGTGGAAATCTTCAATGGTGATATGAGACCATGAGAATCGTATTTCCTTTAGCTCGATTGGTAAACATGATGCAAGTTTTAAAGCAACTGCAAGGTCATGACTCTTAGGGAATAGGTGTAATGATAAATGTCTTGAATTACTTGAATGCATCTGCCCTGTATGTGTAATAGCCTTAGGTCATACCGTCATTAAATGACACACTACATGTTTTAGATCTGCGATGTGCGAGTCCAAAGGAATTCCAGAAAACACTTGCAGGGATTTGCTATGGGTGGGTTCAGAGGAAGAAAGGTCAGCTAATGTGACCTTAAATCACACTTTTAGATGATAATTTCAGATGAATCCCCTAAGTGACACTATTTCTGTAAAGCTTCTTGTTTCTGTTTGCTTGAGATGTGGCTTAATTATTTGACACTGACATATCCTGACATGGCCACTATTGCATTACCAACCAACAATATTAGGATAGTAGAGGCTGTTATGTCAGTTTTTTTCCATTTCCATTTTTAGTTCTTTGGTTTTGCTCTCTTGGGACCAGTTTTCTTGAGCACAGATTAAGTTGTCTTTAAAACAAAAAGGAACGACAGCATTTCCGATGAAGGGTATGATAAGAGCTCTACAAATAAAGCTCTTGTTAGATCTCGCTAGAGGAAATTTTATTACTTGCTCTTTCACAGCTCAGGAAATTGAATGGTGTTCTTAGTATTAACTATCTTAAAAATCTTAAACTACTTTTTTGATACGTAAACAAATGAAAAATGAAAGAATGGATACAGTATGTGTGGCAAACAGTTTATAAGATATTTGGAAGAGTGTTGGTATTGAGTACCCATGCATCTATTGTAATGGACACAAAACCAATGGAATTGAATGCTTGCCAGCTTCTAACATTCATCAAAATATCTTCTTTGTGCTCTACTTAAGAAAGTCATACAAGTTTAAGGGTGAACTATCTGTCCTTTTATAATTTTCAGTTATTTTTATATCTGATAATGTGATTATCAGTTTTCTGAACACTTGGTATTTGGATCTTGAATTTTTGACCTCGGAACTGTTGTGCTTGTCACTTGACCGTGTAAGGTTATACACACTGGAAAAAAAACACCTTGTTCATATTTGGATTGGTTGTTTGGCATTTTAAACATGTTTGTATAGTGATGAATGTCCTTCGTTCAGGGTGATAAAGGAAAACTTTTTCATGGCACACGCAGATGTTCATACAAAAATGTTCATGTCCTTGTTATGTTCACATTTCTGACTGTAATCTCAGCACAATGCCTGCAGGTCAACATTGTGCGGGTGTGAAAAAATCTGGCAGTAAACCAATACTTAGTTGTAGCCTGTAGCTACAAGAATCAGAGCGGCATTTTTTCAGAAAGAGTGTTGCAACCCCACCCTGTCAAGTTAGGAGGGGCGAAGGAGGTGTCTTTGTTTTTTTCTGGTCAACACGAGTGAACGGATGATGAATGAGTTGGTTTAAGTGCACGTAGGAGCGTGGTTTTGTTTCTAGGATAACCCGAGTGTTTATGAAAGCCTGTAGGATTTGCTGAACTAATTGTCAAGCGATTTGGGGATTTTTTAATGGCTGTAAATCACAGATTACTTTTGCAGAAATATGCAATAATGCGACACTCAACACTGGTGTATGTTGTTTAAGTGTCACAAATTATGAGGGTGCCTCCTTGAAATTGTAAGGTTATATCTGCATTCCGAGCAATTTTGAGACATTGAGTTGTAAAGTTTCTGCATTCTGTTTGACTTTGTAGATATGCTTTTTTGTAGTCTGCAATGACAAGGTCAAAGGTTCGATCCCATTGATTGCAATAAATCAGAAACAAAATGTATATTGTTATGATTTATAAGTCACTTTGGACAAAACTGTTGACCACATGCATAAATGTACATGAAAAGGCCCCCAAAATTATTTTGACAAAAATGTTAGTTTAAGCCTTATAATATACAGTTATTCAAAGGTGACCAGGTGTGTTATGGGAGTGTTATGGTGTGTTTAGTGGTTTATAGGATGTGGGGTAATATCTTAGCTGTGGAATGTTTTAAGAATGAAACGATGAGTCTTGACTTGCGCTGAGAATGTTATGTACGATTATACTATCACACTGACCTAGCTGTCCCAATGGCTATCCATACTATAGACTTGTTTTTTTTTAAACAAGGACTAAATCAAACCTTAATACTACCACAATAATTTGCTGTTTTTAAAATGGAAAACACTCACATAGTAGCACATAGTATGCTGTAAAAAGTTAAAAACTTTAGTTCAAAAGCTGCCTTAAACTTTTAAGTTTAATCAAATTTGCTTTTCAAGTCTAGTTAGTCTGACTCAAACATTTGAATTAATTTAAGATATATAATTAGAAGAAGTAAAGGGAAAGTATGTTCAGATCAATGAATCATTGTCACATTTGAGTATGCAGTCTCCATACTTATATCTGTCTTTATATCTTTAGAATTATATCTGTTTTCTTAGGTATCCCCCCCCCCACACACACATAAGCTAACAATTACTCATGTGTCTGCCACCCTTCGCTCTTATTCTCTAGAGGCCTGTTGTTAGTGCTCAAGTCTGGTCTTGTCTTTGGTAAATTCAGCCTCTATAGTCAAAATAGAGCAGGCCATTGGTCCGCTGTTTGTCTCTGCCAACAACTTTCTGCTATTGTGTTCTTTCTGTCAAGTTTCTTGGGTGCGTTCCTACAAATAGAGCAAGTTTATGCTCCACTTGCAGTGTTTGCTTCCAACATCTTTTATTCTTTTGAAACACACTCAATAGACCCTGTATACTGCATGACTTTTCTTTCAAGGAACAAAAATGGAGATGGTGGATGATATAAATAAGAAAACGATAAAAGCACTGGCTGTCAAGCACCAAAATAAAAAAGCAAACCCCATACGTGTCCCAAATGTTCTACATATCAATCTTAAAAGCCGCAGGTTTGTTTTAGTCATATTAAGACTACAAAAAAAATGCAAGTTCTAAAGAGGCAAGACAGTCATGTTAGAAACTAGGAGAATTTGTATTTTGGGACGATCCGTTCCTGTAATGCTCCAGCGGGAATCACCTAATTGAATCTGTCTGTGGGAGTTTTTCTCTAAGTGAGCGTGTGTCACCCGCAACTGAACGACACGACCGATAAACACGAACGCCGTCTGAGTCACATCTCTCTCCACGCTCAGCCCGATGACTATCGCTGCTGTCTGATATAGCGTCTGATCCTTGTGTACATGTCTGAGAATGTGTCTACAACAGCTTACCATACTAAACTTCATCCGCCTTATAATTACTCCAGCAAACCTGCCACTTAGAAAACCAGTGAGTTCTTCAGAATAACAATTCGACCACAGTTAAACAACTCAAACACTAGAAACCTTGTGTGACCACTGTTCTAGCTCTACAAAACTGATAAAACACACTTATTGTGTTGCATTTTGCTTCATTGGTCGAGCACAGGTGCCTTATGAAGGACAAAGCAAAGATGTTCTGTTCAGTCTGCAGCGCACATCTGTTTTTTAACCAATAAAAGTTTTGATGAGGAAGGGAATGTTTGTTGAAAATACCTAAGTCAGATTAGAAAAATATCTATGTAAGGTACATATTTGAACCATAGAATAACAAAAGTATTATAATTGTTTTGCTCTATTGATCACAAAATAAGTATTTATAGCATTTTTGGGGTACCTTTGACAACCATTTAAAAATGTTACACTATGTTTGTCTACAGTTGCTTTCATAGAAGATGTATATTCTCATTTTATATTCCATTCTCAAGTTGGATCTTCAGTTGATCGACACATGGACTACAGACCTTTCTCAGCTTGGTTTCATATTTACATTGAAATTTAATACAGCATCCCAACTCTCTGACCATGAGAGATTATATGATCCTGAGAAGAACTACAGCTGTTGAGTCTTTGAGTTATGGTTTGGAAAAGGACCGTAGGTGTCTGTATCTTACCCTAGTGTCCTTGAAACTAGTGCAAACACACACAAAAAGTTCAACAAAAACCCCGTCTTGCTAACTTTACTGGTGTCCCACGAGGTCATGTAGAGGCACCAAACAAAAGCTGTTTGGCTCCACCCTTCCACCCCACCGTACACCAATGCAAAGTAACACATACACACTCGATGACCTGTCTGTACAGAGCTCGCTCCTGCATCTGCCGCATTACCTCCTGTTCAGTGGCTCTGTGTGAATGAACAGCACAGCCCCTTCCTTCCTTCCCTCTCGGAACAGCTCCACATCCTTCTTTCATTTCCCTCCATCCTGTGGAGTTCTTTCTGTTTCTGAATATTTCATCAAATTCATTATTTATATTTAATCCTAACCTTTCTTGCATGGAGCTGTGAAATTAAATGGTGGCCATCCATGTTGTATGTGCAGTAGCTTTCTTGATTTCCCAAATCTTTTAACACTGTATGTTTAACAATGTAGGCTATTGAATTTTTGTTCACATTTTGGTCGAGTTGTCCTTTTATATGTGACCTTAAAACCACTCTCATCCTCATGGCCCTTTCAAATGCTAATAGAAGAACATTTTGCCCTTCGGATGATGAGTTTCCTTTTCTTCTCTATTTTCAAGATCTCTTTTATCCATGCTGTGTGTCTCTTTGTCTTTGTGTTCTCCTGAGATAATAAAAGTTTAGCATTAGTCTCTGTCCACTTCACATGCAGGGAAGACTTTGACCTGGACGTTTCCATTGTGATGATCGCCATGGTGAAATGAAGCTAAGATCTCCTGCAATCCACTCATCTAATAAACCTTTTTGTTCTTACAACGTGACCGCACAAAACATTCTGTTGGCTGTAACCAAAAAGTAAATTAATGCATTGCCTGCAAAGCTTTGTTCACGTAGTTTTAGAAAATTGGTGTTGCATCTTAATAAAATTGTTCGTAATCATTTGTGTCGCTATGCATAAATAGTAGCGTGAGTATTTAACTATGTTTAATACTCTGTTTCAAAGTAGTTCCCAAAATTGTTTGATAAATGCAGATATCCTCCAAAAAGTGCCCCAGAGGGCCGGCTCATTTTCTGCCTAGGTTTAATGCTCAGCGCGTTACCGTTTTATTTTATGAGTGTTGGAGATGGAATATGCAATTTATCCTTGGCTGTGCAAGACGATAACAGATCCATTGATCAACGGCCAAATATTTCCAGCTCTGTTATTTCCTTTCATTTATTCTCTTGCTGTTCTTCATCTTGTGTTCTCCAGCATGCGTTCCTAACAAATTACAAAACATTCACTCTCGCAGAACAATCGACTCGCCTTCACATAAAACCCCCTGTGAATCACTGCTTAAATACGTCCTGATCAACAGAGAGCGAGAGAGAGAGATAGAGAAGGTGTGGGAGCGAGCGAGAGAGTCAGAGAAGTTTGCTATACTTTCTATAATGGAGGCAAAGTTCAACTGCTTGTGATGTCATCAGGTCTCTAGAGTCTGTTTCTTGGCAGGAACATATTCAGTGGAAAAGAATAGCCCAAAGCATACAACATTCATTTTACGCTGCAGTTTTCTGCTGCTTTTAGGAGATAAGACAAAAGAAGATGGCAGGAAATTTCTTTTAGTGATTCGAAATCCAATTTGTCCGACAATGACATCAATTAACTAATTAACGTATTCATTATTGTCTGTCTGTGTCTGCTTAAAAAGGATGTAACTAAAAGAGGAATAATCGGTTAGTCTGGCCAATCTCATACTGGTTAGATCAAGTCATTGCGTCCAATTTCATTCTTCTAAAAAAAGACGCCCAATAAAGGACTCAAACCGGCTGTACGGAAAAATTAGCTGCCTGTGATGTTAATGGGCTCTCTCAGCTGGTCTGAGATTGTCTCATTATTTGCCATTGTGTGTATGTGTCTAAATAGAGCTATGCGTGCCTTTAAGATCCCACATTCCTGTGTGTGTGCCTGTACACTCATGTATTAGTATGTGTGGTGCATCAGTAGTCTGTGTGTGCTTTGCGTGCATGCATGTGCCAGCATTACATGGTGACATCTCTGCCAGCTGCTAGCAGGCAGTAAAGCCTCTCGGTTTCTTTTGTGTCCAGTCTGACTCTCCTGTGGCTTTAAGGGAGACACTACGGGGACTGTCCCTCACCCGGGCAGCACAGTCGGGGCATTCATCTATCCGATATGCCCTCTGTTAGCCTCTCCTCTCTCCTCCAGCCCAGAGCACAGAGACACCATTCAGCCACTCTTCACACAGACCTTTAAAACACACAGTGAATAAAAAGCCTCTCACTCAGCAGAACTATGGAAATGGTGTTCACACACACTGCTGTGGGCATTGAGTCTGGATGGGCATAATTAGCCTCATAGCAGAGAAATGAGGAATGTAGCTGCAGGCTGCATGTTGAATGCCAATTTGCTTACTGTCTGTATTATGCAATTTGTCAGAAATTAAATTGAAATCTTGTTAGATTATTATAACTTTTTATAATAGAAAAGAACAATTTGCCTACTTTACATGCGAGATTGCATTTACTTTAGTTTATTATTCTAGAATTTTCTATTATAAAAAGGAAACTATTTTTCTATGCTTATTATGTTGCATTGTAATATTCCAGTTATTTTAGATGCCATAGTCACAAATCTGATTGTAAAAAAATATGGTACTTCTTTTTGGTCCATGACAGAGTACTCTTATAATTACTATTTTTTTTATAAGACTTCACTATGTCATGCATTTAGTGTTACACATTGAATATTATAAATGTATTTTTGTGCAACTGTTATTTTTTAACAAATACTCAAAGCTCGTTTTTCCCACTCAACCACAACCGCCACATGATTTTGATAACAAAAAAGGAACTGGACCATACTTAATGTCCTTTGGCTTTCTAAGTCCTCCCCTCCATGGAAAAATAAATGTCGGCCCTACATATTTTTCTAATTTCACAAACCCTTTAACTTATATATATATGTGACAATACGGACTTTTTACAAAACTTACAAAACAAAACTTTTTAATTGTGACTTACAGGAAGTTGTTAAAAGAGTTTTACATTTAAGGGAAAAGGGTTGAGAATAGTTGGGCAACGTATTGCTCTCTCAATTTTACTTTCTCCAACGAGGAAGAATGTTAAAGCTGTAATACAAAAAAATTACCTAAAAAGTTGTGTTTGTAGAGTGATTTTTTAAAAATAAGACCTTTTAAAGAATGTTGGTCCCCAAGCAATGGCATTACTTATTAATTTGCCTTGGGATTTGTGTCCAATTGAACAGGGAGGTAGGTTTGGTTTCTAACATTCTTCAAAATATCTGAAAAAATGATGACCGAATTTTCATTGTTGCCTAAACTATGCATAAGTGTACATTAACTGAATACAAACTTAACACATAACACGGCAAAACTCTCAACTCAGAAAATCGGAAAGACTCAAAGAAAATCTCCCACTGCTAATCACAACCTTATGATTTGTTCATGTCGTAAATACGATGATTCCAGCATGACATAAAGACAGCGTGTGTCCTGACAGGGGAGGTCTGTTAGTAATCAAACACCTGCTGACTATCTGCTGTGGAGCATCAATCATCTGACTTTTCTCTCCTCTTAAGATGGGCTTCGAAACCCTCGCAAACTGCAGTGATCTCTCAGTAGGGGTGTGAGGAGACGTTGACCGCTCTGGGTTGAAAATTGGCCATTTTGCAATGTTCTCCTGCACAAAGCACTACTGCTGAATAGACGGGCGCTTGGTAAAGAGAGGGGAGGGTTGTGGCAGAATGGAGGAGGAGAGGTTTTGTCTTGATTCAGGTTGAATGTCTCTCTCCTTCTCGCTCTTTCAACCATTTAACTGTGGAGGCTTGCACTGCAGACTAAATTTGAAAGCAAACGGTGTGAATTTGCTTAAAGGATGGTGATAGTGCCATTTGTTTGCTATGGCTTCGTTAAGAGGGCATGGGGAGGAGGTGATACACGTGTCATTTGGCACCATGCCAGGCACTATCGTTTTGGTGCCAGAGAGAAAGGGGGTATTGGTTCAGAGGCCTAACTGCAAATATTTGTTTAAGTATCAAAGACCAGTCCCACATGTGGGTGGGTTTGGTAACCAATGGACAGATGGAGTCCATGCTGTGTAAATGTGTCAGTGATGTAAAAACAATTAAGAAAAGTGTATTCCATACATGGAATTTTGACTTGTTTTAGACTAAATATGGGCGGTATGTTAATATTTATTATAGGGGTGTCAAAACAATTAGTTTATTTACATGATGTATGTCTGTGTATAGTGCATTCTGAATGCACTGTGTATTGTGTTATTTCTAAATACAGAAAGCCAGGCTAAAGTCTAAAGATCGAATTATGAGACAATAAGCATTACATTTTGATTCCAGCCATTAATTTCACTATAATTTAGAAAAGGTCAGATATATGTAACAAAAATATAAAAAGTAATGTAATGTTAAATATAATTTTAATCAATTAAAGTAAAAATACATAAACAAATTCTAAAGATATACACATTTATGTGTTTATAAATATGCAGTCAGTCTGTACGGACATATACTAAATATACAGTATAAGGTATATAAGTATATTAAGAAAAATGTGTAAAAATTAACAATTTTATCTCCTTTTTTTGTAGAATGTGTTGGCAAAGGCCCTGTATGACAATGTGGCTGAGTCTCCGGATGAGCTGTCCTTTCGGAAAGGGGACATCATGACCGTTCTGGAGAGGGACACGCAGGGGTTGGACGGCTGGTGGCTTTGTTCTCTTCACGGCCGCCAAGGGATCGTCCCCGGCAACCGTCTGAAAATCCTTGTTGGCATGTATGATAAGCAGCAACAGCAGCAGCTACAGCAGGCATCGGCTCAGCCCAGCCCAACCCAGAGCCACCTCAACCTGCCTCAGAGTGCCTACAGCAAGCCCCCTCCTGCCTCCCAATACACAGCCATGCACCCTGCCTTCCCCTCTTCCAGCTCCGCCAACTCATCCATGCCTGACAATGTCTACATGCTCCCTCCTAACCATGGCCTGTCCACCCCTTCCAGCCTCTATCAGGTGCCCACTGGCCCCCAACCTCCACAGCCCCAACCAAAAGCCCCCGCTGTAGCACAAAAGCAAGGCCATGCACAGTACTCCACCACACCGCAGGATGTCTACCAGGTGCCACCCTCCATTAATGTTACGGGGCAGGACATCTACCAGGTGCCGCCCACAGTCGGTGGTCAGTGTCCGGGACAGGACGTGTACCAGGTGCCGCCCTCTGGAAGCCAGACGCAAGACATTTACCAGATTCCTCCGTCAATAGAAAGGAGCTGGGACTCTCCCAAACCTATCGGAAAGGTGAGAGAAAATGTTTTTATTCTTTTTCACTGAATACGTTGTTTTACATTATGGTTGAATTGTACAAATTATGATTTCTCTCAGATAATTTCAAACATATAAAGTGATAATGAAATGAATAACAAGCAACATAGAAAGAAATCATACAGATAGAGCAAAGAGATGTCGACACAGCGGAGGAGGTTGTATTAGAAAGTCATAAATAATGCAAAGGTTGATAACAGCAATGACAGCGGACAGGGGAGGGTGAGTAAGCATTAATTTTCCAGCGGTAACTGCAGGTTGATGCTCTGGGCAGGGCTGTTCCCTTGAGGATGACTTGCAGGACAGTTTTAGGGCATAACACCATATGCTTGGGCTGCCGCAGTGGCGGGGCAATGGAGTGTAAAGATTGGAAGATGAAGGGGGATGCGGATGTGTTGACTGTTGCTATCTACACCTGTCAAATGCGCTTTGATCACCGGCCTTAAAGATCAAAAAATGATTAGCTGTGTCATTGTAACATGAATAATTAAAACATTGTTACAACATGCTGTGTTATAACTGTGCCTGAATTATTTATATTCAAATCATTCGTAAATACCACTTGATTTGATATTTTGTTGTCTTCTTGACATAATACAGCAGAGAAAAAGGCCTTGGATGCTTTGGGTGGCATTTCAATCCAAAGCGAAATACCTCAGCGAGATGTCAATTCTTAAAGTGCTTGTAATGACCTTTAAGTTGGATTTCAGTTATTCAAATTAAGGTACATGTGTTCTGTCACTGTTATTAAAACATAATTTTAAATGGTCATACAGGTTTAAAATGACAAGAGGGAGTAAATGAGAACATAATTGTTTTTTGGTGTTTAAGAGTCATTACATTAAGCTCAAATTAAACGTTTTAATTTTAGGTCAAAAACCATTCACAACTTTTCGCTGTCACAATACAATATTTTATGTTCAAAATGCAGAAATGACTGCAAAGTGGTAAGGTGATTGAAAGTCATTTGGAGGTCTGGTGTTCTAAATCCAGCAGGTGAGAGATCAATACTAATGGCAGTGAACCAACAGCATACAAAACAACCTAAAGACTGCAGTAGAAAGAGATGGACATTGAATCTGAACACTTCCTACAATCTTATTGGTTAGGTTTTGTGTGATTCTAAAGAGGATGCAGTCCCATACACGCTTTCAGAATGCTCTTGGGAATCTTGAACTTTGGTCACTGTTGCTATAAAAAGTTGATAATGTACTTTTAATACAGTTAAACAACACAACTGCTTGTTTCATAAGCTTCATAAGAGGGGATTTGGGTCTATTTTGGTCACTTGTTCTTACGGCCACATTTCTTCCTCCACTAGTGGTTTTCCATTCATCATTTCCACTAAGAGAGAACAGGACGGACACACAACCAATACCACAGTGCTGAAAACACATTCCTGCTCTTGCTCTGCTTAATAAAGTAATGTGAAAGAATGTATTTCAGTGCAAAAATACTCTTAATTCTCTCAAGACGAACACATGACTAAGATATTGTTGTTTGTCGCAGGCTGCGGTTGTTTGTTTGTGCATGACTTTTGCTGGAGTCTTGGTTCTGGCACACTTTTATACCATTTATTTACTCTATAGGTATTTAAGAACTATTTATTGAAGAGCTCTAAGCCTTGAACCCAAGTTAAATTCGCATGTTGCTTCCACAGAAGCCCATAGCATTGATTAACAATCTCAGAGCTTGTGGTAGAGCTCTGTCTAGAAAGTTTTATAGTTTGTCGTTAAAAAACAATTTCTCTGTGGAGAAAATGAATGGGATTTTTTCCTGCGTAATCCTACTGAGGGACTCTATAAAGTTGTTTTGGGCACTGAGGTACCGTTTGTTTGTCAAGAGGCAGGAACAGGAAGAACTGGGCATGTGGAGAGTGGATTTGGTTCTGCATAGAAGTGAATATAGATGCTCCGGAAGTGTTGGCAGCATTAGAAATACAATCTGTGTGGAACGGGTCAATGTAATAAAAAAAGAAGGTATGATGAAATAAAATTGATTGTTTGCCCCAAAAAGAAAATTCTTAAGTTTAAAATGACAACAGGCTGAATAAATCGCCAGTTTGACTCTCTTACGCAGACCACATAAGAAGATATTTTGATAAAAAGTTGGTAGCCAAGCAGAAGTGGTGCTCATTTGCTTCTTTTGTATAGACGCAAAATGGGTCCCAAAAAAAAACTCAATTTGTGTTCTGTAGAACAAAGTCATATTGGAAATATTGAGCAAATATGACCTAATTTTAGTTTTTGTTAGAACTTCCCAAAACTGCATCAAATTATAAGCCAGCACACTCCTCAAACAAGAACCCATTCTTAGTTTAATTCCCCTCTTGCCTGATTTAGTCATCATGTACTTCACTTCTGAAATCTGGTGACTCAAATCAATAAAAACTCAACTGACAGATAACACACAACACCAGACATTATGTAACTGGGACATCAACTGGTTGCAATCGAACCCAAAGCTATTTGCCTAGATTTGACTTGCGAAATACGACAGGATGTGACCTTCCCTTAGTCCCCTGCACATGCAAGAGTATGATTTCTGAATACTTGTGACACACCGCTGGTTCGTTTCGCCCGCTGTCCTGCTTACACATTAACCAAAGCAAGCTTCTACCATCAACTCAAGTTACACATTGACCACTAGAGTAAATAAAACTAAAGGATGAGGAAAGGTTTCGAACCTTAGCTTGTTTTTCCAGTTAGGAGCCACGTGAGTGTGTTATGTCGAAGGTTTTACGGGAAAGGTATTGTGCGAGGTTAAGCCCTATTATTGATGCAATAGAATGAAGGTATAAAGGAATTGTGTAGGTGTGCCTCCAGGTGCTGTAAAAAAGTCTTGCCTTATCACTTTAATGGCCCCGGCTATAGCCTTTCAGTATGCTGTACAGGGAGCTGGGGTTTATTAAGGCAGGGTAACAGAGGGAGAGACTGGCAATGGTAGATTGAGATTCTGCTGTAGCTTCGCCTCGCTGCCTGTACTGAAAGTAAATGCGTAATCTTTGGAGACTTGGTGAGGCCGGTACTCATCTGAGAGGATGGGAAAGCGGTTGTTTGGGGTTGGAGGTACTGGGTAGGTTTATCTACAAGACAAGGCAGGGATGAGTTTTGGGGTGAGAGAGGGCTGCGAGAACATTGTGAGGAAACTGAATAATGGGAGACCCGAGGGAATGTTAATCTATAGTCCACCAACACCTACAGGAGCTACAGCAGTGTGAAGAACCACAGCAGTTTGAAATGTGCTATCGTATTGGTATTTGTGTTAAATGGTATCAAGCAGTAAATCCATTTTATTTTATTTTTATTTGCAGTGTTGTTTTAAACACTACAAAAGAAGAAAATCCACGAAGATCTCTCTCATTTACTTTTCTATATCTATACAAATGTTTGTGCATTCATATTTGCACGCACGCACGCACACACACACACACACACACACACACACACACACACACACACACACACACACACACACACACACACACACACACACACACACACACACACACACACACACACAAGCCACACACATATAATATATAAATGAAAGTGTACCTCTGAATTAAGTAATCTCTATTAATCAATTCAACAGTATTATAACATTTGTGTTTATTTTTAAGTTTTCCTTTTAAAATGCCTAAAATATTTACAAAAAGTGAACATCTCCTTTGTTATGGCCCTGACTTGATATTTAAGGGAATGCAGCTGTGTATCCTGTGGGATTTTCCCTCACTGACTGCAAGTCTGTAATCTGCTGCATCTCTCTCCCTTCACATTCCTAAATTCCAGAGTAACTCCCCTCTCTCTCTAGACTGTCTTTAAAGCATCGCTCTTTTGCTTTCTCTTTTTGTTGTTGTTAATCTTTTCTTAGCAGGTTGGTTTGGTTTCGGTGAACGGAACAAAATAGATATTGTTTTCACATATCGCTCAGACACTAAATTCTGATTGGATGAGCACAGTCACCCCAAGTGACCTACAGATTTATTGAACGCTGCTGTTCGTGTGCTGTTTTCTATTAGGTTTCATTTATTGTGTCAAATATTATATTATGATTTATAGACAGAAAGATTTCACAGTCGAGTGATTTAGAAATGCTTGAATTGGTTCAACTGAATCGTAAAAAGCGAACAGATTCAAAAGAAGATTTGTTTGGGAATTGGACATCCTTGCCAAATGTTCGCTTAGTTCTCCCTCTCCTGTTTCTTGTCTTCTCCCTGAACAGCTCTGAATAATGAATAGAGAGCTCTTAATGGTTGTTTAAACTGTCTCGGTTGCCCCCAGGTGCTTTTGTAAGACTTTAAGTTTGTGTCTTCAGGCCCAGCTGTGGTGCAGTTGCAAGCTTTTAAAGCAAGAAAGGCCTCACATGGAAGAGCATCTCAGTGAAGCATCGGCTGCTGCAGGGCCCTTGCGTCTCAACCATTATTCTCCCCGCAGACTGCACACGCTGACTCTGAATCAGCAAACATCCACCAGCAGTCTCCTGCTCACACACATGCAGAGAGAGGGTCAGGAGGCAACATGGCTTCCATTACAAACGGCGTGTCTGGGCTCGGCACAGCGGCTGCAGACTTCCTGTGATGTGGCTCTGGCGGATGAGAGAAAAAAGAAAGGACTGAAGGAGAAAACAAGTGCTGATGCTATGTTTTCAGTACAGCCTAAACAGATACAGGAAGTGGCGTGCGTCTGGTCCACCGATGTGCTATAAGCATTTTACCTGAAATATATTTATATATATTTATATAGCTGCCACATATGTATTTTTATATATGTATGTTCTCAGTTTCTTGTAACCTCGAGCACACTGTTGGTTACCTCCTGTACATCAGCGAAAGTAAGTGTGTGCGTTCGAAAAAGACAAAAAAAGAGTTTCCTCCATTACCTGCTGTGGTCTCATTTTCTGCTCTGACAGTGAGCGGACAGGAGATTGACAGCAGAAGGGAATGTGATAGAAACAGAGTGCCGTGACAAAATTAGAGAGGACGTGGCACCCCGAGCCGTAGCGACGGGTGGGGCTGCTGGAGGAGGTTTTTGGTTCTCATGCAGAGCCGTAGACTGTGTCCTGTCATTAACGTCCCCACATAGCCAGCGGCAGAACGGGGAAAAGGAGGGGAGATCGGGCTCTCAGCATAAACAGCGGATCACTGCGTGCCTTTTTTGTGCTCCAGTGGCCTTCTTCAAAGGGCCGGAATATCACAGGGGGCCACAGGGTTCACTTTGTGCGCCGGGGAGTTGAAAGGACTGAAACAACACAGATCACAGGGAAGAACAAGGGCCTAATGGAGCCGCAAACTCATTTACTGCATCTTTACACACATGTGGCGTATGTCTTCCGATGAGGAGCACATTAGACCGTTTCAAAAATACTGTATTTTTCCTAGTATTGTTACCCTCATGTCATTCCAAAACTGTATGACTTTCTTGTTTCTTTTAATGAATTTAATAGATTCTATTAAGTTGATATAACTATTTATTTTGAGATATCTACTAAGCCACATGAAATATCTTTTACAGTGTATGGACATTTCTTAAATTATCTTCTTTTAGGTTCCACAGATGAAAGAGTTATGACAAATAACATAATTCCTTGTGTTTACTATAACTTTTATAAGCAGTGCATTCTGGGATTTCCTCCCCAGTGAGGGATATACTAAACTATCTTTGGATTTGGCTGCAAAAAGGTATCTCGATAGGCATCACAATTAAACAGCCTTCACATCAGGAGCATGTCTATAACGTTTTAAAAAGCTAGGCAGGCTTATGAACAGAACGTTGCCAGGCTTAATATTCTGTTCATGTTCATGTACGTCCTTGTGAGTTGGTTTAAAGGAACCCCGGTGTCAGATTTTAATTGGCTCTTGAAAAGCTCCCTCAAACACCACAGGCTAAACTCAGTGGTCACCATTTTAACCATCTCTGTGAAGTTTTATCGTTCCCTGAAGGTCGGAGATTAAAGTTGGAACAGGATATCACTGCTACTTTCTGTTCAGAAATGAACACCAAATGTTGCCTTATGATAATAAGTGACATCATTGATGTTTATTCCTATTTGTAGTTTGGACTGTAATGCACTTTCATGGCTAGCTATGCTGTATGTTTTTCATTGTCTTATCCTCAAACATACGCACAATGGTCACCGGTACTGTCTAACCTTTGATCAACGGTCACGGGGACGGTGTGGTCTCCAAGGAAACATACTCATCTCAGTCTTATTAATAGGTACTCTGGACAGGTCTGAGTGTTGTGTTGCCAGGAAGGCAGCGGGAAAGGAAATGTGTGTGTGGAGGTTTGCAAATATGTCATTTCAGATACAAAGAGAAGGAGAAAGAGTTGCAACGAGATGAAGCTAAGAATAAAAATGCAGGATCATAAAAACAGCGAAACAGAATTCTGATCTGTTTTGAATAAATGTCATTCAAGCACAATGCAGGTGAATTGTTTTGCAAAGAGAAAAACAAAAAGATATTCAAAGAGAATGGAAGATTGGGCTCTGAAACAAACAAACAGACAAAAAAGGAGACAGAATGATTATGCTCTTTACCGATATGAATATCAATGGATATGGATCAATGTGTTCAGTGACTAGAACAAAAGAAAATGCATTTCACATTTTGATTGATGATGTCTGAGCTTTGTTGAGTTTAGTGTTTCAGTCTTGGCAAAAAAGATTCAAACTGTATAAGCACCAAAGAAAAACAGAGGCAATGTCTCGAGAAATTTAATTACTGTAATTAATAATATCTCAATAATTTCTCCTAAACATTAACAAGATCACATGGTCAGCAAATTGAAACGTTAGTGTTGTAGTTTTGTCATCATTCACTGACCCTCTTGTAGTCTGTATGATTTTCTTTCTTACACAAAATGCAAAAGACAAGATTTTGTTGGTTGCAGGAACAGAAGCAGCACCCATTGACTTATATTGCATGGACCTTAAACCAATGAAAGTGAATAGATGCCATTTACCAACATTCTTCAAAATATCTTCTTTGGTGTCATATGAGTATGGAATGTCAAGAGAGTGTGTAAATAATGACAGAATAATGACTTCTCCTCTAGAATCATAATGCCCATAGGTGCTTAATAATCCGCTGGGAATGAGTCATTGAGATTTGGTTTTAATACTTTTACTTAGAAAAGTAGTGAAAGTAGTGAGACTTGCCTCGGCAAGAGCTATTTACAAGTTAAAACAAAATGTGATTTCTCAAGGTAGGAAGTAGGACAGATCACACCCAGCTTATTCATGACAGTAATGTAAGGCATGTGTCAGAAGCTGAGGGGCTTTTACTGAGGCTCTGTATGGATTAGTACCAGGGGCCTCTCTGTCTCCAGTCATCCCAACACACACCCTCACACATGGCACATGCCACATGGTGTTGGCCGCCGGTAAAGCTCATATTTACAGCCATGGAGCTCATTAGCCACTCATTGACTCCACTGCCGAGGATCAGGATTGGTGTATGGTCTATAAATTCTCACACCTTATGCTCACACTTCTACTGTTTTGATTAAATTTTGGAGATAAATCTTCAGATCTGGGTCACAACAAAAGATACATTTAAGTGTTACATTTTAACTGGTGTAATCTGAGTTTAAATTGTGCTCTCACTGAATTATTTGGCATATCTGCATGCCCCCATTGATGTTCATACCTAAATTTTAAAGTAAACAGTTTCTATACCATCATTTTCACCTTTTTATTGCTTTTAAAATCCTGTCTATGAACGCTGTTTTTTGTTAGTTTTCCTTTCCGACAACTGCAGTTGGTTATCCGAATATAAACCATTAACCGATCAGATTAGCATCCTTAACACAATTACCTTTAAATATCTTCTATCTTTAGTTGAATTACTTTAAGTTTCAGAATTGTTAAACGGTCAATATAAACATCCCTATTACAGTGTACTACTCTAGGATTCGAAAAGCTTCCCACATGAAACCCTTCACTCCTTAACAACCAAAGCCAAATTCACTCAAAAGTTAAATAACACTCAAAAGTGGATGTCCAAACCCAACTTAAAAGGATTTGGGCAAAAATGCATGCAGCACATCTGTGGAGGAGCTCAAGGGAGGCTGTTCTCTGCGGGATAGCAGGCAAGAGTGTATATGTGCAACCGTGGTCCATATGAACCCCCACTGGCATCACATCAAGTCACACAGCCCAGCTGAGCTCTCCACAATCTATCCTCTCAAGCTCACAGCTGTAGCCCGTGGATGTTTTATCCCAGTGATGAACATCTTTCTGCCGGGTGTGTGGTATGCAATCAAATATGACAGAACCCTGTGTTTAAGGCATTCATTCAGACCCACTATTTAATACGTTCCCTGGAGTTAGGCCTTTAAAATTTATTATAAGATTAAAAGAAATAAATATACTATGGTACAATATTTAATGTATGTGCGCCAATTAAAAATTCGCACATACACAGAGAACTGTGAACTGCACCCCACACACAGACAAGAGGACATTTTGCACCAGATGGCGAACATGAGAGCGATGGTAGGGGGCTGTGGGGGTAATTCCCATGCACGACCATTTATATAGATAGAGTTATGTGAAGTTATGTGGAAACTCTATTATGCTCCAGGCTTCTGTACTGAGTTATTCATGACATCAATTGAATCAAAGCCAAGCTTAGGGTCAACTTTACAAAATATAACTTTGCAAAAAGATATGACCTTGAATAAAACATTTTTTGGATAATTTGGACCCTGAAAGGGTTGGAGAGCTCTTTCAAAGTGAAGAAAATAAATTGTGAAAGGAATGACTTGTGTGGAATGTGAGTGGATGGAATTATGTTTATCAGATTACTTTTTCCATAACTGTTTCGCGTTGGGTGGAAATAATTATTCATGTCGCTGGAGTTGGAGTAATGCATTGTAACCTCTGACCCGCAACATTTGCAAGGCCGAAAAGAAAACAGAGGATGAAAACAGATTACATGGGAATTTTTTTTAAAGAGCTTTAGGGGGAAGTCTCAGCATGAAGTTTTTAAGAGCATGGGGCAAAAAGTATGTCAAAGAGCTTTGAGGAAAACCCAAAAATACAGAACTGGCATTGAGATATCCATTTCGTTTTGTGACGGATTCAATACTTTTTCATGCAGAAAACTGTGCATACAAAATGAAGCCGATAACATCATCAGCACTCTCTGTGGTCTCCCAGGATCATCATGCAACTATAGTTGGCAAGCATGCATTAAAATTAGCCAGATCAATGGTCCTGAGAGCCAGTGCCGGCTGGAATGTCTTCGGTCGTGCTCTTTAGTGTTATGGCATGTGTCATTGTGTCAGCTGGGGTAAAGAGGTCGCACCTCGTCATTGCAGCAGGGGGTACAAGGGCTTTTGTGGAGCAGTCTTTACAATCTGTCCCTCACTTCAGGGCTGAACCTAATGGCCATGTAGCTGCTGTGATTGTGACTTTCGGCCAGCTGTCACAACGGTCAGACGGTCACCGCACCCCATTGTCTTCAGTGTTTTTGTGACATCATCATTACAGGCTTTAAAGACCCGCCCCCAAAGTGTCTTGTGACAGCTGTAAGCTCAGACACAACCACTCTCAAAGCCTTTCAGATGTATTGATGAGGGCGATGGCGGTCCACCATATGTGCCCGTCCCTATTCCCCAGGGCGGCGCTCATTGATAATTCACGTTATTGATCGATGTTAGTTTACGACCGGCCCTTCAGAGCCTCTCAGCTCAATGGAGTGACTATTACTTAAGGCTAAACGCAAGTCTGAGAGAACATTTAAGAAGAATAATGTAAGATGTGGATGGTGTTGATGTCAATATGATACATGACCTGTAAACTGAGGCTGTGAGGATAAAATGGAATGATGTTTAGTTTCTTAGAACAGTATATTGTGTTGCTAAAGATCACATGGTTGTGTGCTAGCAGCACAGAGGTCATGGGCTCAATTCTCAGGAGACACACGTATGAAAAATGTATACCTTGAATGGACGATAAGTTACATTTGATAAAAATTATGTGCTGAGTGCCATCAGGAAATGAAAAAGAAATGATTTTATTGATTATCAAGTTGCTACGGTGAATAGAAGTTGTACATTAAAATTTTTCAGTAAATATACTATTTAAATGTTGTGTCTTTGCAAGAAGAAAAAAGTAAATCTGATTAATAAAAATATTATTTTAGAATTCACGAAAAGAATGAAGTGTAAATTACAAATATATATATTTGTTAAATAAATACTTTTTAGTATATATTACAGAAAAGAACCATTCCATTTTTAAGAAATTACTTTAATGTGTACCACTAAAGATCATTTATTGTTTTTAAAAGGTTGTTTTTAGTAAATATAACGTTTTTTTATGACGTTTACAAAGCCAAATAAATTATATTTCAAAATCTAAGATTAATAATAATAAATCGTTCTGACATTTTATTTTTTACTCTGGTGTTATAATTTTAGTGTTTCACTTAGAGGTATAATGAGTACTATATTTGGAGGATCAGTATATAGTATAATTAAATGTTTTGTTTTCATAACTTTAAATAGTCAGTTCTATCGAAAACAGTGCCAATGTAGTGCTTCCAAAGTAGAGGTGCGTAATGGACTGAACCATTGGTTCTAATAGATTTCACAAACTGGACTTTTAAATATGAGACAGTGAATGTGAAGCATTTAAAAATATGCAAATATTGATTCAAACCTACAAGATTCCTCTTTGTTAATGTGTGTCTAAGTGAAAATGCAGATTATGCAGGGTGAACAGAGGTTGTGTGTATGTGTGTGTGTGTGTGTGTGTGTGCGTGCGTGCGTGCGTGCGTGCGTGCGTGTCAGATGAAACACCTGCAGAGAAGTCCTAATGTGTGTGAAAGTGTACAGCAGCGTGGAGAATGCATCCATTTACCACAGCCATTCCTGTGTGAAAGATTGTGAGGGAATGTTCTGGGAAAAGGGTTGCAGGTATATGTACTACAGGGTTTTTACACTACTTTCACACTAACAACTCGCAGACAAAAAATCTGAAATAATTTATCATCGTTATTTGCCCTGCGGTTTGCAGAAAAGGGGCAAGAAAGGATGAAGGTTAGTGCAAGAGAGAGAGAGAAGAGACAATGATGAGAATTAACAGTGACAGATTGCCAGCTTTCTTTAATGAGAACTCTTTAATTGGATGTTAGCGGGATGTGACATGTAAAGTGACAGTCTGTGTGAGAAGGAAAGTAAATATTAATATAGTTTCTACAGGGTTTTCATAAGCATATCATCTCGTTTTCGTCCCTGTTTATTATTAAGCATCTTCTATACAGGGCAGGCACGAAATGTTGGCCAGACGGTCTAGTTTGTTTTATGTGAGCACTTGTGCTTTCCATTGTGCTCGTCTTGTCGCATCTCGTGCCTGGTTACCATAGTCACTAGATTTAATCTAACATAGCATCAGGGCTTCACAAAGAAAAGCACAATTGGAGGCTGTGTGGTTAATCAGACTGCTTTGCCCTCTTATACAATAACTGAAGATTTGTGCTGATTCTTTGCGGAAGAGACTTGTGAAACAGAGCTTTGCACCTGCGGAGGACAACACACATACCAGTTTCTGGGTGGTAGAGAGTGGACTTGACCTCAACAACTGATACTAAATCACATGATCATATACGTCCTTTTCATACTTCCCTGATTGCTCTCAAAATGACATCTAGTATACTTGTACATAAGTCACAAGATGTTTTGTTTTTCAATTTATTAACATTTTAATGTTTAAATGGGTATATTTTGTATTTGTTGTTTGCAATTTTATGACATTTAAGCACATTTATTTTATACTCAGAAGTGATTTTTTTAAACATTGTTTTTTTACTATAAAATATACACTATAACACTTAAAAATAGTATTATATATCTATGTAATTAAACTGAATTTAAGTTATTTGGATTGTGTAATTAAAATAACATTTTAGTTTTTAACTAAGTTATCCATTTTTGCAACAATAACTTTTTGATTAGAATTTTTCGGCCCTAAGTCATGATAATAAAAAATCTGTCAAATACTTTTACTATCTATCTTTTTTATCTCTACATTTTAAATCCTCTTTTGCTATTTTTGCAAATGCTCTTTTGTGTCTCTTATTGCCATTAAAATAATAATAAAGTCTTTAAAAATCCGTGTGTGCGTTAGTGTGCTTGTGTTTGTGGGTGCACACGCATGCAAGCAAGTGTGTGTATTCCTGATTTATGTGAGTATCTATTGTTTAGTATGCAAGAAGCAACACTCATAAAAAGACTGGCACGATGTGTTCCTATAGACACTGACTGGTGCGAATTGCTAGAGGGAAAATGGGAGGAAAAATACAAGCCCAAAATAATCTTATTAGCCTAGTGTTATAAGTGAAGACTACAAATCATCTGTTATGGTATTATGCAGAGCAGAATAAAAGCTAAGTGAACACATTTCATTTGAACTATCAACAAGATGTTCCTAAAGAAGAACGTCTTGTGTACATTTTGATAGCAGCATAAAAAATGTCAATACTTTGCTTGATTGATAATTTTTTCAATATCAGTCTTCTTTCATTAATATACATTATTATAGAATCACATTTCATAACTTCAATTTATAACAATTTAAAGATGCCACCGTTTGATATTCCATTGTCCAAAGCTCAATGTGTTGGATCAGTGTTGTGATGGGTATTATGTCTCAGGCATTGTACAAATATGAGGGCCTTTACTTGTTTTCATTTCCCATGCTCACGAGATTGACACAATCCCCAAAACGCAAGACAGAAGGTAAACAGCCGGACAAAAGGACAGCCCCCGTTCCCACGATGACCATTCAGGACCACAGATTTGTTGTAGTAGTGTCTACGGTGTTAACCTGCTGCAAAGGCACCATGTTGGCAGTTAACATGGTCTAATAAAGAGTCTTTAGCCTTCACATTCTCCGTGAGCTAACTCATCTCACAACAGGCCCAGAGCAAATCTAAAATGGGTCATTAATTCAAACAGACCCATGCAATTATCTTACCCGCTCTCTCTTTTTCTTCTCTCTCCTAGGTGGTTGTTCCCACACGAGTTGGCCAAGTATATGTGTACGATACAGGGAAAAATGAACAGGATGAGTATGACGTCCCCAGACACCTTCCGCCCACCCAAGACATCTACGATGTGCCACCTACCCGCACCCAGTACAACCAGCAGGTAAAGAGTTAACATTTCTAACTCCCAAACTCCTATTGGCTCTACAGTTGGATGCCTATTTTTAGATGAGGTCATGCATTACTCGCAGTGGAAGTAGATATTTTATTATCTGGAGGCATTTCAAAAAAAGGTCAGCCCTGTGTGCGTGTAAAGCAGAATTTTCCGAGACCGCATGTGTGTGCATTGTGTGTACATGAGAGAGAATGTACTGTAAGTGGTTCAGTCGTTCAATGCAGCACACTGCAGTACACACACACACAAATCCCGAGGCAGACAGAGACAAAGACTGGCTTACAGCAAAGGCCACGCACAACCAGACCTCACAATTCCAATGCACACATGCAGCCTACAGCACAGCCGTGGAAAAACCGCAATAAAACGAGAGACGGAGTTGAAGTACTTGAGTGTAACTAATGGTGTTGTAGAGGTACAAAGAGGACAAAGAGGTTGTAAACACTGCTTTAGAAGACTAAAATAGACACAACAGTAGAGATGACCAGAACCGCAACATTAATCTTAAAGTAACTGAAGCACAACAGTGTGTCCTGCGGAACTAATGCAGCACACACGCATACACCTCAATTCACTCCAAATATTCAGCGTAACAAATCATCCTCCTCGCGAATGGGATAACACGATCCAGTTTAATCAAACCGGCTGGAACACAGCCTAGTGGATTTTCAACGGAAGGTGTTGGTATTCATGGTCTCTGCCACTGTTTTTGCTGACTGCGGGCTCTCCTGGGGGTACACAACAGATTGAGGCCCATTGTTTGGGCAGAACAATAAATGCCAATGGCTGTTTGTGTGTATGTGATGTGGTGATGATGGAAATGTGGATGAGCAGACAGACTGAGATGAACTGAGCATGATGTCTGCAAATCTAGCCTATCTTTCTTTACTTAGAAACAATCCTCTGATTCCTGGTTAATGGCACAATTCTACCACAATGACAATTCTGTCATCATTTATTTACTATGAAGTGTGAGTAGATCTGTCTTAATCTTATTTTTCCACTTAACACAAAAGAAGAGATTTGGAAAAATGTCTGAAGCAGAAAAAATACTATTATAGTCAATGATGCCAGAGAACTGTTTGGTTACCCACATTCTTCAAAATATCTTCTTTTGTGTCTTTTGTTTGTATATATATGCAAATTTGGACTTTTTGGAGTGAGTAAATGATCAAAGACACAGCATCACAAAAATAGAATCTTAGAGACACAATCCTATTTTTAATTAATCTATTTTTAAATAACCATTAATTAATCTTAATGTTACAATATGAGATATTCACATTGCATATGAGAAAACAGGCTCATTTCTGCTGTAAGCAGGTGTTTGTGTCATCAAAATAGGTACACTTTTATTTCTATATTTCCTGTAAGATATGCCTGGAATTAGCATTAGTGCTTGCATTAAAAGTTGTGACATCTAATAGTGTTTTTGTCAGTAAACTCCGGTCCTATACGACATATTTATAATGAGATGTATTCACACCACAAGACATTCTGCACAGCCTAGTTTAGAAACCACTGGTTTAAAATATAAATGTGTAAGAACTTGTACCGAACAAAACTTTACATTAATGAAGCAGTCCTTAAACATTAATGACAGCTAGATAGGTCTAGACTTGTAGGTGATACAGATTTTCTCGTCCTGCAGTAGTGGAAAAAGAAAAGTTTTACTGCTAGCGTTGTAAAACATTTATAGGGTTTAATCCCTTGCTAAAATACAAGCTCACAGAGCTGTGGCTCTTTGTGTGTGTGTGGCATTGGTATATTCTGTGTGCATGATATTTGTGTATGTTGTCACGAGTCACGCTTTATTTCTAAATCTAAAACAGTGTGTTTAAGGGATAAGGGCGAGAAGAATGCATACGGCTGTTTGGGGATGTTTACATCGGGTTGTATAGAGAGAAATTCTAGACAGAAACAAGAAAATCTGACAAAAGCAAAATAAATACTTGACAACAGAAAACCTCATTTAGAATTAACTTTATTTAGCACCTAAATACAAAGGCATTGGACAGGTAGCAGAGAAAAGAAATGAGAGGTTAAGGTAGGGGTCAGCATCTCCACAGTCCTGCTGATCCTCTCCAGCTGTTCCTGTCCAGGGTCATACACCTGTAATCTCTCTAGACCACGCTTGTGTGTGTGTGTTTATATGTGTGTGTGGTTATTTAGTTCTTGCTTATACAGTACCAGTTTAGCTGCTGGCCTTTTGGATATGTATATCAATAGCAGAGGTTTATGAGAGCAGCAGGACGGATGTCACGCTTCGTTTCTGGTGTGTTCTGAAACCCAAGTGATGCATGCATAGCGTTGTGTGTGCGTGAGTTTGTGTCCGTCTGTGTGTGTGACAGGATGTGAGTGGGAGTTGCAGTTTGTCCCATATCATGAGTACCAATGTTCTCTGTGACCCCCATTCATCCAACGGCCTCAATAATGGCTCTGTTCTGCTATAACATGCCCAAACACGAAGTGGAGGAGGGAGAATAGGCTTAATATGTATGCCCTGGCTGCAAAATAAATGAAAGTGAGATGCACAGAATCCAAATTAAATTGCATTTAAAAATAGAAGGAACTAATTAAATCTACATTGAAGTTTGTGATTTTAGTGCCAAAGAATTTTATTATTTCTTATATTTTCAATTAAATGGTTTCTGTTATTGATCTGATGCTAATTTCCATCTCTGGGCCACAGGTGTATGATACTCCCCCCATGGCTATGAAAGGCCCGGCCAGCAGAGATGGACAGGAGATCTATGATACACCACCTAGTGTGGATAAGAGTCAGCTGCACTACCAACAAACCGTAAGACATACTTTGTATGATTTTAGACATAATGCATAGTGAAAGATTTTTTTGTAAACTCCTTGTTCTTCCACAGGTGTATGACATTCCCCCATCTGTCAGCAAGGATGTTCCAGATGGTCCAATCAGAGAAGAAACATACGATGTTCCTCCTCACTTCGCTAAGATGAACCAGAACCAGGCCTACCTGTCTCAGATCGCCGGAGGTCCTGAGCCGCCCATACCAGAAGACGTTTATGACATTCCCCCTCCTCAGCTAACGGGAAAACGCCAGCTGGAAGGCCAGGAGATCTATGATATCCCAGCAAGTCTTCGCAAGGGTGGCCCACAGGACTACCATCCCGCAGACGTGTACGACTTCCCCCGCGAACGTCCATCAGGAGAAGAATCAAACGACTACGTGTACGATGTGCCTCCACAGGTGGTGCGTGATGCCGCCGCCACAGAGGAGCTCACAGTGAGCTTCAAGCGACTGTCTGCGTCTAGCACGGGAAGCACTCGCAGTAACCTTTCGACATCTTCTCTGGACATGGTCCCGGTGCGTGACTCCACCGGACCTGGTCGCATGCTGATTCTTGATCTGGATCAGGCCATGGAGCGGTTGTCCCGTCTGCAGCAGGGCGTGGAGAGCTCTGTGTCCGTCCTCATGTCGTTCATCAGCGGGAACTGGCGGAGCCCTACTCAGATGGAATCCAACCTACCCGCCATCAGACAGGCTGTGGACCGCATTCGAGTGGCCGTCAGGGACCTCCTGGAGTTTTCCCGAGGTGCCGTGGCTAATGCCACCCAGGCCACTGACCGCTCACTGCAGACCAAACTAGGAAAGCAGTTGCAGAAGATGGAGGAGACCTTCCAAGGTTTGGTGAAGTACACACAGGCACTGGACTCGCTAGGATGGTCCCCCGCAGCCCTTGTGGCACCTCCTGCAGGCTCAGGTGGAGATGACTTAGACCGGCTGGTGATGTGTGCCCGTGGAGTACCGGACGACACCAAGCAGTTGGCGTCATTTCTCCATGGCAATGCCTCTTTGCTCTTCAAACGGACAAATAAGCAGCAGCAGCTGCCGTTGCCACCCGTACCGCACACAAGTGATGTGCTGGGTCAGCTGACCAACAATAATAACATCTCGGCCTATCAGTCAGGCACACCCGAACGCGCCAACATCCAGTCACGACCGCTTCCGTCCCCTCCGAAATTCACACCTGAGGAAGGAACTCCAGACAGGCCGTACGAGACGACAGAGGAGGGATGGATGGAAGACTATGACTATGTGCATTTACAGGTACATAACATACTTCAACATACCTTTAACATTATAAAGTAATCTTGCATTTTAAATGTCAAATTCTGAGACAATGAGCATCAAAGTTTGTAATGTAATTTAAATTTATGACACAACTTTGCTCAATCAATATTAAATATATCAAGATTAAATCTTCTCAGGATGTTTTTATATTATGTAGAATGATTTCATGTAGAGAGCAATAAATCACAAAAATAAGAACTTTAGATGGGTTTTCAAAGGCAGGGTCACATATAAATTAATATGTATAAAATAATATTATATATTAAATATTATATATAATATTGTAAATAATATTTTGTTTCTTTTGCAGACATTACATAAATACCAAAATACATAAAATATTAACACGTATATCAAAATAAAATCTAAACATAATAATCAACCATTTACACTTTTATTTATTTGTTTATTGTGTTCAAAGATGCATCCCCTACCTAAAAATACAAAATATTTTTTAAATTAAGTTGAATTCTACCAAACCTGCTAATGCTGAACAAATACTTTTCTACTTGACATCCTGGATTCCCAGAGCGTAATCCCAGATGTTAAATCATTACAAATTGTTTAGCATTTACAACACTCACAAAAATGCCCTGTGTGCATACACACGTGTGTTTAATCTGGTTTCATTTGAAGAGGTCCCAACAAGAACCAGGTGCACCCTAAACATCAGTGGGATCAATGGTCTCTGTACTCCCTTTGTTTGAATCCTTTATGTCATTTCTAATGTGGAGCTGTAGACTTTTCATAGCTCATATGCAAATGCAACACCCATATGCATCTTTCTTTGTGACCAGAGGTTGACCATCTACTAATGAAAACTTCCACAGAAAGAAAATGGAATGAAAATGAATATTTCACTATGATATTATACTGCCCCCAAGTGGAATAGTTGAACCATGAGCAATCTGTATAAGGGGTGGGGAAAACCTTAGGCTTGATGTTGTGCAAAGGATGTTACAAATAGATGGTTTTACAATGAGATGTTCAAAAACTACAAACACATACAGTATACCAGCATCACAATACAACCTTTTGTACGAATATGGTTAGGTATACAATTTAAAGATTGTTTGGCACTTTCTGTTTTAGGGTAAAGAAGAGTTTGAAAAGAACCAGAGACAGCTGTTGGAAAAGGGAAGCATAAAACAAAATAAAACCCTGCTGGAACAGCAACAGGTATATTATGTTATACTATGATAAAAGTGTGACAAATAAGACATTATAAGTGAATTTGTTTTGCAAGCACATTTATAAGAAGAAATTATGTATTAGGCAAAAGTGAGGTCCAATTTTACAATTAGTTTTTAAGGGAAGTGTATTATAAAAGATGTATTAAAAATGTTACATATATCAAGATTATATTTTCACAGAATATTCTTTGCATTATGTAGAATGACTTCATGTAGAAAACAGTCAAACATAAAGAAGGACTTTAGCTGGGTTTTCATAGGCAGGGTCACAAATATACAAAGTATTCCTCAAATTTGGGTTTATCTTTATTATTGAGCCGTCTTAGATTTTTTTTATACAGAAAACACTTTATTTATATTTGTACTTTGTACCAAATATTATATTTAGTTCAATATAGTTTCAATATAACATACGAAAGATTTTAAAGCAAATCTGGTGCAACCACGCACCCCCGAAATCTCTTTAGGCCACCACTTTACAGTGTAAGAATCATTAATTTAATTTATTAAAAGCCAAATATTTTTTCTCTTGTCCCACAACAGCTAAAGCAGTTTGAAAGACTAGAGCAGGAGGTCTCCCTACCAATCAACAACGACATCTCAGGCTGGACACCATCCTCCCACTACCCCCAGACGCCCCGCAGTAAGCTGAGTATGGGTGACCGGCAGCTGTTGCTCTTTTACATGGAGCAGTGCGAGTCCAACATCACCACCCTCACAAACGCCATCGACGCTTTCTTCTCCTCGGTCAACAACAACCAGCCCCCCAAGATCTTCGTTGCCCACAGCAAATTCGTCATCCTCAGTGCACACAAGCTCGTCTTCATCGGAGATACGCTCTCCAGGCAGGCCAAGTCACCCGAGGTGCGCACCAGGGTGGCCCAGCACAGCAACACGCTCTGCGACAAGCTCAAAGACATTGTGGTGAGCACCAAAACTGCAGCCCTTCAGTACCCTTCACCAGGTGCTGCCAGAGACATGACAGAGAGGGTGCGAGAGCTCGCAGGGTGCACCCAACAGTTCCGCATGGCACTCAGTCAACTCCTTGCTATGTGAGCTCCTGGTAGAACTGACCCGGGGACAGTTTATGTACAGAGCCTCTTTAAGACTCTTTGGAGAATACCCTGTACCATGTGCTTTTTATTTTACAAAAAGGACAATGATGAATGGGCAGAGCCATCAGTTGTAAATGAATCATTGTACATATTTAAGTTGCTGTATGTCGGGGATACTGTAATGGGCAGGTGGTGGATTTTTTAACAGTGGAGTGAGAAAGAGAAGGAAAATATCTAAACGTAGTTTTAAGACATTACGCTTTATTATAGTTATACTGTAATTATTGCTCTGATTGTTATAATTGTCATTATTATTATGAGATGTTGACTAAGGTGTTTCAAATTTTTCAAGTGTATGTAGACGTACAACCATTTACCAACAAGGATCAGCATTGGAGGCTTTTTTAATGAATTGTGCCTGCTGGAAGCAAAAATGGCGCTGTTTATCTTCTTGCTGTTGATGTTTTTATAAGAGTTAAGAGACAGTGTCACCGCAGAGCATGCTGGGAGTGAGCTGACTGACAGACAGAATAGATGTTTTTCGTATTTAATATGAGATTGTGGCCAAATACCCCAATTTACAGAAAATAATTTTGCCAAAATGTCTGTAGCAGTTTTCTTTTTTAGGGGATGGTTTACCCAAAAACTAAATTCTGTCATCATTTACTCACATAATATGTTTTAAATCTATATACATTTCTTTTTTCTGATGAACACAACATTTGGATGACTTTTTTTTGGGCCCCATTGCAGCCATAGCAAAAATATAAAAATTATTTTCTGTTAAATGCAAATGAAGATATTTTGAAGAATGTATGACACGTAAAAAGCTTTTGAGTACTTTTGACTACCATTGAATTTTTTCTAACTATGTAGTCAATGGTGACCCAAAAATGACCATATATTTTCTGTGTTCAGACAAACAAATAAATTCATACAGCTTTGAAACTACTAGAGAGTGAGCAATTCATGACAAAATTTAATTTTTTGGGAGACCTATCCATTTAAGACCCATCGTATAAGTCTGTTCCATTTATTTTTATGAAGTCAGTTGGTGAATGAATAGGTCCAATTCCTCCCATTTCCCCTTTGCCATTGTTTTATATCTGATTGTTTTAAAGAGAGGAAACATTTAGTCATGCAGTCGCTCATCTTAAAGCTGATAGTGCCAGTACCTGCTGGACAGGTGCATTGTGGCAACAGGGTCCTTGATTTCATCGGCACTCTGACAATATATTGTACAGTTTCTCATCAGGGTGTTCGAGCAGTATTTGTTATCCTTCGTCCACATTAATGCAGACTAAGGCATTCAATGCATTCATTTGAAATAAACCTTAAACCAGCTTGTCTCAAACTCCTCCTCTATGACCCAGTGACTATATGGGACAGTCCCTCATCTGTTTTTAAGAGCAGTTGTGCCCACTATGAGCCTGTTTCAAACTCCCTCCTTCAGTCTTCTAGCTCCCTGTTGGTCGTATTTTAAAATTAAGAATATGTGAGACAATGTAGTTTAATGATACTTATTAAACTTTTTAAGTACTACAACATGTTGTTGTGCGTATAGTCGAAATCCTTATTCAGTTTAAGAAAAAAGAGAGAAAAAAGCATTTATGCCAAACAGTGACCTGATATATGTTGTACTGTTATTCTGTTCGCAAATCTGTGTCCAAGGATTTGAATGATATTGATATATGTTACTGTAAATTGCATAACTGGAAATATATGTTTAATATATTTTCATTAAAAAAATAAATCAGTCAAACTTGCAATCAAGTTTGTAATGATACAGGAAAAACACTTTCATACATCACACTTATGTTCTTTTTTTCTGTCTTCCTTACGGTTAATAAATGCGCCACAAACTTGTGCTTTTTGCAGATATTTTTATGCAAAACAGCGTGAATGTTTTTTTGGTATGTTCTTTGGAGATTAAACCAACTGGGCTTCATATCTGGTGCTTTGAAGTTATATTGATACAATCACCGCTTGTTAATTGACCAAAGGTAAAACCATGATGTCCGATAGTTGAAAAACAAGGTGCTAGACTGGGATTAGCTTAAGCCAAGAAATGGTTTTGGTTAAATTATGATATTTGGGTGTTTTTAAAACATACATTAAAAACTAACAATAATTTGTATCTTGAGCTATAGAAAACTTGTTTTAACCCTGTCCTGAAAACCATCCGCAGAAGCCAGGTGACACATCGTGGTTAACTGGATAGTTTAAACAATTCTCAAGCGTAATGCCAAACACCATAGACTAATAATAAATAAAAAGAAAAAACACAATATTTAACAGATAACAATTTATTATAAAAAACATGGTCAATGTACATGAGTTAAAAAACAAACTAATTCAAAGATTTTTGTCTTTAGATATTATATCCACTGACTAGTCAAACTAAAAATGTAGAATCTAAATGAAGAACAGACTTGCTATCTATCAATACACAAGAAAAAATGCACACGTTTCAATGTGATTTAGAGCTAGACTGAAAACAGGATCAAAAGTGAGAGATTGGACCTCCTCATCACTTCATTCATCACCCCTCTAATTCTCATCAGACTGCACTCACAGAGACAGACCATAGTCATGACAAACTCATGCCATTCAATTGTAGATGAAGTTAAATCTGTGGGGAGAATTGGAGGTTAGTCCCAAATTGTATTCAAAACAAACGTTCCTAAACTGTTAGATTTTCTCCAATCAAATACTATCTCACCTGCTCAGTAGTTGTGGAAGACTGGATATAATAGGGCCGTAACCAGGAGCGTTGTCATAAAGCTCAAACAACGGAGCGGCAACCAGCTTGTAATTCTTTGGCACGGCAAACAGTGCTAGAAAACGCAACACAAAAGTTTAAAAGTATAATAAACTTTACAGAAAGATGCATTAGGGGCACAAAACACACATCGTCATACCTTTCTCCTGAAGCTGTACTAGAAAAAGCTTCTTGTGTTCCTTAGGCTTAGTGATATGTGCTGGAATGTAGGGATACTGCGGGAGGAGACAAAATAGAAAAAGGTTTGATTGTTTTCACTTTTTTAACTATAATAACTAGATTTAATAAAACTACTTAAAATATAAATTGTGTACCTGAGGTGGTTCAAAGTTTGGTCTCCACCAGTTCCCAATACAGTCATCAATGACCCAATCCTGTTTCACCCCATCTTGACGCCCCAAAATCTGCAAAAATTATTTGTTTGAATTATAATGTAATAGAACATCTTCGTCTGCTGGGTTTTATTATAACACACTGTGATAAATAACAATTAAATAAAACGTTGTGAGAATTGTACGCATTTACCTCTGTCATAAGTCGCTTTAACCCTTCCACCTCATCTTCTCCAGGGTTGAGCTCACCGCCAGGACTAAAAACACAACACAAAAATTACATTTAGCAGACACTTTATCCAAAGCGACTTATACTCGAGGAGACAAAGAAGCAGTAAATAGCAGAGATAACGATAGGTGAACAAGTGCTACAACGAGTTTATCAAGTTACACAAGGCGAGATCAAAACTGCAGGGGGGAAAGGAATTTTTATATATAGAGTGTGTAGGTAAACCATAGGAAACCATTAGGGGAAAAGAGTGGTTTCACATACAGTTTAAAGAACGTTGTTCCAAGTTGCAGAAGCAGCACGTGAGGGAGTCTGTGCTCGTGCACAATCAGAACCCCTTCCACCGTCCGCCGCATCCCGATCTTCTCAAACTCCTCCCGCATCCGCTGAAAGCGGGCGGCCACAGAGCTGTCCTTCTCATACAGCGGCTCCTTAGTACCGAACGTATAGTTCGTTAAAGGGTATCTGTGAAAACAAGACAGTGTTCAGAGGTCTGCGCATCCATCCAGGGATTTGGAGGTATTGGGGAGTTGTAGACTAAACAAAAGCTCACAGTATCCATTGAGATTCCCTGGTGAGGAAAGTGTGCATTGTTGGGTGAGGGTCAATATTTCACAAGCTTTAGAAAAAAAAACTGTTAAGAATGTCTTAGTGTGATTAGGTGAACCGTAGAATAAACATGTGAACAAACAAGTAACAAACACGTGTTTCTGACACTTTGCTCCATTTTCTGACATTAATGAACACAAAATCTCATCTTCAAGAACCATTCGCAAAACCTCAGATTCTTTTAAATTAAAATCAAACTTTTGTTTATAATCAAACACTGTTTAAAATTCATAAACAGTTCAAAAACATATAATTCTCAGGGAGAAGTTAATATTTATTATTAAAATAAATGTCATATTTATATTATCGGTGTCTTTTGATGAATGAGATGTGCTTTCATAGTAGCTCAAAAGTGATAAAAAATTAACACTCTTTAATTTGTGTCACCTTCTATTTTATCTCCTATTTAGCAATTGATTAGAATTGTGTATTATAATTTCTTAAATTTTTTCTCAAATTAAAACACTTAGTTTTATGCAAATTTTAACAACAAAAAAACACCAAAAAATAAATTTTTAAGAAATAAATTTTTTAAATAATTTAACAAACACTGCTGTTTATCTTTCCCACTCTCTATCACATTGTGTACATACCATAATAAATAAAATAACAGAATACATTTCAATATAACAAAAACATCCGGATCTTCACCTCGGGAGTCGACTCTTCTCAATCAATACAAAAGAATCGATTCATAAGAGTCGACTCTTTCACAAACGATTCATTAGCAGCATGCTAACGTTAGCTTTCATTTCGTTAGATTTCCTATGGACGCTGCTTTCACACGTAACTAGAATATTAATTAATTAACTAATTAAATGTTTATATTAAAAATATTTACTCACAGATTGATTGTTCGCTCCAGTGTGAGAGGTTTAGCGGGCTGGCTAATGTATTTGTTTCCGAACTGATTTACTCCACGAGGCCAACCGGTTGATGATCGGTTAGGAGGCACAACTGACATTGTATGACGATCAAAACAAGCGCTTTTATATCTGTTTGATCAATGCACTAATCGATTATTCATCAGTTATTCTATAGTAGTCGTGTAGTATAGCACAACCCAAGAGACCGATGTCGGCAAAACACGGCAGTGTTGTGAAGGCGCATCCGGGACATTTGGGACGCTTCCTGTTTACGACATCTTCGTGTCGCTTTACGGCTCTCTCACTTTTTTGAATTATATTTCAGAAATTAAAAAATGGACAATAATTAACGAATAATCAGGTTGAAATAAAACACTAATAATAAAACTAAAATAAAAACAATGATAATTCCACTAAGGGGGGTTTATAGCACAATCTTGAAAAGAGTGAATATTATAAACTATGGTGTCTTGTGCTTTTAGTAATTTAATGGAAGAATCATAACATTCAGTGTCTTTTTAAATGAAATAAAATAGAACTTTTGCACTTTTCCATCGTTAAACCCAAACTTCTTCTTTGGTTTTATTAATAGTGGTTAACGGCGCATTAGCTCCACCGCCGGGCTGGAGGATGAATCAGGAGAAACTGGATCTTATAATAAAAATATAAATCCTTTGGGTAAGTCTGTCTCTCAGAAACTTAATAATAAGTTGATAATTACATTAACAAACCTTGCATTGTTAAATTATTCTATGTTATTCTGAAAATAAAATCTTCTGCACAGTTTTTAAATGAATACAATATTTGCTTTTCTTAACCATATAATTATATTTTATTTTATTTTATTCTACTCTCTGTCCTCCTATATCCTTCTGCTTGTATATTATATACATGCCTCAATATATCTTCATCTATAGAATATTGACCTTTAGATCTTGCATATGCTTTCATGAACGCTTTCGCCTTAGATTTGCTATTTGGAAGTTTAACACAAACTGTGAAAGTTAAAATTAATAAAGCACTAGTTTGGAAAACAATGTTAATACTAAACAAAGAAAGACTTCAAATATATGTCTATTATATAATATTAATTTATACATTTTATCGTTTGGTGTTATGCCCCTTTCTACACTTTTACTTGTTTACTCGTTTTCTTGTTAATTATTTTAATGCTATTATGAAAAAGGTTAAAATCAATAAAATGATTGCCATGCTTATTAGAATTATTACATTTACAATAGTAGTTTTATAAAAATGGAATGGCAACTTAAAAATGCACGGGCCTACTGTTAAAACATTTATTATGTCTAAAATATCACAACATTTATTATGTCTAAAATATCACAACATTTCTTATGTCTAAAATATCACAACATTACATACGAGTTTACCATTTTTTTTTAATTATTGATTAAAGTTTGTGTTTCTCCATTCACATTTAAAAAATGAAAAAAGATATATTGCTTCACAAATGCGTTTATTTATTTTGTACACTTTTCTGAACGTGAGTAACAGTGCACATCCAGAAAAAAATGCAGGTTTCCTTTTTTTCTTACAATATGATTGTATTGTACAACATGTACATTCATTTATTACCAGTGCAAGTAATTGTAAAATGGAAAAATGCATACAACTTTTTCATCAAGCACCCTTCTAAAAAAACAACAACATTGAATTATTGCTCTTTGCTTGGTAATAATGAGAAAAATGAGTATATAACACGCAATAATGCCTTATTCTAATAACAGTTATCACCCTTAGTGCAATTTATTTCATCCTTATTATATTTCTCACCTAAGTCACCATTCATACAAATCAATGTAAAAACACTTGCTTTCTTAAAAATCATACAAATGCAACATTATTGCACTTAAAATTGGAAACATTTGTAATTGATCTAGGGTACTTTTACTTTGCTACATGGCTGCCCTAAGTTAGTGCATGGTATCCTTTTAAAATTCTACTGTATGGTGTGTGTCAATATGCTCTCGTTACATACTTTATTGATAGTGTGGATTTGAAAAAAGTCAACCGAAATATCCAATTGGAATGCAAGAAATAAAAAATATTAAAAATATAAATATCACATATTTATATCACAATAATGCTATAAAAGGCAATTCAGTGCACATCTGTATCAATTGAGGGCAAATGTAACACAGTTTATCATATAGTGCATCAAAGACAACTGTATATTCAGGAAGTATAGCTGAACCCCTAAAATTAGATTAGAAACAAATATATTTAATGCTATTCAGATACTATAATATTAATGATAAAAAAGACACTAAATTGTGCAAAAAGCATTGAATCATTTTAGTGTTCTAGCCCCTAGACCGCTCACATTAAAACATGCATAATATGGTTGACCCAGTACTTTCTTTATGTTTTCTAAATTGAAATGCAAGGTTTGATGTAATATCAATGTGAACTAATTCTATTTCTATTCTGAAACAGTTAAATAATGGGGGAAATAAATCCACAGCCCCACAAAGCAGAATGCCAACACACAGACTTAAGTGCATTTATACTTGGGCCGCAGTGTTGTGCATCATATTGCATACAGTTCTTCTGCATTTAAGTGAAGAAAAATGCTTTATATTTCTAGTTGTTAAACATTTCCCCATGATGGAAACGTTTATATTTTATACTGGGACAACATTTTTACAATCTTGGTATAGGGCACACTTCTTGTATGCTATATGTCAATGGAATATACTGCTCCAGATGCACCTTCCTCCTTGCCCATTATGTAAGTAATGATCTTCAAAACGGGTGATGAAACCTCCCCACCACTATCCAGAATACTCTGAGCCTTTTCTTTTTATGTTGTGAATTCTTTTGCAATTCTTCAATTAGGTTTTCTTTTAAAAGAAACGAGGTGAATACTTGAAGTTAACCAAACATATAAAAATATACAATCATCAATTATTTGTTAATAAAAAAACTTGGTAAATGGATCTGATGTAAGATTATGAACCTGCTTTTTCTCAGGAGGGATCTTTGGCTGGCTATGCTATCAGAGACTCACTGTTCCTCATAGGCAGCAGTCGTGTAGGACTCTGCTTCTTGGCCCTGAAACATGAATCGGGATGCAGCGGCAGGCATAAGGGTAGAAGCCAGCTCCTGTACACTCACAAATACACAGTTGTGTCAATACAATGATCATCTATATTACAATTCGAAATGTTTTATTTTCTATCATTGCTGTGAAAAACATATGTGGCTTCAGTTTTTAATAAAGTAGGAACTTACAGATTTTAGGTTGGGATCCAGTTCAGTAAAATTCCACTCATTTAAAGGGAGAGCGAATGTGAAAGGCTATGGGAAGATGTCATTGGTTAACAAAATATTTAGATATTAGACTCTCTCTCTCTCTCTCTCTCTCTCTCTCTCTCTCTCTCTCTCTCTCTCTCTCTCTCTCTCTCTCTCTCTCTCTCTCTCTCTCTCTCTCTCTCTCTCTCTCTCTCTCTCTCTCTCTCTCTCTCTCTCTCTCTCTCTCTCTCTCTCTCTGTCTCTCTCATACTTACATCCATTTGTGCAGCATTGGGATCCATGCTCTGCTGGTGACTCCTCAGAAACAGCTGTAAATCCTCCAGATTCATCTCTTCATTTTCCACACCATCAGCAATTTCTGGTCTTTAACATGCAATAGATGTACAATGTGAAAATTTAATTGAAGGTTGCTTGTGCCAAACATCATTCTGTGGAGTTTTAATAATGCATGTTAGTATACTATTATAGGATAGCCAAAAGAGCAAACACTCATATGTCTATAAAAACTGTCCACATTAGATATTCCTGGCCGGATGTACACATTTATTATACAAAAATACATATTTTCTCTTATATTAACCCTTCTGAAATCAAATGATATCGGTAGATAGTATTTATTTTCATCATACCTTTCCAGCATTGGTCTTTTGACCCTTCTCTCTCCAAGGCTAGATCCTCTGGCCTCTAGGACGGACTGCACCATGGCAACAGGGAGGACTGGAGGCTCGGCACACACCGTACAGGGGCCAAATGGTACACCCTCCCCACGTCCCAGTATCCCAGGACTCACAGGTTCTTCTTTGATCAGCATCATACACTTTTCCCTAAACAAAAAAAAACATAAACCCAGAGACACCAAGAACATTTCTAAAATGGTTAAAATTATATTTTTGGTTTGGTGTCTTATTATTATTACTGTTGTGTGACCTATGATAAGAATGTCCAAAGAATGAGTCATTCAGGATAAAAATAAAATCAAAATGTTGGTAGATTTTTATTTTATACTTCCTTTCAAAAACAAGGGGGTGCTCACCTTGATTCCTCTGCTTGCATTTGCAAAGCCATGGCGTTGGATTGTGACATTTCGGTGACATCTGAGATTATTGGCCCTCCTGTCATTGCGCTGCTTGTGGAACAGGAGGCAGTTTCTGTGGATGGCTGGACAAAAGTAAGAACAAAACATATGTTTAAACCTCATGTATCATCGCTTTAACTATTTTCTCGCATTCTTTGCATTAGAAGCATTCTCACCGACTGAATGTAAAAAGATTCATGCAGGGACTCAATGGAGTGACTATGGCTGAATTTGGAGGCCGGAGGTGTAGAGCAGCTATCATCCAGCATCAGAGGACTGAGGAGCAGAAAACACATCATCAGTATTAACTGTGAAGCATCAAAGACCCTTCGACAAATGTGGTAATCGATAAACCTATTGCCCTTATGGATCAATGCTTTCTTTTTTATCTTTAACTTGTTATCGGCGTATGATCACCCGCTCCAGCGGTCCCTCTTACTCGGTTTGTTCTTATGCGTCACACTAGCTGACGATGCATCTCTTAATAGAGGGGTCATGCGCCACAGGTCAGGTGTGTGTGCGTGTTTGTAGGTGAATGCATGAGGACAAGAGTGTGTTTGGTCTGACTCAGCATTCAGTTCCATTCATCAGAGCGAAGCTTGTGACTTGTGTCAGCTGACCGTTTCCAGCTGAGCTGGCCTTTCCTGGGCCATGTTTGTGTTTATCAGGCTGTTGATTGCTATTTTCTGTTTGCATTTTTGTTTGTGTCAATACAAAAATCAGATGCTTCAGATTAGTGTTTGTGTTGAAGTGTGTCACAGCTTACAGCTTTCTCTTCATTCCCAAAGTGCTGGGAGTACTGGACTGCATCTGGCTGAACAGGAACTGAATCAGCTAGAAATAGAACACAGATACAGAGCGTGAATGAGCATTACTCGCCTCTATCCAAGATGAAATTAGTATCAGCACCTTCCGATATCATTTTTCTTACCTTGTTCATGACTTTTTGCTGCTGTGTTTGGTTCTGCCTCAGGGACACCACCTCCCTCCACAGAACATCATTCTGCCTGTGACAGACAGATAGATAGATGGATGGATGGATGGATGGATGGATGGAGGGATGGATGGATGGATGGATGGATGGATGGATGGATGGATGGATGGATGGATGGATGGATGGAGGGATGGATGGATGGATGGATGGATGGATGGATGGATGTATAGATAGATAGATAGATAGATAGATAGATAGATAGATAGATAGATAGATAGAGAGAGAGAGATGGAGAGAGATTGAGAGAGAGGAAGATGGAGATAGAGAAAGAGAGAGATGGATGTATGGATTGATGAATCAATACATGGATAGAGAAACGGGTGGAAATAAAGATAGAGATAGAAATAGAAATAGAAATAGAGACAGAGACAGAGACAGAGACAGAGACAGAGACAGAGACAGAGATAGAGATAGAGATTGGGATTGGGATTGAGAGAGAGAGAGAGAGAGAGAGAGAGAGATAGAGATACGATATAGATGATAGAGATAAAGAGAGAGATCGTGAGAGATATGGAGAGAGATGGATGAATGGATGGATGGATGGGTGGATAGATGAGGCTTACTGTTTCATATCCTGCATCTGCATCTCCATGTTCTCTTGTTGACTGCGAAGCACCTGAACCTCATAGAGAAGTTTACTCAAGTCTTCTTGTCGCACTTTAGTCTCCTCGCTCTTCACTATCGACACCTGAGGGCAAACAAGAACACACACAATCCCGCTCGAGCAGAAATAAATGTGATGGGAGAACATAAATAAACCTTCAGCCCTATCAGTATACAGAACCACTCAAAGACGAGAGGCTTCACCTTGCGTTTGATGTGTTCGAGTAGATGCTCGTGGCCCTGGAGGAAATAGAGGTGCTGGAACTCAGTATCATCTCGCTCTGGCTTTACCAGCCCGCTCTGCTCGATATTCACCACCTTCCTGAAGCCATCTGAATGAGAAGAGAGAAGTTATAATAAAGTGTTTCAGATGGGAGTGTCTGAGAAAGCCGATTGTCAGCGCGTGCAGATGCTTACACATATTGAGCTGCCGTATGAAGCTTGCCATGTTATTGTGCTTGAAGTATTTGGGCAGAACCTCCTTGGCAAATCTGCCCTGGTCAAAAACATGGAAACTGGTGCCAGTCTAGAAGGGGGAAAGCAGTGGTTACGTTTAAAATGTAGAGTTGTCGAACAAAACAGATTGAATATGTTTATGCCACGGGTTTGAGGCAAAAATCGTGGGCCTGCAATATTTCTAGTCGTGTTTCTTAAAATCCTAATTATAATTTTATTGCTCTCACACACAAGAACACTGGTAATTAATGAAAGATGAATAACATTAATAAAATGTATAATTTTATATTAAAATGAACTGTATATACTCGATTTAAATGGTACCTTTCTTGTTTGCAGAGGTGGTAGTCTTGTTGTACCAAGTAAGTTTTATGGGTATTTAATTGAACCCTAAAGACCAGTTGGCCTATTATAAACTAGGTTAATATTAGGGGTACAAAATAATTCACTGTACCTTTAAATGTACATATTAAGTCCTTTGGGTACAACAATTTACCCAAAAAGATAAACCTAAATATTAAATATTTTTATATCTGTAAAAGTAAAAAAATATATAAGGTAACACCCAAGTGATATTAAAATCTAAATACTGGGCTTTTTGTATTTTATAAATGCTGATCTTTAGAAAATGAATTCTCAGTTAAGTTAGATCACCATTAACTGAACCACTTTTATTTAAGTGACATACAAGTTCATGTCCATACCCGAACCTTTATCTAAACTTTTCATAACTGTTAAAATACTTTTTTTCATAGGTTTCTAATGTTCATAGTCTAATCTTTACTTTGGTAGCCTACTGTACACATTTTAAAATATGTTGCCCAGCTACTCAATGGTCATTTGATACTTATAAAAAAACCTCTACCCTGGGATGCTATGAGAAAGAACTCACGGTGCTCCAGCAGATCAGATGATTGGTCTCTGGGTCCTCCACTAAAGTCCATAGTTTAGTGAGGAATGCAGGGACATTGCTGGTGTATGCTCCATCCACACCTATAGACCCTGGATTCTCCTGCATGGCTATACTTGGATTGAAGTCTTTTAAATTCAATCAAAGTAATTTAGTCCATTTTCAAACCGATGCTCGCTCGGATGCAGTTTCTCTCTCTCCTCCTTTTTTCTATCTGTGGCCTAGTCATAGAACTATATCGGTCCCTTCAATTCCCACAGTTTGAGTCAGCATAAAGCAATGCCCTGGAGCATCACCACTCAACGTCTATTTAACAAAGGATACCACAAGAGAACAATAAATGACCACACAAAGCCTAGAATAATGCCACACCGTCACGCCAAACAACACAATACCCAAACACAACCTGTGCAGGAGAGTGTGCTGGGCAGATGTGCGGGTTTGAATTGTCATTCATGGATTTAAGGTTGTTAAAAACTGCTTGTCTTCCAGAAATGAAATATTCAAACACTGTAAAACAGCAAAACTGATAGAAAACATCCTAGTATTAAATTGAACTAAATTAGTTTTTTTTTTACTTGTAATAGATATTATGTGTAAATCTTTGTTATGACAGAATTTTAACTGACACAGAAAAAAAAACTAAATTTAAGGTTTTAATCAAAATAACTAATATTTAAAAACTATATAATAACTAAATAAAAAATACGGATTAAAATCCTTACTCATCTTTGGTGTCAGCATCATTTTTAGTCAAATGCAAGATGTTTTAAACAAATAAGAGCAAAATCTTTACAATACTAAAAGAATTGCACTTCTTATTTCTAACAGCAGGTGACTCCCTTATTTCTTGAGCTGACTTATTCATTGCCAGGAACCTTCAACAAATCTATATATTTTTTAATTATCAGTCCATGCATTTTTATGTCACCCTGTTAAAATAATACCTAGACACAGGCTTCATATACCTACTTGATATTTAGAAAATCTCACTTCAAACAAATTTAAACAAAATATGGGAAAGTTAATCAAGATATGTATGAATGCAAACCATAAAATATCTGGATGATAATGATAATGATAATTATAATAATAATTATAATAACCTTAATAATAACATTATATGATTTGGTATGTGTATTGTCATTGCAGTATGAAAGTATATGGTCTTATTACTATAAATGACAGCATAAACATTTATTTAAAGAAATCCGTCCTCTCAGTAAGCACAGTATTCAAGGTCACATGAATGTTATAAATGCTTTAATAGTCATTCATGTTAAAGCCTGATTCAATTCATTGTGATTAGTGGGTAATGCATGCTAAATTAAAATCATGGCTCAGCATCTTTCTATACTTCACAGTTAGGCATTCATAACCACTGGCTTGTCTTACCTTGCTAAACATCATCTCATAGTAAACAAGCCTTCTGTAAATAAAACATTGCAATTTGCAGCTGACAAAGATTAATAATGGGTTTTCCAGCACTAAAACTAAGACATTAAACAAGTTGCAGTAGTCACATTTAAATTACTGCTGTAGAAAGTGTGTATGTTTACATCAGGATGTGTGTAAAGATGCCTTAAGATGTGTATTATCAATTGACAGGTGTAACAATGTACAATGTGATTGCAATAACCCACAATAATTTTTTTAATATCCTGAATTCTAACACTTCAATTTAACAAAAGTGTTTGATTTCTGAATTAAATCACAGTCAAGATATTAATAAGGACTCCATAAAAAGTTGACATTATCAATGACATTGCTAGATTTAGCACAGTGCTGTAAACTGCACCGTCAAACTACACCAAGAATAACATTACATGTGTAAATGTATCCGGGTTCATGTGATCCTCTTTTAACCTATAAAAATAACTGTCCCAACACTCAGTATAATACTCACTGGTCATCACATAATGAAATGTTAATTGATATAAGCAGTTTTCAGTGACAACCTGTTGCAAAAACAATGCTAAAGCCTATACTGGGAAGTTTTTTTACAAGCTTTACATCGATCGTTTTATGTATGATTTTATTCACAAATAAATATGAGCTGAGCAATAGATTGTGATTAATAGTGATTATTATTAATGACTGAATGTTTTTTTATTAATTCTGTATACAGGAATTATATCACATTACATCAAAACAAAAATCAACATAATCCAGACATTAAAAAAAATTAGTTATTTGTGTGTTTCCGATTGCTTTTGTTTTACAATTCTGTATAAAATTATAAAATACATCAAGCTTGTTTTAAATAAAATGTTTGTTTGGAATGAGACCTTTTAATTTTATGAAAAGACAAAAAGACAAACTTCATCATCCAATCTTTATTATAAATTCATTTTTAAACAGTAAATAATTTCCTTGTAATAAACAGTTCAAATACAAATATTTTAAGATAAAAATAAAATATCACTCATGACTGAAGACTTCCAGAGGGAATTATGGGAAACGTAGTTGTCTGAGCGGACACTTATCAGAAAACACACTGAAAACAGTGAGTTGTCGGACTTACTTAACTGCATCATGTACATCAGTTCCACATGATTAAATCAAGTTGTTTTAACATAACCTTTATTCAAATGTATCTTAAAGTGCTTTATTTAGTCATGTGGAACCGATGTCATTGATACAATTAAGTAATCCCAACAACCCACTTTTTTTAAGTGTAAAACGGCCTATCCCCTTGTTATGGTAGACCTACAGTTTTTGTAGCCTTTAGAAATTAATTATTTTAACAAAAATAATAAAAAATCTTTCCACCATAATTTTTTGTTGACACGCCCCCAAATCTCACCTGTGGTTTTTGCTCCTCATGTTTGTTGTAGAGTTCATGTGCACTGCTTTAGGAGAAAAAGGACGTAATTGACATACGTCAGGGAAAGCCAAATCATGAGATGAAACATTTGCAGGTTCTGCAAGTCTAAGGTCAGTCATGGACTTATTTTTAACAATCTTAGTCGCCTGGATTAAAGCATGTTTGCCCAGCTAATATTGTGCTAATTGTTTAAATGAAACACATCAGTGATTAAACAGTTTATGAGAAATGTTCATATCTCTGTTTAGAATGGTTAACAGTAATTAATGAAAAATAGCTTTAATTTGAATTTGACTGTTTGGAATGTGACATTTCAATCTCAGGTGGAACTTGGGCCACACACTCTGGGATAGGGAAATCCTATTATCAATATCATACATGCACAGCTAAAATAATATTACATTTAGTTTGTTGATGCATTGTATTGCTTTTTTAACGTAATGACTTCAAATAAATATGTAAAGTTTAACAAATATATTGTATACACTGTAAAGCTTTGAGCTTATATTGTATATCAAATGCTGACTTCTGACCAATGTTATTATATATATATATATATATATATATATATATATATATATATATATATATATTTATTTATGATGTCAAACTTTAACTTGTATTATAATAATAACAAAATATGATATAAAATATAAAAATAATGTAAAATATGATCATTCTAGTTTTAAATTTAAGGTGGAAGTGGCCCATAATGAAATCAATGCCACACAGTGTGGAAAGGGACATCTTCTTGTCCACATCATAGTGTTAAACTAAGATGATATTGTATTCTGTTTAACAATGCATTGTATCCATATTTCAATCCCTTTATATTAATAATTATTTCTTAAAAATATAACAAACATATTGTATATGCTTGTTTTGTGCAGTCAAAGCATTTATATATTTATACAATACGACCTACAATATAAAATTATTATGATAAAATATAAATATAATATAATTCTAGTATTAAACATCAGGTAGAACTTGGGCCATAGTGATATCAAAGCTACACTATCAGGAAAAGTTAAATCCTACTATCCAGATTAAAGTTTACAACTAAAATTACACTATATTCTTTTAATCAACGAATAAGTATGGAATTGAGGTTTTAAAATATTGCCTTCATATAAATGCATTTTGTCTCTTAAAATATAACAACTGTATTGTATAAGCCTACTTTGTACAGTCCTAGTCACACAACACTTGAAGTCTTAAACATACATTTGGAAGGATCCATAAGAATCTTAAAGATATTTTGGGTTTGTTATTTGTCACACCACTAAGAAGGGCACCCCTGGATAGTTTCAGCTAGTGTTCTCTTCGCACACAAGTACTGCTGAGAATGATAAAATCCTTTTTTGCCATATGATAGAACATATTCATTCGACAGAACTGAAAGATGAAAGAGAGGGAAATGAGCAATAGTTGGTCTGCTTAACAGATGGTGAGGATGATTTGTTGCCCTGGAACAAACTAACAGCAAGACCCAGATACGTGATCTGTGAAGGTGATGTTTACCAGGCCTTTTCACATTCTCTGCAGGCTTAGAACGCAAGAGACCAGCTGTCACTCAAGACGGTCATATGAGTTGAGAGACTTCAACAGTATTGTTGTCTTACCTTTTCACATAATTTTAGTCATTTCCTCCGCCCCCCGCATGGCATGTTGCAAACCAAAACAATGCAGTATGTCGATTTAATGTCAAAGGGACACATGGTCATTCACTTGGTAATGGTTATTAGGCCTGTCTTTGATCAATAACATAAGTGCCAATGCAATAACTAAATGTATTTTACTTTGTTGTTAAAAAATGGTTGAATATTGACATGAATATTTGGACATACACTGAAACACCTGCCGTGGATTTTGTCATACATATGACATATAACATGTTAATCTGTTTCAAATTTCAAAGCATGAAATTAGATTTATTAACCCTTAAAGGCATTCATAATGTATCTTAAGGAAGTCTGCTCAGTTTTTATAAGAAATGTGATGTAGGTTATTGTACATGTGTGTGTAGCATTTAATTTCGACACTATTGAATGGAATTCTAATAACTATTTCCTGAATGGTCCTGCTTTTGGACAAACAGAACTTGAAAACCCAAAGCCATGCTATCTAGCCTGTTGTGGTGCCATATCAGTGTTTACAGTAAATGTTTACTCTACAAATAGATGACTTTATGCTGTTTTGTGGAATAATCTTGGATTGGAGGTGTAAAAAGCATTCCTGTAGCTCAGTGGTAAGACCATGGTGCTGCAACATAAGAGACATGGGTTCTATCTTGGAGATTGCACGTACTCAGAATGTAATGTACCATGGAAGCAATGTTAGTTATTTTGGATCAAAGCATTCATACATTTGGATAACTCGATCAAGTGCATAAATGTAAATAAATTGATTACAAGTAAATAAATTGATTACAATTTTAATGTCTGAAAAATAACACACATTGCATGTAAAGGCTCAAGTAATCCTTAGAACATTGTGAGCTTGTGTTAGTGCTTAGAGTTATGGGGATAGTTCACCTAAAAATAATAATTTGGCCACAGATTACTCAAAACCATGTTGTGCCAAACCTGTATAAAAGTTTTTGTTCTGTTGAACACGAAGAAAGATATTTAGAAGAATTTTGGCAGGTGACATATCTGGGGCAAATGATGTCGTTTTTTTAATGGTAGTCAATGGTTCCCATGAAGTCTTATGTGCTGAAATTACAGAAATACTGTAAATTTTTCTTAAAATGTAAATTCTGGCTGCATTAAAACTTTATGTGTGTTCTCCAGGTTCAAAGTGCACATGTTGTATTTTTGTGTATATTTAGAAATATCTCTCTCCTCTCTCAATCTTCATTTCCCTGTTCGCTGAAGTGGTTCTGGCTGTTTTATTTAGGAGGAAGCCAAACGACAGAGGCACTCTTGTGGCCTAAACCTCTCGTCTCCCTCCTCTCTGGGCCTGTGCATTATTCAGAGACATTGCTGTTAAGAGCCAAGTAACATTCCTTCTGCTCTGGAGAGCTCCTGAACCTCAGCTGGGTCTCAGACACCCACAAACATCAGTGTAAAAACATTTCAAATATCTATGTTTTTATTAATATAATATTTTTTACATCACAAGTCAGTGTTGTTCAGAAGAACTTGAAAGTTCTGGACATCTTTTGAATGTGCGTTCAAGGAATGCAAATAATTTTACATTTGCATAAGGTTTTAGATTTGCATTAGACATTTTATTAGAAGTTACTTACATTGCAAATTACAATACATTTATTTCTGAGTATGGAATTGACCCCAGGTGTTTTTAGCGACATGCTCTAACCACCGAGCAACAGGAAAGACATTATATTTCTGTTTAATTGTATTGTGTATTTAAGTTTACTGCACCCTTATTCTGCAACTATTTTATTTCCCTGGATTGTTGCTAAGGTGTTGTTAGGCGGTTTGTGTGCACAAATAGGATATTTTGGCCTATTTTGTTTCAATCTTATTAAGTTTCTTCATACAGTCACAGTACAATAGCAAACCAAATTAACAATCCTACAATTTCACCATAAATGCTTAATTCCATTTAAAGTCATGCATCTTTTTATATCTATAATTAATTTTCTTTGTTCTTGTCTTCATGTCATGGCCACACTGCAATAACAAAATGGTATCGTTTCCCGGTAGCAAAGAGGACTGCGATAAGCTCTTCTATGAAAGCCAGATAACTAAAGCAACCAGAATCCATGACAACATCTGTATCAACACCTTAGTCTGCTGACCCAGCCAGATCTAAGACCTTCGTTGGGCTCGCTCCAAAGAGAATCGCAATTTACTGTCCGTTTTATCTTTTAAACTTATCTTGAATTTAAAACCTCAGAGTCATCTTTTGAGAATCTCTTTCTATTCATTTGGCAGAGCTAGATGCCATACATTTGTTTCCTGAATAATGTTCTATTCATTTAAAGCTATTAGGGACGTTTCTTTTAGCAGATACAGGGTATTGCTTTTGCAGATCTATGTGGGTGGCTGTGAAAATGTAAATTAAGCCATTATGAGAAGCAATTATTGTGTTAAAAGTAAATAATTGGTTTAAGGGAACAACATTGTATAGAGTTATGTCTTTAGAGGATAAAATGTGTGAATAATATATATTCCATCATGTGAATATATATATATATATATATATATATATATATATATATATATATATATATATATATATATATATATATATATATATATATATATACAGTACTGTGTGATAGTCTTTTCACAGTACTGTTGCTTTGCAGGTAGGTGTCTTGCAGCACCTTGAAGACATTAACACTGGTGTATTTATTTTTTTCCCCTTTCTATCATGTAATGTTATATGAAATAGTGGATGACAACAGATCTCTGTCTGGAGTCCGACTATTGTCACACATCTTGTGCATACACATGTTTTAACAAATAATGGTAAACTACTTGTTTAGTATCATAAACTGACATTTTCCAAGAACACACTACACTAAATGATAAAAAACTGATTTAAAAACATTTAATGGGTTGGAAAAACTGTCACACCAAATGATTTTAGTACAGTACTGTACATTTATATGTGTGTGATTGCTTGTGTGTGTTAGAGGTGGTACAGAGACAAAAGAAATGAAACGCGGCTGAAGACAACCGTTTTTAAGGTCTTCCTGAAATATTTGTTGGGAATTCAATATACTGAGTTTACAGAGACAGTTTAATTCTAAACAACAATTTATTTTCTTGATTGAAAGAGAATGTTGGTTGCCTTAAGTCTATTTCTTAAAAGACGCAGGCTAAAAATTGTGCTCTGGGGGTTTCCATAACTACCCTGTTCTTTAATATGTCTTGCTTTCGCTAAGTGTCTTCCTCAATGATGAACTGAAATGATGTTTAATGGTGACAAAATCTTTTAATATGGCTTGTGAACCCTGTGACCGTGGCTTGGTAGTGTGAATTAAATTTCACATCTTATAATGTGTTGCTGTATACCTTCTTTGCTCTGTCCCTGTCTTTGTGTGTCATATGTCTTTGTGATATAAGCTCCTTTTTTACAGCCATCTTTGAGTGTTTATGAAAGAAATTGTACAATCATGTGTTAAAGCTGAACCGTTTACTGGTCTAAGAACACTGACTGAGCATTGCTTTTGTGCCACTAAAGAGTGGAATGTCCATTGACGAAATTACACCCAGGGAAGTGAAAGTGAACTTTTGGAGAGGAAGTCATGAAACTTTGTACAAACATTTAAATTACAGATTTCTTAAGTAACAGTCTGACTTCTTAGACAAACACAACACAGCTTCTTACTAAGTCAAATACGTAATATCCGTTCACTTGTTTACAAACTAAAAATATATCTATAAGGAATTTACTGTCTAACCGAGAAAATTTAATCGGGTTTAATGGGTTTTATTAGTATTTTATAGTGCAGTTATATAAGACAAATATTCCAAATAGCTTTTAAAAGATGTCAGTCTGAGTGAAGTGAGGCACAAGACTTCATTTTTTAGCACAAAACTATCTTAAGAACAATATTAAAGAATTATATCTTACAAAATAGTGTGGAAGTGTAACTACAAAAGCAAAATGTTCTTTAAAAATAAGTTGTAAATCATCATTATGTGATTGCATCAAAATATTTTCACTGTTGCTTTATCTAGTCTAACAGTTAGTGTTGCAGATGGTGATGCACATCTTCCCTGATGCTCCCGTATCACATGCCATGCATGTTTAGTGTAAGGGCCATTGAGAGAACTAGTGATCTAAACATTAAGATCTTCGGTTTGTGATGTCTTTTATCTCCCAGATAACATTGATTCATCAACAGAGTGTATTTTAGATATGGGATCATGGCCCTGTTACCCCTGACCTTTTGATCGCACCACTTATTCTGGTGGCCGAATTCAATTATCCTTTTGGATGACACAACCATTCATAGATCAATACAATAATTTTAAGCTTACACCATCTGCTACATCTGCTTTAGATGCTGTTTTATACATACACCGTATCTGTGTTTCACTGTCATTTTGCTGAAATCAATACACTAAAAAAATGATTTTTAAAGGCCTTTAAAACATTTGGTGATGTAAATAGTCATATTTTTTTAAACGTAACTAAGTTATATATTTATAATTAATTGTTAATTTAGATATAAGCACATGATGCAAATTTGAAAAAAATATTTAATGTAATCTGCTGGTATAAAACACACAATGCTAAATATTTCCCAGGTTAATCGAGTAATTCATAAGGCGTGAAATGTACTTGAATTGGAGTTTTCTTTCTCATTTAGACCGCAAAGTTTGCATTTGAAAAAGCATTGCCCTGACACTTACATTTTCACAACTGTGTAAATCTCTCATAATTTCATTTAAGGGAAGGATTACAGGAAACGAAAAATAACTGGTCTTGTTCTGTCTTTCACTTCCATCTCTTATATTTGTCTCAGGCTGCCTTTACCTTTACTCTGTCTTGTTTGACATTGCAGAAAACATTGTTATAATAGCAGGACAGCCCCAATAACATTAATTTCCATGTCCACCTAGAAATTAAGCTAAGGAATTATTTGAACCTTTTTAAAAACTCTTCAAAGACTTTTAAAGTTATAAATAATATGGATGTTTATTTATTATTCACATGACATGCATGTGAAGTGAAAGTGAGCACACAAATGGTTAAATGCATTCTTAAGAACATGGAAAACAAGTCGAGGCGAACTGCTTTGTAATGGTGCGTGGGTGGATATCCACTGCCTCACAGATTAAATCACTCCTTTACCAGTCTTCTCTCTCACATATTCTCCATATCACTCCCTCTGTCTCTCTCCCCTCCCTTTTCTCTTCAAATCAAGCCAAATGAAGCCACTCAGATCGTTCTTTCAAATATTTGTTTCTATACGATGGCAAATTCATGTGCGGTATTAAATCATTGGAGATGGAAATGTTACACCTTTTGATTTGAATGTTACTGTTTAACTACAGAGACCGCTCACCTCCTTCTCACGTTTCTTTAAGGTGATCGTGTTTTGATTTTCTCACCCTGTAATCATTTCCATCCTGTAAGCCTTTATTTGTACAGCAGAACACAATCAAGATATTTTGAAGAATGTTAGTAGCCGGACCCATTTACTTGCATTGGTTTGCATTTTTCTACTGTCTGGGAAATGTTATCCGTGGCTGTTAAGTATAAATATGCTTCTAATAAAATACACTAAATTCTCAATTCAAATAAATCGCTTTTAATGTTGTCTAACAATCTGCACATGTTGAGTAAGCTCCAGACAGTACAGAATACTGACATAATGTAAAAATAACAACAGGCCTAAACACATGCACAAAAAGAAAACATGTTTTATACATTATATTGCCAAAAGTATTCGCTCACCTGCATTGAATCACATATGAACTTAAGTGACATCCTCTAATTCATAGGGTTCAACATGATGTGGGATCACCCTATAACAGCTTTAACTCTTCTGGGAAGTCTATTCACAAGGTTTAGGAGTGTGTTTATGGGAATTTTTGACCATTCTTCCAGAAGAGCATTTGTGATGTCACACACTAGTTTTGGATAAGAAGGCCTGACTATCAGTCTCCGCTCTAATTCATTCCAAAGATGTTGTATCGAGACTCAAGTTCATCCACATCAGACTCTGTCATCCATGTCTTTATGGACCTTGCTTTGTGCACTGATATCATATTAGAAGAGGAAGGGCTCAGATCCAAACTCTTCTAAAGTTGGGAGCATTTAAATGTCTTTGTATGCTCCTTCAGGTAAGATTAAAACATCAGACATGGATTATTTGGACGGGTGAGCAATACTATAGTGTATGCACTTTATACTGTATGTGGGTTAGGCGTGCTATGGTGATAGAGAGTAGGACTTGTAAGTCGGTTGTGGGTTCGCATCCCGGTTCCAGCAGACAATGACTGAAGTGTCCATGAGCAAGACACTAACCCCGGTTTGCTCTGCAGTGATACCTGACCAATGCATATCGCTTTGGATAAAAGCGTCTGCAAAATGAATAAATGTAAATGTAAATGTACTGTCCAATGCATTACACTGTATGAAATACATCTCAACATTACTGAAAAATAAACAACAATCATTCATGTCCATTCAAACCTCTCATCAACCCTCCATAATGTGTATATCTATATATCTATATAGATATATATCTATATCTATATAGATATATATATATCTATATATATCTATATATATATAATCCCTAGGTTTCCAATCTGTTTGTGTTGCTGTTACAGCTGATCAACACTAGGCCAATGGCCACGCCTTTCTGTCATTCTTCCCCAATAGCCAAACACAGCTTTACACTCTTTCGATCCCAGAACAAAGCCCAAACCCGATCCCCGTCCTGCCAACCCAAATTGACGCACAATCCCTTTTCCTTCTCTTCCAGACCGAGCCTCACCTCCTCCTGGACCGACCAGTGCGCACGTCTCAAGCACTGCTCTCTCTCCCCCTCTCTCTCCCTACTCCTGACGTCAGCGTCGTGCGCTCTCTCCAATCTGACCCTCCATTGTGAGCACGCCAACGATGCCAGCGCTCGCAGCATCCGACGCCCAATAGAGACCCCCACAGTCCGAGACCCCCAAGGACCCTACGCTCCAGCCCCACGTTGGCTCTTGCGGGATTTAATGCTCTAGCTAGTCTCCGACAGGGAGAGAGAGAGTGTGTGTGCGAGAGAGAGAGAGAGAGAGAGAGAGAGAGAGAGAGAGAGAGAGAGAGCCTTAGAGAGGGATAAGGAAGAACCACCAAGGATTGCCCGCTATCGAGATAAAGAAGAGCCGACGTCCGTCTAGCCATGGGATGTACACTGAGCGCAGAGGAGAGAGCGGCTCTGGACCGGAGCAAAGCCATCGAGAAGAACCTCAAAGAAGATGGCATCACTGCTGCCAAGGATGTCAAACTGCTCCTGCTGGGTAATTGGGAGCGCACACATTTCGGATCCATTCAATTCCCAGGCTCGCTTCTTATTCCCATGTGTCTGTCTCTTGTCCACAGGGGCTGGGGAGTCCGGGAAAAGCACCATCGTGAAACAAATGAAGTAAGTGTTTTTGGGAATAATGCCTGCCCCCGTGCATGCCCACCCGATGCAGAGTTCCATGCTCCGCCATTATTCCAGGACTCCCTTTGATGTCGACGCTGCGCTTGATACATTGTTGCACTCGCGCGCTGTTTCGGAAGCGCTGCGCTGTTTAGGGGCGACGGTGCTGAAAGGGGCACACCGATCACGTTTTTGCTGATTTTTGGGATGCTGTGGCCGGGGCTCCCATGTGGGTGCATGGTGCATGCAGAATAGGCCCTGTGGGTCCGTGCAGAAGGACTGACACCAGAGCAGCTCCACTTCATCACGGCCATTTTTATCAGCCAAGATGCTGCTGACAGCTTGCGTGTGCCCCGGTGGACTGAACTCAGATCTGTGTTTGGTTTGCAACGTGTTCTCATACCGTGTGAAATGAGATCATGATGCTTTTGTTGCATCAGATCTGGCTTTTGCATGAGCCCTTGAATCTCAGTCTGTAGATGGTTAAATGTCCTTTTAGCTTTGGGTATTATTGTGGGATGGCGCATTGGATGTTATGTGTAGGCACTGTGCCCGGGAAGACGAATGCAGGTGGTTTGGATGTGCATCCGAATAGGAGATTGGCCAATTTCAGGCGGTTTCAGTGGTGGACAGCGCCCAGCTGAGCCCTTTTGTGTGCTCGGCTTTCTTCGGAGGGCTTCGGGTTTCTCCGTCGTTAAGAGCATTGAGCCTAGGGAGAGAGCCAAAACAAGGAATGGAGTTGTGCACCTTTGGTGTTTAACATATGTGTTGGGGAGGTGTTTCTCCCCTAAGTAATACCAACATACATGCATAAATAAATATGCATTTTACATTTTTATGTGTGCAATAAGTTATTAGAATAGATTCAACTTTAGATTATATTATGCACTTGTAAGGTACAAGGCAATGACATGCAGTTAGTATCTAACCAGAAGTGTAGGGTATATGTATAAGGATATATGTGCAATCATTATGCAAAATAGATTATGGATGTAATTTAAAGATTTAAAATACTATCTGCATGATATAAAGATAGGTGTACTATGATCATACGATACAGAGGGATTATGTATAAGTGTAAGTACACTAATTATAATTTATCTATGATTTACACTATTGCAATGGATAGTAAAGTGCATAGGAATATTACGGTGTGCAAATGGATTGTTCAGTAGTTCAAGTAATAACTAGTTTACTGTTAAATAAGTTTTTATTACAATTAATTGTCATTTAATTAATCGGTCAAACAAATTAAATGAATGAATGAATGAATGAAAGTGGTATATTGACCCATACCCGAAATGTGACCTCTGCATTTTACCCATGCAGTGAGTAGTGAACACACGCACTACAAATCGTGAACACACACCCTTAGAAGTGGGCAGCTATCACTGTAGCGAACCGGGAGTTAGGTGCCTTGCTCAAGGGTACTGCAGCCGTTACCTATCTGCCCTGGGTATCGAACCAGCGACCTTGTGATCACAAGATCGACTCGCTTACCACTAGGCCACGATTGCAAATTAATATCTGCATTCAACACAGTGCTTTCACGTAAGTCATGTAGCCAATGCCTCTGGCATAATTCTAAGTCATGCAAATAGTGATGACTCTTTCCTCTCTAAGGATTCACTGTTGCTCTGATGTGCTTAATTGGGTAATAAGAGTGTCTCATGATGGTGCCGTTTATACTGTTTGGGTCCTGAAGGAGTGGAGGATGTTGCTCTGGGCTTCTTAGGAATGAATGAGTTGCCTTCACAGGGCCTTTGTGTAGCAAAACTAGACCGTTACATATTCTGCCAGACCCGCTGACTTAAAAGGCTTTTTAGGATATTGCATCCCTTTGTTATGGATTGCACTGAATGAAGTTGTAATAATTATGTTGCGATGTGAAATGGTTACAGTGAAAAATAGAGAAAAAATCGCCCTTTGGAATTCAATCCGGGCATTTATGGTTAACCTAGATATTTATTTTCTTAGAGAGAGATTGTAATCATATAACTGTATACTGCTTTGTACATGAAAAGAAATATGGAGATGAAATAAGCGGGTTGCTTTTAACATGTCGGAGTTAACCAGGGAATTGGATAGTGTGTGATGGAAGGAGAGAGAGAGAAAGACGACACAGCGTGATGAGGAGAGATGTTGGTAAACCCTGTGATTATGGTGTAGTCTTCTAGGAAGGCAACAGCACTTCCGTCTGCTTCATTAGTTCAGCGTCAGAGGCTTGCTCAAATAAATGGTCTGCACTGTCGCATATCTCCTTCTTCATGTTTCTTTATACATTTTCCCGTCACTTGGTCCTATGGGAATTAAATTCTGAGCTGTGTTTGTGTGTGTGAGGGTGACAGAGAACGAGAGAAACTTGAGTGTATGGTGATGGGGAAAGGTTCATGCACCCTGGAGATGGAGCCATGTGTGTTAATTCTGCATGTCGCATGTCATGCATGGATGATCAAAAGCCATCGGAAATCGGATGAAATGTTTTTAGAAAAACCGTACGAGTTTACTAGAGACCACCATTTGCATTCCTGTTCTGCATCTGTGGGCATGTTAAAGCCAAGTTTTACTAGTTTGTGGAGTCATTTGTAAAGAGAAGTAGGGTTGTTACAAGAATCATAATTATACATTTTTTGATATTGTAATCGTTATCATTACATCAATGACATTTTTTGTGAATGGTTGCTGTTCAACTAGTTTTATCTAGCAAACAATGTCCCATCTTTCAGTAAAAAGATCCCAACGTGAATTGATAAAGGCACAAATCTCTGGTGGCAGGGCCACTTGCCAGTCTGTGTGTATGCGCAGTTTCTTAAGGGACTTTAAAAAATGAGATTTTTAGTGCGGATTAAGGATGTTATGGTAAGGCCCATACGTTTAATCATTGATTGGAAATGGGCTGTTTGTGATTTTACAAATATCAGGCTTCCATTATTCAAAGAGGTAGGACTACTACAGGATTTGACGTTAATAGCTTCCCAGACACATCACACACATGGCAGCTGAGTGGCATGACTTCCCCGAACGGACTTTGATAAAACCGGCTAATCAACACTTTTCAAGATTAGTCATTTGCATAAAGAAAGCGTTGACCGTGATATGATGACAACTGGTCATGAAAGAATCACATCGACTGTAAACTGTAATCCAAAGCCACTAGTCATTTTATCCCTTTAAAAGACTTCTGCTGCTGCTGATAGGATTAAAAATGTTTGTTTTTCTAGTGATCTCTGCCGTATTAAATATGCTGGGCTGTCCTGTAGCTGGCTAATTGAAGGGTTGGAGACGAGGACCCAGCTGTTCAGTTGCACTCCATCTGTACGGCTGTGGAGCTAAACCCTGGCCCTACACTTGAGCAGCAGAGCATGAAATATCATGTCTCCAATGTCCGAGAAAATTATTCTTATTTAGTGATGACTTTTTGATAAGATAAACATATAAGTGTAAGACACATTTATTGATATAGTGGTTTTCACAGTTCTATTATATTCGAAATCATATTCAAAGAATTGATTTTATATTAGTTTTGGAAATATTTAGATATGTTTGCAGATTATTTAAAAGGACAGTTCACCCCAAACCAAACCAGTCATAAATTGGGTAATCTCTTGTTGTTTACATTTCTTTGTTTTGTTCTGAAAACAGAGAAAGATATTGCGACGAATGCTTGTGATCAAACAGTTATTGGACCCCATTGACTGCCAAAGTAGGAAAAATAAAAACGGTAGTCAAAATTACCCCAAAACGTTGTCCTACATCCTGCAAAATATCTTGGTATCAAAATAAATAGTAATTTCTCCTGGTCTTCTAGTTATGGTTGGTTATAAGCATTTTCTGATTATCTTTCTTTGTGTTTCAGAACTGAAAGGTGAGTAAATAATGGAAAAGTTTTAATTTTGGGCGACCCATCCCTTTAATGTCACTCAGAAGTAGCATTTGAATAATATAAATGAATTTAATAATATATACACATTATAATAGGCACATAACCTCAAAAGATAAGCTATGAGAGTCTTTCAGTTCTTCTGGAAGTGAGACTGCAGCTTAACAACATTAAATCTGGTTTCTAAACATTGTGTTGTGAGATTGAACCTCTTTTATATGTATTAATTTAATATCTTTCTTTTTTCATTAGTATTTATAATCCATACCCTATACCATTCCATAAGATGGATCTAATTTTTTTCACTTGTTAACTACCAATATTTGCAAATATTCTGCAAAATCTTACATTACATTTTACTTCCGGTAGTCAGTTTGTTAAGCAAACAACATGTACTCCCTTATTCAGACCCATTATGCACTACTAAAACCTCTACAGAACCCTCATTGAGTCATCCCCGGGTTAATTGGACACCCTGAACGTTTCCAACTGTATGGTTCAAAGGTTCTCAGCAGATGTAGTTTGGAGAGGTTTGAGGTGGGTGAAACCTTTTTTAATTCAAAGACACTGAAGAAAGAGAATTAGCATTAACACAAAACAAGCTTACATGACAGTGTTGTACCGCCAGCTGTGGTATTGGCATGGGTATTAGCGTGCAGACTATACCACACCATTTACTTTATATAGTAAATGGGTCTTAGAGAGAGAAAGAACGGAAATGTTTCTATACGTGTCAGTGAACAGCATTATATACGTGAGTTGTTGAATACATGAAGTAAGCGTGCATAGGGTTGGGTTCTGACCACACACATCCTGACCATAATGAGTGTGCATGTGTGTGCGTTTGGGGAAGCTCTGAGTCACTATACATAAGCAAAGAGAAGGACGTCTGATGAAACATTCAGGCTAGGGAAATGAACCGAACAAGTGATGGCTTTCCTGTACATCTTTGCTTCCCCTTTGGTCTGTGCCTTTCCGATTGTATGTCTACTAACTCTTTCGGTCACAGTGGGGTTTATGGGCAGTGTAGGAGATGTGATTGGAGTTGACTGGGTGCAGGGAAAACAGGTTCTCATGTGTTGAGATCCCATGGCTCTGACTGTAATACTCTGGCCTGGTCTCATTCAGCTCGGCCCTCTGACACAGTGTGACTTTCAGCACCACAAGTTCTTCGGGTTGATTTTTGAGCTATTCGGGTAGACTTTCGTGCACCACTCTCTAGGAAGGTTTTAGGCGGGGTGAAAACTGTGGCGGTGTGGGCTTTGCATTTGATTTGCAAATGCTACCGTTTTCCAGGCTATGCAAAACTATCATAGCAACCTGTTCAGTTAACGTACAGATAATATGTTTGGTTTGTATTATGTAAGAATGAAGCTCTGCCCTTTACTCTTCTACTTAAAACATGCATTAACACTTTCACTTTTGTCCAATGAAAACCACAAACGTAGAGGATGTGTTTAGCTCAGGCAGAACACTTGCTTTCACTTTCTCGATCTCTCTCTTAGACACCTTTGTCAGCTTCACTTATACATATTTCAGTTTGCATATTCATGTCAAAGATGAGACACTTGATCTTTAGATGTTTGACATGTGGACAGTTTATATATTGCCACATACTGAGTATGCCACAATCATATCAGTCAACACTCCTTTTTTGCCTTGGGAGTGTCCCATTTTTGCACCGCCAATCTCATTTTTATTATTTCTCCTATGAACTCCCAAAGCAAAGTCACAAACTGATTGAAAGTCCAAAATGGGGTTGCTAGAGCCCAGAGACCAGCGGACTTCAAACTAGGGGGCCGTGGCTCCTTAGGGGGCCCAAGATGGATCCAGGAGGGGCCCCAATTTTGTGGCATTTTATGAAATCAGACATCAGAAAATAAGACCTCTTACCAACGTAATGGATTTTATAGCATTGTTTAACTGGAAATGCTTTTAGTTTGATTTAATATTTGAGTTGGCACAACTATTTGGGGACCTCAAAGTAACACATCCTACACAATCTGGGCCTCACAGCCAAAGTTTAAGAACCACTGATCTAGATTGTTGTAGAAAATTAATTGACTTTACAACATTCTTCTTTTTGCTTCTTTATTTTTTTTACTCTCTCTCTATAATTGTTTTTGAAGGAAGGCTTTGATTGACATAAGTGTGGGCATATAAAGCTAAACTTACATCTTTGGGCTATATTTTTCTTTAAGATTAAAGAGAGATAAACCTCCAAAACAGGAGAGTGGGAAACAGGAACACCAGACTTTCAAGTGCTTCCGAACCCCTCAATGACCCTTGTTCTCTCACCCACATCCCATATTCCCCCTCTTTATCACTTTTGCTCTCTCTGTGGTGGGTCCATATGTACTTGGAGGGTTCTGGCTGACCCATGTGCTGGTGCGAAGACAAAAGGCTTTTGTGTTTCCGAGGTGTTGTTTGTTGGGCTATAAAGCAGGTCCAAGGCCAGCCCCCTCAACGCCAGCACAAAGAAGCTTTATTGGGGAGGCCATCCGGGAGGGTCCACTCATCTGATCTGAGGTCAGCTGATTTACAGCATGGCAGTACTTTGGTAGCTCTCCTTATGGTGTTTAATACATAACGTTTTTCTGGATGTAAATGTGACACCGTCCATAAGCCAGAATATTGTATAAGTCAGTTAATATGAAGTTGTTCGCCTTCGTGAAACGCAACAGCATCACAGTTCAATATATTTGCACCCAGCAGTGTGTCTGTGGGTGGTAGTGACAGTGATTTAGTGGGTTGATTTGTGTGAAGGGTGGTAATTGTATCCCGCTGTGACTGTGTTTTGACTAAGTATGGTTGTAACCTTACCTGGTGATTGTATGTATGTATAAATGGTTTTGTCTGTCAAGGGTTTCCAGCAGACGTTGGCTCTCTGGGGCACACACATACACAAACATACACAAGCGGGACTTAGGTATTACACAAGCGACTTCTAATGACGGTATAATTGGGAATGCAGTAGGTTCTCCGCCTGTGGCTTTTTCTTAAGCTCACACAGATGCAGACAAGACCACTTCTGCTTTCACAATCTTCACTTCCTATTTTCCCGGATGAAAAGTCAGATGTTTCCCCATCGCTTACAGTAACATTTTTTAGCTGATAGGTAAACCCCAGATGCGCATGATTAGTATTGGCGGTAAGAATAAGTCCACTGCTGAGTGCACGTTCCTCTAGCAAATGCTGTGGAAATACAGCCCTGTTTCATTTATCCTTTATGTATTCCCTCCCTCTTCTGCGCTCTGTTGCCATGGAGATGACAATGGCTGCCATAATTAGAGGATGACAAATGACCCAGTGTGGGTAAAGAGGGAGGGGTGGTTACTGGGAACCGTGAATCACAACAGAAGTAGGAGTGAATCAGGAGGTAGGCCATGGGGAGTGGACAAGGACACCGGCCAGATATGATTGGCTGTACAATATTATGTATTCTTGACCAGTCCAAACCACAAGTAATGAGTCAAAATTCAGAGCGTGTAAAATAAATATACAGCCATTTTCATTTCTTTGTTATTCCTGTTGGGTTGAATGTAAAAATATGTATTATTTGACCGGTCGCAGTATGTAAAGCGAACATGGATTAATTTGTCAAATTTTCTTCAGTTGATGAGTTTACAATGACTCCCGATGTACATCAACTTTTCATAAAACACTCCCAACATGGTACTAATATTAAAAATTGTCACTGTCGATTATTATTTACACTAAAGATGATCAAATATAACATGTTCCATAATTTTTTTCAGCTTTTAGTTATAATACAATACCTATAGTTCCTGTTGTTTTATTTAATAAATTTGATGAGTTTATTTTTATTATTCATTATATATATATATATATATATATATATATATATATATATATTATTAATGTGGAAAAAAAAGATTGCATAGTGGCGTATATTCAGAGAAGAATGTATATAGAAAGAATCACAGAGAGAATGAAATGATGAAGACATAGCCCTCAGTAAATGTGACTATATTTTCTTTCAGCTCTTTTATGTATTGATCCAGTTAAACACACACACACACACACACACACACACACACACACGCATGCACGCGCACACGCACGCACGCACGCACGCACGCACGCACGCACACACACACAGACCCACACACAGACACTCACACACCCACACACAGACACACAGACACACACACACACACACACACACACACACACACACACACACACACACACACACACACACACACACACACACACACAGACACCCACACACACACACACACACACACACACACACACACACACACACACACACACACACACACACACACACACACACACACACACACACACACACACACACACACACACACACAGACACACACACACACACACAGACACTCACACTCACACACAGACACTCACACACACAGACACACACACACACACACACACACACACACACACACACTGTAGATAGAAGGGAAAAGGCAGTGTACATGTTGGTCAGATGCTTGGCTCATGAGAGCAGGGGGTTGACCTATCGAACTCTCGGGGAGAAACGAAGCCGTGATTATTATCGTTATAAATAGATGTCCCTCCCCGCATTCGGTGGGATAAGTGGTCACGTCCGGAGGGTGATGACAGAAACAGCTCTCAGCGGCACCATCAGGACAAAGGATTCTCTTACAAATGACATGAGCCAGCTCTAGGTGATAGGAGGAAGAGGTAGTGTGGGTCGTTGAGTGTATGTGTGTGTATTTCTGTTTTGGCTACTTGGTGTGCACACTTGAGATTCTTCACACCAACATTCCATCCCCTCAGCTTCAGCAACAATGCCTATAGTTTAAGACATCCACTTTTGCTGTGGATAAACATGTTTTTTAGATTCACAATTAAATGTAAAAGATATTTGCATAAAATTGTATTTTGAATGTTCAGTTTTTCTTTATTTCACAGTTCCCTTGTTGCAGTGCAATTATATATTTAGGGAACTGAGTAATAATATTTAACTACATGTATTTACTGTAGCTTCAGGGTTATATAGATAACAATGCTGAAAGTGTCACTCCCCTAAGTATAGAAATTATGTTTCATTTTTTTAAATCTAAAAACCTCCACATTTTTACATCAGAACTTTGTAATATATTTGAAGGTTCTCAAAAGGCACTCATACACACAAGGTTTGAAAAATAGTCTGAAAAGCAATAATGGTGATAATATAAAATCATTTTGGTGGTTTCAGTCTGCTTCATCCAGGCTGCAGGTCACATGGCAAAGCAGACGTCATGTAATAACCTGCAAATCCTGTAGCTCTCAAGACACACACACAAATGTTCACCTTACAGAGCTGTGGGAAATTACAGTCTTCATGCATGACTGGCATAAATTTTCAATCTGAGATGATCCTTTTCTCTGTTCTTCCTCACCTTTAATGAGCTATTCTTTAATAACTTCTTATGATGGAAAGGTTGCTGTAAGGATGTCTTTTTTCCACCCCCATGCTGTCCTGCAAACCAGGCCTAACATAGCAAATAAGATGAGAATGATTATTAACCCAACCCAACTTTCTATAATAATACTTTGGAACAATTTCACAATTCCTTTTCGCGTATTGGTCCTTGACATTAATGCCGTATTTGAATGACCTGAATTGATGCAGATGCAGTGTTTTATACAACATTTACATACAACAAGACAAATTCAGAGTTTTAAAAACGGAAACAAAATTTTTCAGAATGGCTTAATGTTTTCGTTTTTTTATTAAAGACATTTTTCAATGAAAACATGTAAAACTAATATAAGTGTATAAACGTCTTTATATGCATATGTTTTAATTAGGATATGCACATTGTTCCTCTGCATAGATGTTCAGTCTCCTGTCATAGATTCATTCATACTGCAGGTCTGAACAAAGTCATGGGACAAAGTCTAGAACTTGCATGAATATTAACTTGTCAAAGTCACTGACTTGTGCAGCATCAGCAGCCTTCTCTGTTTTTGGCAAGACTAAGATGCATCGATGAAGGGTGTGTGATTGAAAAGCATATACTCCCAGCCGAGCATCACATATGCATCGGTTGATTCACTGGGCTTGCATTGTACGTTTACACACTTGGCAGACACTTACTTAAAGCAGCTTACAGTGCATTTAAGTTTCACATTTTAGCCTGTAATTTTGGCTTTGCAAGAACCATATGCTACCAGTTACAGAAAGGCTTTAATAAATGGTGCAAAGCATGTCACATCCATCTTGCTGATAGTTTCTGCTTAGGTTTAAGGAGGCACCTAATTTGTTTTAGAGTGGTTTGAAGGAATTTTCCTTTGCATGTAAGTGCTTAAAATACAGGGAAGTTCACCTTTAAAATGTCGCATAATTTTTAATGATGTAAACAAAGTTAATGACATTCAACTGAATTTGTTTTTCATAATGTATGTCATAATGTAAAGAACATAAGATCTTAGGGCATGAGTAGGCCATGCAATCCCAACATGGTCTTATCCTAGTATACAGGAACACATACCTGTGTGGGAACTTATTTGGCCTCAGGACAGAATCCTGATCTCAGAGAACACATTAATGTGTGTGCGTGTGTCTCTTGGTCTTTGCCAGGTCGACTGTAACAGGAGCCTTATCAGTGAGAGTCTACTTTCAGTGTCTCACATTTAAAACAGATCAATGTTTCCATCCTCCTCCGGGAATCAAAAAGCGGTGTCTTTATTTATATAGCGACTTTCAAAAGACCTGAAACATTTGTTATTTTTATCACTTGAATTACATAGTGGTCATCTGGGAGAAGCAAGATTCTCACGATCTAACCTTATGACAATACTTTTCTCAAGTGCCAGCTGTTTTCGTAAGGTGACAGTTGTCACATCACTTGAGTTTATGGGTTCGCGTGTGTGTGCTTACAAAACAGTGGGAAATATCAAACCCCAAGCACATGTCCCATCACCTCTCTCACTGGCACCAGTCTAATAAACCAGTGTGATGTCTGGTCAACATAATGCCAGGCTATGCAAGTCTGTCTGTCTTTTTTCGAGCCACACTAACACTGTTTACTGAAACCAGCAAAATCAAGTGGGGTGCAGAACGCTGGCACAATTATTCACAGGCCTTAGCTGTCAGACCGGGCAAAGCCATTGTGTATCACACACACAAAAAGGGTCAAAACCTAATTCAGACATGGTATGTCTAAAAATCACACAGGCCATATTTCAGTATAACAGAAGGGACAGATGTCCAAACCTAATTTCAACTTAATCAATTGAATTAGGGAAGGACCAATTGCAAGTTGGGCCCCCATTTGTGATTTGGCACCAACACAGTAAAATCCATTTCTCCCTTCCATGTTGCAAATGCTTTACTTTTCCATGGTCAAATTTTTTTAATTTTATATTTGCATTTTATGAGAATGCTGATCATTTAAGCAATGCACTTTTTAAACTTTTTTTCATGATAGAGCATGACCCTCTAAAGACAGGACAGAATTCAACCAAACACAATTCGGAACAATAGAGACTTCAATGCTTATCATAATGAATCTATTCTGCAATTCTTCCAACAAAAATAAACTACACCTTGGAGAGATGACAACAAGATGACCCTAGTGGCAACAGCCATTGTCCCAATTAAACTGAGCTTTTGTTATTGCAAAGATAATCCGTGAAGTCATTTATCATTTATTCCGTCTTTGTATCTTGTGCTTTTAGTTCTAGTGTGCTGTATCTGCGATATTGATAACATCCCCAAAGTCCAATTCAAATTAGTACTGGGAATCAAGAGTATGTTCGGATTATTCAAACCCATCATACAAATTAAATAGGTGATTCTCATGAAACCACTGAAACATCATGGATGTAAAGATTTGAATTGTAAAACAGACAATTAGATAACACAAATAATGATCCCAGTAAAGATAGTTTTGTTCTGTTCCTTGGACAAAACATAATTGTGTCATAGGAATTAATAATTAATGTATTTTTTAATGAATTGCTTTTTCTGAATACATTCTCATCATCGTAACATATCCTTATATGTGTATTACTAAGTAAAATTGAATTATTCTGATTCAAATATTATACATTGTATCATATGTTCCTAAAAAATGCATATCGTGTGTTATAAAAATGAAGAAATGGTAAAAGAAAGAAGTGTCCATGACTGATATTCTTCCCCTAATTTAATGTGAATAGACACAAATAGACAGAATTATTTTGACCATGTAATGCCTTCCTATGAATGTAAAAAAAATTGTTGTGCAAGTCTTGTGAAAAATCCTGTTTGACATCTTGAAATCAAGATTTCGCTGAAATCACTTTAAAGAAAAAAAATACTGTGTACTTGCTGTCGGAATTCAATCTCATGAGGAACACACGGGGCTATGTCCAATAGCATACAACTAAACAGATTAAATCTTAATTGCATTTTAAAACACTTAACATGATAATGTATTGCATCCTTAAAAGATTACACATTCATGCACCAAACAGCCTTTCAGACTCATTGTCAATTTCACTTAAACCTAAAGGGGAAAAGAAAATATATGTGTCGCTTGTGAAGTTTACTCTTGTAAATCATTTTAAATATTATTATCACTCAGTTGCATTGGCTATACCTGTCATTAACCATAATGGCAATAAAGAAAATGTATTACAATTATACAGATAGAGAGCAGGACATGATGATAGAATGAATATATAATGAGATATAAGAGTATAGTTTTTACGAAACACATCGTATAGAGCCCTTGTCTGTGGGATGCTTCAATCAGAATTTTTGTACCAATATTTTTTATGGTTTTGGGCCGATACCAATGGAGCATTGGAGCATCCCTAGTAGAACATGGTGGGAAGTTCATGTGCAAACATCTGTGCTTTATTTAGATAACGTTTACTCATTCTAAGGAAATACAAACATGTGTAAGGTCTTTATACACCTCTAAAGACATAGTTATGTATAAAATATAGCATTTCAGTTCCCAATTTAAAAAATATATAAAATTATATTTATACATATAAAACATAATTACTTTAATATTATTTACTAAGCATGCTTCAAACAAAAACAAAGAAGACATGCAACAGCTACATTCTTTAACATTCATTCTGTGTGCGTGTGCAGGATTATCCACGAGGATGGTTTCTCTGGTGATGACGTGAAGCAGTACAAGCCGGTGGTCTACAGCAACACCATTCAGTCTCTGGCTGCTATCGTGCGTGCCATGGACACACTGGGGCTGGAATATGGAGACAAGGAGCGCAAAGTGAGTACAACACAAGTCCTGATAAGCTGGAACGCTTCCTAAGAACATTCCCATAGAAGGAATTGCAGTGTGATAAATAGAAAAATCAGGTGTATGGTTCATTTTGAAGCATATAACCATTTATTATCAATGATAAATGTATTGTCAGGGATTTTTTTCAAGATAAATGAATGACAAAATACTGAATATTTCACAATTGATGTTTACCCTCTTTACATTTCAAACCTAAAGACCCATTGGTTTTTCTACAGAAAAAGAATTGGTACAAGAAAGCCGGTGGCCCCCATTGACATACATTGGTTTTTGATATATTCTAATGATTGTTACTAACATTGTTCAAAATATCTTCTTTTGTGTATCACAGAAAAAACAACTTTAACAGTCCAGGATGAAATTAATTGTAAAACTTAATTTAAGTTTAAATGGCAAAAAGATTCCTCGCTATCAAAATCAATATGTGGCTTTGGGGGCATTTAATATGGATTCTTATTATTTGTAATAAAATAACACATTACAGTTACAGCCCTAAGCCATATTTTTCTAATGATTGAAGAGGACATTTGTTTTTAAAATGTTGACGTGTGTCTGTATATTAATGTGGGAACGCGTAGGATGAAATTATACTGATGATTTGCTTTAAATCACGCATGTGATCATGAGGATAATGGATTTTTTAATTTGTTTGACTATCGGTCTACATAAATATGATTTTTCTCTATAATTATTCTTGATAAATATAGAGAATGTACTGTAATGCACATTTTTGTGTGTATTTCACTATGTACTTCAGGAACACCTGCTTATTTTCTTTGGATGCGACTATGATCTGTTACTGAAGAGGCTGCAACAGTTTATATTTGTTTTACAACTTTGTGTTTCTATCCATAATAATTATTACATTTTCAATCCAAAAGGAAATTCTGTCCAAATCTGTACATGCCTTTTTTGTGCAGCAGAACCCAATGAAAGGTATTTGAAAGAATGTTACCAGTTGAGAATTCTGGGGACGCCGTTGACCATAGTAGAAAAGTACTTTTTTTATTCTGTTGAACACAAAAGAAAACAGTTTGAGAAATTTTGGTAACCAAACAGTTCTTTGGTGTAACGTTTTAGTTTTTTACTACAATGGTTATTAATGGTGCCCCAGAATTCGCATCCCCTTACATTCTTGTCAATAAGTTTCTTGGTCTTCTTCCAAACAAAGAAAACAGGAACCTGAACATTTCTTAAAGCAAAAGTAAAATGATCATGAGTGGGTGGAAAAGCTCAATGTGAAATTACTTTCAGTCTAAGGATTCTCTGCTAAAACTTTTCATTGGAGATAACATAAAGCGTCATAATCCTGCGGTGCCCACTACCAAAGCTCTTTTTGAATAATGTGTTTGAAGTCATTTCACTTAGCCGGAAACAGGGTTTTATTTTAATCAAACCAAAGCCATTAATATGGAGGCAACAGTCATCTGAAATATCTAGCATTCATCGATTAAGATATTTTTTGTCTTGAGAAATTGAGAACCTCTTTGTTTCCAGTTTTTAATTACATATCAGGAAGCTGAGCCCGAAGGACAAAGTATCTATGTACCCATAAAGAGATGTCATAGATAGCAATATGACATAACGTGAGTTTGAAAGTGACTGTGCAGATTATAAGGGTCAGTTTGACTCAAGAATAGATTAATGAGCTTAAAGAGTAGTTTTGTCCTTTCGGTGTAATGAGTTCTGGGATTGCCGTTAAACAATGTGTGTATGCTTACGAGAGTAGATCACTCAACACGCATCCACACAACCTCTTTGGCCCTCGGTTTCTTCAGGCTGTGGAGGCCAGCTGGCTCACACCTTTTTAATCTGAGGTGTGAAGCTTTTATTGGAACTGCTCGCTCAACAACCCAGCCTTAGAACATCTCTATTCTCTCTCTCTCTCTCTCTCTCTCTCTCTCTCTCTATTCTCTCTCTCTCTCTCTCTCTCTCTCTCTCTCTCTCTCTCTCTCTCTCTCTCTCTCTCTCTCTCTCTCTATTCTCTCTCTCTCTCTCTCTATTCTCTCTCTCTCTCTATTCTCTCTCTCTCTCTCTCTATTCTCTCTCTCTCTATTCTCTCTCTCTCTCTCTCTCTCTCTCTCTCTCTCTCTCTCTCTCTCTCTCTCTCTCTATTCTCTCTCTCTCTCTCTCTCTCTCTCTCTCTCTCTCTCTCTCTCTCTCTCTCTCTCTCTCTCTCTCTCTCTCTCTCTCTCTGTCTCTCTTTCTCTGTCTCTCTCTCTCTGTCTCTCTCTGTCTCTCTCTCTCTCTCTCTCTCTCTCTCTCTCTCTCTCTCTCTCTCTTTCTTCTTTTGGTCACCCACTTTTTTAACCCTCATCTTTCCACCTTCCATCCCCTTCTATCTGTCGACTTTTGTATGCAATCTCGCATCCCATCTCTATCTCCCTCTTGCATCTTCTCCTCTCTTACATCGATCTGACCCTGTTGCCATGGCTACGTCTTGTTTTGCCTCTCTCTCACCACATTCCACAAGTCTGTGTCCGTGAGCAATGTCACTCTGCCCAGCATCAATGAGGCAATCTCATATAATTTGGGCAATCTCGTATCATTCTCATGTCATGGCATCCATGCATGCAGCATGTACAAAAAGCGAGCCACACCCTTCGTGAAACAAGAAGTGCAGCGATCAGCGTGATGTCCTCATTTTATCTATGTGGTTTTGTGGTATTTGAGCTCTGCTTTTATTTAGATGTGAAGCATGTTTACTTCAAACGTGAGTGTGCCCATCTCTATCAGTGTGTGTTTCAATCCACGCAGCTGTCCTGCTAAAGCCAAGTGTAATGGCAGATTATCGTACAGCCTTTGACTGGAGGTCCGTTTGCCCTGTTGTGATGACATGTCATGCATTACATTTCAAGCTGGATAACATCCATAGGGCACATGGTGTCAGTGTGACCTTGCAGGGGTTCCACATGTCCTGAAACACAAATGGCTGAAAATGTAATTCGCTGGTCTGTGGTGGGCAAGAGCCGTCTGCCCAGTGACTGGCATCCAGATGGACACAGATGGGCTTTTGCCATTTAAGCCAGCTAGTTCTGCGGCACTGTCATGGCAAATGGCCTAAACTTTTGAGAAACCAAGCTTGGGTGTCACCAGACTGCGTGCTAACCACATGCAAATGTATATTCAAAATCCTCCCAAAATAGAACAGAGTTTGTTGTCTGAATAAGTGGTATTTGCTTATCGAGAGAGTAAAATAGCAACTCGAAACGTACAAAAGATGTAAAGCAATGTTTTTTGGATTAGTGCCGACACAATGACAGGAAATCTGTTTTCTGGACGTTTGAGCGACTTATTTACTTAATAAATAAATAAATATGTGCATGCAAAGTCCATTTAATGGATATTAAAGTGAAAGTTCAATCATTAAAATTGTGCCATCATTTCTTCAGCATAACTTTAAAAAAAGATATTTGGAAGAAATGTTGGTAATCGAACAGAATTGGCACCCGTTCACTTCTACTGTATGAACGCAAAACCAATACAAGTGAATATGTGCCAACTATCAACATTCTTTAAAATGTGTTCTTTTGGGTATTTAGGAAGAAAGACAGTGTACGGCGAGTAAATTATGACAGAATTGGCATTTTAGGTGAACTATTACTTTGTATTGCATTGTTGTATGTGTTCTAGGTTACACAATGGTCACACAGTCGTTACTCATATGTGATATGAATTGCTGTAATATGCCAGATATGGCATAATAGTTTTCAAACTCTGAAACAAACTGTTGATGTGATGAAAAATGCGGCATACATCCCAGGAAGTCTGAAAACGCAGATGTCTTTTCCCAAATCATCACGTTGTTATGTGTTGTGTTGGTTTACCTCTGTGTATTTCTGTCTATCTTTAAAGGAAAACAGCTTGGGAATAAGAGAGAAACTTCTGCCACCAGGATATTCCCAACAGTCTCGCCATGCCCCAATGGTGCTCTCACGCCCACTCATTTCCAAAGGGAACCGATCAAAACAGCTTCATCATCAGCTAATACTCTTTATATAAGGCTGACCTGAAAATAAAACCCGCGTGATCTACCTCTATTCAAATGAGAATAGTTATGGTAAAGGTTATGACGTGCCTCTTATAAATAGAACCCAAGTGAGGCTAGTCCTTTGCATGCTCGAAGTGATAAATAGTCAAACAAAGCATGGTCTGTTAAATACGTTACAGAAACCATCTTTCCTGTATTTTTTTATGGATCATACATCGGAGCGGTTCATTATCATTAAAGCCTTATTTCTGGCTACATAGCACATGTCCCACTTCTGTGTACAATGAACATCTGGTGTAAGTGTGTACATATGTTTGCGTCAGAAGATGTTTTTAAAAATAAGCTTTCGAAGGTGTCCGAAGCTTGATGTATCTGCTCATATACCGCATGCTTCAGCAGAACACAAATGAAGATATTTTGAAAGAATCTACTAAAATAACAGCGGTTCACTTCTCCTGGATGGATTTATTTCAAATGTTCGGTTAAGAGCATTCTTCTAAATATCTTCTTTTGTGTCATGGGTAGGGAAGAAATGACAGGAGGATGCGTAAATGGGTGATTTTAAGGTGAACATGGACTGTGTAATACTGCTTGTGATGCATCCTAGTCTCCATTTATCTCTAGAACATTTTTTCATTGGGTCTAAGGCTACTGTGAATCATGACAAATCAATACCTCCACATCCTAGGTAAAGTGGTTTATTAGCTGAAAAATGAGCCCTTAAAAAAACACAAAAGTCTAATGTGAAATAAATGCCTTTATATCTATATACATTGCTTTTAATTTAGTACCTTACGGTAAAATGTTAGTATATGTTTTATCAACAACCAAAAGCCATGTATAAGTACAACCACCATTGTATGTATACTCCATATAGTCTGGGTCTGTGTATCTGACCACTTATTTTATCATAAATTGGTATTTTTACATCCGATCCTGTTCAGTTCACCCCGCTATTGGTTTCGGTTCATTCTTGTCAATTTGTTTGAGTTGCCGTCTGCACCATGTACCACCGAAAAGGTTAGTCGTACTGTATTTATAGGATGTGTAAATTAATTTTGTGTGTGGCAGAATGAGAGCCCTTTAGAAGTATTAACAGATCCATCCCAGCAGACTTCACCGCAGCCTCCATTTTAATTGAGACTCTTTTGTGTCAAGTCTCTTGTGTTTGGAATCATGAAAGTAATGTCTGGATCTCTTTTTAGATTTAAAGCTCATATTCACAGATCCCAAATATAATTATTTCTGCTGCATTTTAATTACATATTAAGTTCATCTATTTAGCTTAATAAAACTACACCAGAGAACCTACATGGTGCTTTCCGTGAAGTTAAAGCAAAGAGTCAAACATTTAATTAATGTTAGCCAATGACTATAATCCTTTATTTTCCCTCAATAAATAAAATATTGATAAATAAACTAACAAAGACATCCCACAGAAAACAAATAAATGATTTATGTTATATATTATTTTGACTTTGAGGTTTTTAATTTAAAGCAAAATTTGTTACAAAATATGTTTCATTCTTCCTCAGAACACAAAGGTAGATATTTTGAAGAATGTAACCAAATAGTAATCAAACATTGCTGGTACCCATTGACTTGCAGTGCTTTGGTTGTCATTTTTTTAAATATATTCTTTTGTGTTCTTGAAGAATGCCCTTAATTACAAAGGACAAAAGGGCGAGTACATATTTTTTTTAATTTGGGATGAAATATCCCTTCAAAGTTTTTATACATTTTTCAACAAATAGTCGGCATGCTTTAAGCAATTATTTGTTTTCCAGTCTGCTGCTTTTTTAACGAATTTACCATAAGCTGAATATCGAGTCCATGTTTAGTAAGGTTATGTTTTTGCAAGATTATTTATGGATTAAGCTGAGCATTAGTTGTCTCAATATAACCTTCTCAAGCAAAATGTGTGTTGACAAAGTTATGAAATTTAGTCGGTGAACTAGGGTGTGATAAATATGTCTGGCACTCTTCCCGTTTGTTTGCCCTTGCCTTAACTGTGCTGCTGTCGCTTTATGAGACCTGTGCTGTTCATTCTTAATTGAAGTGCCAAAAAAGCGTTCGGGAACGAATTGCACCTCAGCCAGATGGTCCCAGTCAGTGGGCTCCCGAGCTGTCTGCATCTTCTACAAATGAACAGATCTTATTACCACGGGTATATCACTCTGTGCATGCTTGTGTGTTTAAGCATGAAAGTGCACATATGTGATTTAAGTGGGCGGAAGTTTTCCCTTGAACACTGTTTTTAATGTAACAGTGTGTTTCGTATGAAAAGAAAAATTTAAATAGAGCAAATTAGTTATAAAAGCTCTCTTTTTGGTAGAAAATCTAATCTGCATATCTCCAGATGTTGGCTTTATGGACCACTGGTTTGTTTCCTTTGGTCAGCATTATAGTGACTGGCAACACTAATGCTTTAAAGGGATAGTTCAACCAAAATAAAAACACTGCCCTTTCAGTTGTTCCAAATCTCAGTATAAATTACTTCGTTCTGATGTATACAGAGAAAGATATTTGGAAGAATGTGTGTAACCATTTTATTACTTTATAATTTTTCTGTTAAACACAAAATGAGTTACTTTGAAGAATGCAGGACGGCCAAAAAGAATTGTGTTCATTTTAACATACCTTTATACCCAATTGGAAAAACTAAAGAGGGAGTCATTTTGGGGTAACCATGACTACAGCCTGTTAAGTGTTATCTGGACTTAATTTATAGTCAAAACACAAAGGTCACACATTACTAAAAATAATTTTGAAAAATGTGTTTTTCTTATATAGGACAGAATAATATGTTTGGCTTACCAATGACAGAGTCAGAATTTAAGCTTGTTCTTGTTCCAGCAGAAATGACACACTTCAGCCTAAAAGCAGTGTATATAGTGATGTCAAGGATAAAGGCTGCTCCTATAATTTTGGCATTAGTCTTTATTTTAAAGTTGGCATGATTTACTATAGAGTGATGGGTTGCTGCATTATGCTTGATGCAAAATGATTTTACTGCATTTCTTTCAAAGATTTCCATAATGCTGATGATTTTACTTCGCCGGAGTGCGGTTCTCACATTGCATCTTGTGGCCTGAGGGCCGCATGAAAAGAGAATAATAGGTTTGTTGACAGCATGGCCAACAAATGAATATTTACATGCTCATAAAGACACACAAGGTATACGCCTCTGCAATACAGCCCAAACAATCAGTGTTTGTTTGTGTTGGCATAAGAGAGATGAGGAGCTCCTGCAGTTTTTAACAGCAGTTTTTTTTGCTCATGATCAAGCCGATACCGCCAGTTTGTCACAGTGAATGCGATGCGGTTTAAAGGGAGAAAACCATAGAAAGTGCTCTTGAGAACCAACACAAATGGAAGAACAAGCATGAAATTGTAATATAAAATTGATTCATGGCCATGGACTCAACCCAAGAGAGTCTTTAAAGATGATAGAAAAAACAGCAATGCGTTTAATTTTGTGAGACGGAAGTGCAGTACACTAGCTTTAAATTGGTGAGGAATTGGTAAAGTTAGAAAGTGTTGTTGTTTTTATTTGTTTGTTGTTCTGTTAGCAGATACTGCTTCACCCATGAAAGATCAAGGATAGATGTTTTATTTTTATTTATCATACTAACATTACATAAGGTTGGGTGCAATTTTTTAAAGATTTGGCTGTGTCAGACAAATTTTAAAATCCCAAAGGGAAATCCTGGGGAACAATCTGTTATCTTTAGGTGCTACTTTGATGGGGTCGCCGACAGCAATTTTATAATAAGTGCGATTAAGTTTGTCTCTGATAAGATTCTGAAATTTTGAGCCAGTAACCCTGCAGTGGGAGATCTACACCGACAAAAGTCCAAACAGGAACCAAAAGAAGCAATAGATTGTTGTTCCACCAATTTGAGCATGTCGGTTAAGACACTTTACTGTCGTAGTCTGATGGCGTAAACTCCAGACATCTTTTTGTTTGTATATTATCAATCTTTTTAAAATCACACCCACCTTAAGTTTGGATGTAGGTTTGAACAGGTTTATGCTGATCTAAGCAAACCCTAGGAGGCTATAATCTAGGCCCACACGGTACATCGTACAGAAGTCAATGTACATATGCAAATCCACTCACAGTGTTCAGAAGTTTGAAACTCAGTTTTCTAACTCAAAGCATTTCAAATAGCTTACTAGTAATTTATCAAGACTGTTGTGTAAATAACATAAAAAATGTTGACAGGTAATTGTTTAACTGTAAAGATGGCACCATGTGATCGAAAAAAAAAACTACAAATATAATAAGAAAATAGTTACCATTTCGGGTTGGCCTGGTATGCAATATGATTAAAAATGGAAGTAATATTTACTTTGATTTTAACGTAATGTGGATTTCATTGCTAAAAAAACATTGTAACAAAAAAGGTTAAGCTAAACTAAATTATGTAAAATTTTAAAAATGTCATTACATAGCAAACCCAGACATGTAAGAGATTTGTAGATTTTATTTGACATCTCTTAGCAAAATTATAAAACAAGGCTTTCTTTTATATAGTTGTAAAGGCAACAGAATGGCTTTTCAATGAACTATGAAACTGGCTTTAAAATAGCTTATTCCTGCAGGGGTTATAGATGTACGGTATGCTTGAGATTCTCAGACCCTTGTCAAAAAAATTTGCTTTTTTTGGTGAAGCAACTTACAGCCAAAACCTGAGTGATTTAAAAAGCTTTCAAATTAAGTAAATATACTGTTAAAACTTTTGCATATGTTAGTTAAAAATAAATAAATCTCATCAACTGAAATATTCACATTATAGTTCACAAAATATATTGATTACATTGTACTATAAGTTACATATATATATTATATACAACTATTTAATTTTTTAAAAGTATTTTTTAAGTAATTATAACTGTTTACTTCTGACATATTTACTAAACCACTTTAAATAATTAAATTATTACATTTTTCTGTATAATTGACAGTTGAGGTATCGCTGACAAAAGCCTGTGTACTCGTCCAATTACAGCCTAGGCTTCAGGGCCCTTGGGTTTGATCTGAATACGGTTTGACTTGTTTTTCAGAATTTCTTCTTTCAGCACACTCACAGACATCTTTGTCTTTGTTGCCAAGAATGAATCTTTCACATCATATGATCCATCCCATGAACGGCCCATCCAAAGTGGACATTCGAGCTAAAAGCAGGTTCATAACCCTTTGCTCCAATCCCTTCTTGTTTGTCAAAGCCTTCTCAAACCAAGTCAAATAAAGCTGGTAAGCAGGAAGGTACAGTCTGGATTTAGCTGTAATTGGTGAAAAGTAGAACTAGACAGATGTTAATGAAATGGTACTGGACTGTAAGATGGGAATTTGAGGCAGCAGGGATTGTAGCAGAATCCCCCAACCTAGCAATTCTTTTCAAAACAGATATGAGGTTGTGATTAACAAAGGATTTTTTGCACTTGACCTAAAAAATTCCCAGGGTTTGCCAGATCTTGATAGTTCTCAGGGTGATATTACTGTAGATGTGATAATGGACTCAGGGGAGGACTGTGGATGAAAAAACACATTATATTTTAGCATGACAACCTTGGTTGGTTTTTCGTCATCACATCATTTACACCTAAGCTCACCTTGTTTGATTGCTAGTATTTTTCTTTTTACAAAACAGAAGTGTATTTTACACTTTATAAATGTATAACAGAATAAATATAGAAATTGTGTCTCATCAGGTCTTAAGCTTGATTGTGCTTTGGTTGTGCAGTGGTAGATATTTCTCGAAAGGGATTTAGACTTTAGAAATTTGAATATAGTATTAAAAAGATTTTGTATTATTATATATTATATAGTTTTAATAAATATTGACATTTAAAAAATATATATTTATTAAGTATTAAAATCTTACATTTAAAGTAAATCTTCATTAAAGTCAATTTTTGTTTATGATTAATCACATCATTAAGATTTTGATATTTGATAAATAGTCGTGGGGCAGTTGTGGATTGGGGCAGTCGTGGCCTAGTGGTAAGGGAGTTGATCTTGTGATCACAAGGTTAGATTCCCAGGGCGGATAGGTAACGACAGCCAAACCCTTGAGCAAGGCAACTAACCCCCGTTCGCTCCCTGGGCACTGATAGCTGCTCACTGCTCCAGGTGTGTTTACTCACGGTTTGCAATGTGTGTGTTCACTACCCATTGGATGGGAGGGTATGGGTGACCATATCTGACAAATAGGTAACTTCACTTCACATAAACTTAAAAGATTTATAAAAAAGAAATAATGTGAAATAATTTAAGTAAAATCTTTAAGGTTATTTGTTAAGTTTTAAAATCTTACTTTTAATACTTTATAAATCAATGTACAAGATTTTCAAGAGAAAACATTTTTAATATACTAAAAATAATATGTTAACATTTACAAACAGTACAAAACTGGTTTGAGCTAATTTATGTACATCACCTGCTTTGAATTATCTTTTGGTTTATCCAGTTCCAAATAAAAGGAGAAAATAATCAAATATTATTATATATATATTATATATAAATGTATATTATTTCATTCTCTAGTCCCTAGAAGTTGTCATTTACTACATATTTATCAATACATACATATATATTAATATATATTAGTTTTTAAAAGTTCTCTGTTATTAAATTATTTTATTTCTGTCCTACTTTCAGAAAATATGATAAACACTTCTCGATACTTATTTTTTATTGTTTAAATATTTGCAAACCCAGTGACAAATATCAAGGATATATATTAACGATTTGTAGGGAACCAAAACGAAATATGGAAATACAACGTATTCCCATAAGAAGAAACTAGCGACCATTTTTTTATATTGCATAACCTTCAATGTTGTCCTCCATCCAGTTTAGGGATTGTGGATGGGAAGTAGATGTGTTTAACCTTATGTTTATGCTTTACTCCTAAAATGCAAACGTATAAAATGTGATCACTCAGTACAGTAAAATGTAAACCTCACAAACTTTGTAGATAGTTTGGCATATATCATATATTGTTTTATAAACCGTTGCATTCCATTTTGAATAGCAATGCAGAGAGAGTCAGAACTCTCGTAGATCATGTTGAGGAGCTATGGTTTGTGCCAGAGCTGATGCGTCAAGTATAAACAGTTGTTCTAAAGTAGACAACTTTTCTTACAGTTTGACAGATGGTGACTGGCCCTAATGTTCTGTTGAATCTCACTCTGCCTGTTTATGTAATAAAGTATAAGAACATCTTGCTGAAGAATGAGAGTAGTTAGAGAGTTTTTTATTAAAGGACGACTGCTTGCTCGCAATACACACTGTATTAGCTGGCATTAAGTTACACATTAAGACTGGAAGTTGGTAGTGGGTTTAAAGGGATAGTTCACCCAAAAATGAAAAATGATTTACTCACTCTCATGCATTTATTTGCATTATGCATTTATTTGTTATAGTAACGCAGAGGAATATATTTGAAACTATTTCAGCAACCAAACAGATCATATCCCCATTTCCTGGCAGAATAGGGAAAACAAATACAATGGTTGTCAATGTGGGATGACATGTTTGGTTGAAGACATTTTTCCAACTATCTTCCTTTACTGACATTCTTCCAAATATCAGACCAAAGAAATGTTTACACATGTGGAACAATCTGAGGGTACACAAAATTTACATTCTTGAGTGAGTTATCACTTTGACAGGAAGCAATACAAGTGCAAACAATTCTACCCAGCGTCACTGCCATCCTTAAGCCTTGGATGGAAAAATATTTAAATAATAACTCGTGAGGGTTAATAGGACAATTAGAGGACAGTTCTAAACATGAATCTTAAACTGGCTGCTTAAAATTCTGTGTAAAGACGCACAACTCAATTATGCCTTTTATCCCCGGCCTTTCTCCGGACCACCTCAACAGTCAGCTCGTATCAAAGGCAGTTTTGCCACCTCTGAGCAGCACAAAGCAGTCTGTGTAAATACACCTAAATGTCACTTCACATGCAGTCCCTGTGCCACCTTTGCAGTAAAACATTGGCTCTTGTCTATGTTTAATGTTTCATATAAAGTAGAAGGGAGTTTGGATGTCGTGACTGATTCTAGAAACCCACATTAACATGAACAGAATGATTTCGTTCATTTGTTTTCAATTAAAATCTTCTCTCTATTGATTACACTTATGGTGGAAATAATTCATAAAATGTGCAATGCATTGCACAAGGACAGAAATGCAGGAGAGAAATGTATTACTGTCATTTTGGTTCATTTTACTGTCCATTTTAACTGAGCATTGCAAAGTGGTATTGCTGCGTTGATGTCATATGGTCTATGCTAGTCTTTTAGTGTGTTCTTGTTTTCTTCTGTCCGTCACTGGAGAATTTGATGGAGTCTTGAGAGTCTCAATGGCACAGCAAGCTGAAGGGGAATCTGGTTTACTCTCTCGGGGTTTATACCGGTTTAAATATTTACCAAATTGTTGCACCACTTTTGTGCAAAGTTCTTCCGTTCATTAAAGTGTCTTGTTCTCAAACCAACTGCAAACCAATTGGACATAAGAGCTATCGTGTTGGGTTGTATGTGTTATTCTTGTGCAAAATATAGTGAAAAAAGTAGAATGAAACTATCAATATTATTATTATTATTATATAGTCTCTTATGTCATATGGTTTGTTTAATTATTAAATAACAATAATATACAGTAAAGGTAAAAAAAAATTTATGTAATACAATAATTATACAATAAATTATAAATAATATGAAGATAAACTTGTGTTTAAAATAAACACTGACTTCCATTGTTGAAAAAACAATATCTAGAGTAACATTAACTTTTAGTAGTGATGCCATTAAACCAATGACCTCAACTTTTCAATTTCAATCACAATTTTTGGAAATGATTCAAATGATGACAGTTTTAACTTCGGTAGTAAAGTTGCTTAATTTGATCAAAGATGATCCAAATGTCTTTTGCATTTATAATGCACAACACTTTAATAAATCTCAAAACAAGTGCTTTTTTCTCTCTTTAACCTCGAGGCTCAAACTATTGTGTGCATATTGTTTGTGTTTTATTGTTGTCTGCATGTGTTTGTGGATTGTGTGAGATGAACAGATTCTTGCGGACCGTGAGAGTTTCAGTGGCCGCAGGAGTCACAGATGCTTTGGGCCCTACCGAGCACTCAGTGTGACTCACTGCGTTCTGTTAACATCTTTCAGTAATGTTCATGCCAGAAATGCACCTCGACCTGCATGTCTCTCCGGGGTAGGGGCATTTTGCGTTCCTGGGAGGACAGAAAAACCCAACCCCCACCTCGTCCTTGCGCTTGGATGGCAAGTCGATGGGAAACAGCGCTGTGTGCTGAACTGGACTAATCCCCCCCAGAAAACAGCTGAGCCTCTACCAGTTTGGCTCTTAACCGGAGCTGACAGGACAAGGGGCCACAGTGCTCTTTCAATGAAGTTGTTTGCTTCACACACACATATACACGGATAGCAAGAGCCTGGCAGGGCTTCATACAGACTAACCACAAGCTGAAAGAGATGTGAGGTGAGAGAGAGAGAGAGAGAGAGAGAGAGAGAGAGAGAGAGATAAGTACAGATGGTGTTAAGGGTCTAAAAATACTGTACACGTTATGTTCCTCGAAGGTATATCGTGAAATATCTGCATTAGAAGCAGGACTAAACAGAATTGAGAAATAATAGTAGTTTGGATACTGAGATGGAACGTTACTTATGAGTGTGTTTATTATTATTTTCATTGACATAAGAATAAGGATGATGGAGGAATGTTTATGTGTCGTGCTGATATACAAAATGCAGAAGACTTATATGCTCGAAATATAAAAGCAGTGCGTCACTAATGAGCACATAGTCTTATCAAAAAACTCTGGAGATAACTCTGAAATCTTTTCTGTATGTCCTTTGTGTGTGCTCAAAGGAGAAATGTTGGTATTTAAAGCTAGAGACGGATAAAAAATGAACACAATTTGCAGGACGGTATGAGATAAGTTAGGAAGTAGTTACATTGATTGATAGCTGGTGATAATGAAAAATATATATTTTATTGTTGAAGCTGTATAACGTGTCTAGATATTTCATGTCAAAGTTTTGTTCTGTTTTTATGTTTAGGATTTTTAGACAATCATGTCCCGTGTGTTTTTAAGACGGCATGTCCGGGTTCAAATAATGAAGCATCTTACACTCACAATGCCATAGAACGTTTTGTCACATGGTCCCATAATAAACCTATAACATCCCAAGAATCTTTGTGTCTTGCAAATGGCAAAAAACTATTCCTCAGATTTAACTAAGTTCTTTGAAGAACCTTTGAAGTAATGCATTAACTGAATGCTTCTTTTAAGAGTGTATGCTCAAAACAAGAATTACTTCAAAAAATGTGCAATGCAATAGAAGAACCGTTTTGTTTCCACAAGCAACCATTCCGTCAATCCCTCTGTTACCTTTTTATAATCTGAAGAAAACAGGAAGATGGAACCATTGAGACAAAAAAGGTGTTTCTATGCCATCATGACACATCTTTATTTTTAGGAGTGTACGCAAACGCTCCTTTAAAGGTGCATCCAGTAAGTTCAGATAAAAAAAGGTAAGCCGTTTAGGAACAAAAACCCTTCCATTACCCCGAGGTGGTTCCTGAACTTGAGTTGTGATGGGACCAGCTGCATTTGGGGCATTTCTCAGCACAGGTGCTTTCTGCTCATGCTCTTTAGCTTGTGCCAGTTTTCACTTTGTGACGTGTATGCGCTTCGCCCCCACTCCCTTTTCCCATTTCCCTCAGTGCCTGTCCCGCCAGAGCTGAATGATGATTTCTCTGGTCGTTCTGAATAATAAAAAATGTTTGCATTTATAATTGATGATCCAGGCAGGAATAGGACTTGACCAAAGCACACGGTGAGGCTTTAGAACGGAACGAGGTAAACAGAATGTAACTAGAAGGTTCTGAATTGTAGAGTTTCTAAACCTGCCGTGAAAAAGTTACATTTGTTGGCACGGGTGGGTTTTGTTTTTCCTAAAGTAAATGACAGTCGTGTGAGCTGGCAGTTAATGATACATGTCAACCTTCTAAAAGTACAGCATTATGTATGGATAATGATCGGAAATGTTCACGGGACTGTGTAGATTTTATCGAAGAACACAAGCAAAATAAAAAGCCAGTGCAATGGAGGATACATTATATTCGCTCTTTCGATTGTATAACTGATTGATTCAAGTCATTTTAGGGGTCTTTCTGAAGAGTATGACTCAGCTTAGATTTTTTGTCTCTGTGGATTTTTGTAACAGCCCTGCCATCCTTTCACAGAGGTTCAAAGACCTCACTGGGGTATTTTAGAAAAGGTATTAAATGTGTGCTTTCCTTAGACCGGGCAACTCACATCTTTTTGTGGAGGACATTACCTGTGAGTAGGTGGCTTTGATCCTGTCCATTGAATAAAACAGTTAGTGACTGCTGAATAGAAGACTTTTAAAATAAAGTTATACAGATCCAACGTCCTTCTGCTCCGATTTGTTATTATCAATGTCATATAATCATAGATATTATGTCTTAGGAATTCAGCCATTTTGTGTTATTTTGGTAAAGGTTTTTAACATTAGCTTAGTTTCAGGGCTTTTCTTTTTTCAGCCCACATTCTTTGGTTTGACATATAATCTAAGATATTTTCACATTAAATTGATGAATCAGAATTACACAAGTTCATGCGTGTTCCTTCTAAAAAGCAGGTATTACTTTTTGAGTGATTTCAGTGTGTTTATGTGAAGAAGAATGTGTTTGCATCTTAAATGTCAAGCATCTTCTTTCTGTGCTCACTAAATTCCCAGACATTGGATGAGCATGTGGCGTGAGAGGAAAGAATTGGGCTTTATGGAGGACTAAGGGTATATATGTAGGGTCTTTATTTATATTTGTTATAAAATGGAAACTCCGTTTGTTATTTATTCAACCTCTTAACATTTCAAATCCAAAGGGATTTCCTTTTTCTGCAAAATACAAAAGAAGATATTTTGAAAAATGTTGATAACTGACACTCATGCACTTGCATTGGGTATAAAAATATAAACAGGGTTGTAAAATAAGATAGATCCAATTCCACTAATGTCAGATGGAGGAATTTTGGGGAAACCTGCTCTTTTCCCCATTTAATTTAGTTAAGATCCTGTGTATACTTTCCCTTTAAAACGTTTTGCTGTGTTCGATTGATTCAGCAGAGTTTAATGGTCCTTGGTTTGCCTTTTGCTATTGCTAAGAAATGAGGAAAACTGAGTCAGTGCTTTGTCCGGACCGCTCTCTCCTCTCTTTCTCTCTCGGGCTGTTTTAGTTTATTGCTCCGGTAAACAGTGAGATCCTCCCTAGAGCAACCCTTAAATCTCCTGTTGTGGTTCACGGGCATCTCAGATTTACAGAGGCTCATGTGAAGTATAGCACAGCTAAAATGAAAGCAGGCACACCCTTATTTAAATCCATTGCCACATCAGGAGCACAAATGACAATCGCTGTGTTCCTTTTCCAAAGTGTCTGAATTGTATCCATCAATTGATCGGTAGCTTTGTTTATTTATTTTTTGGGACAGTGGAATTCACAACCTTGGCTTTCTCATTGTGTCTGTGTGCATGTGTGTGTCTGTAGCACAGGTGTGTGTAGGTGTTTCCTCCCGCTGTGTGCGTGTCCTCTATGCTGTAATTAGCTGGGCAACTCTTCAATAATGCAGAGACTGAGGAAGAGTCAGTATGTCGTGTGTGAGTGTGATTGTGTACCGGTGTGTCGCACTGGCATTTAGCGCTTAATCAATGCCTTGCGCTGCCTGTGGCCTCTAATTGAAGGTTAAGAGATGAGAAACCCGTGAGCCTGAGATGGCGCTGGTGCAGAAGAAACGCTCCATTCCTCGAGCATGGCTGGAGACTGACCAACAAGAAAGAGATATTTGACACAAAAATGACAATGTCATGATTTACTCCAAACCTGTATCATTTCTTTGTTTGGCTGAACACTTAGAAAGATGTTTGGAAAATTTTAGCAACTGATATGTGATTTTGTGACATTATTTACTGCCATTGTAGAACATTTTTTAAATATTTGTTCTGATAAGATATTTTTTAAGGAATAACAAAAGCAAATGGTTGTTGAACACCTTTGACTTTCTGATGATTAACTTTTTCCTGCAAAAAATCATAAATTCCAGAACCCTATTGTTATTATGATTTTTTATTCTTGGGACCTGAGACTTTGAGCTGATAAATAGAATTTGCTGTTATAAGGTCAAAGAATGATAATATATCGGGACTGTTGAATTTTTCAGTTTTTGTCGTTCATTTTTTGTACTTAAAAGTATTGATCATTTAAAAATTAATGCTAATTTCACAAAAGTATGAAGTCTTTGTGGCAGAAATTCAAAGTCATCATGCATTAAAAATCAGGTTTAAGCAGCAAATGCATTAGGGTTTTTAACCATGGCATGGCCACCATAACTTCAAGTGAGTGTTATGATTTCATCAGTCTTCTTCCATCTCTATACTTTGTCTCTGGCTAGCCATAAAGAGATTCCAAGCTTCAACAATATATAGAATTGTATGTATATATATATATATATATATATATATATATATATATATATATATATATATATATATGTATATTCACTCCAAACCACAATGCTCCATCTATGACTAGCAACTGGCTTGTGTAAATATGACCAGACTTGTGATTACCGACTTAGATTGTGATTGAATGGAATACATTTGCTTTTATACAGAATGTCACACCAATTGTTTCAGTCTGGCGAACAGGATAGGTATTGTACAGCATTGTGTCTTGGGAATAACAATTGAACATGGGTGCGTGTATATATGCATGTATATTTAAATTTATGGTGACATAAATGTATGCATGTTTATGAGCGGATGCGTGCGTATCCTAGGCGATGCATGCTTGTGCATTTGTGTGTCTTGCAGCAGACAGCCTGCAGCATTTCCATTTGCATAAGCTCAGCATGAATAGGTCACAGCCTGTTTGGGGGGATGCTGTGCTCCGAGCTCATGCATTCCTCCCGCAAACCATCACAGGATCCCTTCACCTCACTCTCCTATCTCAGATACACCTGACAATGATGCTGTAGCTGCAGGGTGGGGCTTCTGTTTTTGGTTTTTAGAGCATCGAAACACAAGGAAGCGCAGGGTCCGGCGTTATGCAGTGATTCACCCGAGATGGTCGGAGGACCGAGCATCGGCTCTGGAGTGCAGTGACTACGCTTTGAATTATTTACTCAAAATAAAAAGCTGCATCTGTCGGTGGATGAATTATTAACGTTTTAAATGGGTTTCCCTGCTGAGAGAATGTAATGGGCATGGAGTGTTTGAGGGTGAGGTGCGGATTAGCATCACGTAAACACAGCGGCAGGTGTATTCAGGTTACTAACAGTTGCTCATGTCCCTGCCAAATTTACATTTGGTGACTCAGCCTTATTCCAAACATAAACGATATGTTAAAAAGCATTTATTAGTGACACATTTCAAACAGTTTACACATATATCCCATTAGTACCTCCTATTCATTCCTAGTGGCTGTCAACCATCATTATAAATTCTGCTACACGTACATTCCTAATAAACACTTAGAAGATGAAGGGCCTTCGTGTCCGTCTTGGTGTTTGGCTCTATGCAAATCCTGAAGGTATGTGTTGCTATCATGCCAGCATCATAATACATCATAATCTTTGTGCCAGGCGTTAAGTGCTCATCTATCGATTATATGACATGGGGAGAATAAGAGAGAATGAGAGTGAGAGAGGTGGGATTTACTGTGAGATGATACAAGGCCCCAAAGTGTCTGGGTTCCTAATGGAAAAATCCAGTGCACTCAAGCCTTCTTTTCTCTCTTTCACTGTTTCCACTTCTCTCTATTGTTTGGGTGATATTGTGAAGTGACCGTCTTTAGGCCCCAATCTATCTACATCCCTGCAGACCCCCCCCGACCCCCCCCCCTTATTTCTGTATCTCAATGTCTATGTCTGTCTTTGCTTTCTGAACCCGTTGTGTTGACGTATTCACATATGCTGAATTATTTACAAAGAGGCAAAATATCACAGTTGAAGCTGCATCCTTAAACTGGAGAGTGAAAGCAGATTGACAAGAACCAAATGGATGTGGAGGAAGTGAGTTCTCCTTTGGGACGCAGTTCGAGGGAAGGTTGTGGTATTAAAGCAAGTCGAGATGTTAGTTGGTTTTGAGAATAAATGGTTTAAATGCTGTTTGTTTGTGTTCCCAGAAATTTATTGGCCGTTGATTGGTCGATGCGATTGCTTAAGGCTGTCTTGAGCCAATCACAGTGCAGTTTTATACTAGAAACTGTTTTGCCAATGTGATAAAAGAAAATAAATGGCTTATTTTCTGAAGATCACCCACCCAACCATTGGGTTAATTCAACCCTGAGAAACGATGACCCAACAATGGGTTTGTGCATTGACCCAGCATGGTTGAATTTTTTTTTGACACAATGCGGGGGTCAATTAACCCAATTTCTTCAAGTTTACGAATGAGGATAAGGCAAACCCTTAGCATTGGTAGATCAGACCTTTTAGATCTTTATACGTCACAGTTGAAAATACACAAATATCTTCGGCAAGCATTGATTTGAAAAATAAGCCCAACTGAACATTTTATTGCATTTGGAAATGTTCCTTGCTAAGCTTGCCTGACTTCACACGTCCTTAAACGCTTCTGTTCAAATGTTCTTTGGATCCAGAGATCCAATGTTGAGTGGTTGTGTGTGTGTCGGTTGTCTTACAGACTTGTATGTGTTCTGTCATGCGCACACTAATCTGCCTCTCTGCATGTGCTCGGGATTTGTACGTCAGATTCTCCAAATTGTCCATTTAAAGTTTGAAGAATCCATAACCATTCATGAATCATTTGAATGTTAGGAAACAGTTGTTAACTCACATTTATTGCTATGTTAATATAAAAGGTCTCATCCTTCACTTTTCTGTGTTTGGCTATTCGGGTTACTGCACTTGTTCCTGTGGCCCGCGGCAGTGTGAGAGAGGGCTTCAGTCCTCAAGACAGCCACATTGTTTGCCAGTTATAGCTGGAGGGGGAGGGAAGCAAAGGAAAAATGTGGAGAAAGGCAGAAGGATGGGAGATAAAGGGGAAGATGAGGATTGAAAATGCTCAGTCAGTAGGACGGGTCTCTGCAGAGCTGCTGCTTTCCTGCCAAGCTGAGCCTGCAGCCTTCCAGGAGTGCAGCATTCACTCTCTTTCACCGGACTGCAGTTATTTCTCTCTTTTGTTGATCGGTCTTCCTTTCAGTCGTTCTTTCTCCACTGCACCATTTAATCTATATCATCAAAGTGTAGTTAAGAACAGCTTCCTGGACACAGAAGCAGAAGTGAAGGGATAGGTCACCCAAGTGTGAAAATCCTTGTCATTTTAAAGTTGTACAACCTTCTACTGCAAAGCTCAAATGAAGATATTTTGAAGAATCCATTGACCCCATACAATGAAAGTGAAAAGGTACTGCAGATGTTAGGTTGCCAGCATCCTTCAAAATATCTACTTTTCTCTTCTGTAGACAGATTTACAGGTTTATCCTTACATGAGAGTGAGTAAACGATGAAAGAATTTTAATTTTGATGTGAACCTTTAAAGCTTTCTGAAATTCTGTGTTGTGATATTAAGGAGCCCAAACAACGAAAACATTGCCTCCCATCATAAGTGTATGAAAGCTATAATTTATAATCTTCAAAATAAATGTTAATGCACCTGTGTTAACCTCCACTCCAAAACACACAAAACGATATTTTGAAAAATGTACCCATTGACTCCATACAATAGAACTGAATGGGTTAGGCAGATGTTAGGTTGCCAGCATTCTTTAAAAAAGTCTTATTTCGTGTTCTGCAGTGTATTGAAAGTCATACAGGTTTAAAGTAACAAGAGAGTGACTAAATGATGAAAGAATTTCCATTTTGATACAACTTCACCTTTAAAGCTTTCTGTAATTCTCAGTAATAAAATTAAGGGGCCCAAACAATGAAAAGGTTGTCTCTTATCACAAGCATTTATATAAATTATAAGCCTAAATATTAATGTTAAGGAAAACAAAACTAGGTGAGAATAATCTCTAATGCATTCAGAAATATGTACGGATTAATCAATAATGGAAAAATGTGACTTAATCCTCCAAATGTAATCCATTCACCACGCAGATTGAATGGAATTTGTAATGCCGCGGATTATCTGAGTTTGCAGTGATTTTGTCAAATGATTTACAGATTAGCCAGTGGCTGTCATAAATAAAGTGCTCAACAGCTTCCAGTGGTACCCTAGATCCGGACAGCATGTGGACGGCTATGTGGCATATGGCACAAATGGCTCAAACCCAATCATTTAGAAAAGAGATGCTGGAACACAATCAAATAAATAGCATGTGTAATAGTATTTGTATTTTACTTTGTGTGTGTCTAACACGTTTTAATCATGAGAGTGTTTCGTGGAGTGCTACACTTTCCTTGGTTATTTATATCTGGCTGTGGTAGCATCCTTACAGTAGCATCCTAGTGTGCGGTTTTACATCCGGCAGACTATGACAGGACAATAATCTAATTCAACAGCCCTTATCTTAATGAGTCTTATCATTATCAAACTAATACAATCAGTCAGGCTGCGGTTAAATTTAGACCTCCCGTGAAACAAGGTTCTCTTCTTCCACCGGTGATAGCAGAGTTTCATGTGGGTGTGAATGTTACTTTACTGTGATTTATTTTTTTCTCTGCTCATACTTTATTTATTTGTCACTTTAAAAGGAACTGAACATATCGTCTTTCTGTTATCTTTTTGTCGTGGACTTTATATCTAGGTGGGTAGATTTTCATTCATTTTTCCATAAACAGTGTTTCGCTGCTAGGAAACGGCCTGTTGCCGTAGAGACGTAGCTCATCGGCCACTTGGAGTGGAAGACTGGGTTTGCATCCGTGTCATTTTAGCCTTGCTTTATGGGCCTCATTTAAGCCATTAATTTTATTTCTGTCTCTCTCTGTCTGCCTTCCCTTCCCTTTATCTTTTATTTATACACGCTGACGGTCATGATGTAGAAATGTAGGATATACTATAAAAATCTCTCTTCTGTTTCAAGTAAAGGGGCTATCCTTATAAAAAAAGGAACATTGTTTTTTATAAGAGAAAATGAGTGTACACTGCCATTAACTAACCATTTACTAACTCACAGCCACAGAAAAAATGTAGGGACCATAACATATTTCCATGTACGCAGCAGTTCTGTACTTTTAAGTCAATTTTAGACAAGTTTCGTGTTTGAAATCAATTCTTGTTGAATTTTAACTAAGACTGACAGCATGACAAGACAAATGAAAACTCTTATATAATAAAAATGTTTTTTTTCTTAATACATTCATAATACAACTATTACTGTTATGCTGCTTAATAATAATTATTAACTTGTTGTCTTTGCAGTAATTTGAGGTATTTAAACATAACATTCTTTTTATTTTGACCTGTTTTTGCAATATGCACTATTTTATTTGTGAGAGTTTTGTAGACAAAACAGCTTTTGTCTGTTCCACATCTTTATTTCTTTCCACATCTTTATTTCTGGTTGAAAACGGATATTGAATGAGAATCCTTCAAGAATTGATTTGACCATTACATATCACAAAGGACGACGATTTGAAAAGCACTACCTATTGTATAGCTAATGTAACCTGTTTGGTTAACATATAACATATTATTTTGAAATCAAAAAGGCCATTTTTACTAAATGTCTGTTAAAGGTCTGTGATAAACAAGCTATTGTGTTGGATTAATAAGCAGTACATTTCAAAATCTTGAAAACACACCTAAGTGTCTCCTACAAAGTCGAGGACAGCCTGGAGATTCCACCCACCATTAAACAAATCCACATGACCCAATGATACTATAGCTAATGAGGCACACAGTGGCAGAGCTCCCTTGCTTCATGTCCACCTCCAGGGATTCTTTAGGGTTGTGATATGCTTTGTGTATTTGTCTGCCTCACTTGGACTTTAGTCAGTCTCCTCTGTGTGGTGGTAAAAACCACGAGCAAAGCTTGTATAGAAAGTCAATATCTCACTCTACTTTAGTCTGGACCAGGGCCGCACCCTTACGCCTTGTTCTGTTGTTATCCACAGACACTGTTTAATTTGATTTCAGTGTCTCGTTGGCTGCTATACATGTTGGCAAAGCAATACCTAGACATATTAAGAGTAAGGCAACGACACTTGCTCTAAATCAAATCCTTTGAAATAAGACCCTGCGGCCGGACTTGACCCCTAAAATCGGTTGTGTTTCAATCAAGACAGAATCCAGGTTTTCTTTTGATATTCTTAAGGAGGTACTAAGAGATCTTCAAGGCATAGTCCACCAAAAAACAATTTACTCATCCTAAAATTGTTTCATACCTTTATGAATTTCCTTGTTTGGTTGGACACAATGAAAGGTAGATAAAAGAATACTGAGATCTTTGGGGCAACATTGACTATCACACCAATAAATTTAACATTGGTTGAAATATCTTTGAAATATCTTCAACCAAAAATTAAATTCATACATTTGGAACAATTTATGACAGGCTTCTCAGTTTTGGCTGGACTATCTCTCTAACAATGGCGAATAATAAAAAGTGTGCATGCATGAGATAATTTTTTTAAATGATTTTTGTGTTAAAAATATACCCCTTTCTTTGTAGATGCACAGTCTAGCAATATCTTTTAGAAGGCTTTAAGATTTCTGAACAGTTAATTCTTTGTTGCAGTGTTCACCATAGGGTGTGGATTTCAGATTCTTGAAATGATGGGGTGTTAATGCCCGAGCCTCTTTGTGTTTGGACCTATTTGGATACTTTGATTTTTGCACGCAGCATGTTTTCATGGTGCATTGTGAAATCTCATTTTTGGCTGAAAATTCTCAATGACAGTTGGGGATGACAGTGTTTTAATCAGGTTTCTGATGGGGAAGGCAGTGTGTTATGCAGTGTGCCAGTGGGGAAGATGCGTAACACGTATACTTCAACAAAAAATGTTTTTGGTCATTTGCTCACCCCGTTGTTATAAACTGGATTAATAACTGTTAATTTAATATTAATAAACTATGAATATTTAAAATCGTATCCAAGTCATTTTGGGTCATAACTGACAAGGACGAAGGCGTACTATGGATGTCAATGTTGAGGGTTTGATGGTTAGTCAGGATGCTGATATGAATTTTGTCTAAAAATACATTTAGATATTTTAATGGGGGTACAAAATCTTAAAGGGATACTTCAACCAAAAGGGAAAAAACCGATATGAATTTCTTTGTTTGGATAAACGCAAAGGTAGCTATTTGGAAGAAAGTTAGCAACCAAGATGTTGTTTACTATGTTAGTTACTTTACTGTGCGTAATACATTTTTAATTGTTAAAAAATATTAATATTATTTCATCGTAGCCAAGTCAATTTGGGTCACAATTGACTCCCATATGACTCCATATTGACATTATGAATACCTAATATTTGTTTAAATAAAAAGTAAATATAGTTTTTTTAATGGTGGAAGTTGGTAAACTAAGAGAATAATAGCTTTTTAAAGGTATTGAATTCTAAGAGGAACATGTGACTAAACGAGAAAATGTCTTGTGCAATGTAAGTCAGAAGAGAAAATCCATATCATAAATCTCAACTTTAAAAAGTATACAAGCAGATGGCCTTCAAGCTAACACACAAACTTTCTGATTTTAATTTTATGGCATCTTTAAAGTGGTTGATGGGGTGACAGCTATTTTAGGTGACTTCTAAAAATAAACGCTTGAAAGAGAACTGCAGTGGTTGCAGATCAGGTATTCAGTGCAGAGGAGAGAACAGCCCACTTTAATAAATGCCAGGCCTCAGAAGGGACCTCAGGCCTGCAAAAGGAGATGAGAAAGAAGTGGTAGGAAAAATGGTCAGAATCGTCCCGTGTCAGTGTCTCAGTAAAAGTGAGAGAGTGTGAAAATCGGGTGCAGAACATGGAAACATAAGCATGTTAACCCGATAGTTTCCGCCTATGTAACTAACCCATTTTTGACATTAATAAAGTAAGTGCTTCTGATGGGAGGTGGAGGCAGGGCTTAGATTGTAATTATTAATGTGAATATAATTATTCCCTTATAAATCCCATCAGAGCATTCCCTAACTGTGGCATGAGTCTGTCTGTGTGTTCCACTTCCGAAAGAGTGCAGTAGTAAGTACAGGTCATAGAGACAGAGGCAGTCTGACCCATTTTGATGTTTATGGATCATGTAAGATTGATGATGATGCAATAGAGAGAGCTGTAGAAAGATGGACATTATGATGCTAATGCTGCAATAATGGGACAGCACACCTTCAAAAGCTTTTTAGTCTTGGCGAACATGGTCTGGTCAGGCTGACATAGACACATGTTTTATATTTTCATCCTTTAGTCACAGTGCCAGCATTTCCTACTATTACAGATGAAAATCAGTTTTCTCGATACCAGTTTTCAAAAATTGAATTTACTCCTTCGCATATGTACAAATTTTACTTTAAAGGCAAACCCCACCCAAATTTAGAAATCTTTTTCAACTTTAATTTGTTTCTTGAACACAAAAAAGATGTTTGGAAGAATGTTAGTAGATAAGATTTCTTGGTGAACTATTGACTGCCATTGTGGAAAAAATGAAACGGTATTCAAAGGTTCCTCAGAACTGTTTACCCTTAGTTCTTCAAAACATCTTACAGTTACATTTACATTTATTTTTATTTAATTAGTAGACAATTTTATCCAAAGTGACTTTTTATTATGCAGTTACCCATTATCAATGCAGAGCAAACAGGGGTAAGATGTCTTGCTCAAGGACACTTAAGTCATTGTCTGCTGGATCTGGGATCTGATCCATAACCTTCTGCTTACAAGTCCAACTCTCCTACCACCAGACCACTTATCGTATTTTGTGTTTAACAGAACAAAAAGCAGAATTACCTTTCAATGCCTCACAAATCTCAGCTTTTCAATTCAAACAAAGAACTGTATAAAGCTTCGAGAAGAGAAATTCATTAAAGAATTTTCAAATTTCACATTTGGCGAGACTATGCCTTTAATTTAATTTCCAAAGATGCTCACAAGTTCACTGTAAAAAATGTTTCATGTGACTAAGCAAATATCTCAAAATAAACAGGTAATATAACTTATAAAAGTATGACATGCACTTTCTGCCACTCTTATGTTAATTTTGAGTACCTGTATTATAGAATTCAGTTTTTACACATCCGAAAGGTACTTGGTTTACCTTTCATTTAGAAAAGACAGATAAAGCTTTACTACCGTTTCCAGAAAAAGATGAGCTTCTACAGGCATGCTGTGAGCTGAGCTCATCCCTCACGAGGGCTTCTTCTGGAATGCTGGTGCTCATCTGAGCTCCTTGATTGGGGCATGGGCAGGATTTTACGGGCAAATGGCCAATAAATAACTCTTAACCCCTTATGACCATGACAATTGAATATTTGAAAGGAGGGCTTTGGCGTGTATTGAGCACAAAAATACCACATCATGCATCTAACTCAGCTTTTAACAAATGGATCCCTTTGAAGATCTCAACGTGTTTAACATTCTAAATGCATGAAATGTTTTGATACTTTCCTTTTTTTTTTTACTTTTAAAACATTGAATAGATTTTTTTGGTCAAAAATATAAAATAATGATAGTTCTCTGATAGTTAATTTCGCTTAATTTTACATACATTTTTTAAGTTTATGCAATAAAATGCATTTATTAAAAAGATATATCTGTAAAATACTCCTAATATTTTTATTATGTACGTACATAGTGTATGCACCAAAGTAAAACATTTGTCATTTTGAAGTTTGAAATGTAAAATTTTTTTGTGTAAATTGTTTCATTTAAAAAAAAACTTTTCTGACTGCACTACCATTCCAAAATAATAAATTTAGTTTCAAATTGATACCAATGTCCTGTACTTTTGCCATCCCTTCTTCAATCTGTAGACTCCAGCATCCTCTCATGGTCCAACGAACGTGTATTAGACCGTCACCGAGACGGATGAGGGGTTTGCTGAAGCCACTTAATGAAAGAAAAGAGGAAATTGATCCTAAAATGGTTTTATTTCTCAAGGAGCATTGATTTCCGTGTTCGGTAACCACAAGGCATGTTATGGGAAAGACTGAAATGAAGTGATGTTTGAGGAAGTTGATTTAAGATCGAAAGCTTTTGGTTGGTTCCCAGCGCTTGGTGGGTGTGGCATTCCTGTTTAGTGGATTGACAGAGGGTGTGGTCTGTGCTTTGGGCTTTGAGGACCTCCTGCGATTAAGCCACAACTGGGGCTTTCAGCGGGAGAGCAGGATAACAGCTTAATATTTCATCAAATCAATAATTCAGCAGCTGCCATGGGAGGCAAAGAGAGAGAGAAATGGAGATGAGAGTGAGAAAGTGGGAGGGTGAGATACAGCGAGCGAGAGAAAAAGTGCACTGAATCTGCAATCACATTCCCCAAGAAAGGCCCGGTAACCATAGTAACTGGAGATGACTGTCACATGATGCGGAGGAGTGGAGTGGAGGGGGGACCTATGAAGACAGAGAAAGAGAGAGATGATAATCACACGAGAGAGACTAAAGGACCCAGTCGAGATCAGATCGAGTTGGGGTTTGCGTCACCTCTATTCTATTCCATGACAACAGAAGCTGAAGGCCTCGCCATCAGCCAGACTTCTGAGCGTGACATAGTAACCATCTCTCTTTGGGAAAAGAAACAGATGGGAATACTAAAGATGGATTTTGTTAAAGGAACTTTACACCTCAAATGTAAAATTCTGTAACACCTTACACACTACAGTGATGTTTGGAACCTTTCTTTCATGTGAAACAATATTCACCCTACACACATAATAACATTTCTGATTCTGTCATGCGAAAATATGACAAAAAAGCACAATAAAATTGTCATTAAAGTGGTTCAAGTGAGTCATGCACTATACTATAAATTGTATGGTGTTCTTTTTTGTAAAGAATAGATCCAGTCGCTATAGTTATTCAGTTCAGTGAGCTGTTAACTGCTTATGGTTCATTTGCTTTATGGATGTACTGCTACTCATTTGCACTGACTGGTCAGTGGTCTCTTAAAATTTGCATTTTACTGTTAGGTTTGTGTTTGAATGTGTGTATTTTCGAACATATGGTTACATGCTTTATTGGCTTTGTATGTAATGTATTACTGGCTTTCTTCTGCATGACACAAAAAAAGATATTTTAAAGAATGTCCACAAATGGCACCTATTGACTTGCATTAGTAGTGAATAAATGCCTTTGCTGGTCAGATACCAACGTTTTTCAAAACATCTTTGTTTGTTTTTGTTGAAAAAGTCACGCAGGTTTAAATTGACAAGAGGGTGAGTAATTGATCCGAACTCAATTTATTCTTTAACAAAAGGTGTGATGTTAATTTCATTCTCTGTTTGTTTTTTGTCCATGCCTTGCTTCGTGCAAGTTCAGGGCTTACTATTGTGTTTAACTTAATGACTTCCACATTAGCACAGTGGCAGTAATGTATGCAATGAGCATCGAAATGAGGCCATTTATGTAGTAGGTCATTTTTGTGTGGTTGTGGCAGAACTATACAATTTGGATAATATTTTGCTTTACCACGCTTCATTAGCATGGCTTGGATGTGTTTAAACTGACATCCCACACACAGCATGTTCAGGTTGAGCATATTACATAATACACGCTATATATTCGGATACAATATTTCATGTATCACATTTACTGTAGATAATAGCTGTACTGCCTTTGACCTTTAATGTAACATCATAAAGGATGTTTTTAACTGTATGAGCTCTATGTATTGAACAAATAATATCCCTGGATGTTTTCAAATTAAAACATCACACATACATGAAAATGATGGCATTATTTTAAACCTTTTTGACATTGTTCTTTAGAACACAAAAGAAAATATTTTGAAGAATGTTGGTATGTGGTACTCATTGACTTATGTCCATACAATATAAGTGAATGGGTACCACCGTATAGTTGATTGGTAAAGTGTTTCAAAATATCTTCTTCTGTGTTCTACAGAAGAAAGAATGTCACACATGTTTAAAATGACATGAATGGTTGTAAATAATGCAAAAGTATTAATTTTTTGGTTAATTATCCCTTTAATGTTTATGTAAGAGGCTTAAGCATTAAATCCGCATTAGGGTGTTTGTTCTAACAGTCTGCCTCATGAAGATCAGATCAAAAAATCATCTTGGTGAGTCATTGGTGTGTCATTCTTGCGTAAAGTTGTGACCGATATGTGTCTCCATTCAATCTCTTGGTGGACTGTAATATTAGTCATTGCAGGCCTCAACATGTCCTGACCCATGTGACAAACACTGCTCTGCCAATGTGTGCCACAACAGTCTCTCTTAATGTGTTTTTGTGAATTTGTTATCTTAGAACAAAATAGTGGAACTTTCAAATTGTGACCTTCCCTTATTGGCTTGTGTATTTCCTTTTATTATCTTTACATTAATTACTTCTCATTTTTACATTTCCTTTGTGACGTTATTCTGCAGTCAAATATTTTATATAATGATAGCTGCCATTAACTGTGTTTGAGCAAATTATCTGGCAACCAACGTCTCAACCTGAAAGTTTCCCTCCACAGTATAGTAAAATAGGTCAAAACCTTTATTAATATACATATTTCTTTATTTTTTGATGTGTTATAGTGAAACTCAGCAGTATAGTACAATGAAATACAGCTGATCGTGGTTGCAAAAAATTACGTTATCCTTATTTATTGTCACCCGGTATTTTTGCTCAGGGTGCGCTCTGAAGGATGCTCCAAGAAACTTGAGTTTCTTCTTCAGTAGATTAGCATGGTTATCAACATCATCTTTCTTCAAATGTCCCTCATTCAGCCTATGCCAACCTGGGGATTCCATCTGCTCATAGCACGTCGTGCGGTAATGATGACCCAGGGTAGCACCAGATAAAATGACATGGAAGTGATGCTTTCTTACATCATACGGTCCCTCATGGATCTCTAGGGCGTCGCTTGACGGTATATCGAAGTCTGTATGACTATACTGCAATGTCTGCAGTCTGGAAAATAACAACTATTACTGTTGAGATAGCAGTGTGATGTAAGGGAGAAATTATGTTAAAGGTGCTGTAAGCATTTTTATTGCAGTGACATGCAGAAAATAAAGTTACCTGACAGATATTTCGGAATGAAATGTTTTGAAATATTACAACTGTCTGTGACAGCCCTAGGCCCTGTAAAGGGTACATAAAAATGAGGATTCTTCATTTAGACAGAAGATTTGAGGTGGCGTTTAGCATATTTAACTTCATAAGATGCTGTCAGTTGCTTTCTGTTAGTTGTTGGTCATGTTTTTGTGCCTTACCCATACATCCATTGTATGAAGGTACAGTGTTTTGTAATATTTATGAATGAGGACATCATCACTGTATAACTTGTCATTCTGTTTACTAATGAAAGCACATTTATAACAGCTCTAAATGTGTATGTGTTTGACCTATGGGACGTTTATCTCCGTAGATATGGAAGCATACCACAATAGACATCCCCAAAAAATGCATTCAATCAAGTAATTGTTATAATCTCCATGTCGTTATTTTCATGAATAGTTGTGTAGGATGTCCTTTCAAATTTCCTTTTTACTTTCGATTGAGACTGAATCATGTTAGATTTGTTCGCAATGTGTATCACATTGTGAAGTAATTGGCCATACCCCACCTACCTTAAGGGGAAGTTGCGATTATTATGTAATGTTGCATGGCAGGAACTATTCCAGACGTATGCTCCATCATGCGGTACCACTTACTTAAGGGCCATACACTGAAATAGACACAAGAAGTAAAAGGATAGGGAACCTAAATCTGAAAATTCAGAAATCCTTTACTCACTCTTGTCATTTCAAACCTGTATGACTTTCTTTCTTCTGCAGAACACAAAAGAATACATTTTGAAGAATGAATAATGGCAGCACCCACTGACTTCAGTCCATTAACACACTAACATTATTCAAAATACCTTCTTTGTGTTATGCAGAAGAAAGTCATACATGGTTTGAATTGGCAAGATGTAAAATTAAAGAGCTTTAACATATAAGGTGAACTATCCCTTTACTGACCCAATGATGTTGGTTTTGAAGATGATACTCACCTCCTATCTACATTGGTTCTGCTCATAGCAGGTGCAGTGTCACTGTGTGTATACGGATACTGTCTGTCACGCCGGGCTACTGACTGATCTGCGATTCAAATCTGCGGCGTGTTGAGGTCTCTCCTCGCACTGTTTCCTCTAATAAATGAATGCTGATGAAGATTAGTCTATTCTCTATAGTCTGGGCATGGGCCGTAATGAATAGCTATTATGTGTCTCTGTGAGCCTGATCTAAATTCAATAGGCAATCACTCAGAAATCGCATGCTCTTTTAATCCTGTAACACCTCCCCCCGAAAAAATATTAAACAGAAGTAGAAGATTGAGAGGCGTGACCAATGTCGTGACATTACAGATGGCCCCACCTGCATGGAGGTGGACGAAGAAACAAAAAGCAGGTGCGAGATCTGTCAGGAAGTGTCTGCTTTCATGCCTGTGTTTAAATTAAAGGAAAACGCATGGGTGAAAAATTTTGTCATGTCAAAGGATGCACGTGGGACAGTGTATTAACAGATTTACAGGCTTTAAAGGCTCTAAAGGCCTCCGTCTGTCCGGACCCCGGTTTGATGTCCCTTAATACCCGGAAGGGTATCGGATTAATCCAGGTCCATGTTGCGAAGCATTACCTTCACATCTTCAAATATTACATTTAATGTGAATACATTTAATATGAATGTTGTTTGTCCTTTTGTTTATGAGTGTATTTTAAATCACTGAAATCTGGCATATTCGGTTAGAATAGCATTTAAAAGGAGTGTGTGCCATGAGGGCTCCAGAAGGTGCAAACATGCTGAGTTCAGAGGACTTGCTCTCAAAGGTCACTCTCTCCAGGAGAGGAGGAAAGGGACGCTCTGTCAACCAATCATACGGCCTCCCGCTGCTGATGCTGCCCCCGCTGCATCACCATGGAGATGGCAGCAATATCTATCCCTTGACAAGTTATAAGGAAGACGTGTCTTTTCTTTCACTCGGACGGAATACACCTGATTGCATCTTTAAAGCACTTTTGTTAATCATGGAATAATAAGCGGGGAACAATTCTTTTTATTTTTCCAGTTTTTGTTCCCAGCCCCCACAACTCTCCCCTTAGTGTGTGAATGCCTAACTCTTTCTCACAGCTGATAATGGAGAGGGTGCAAGGCCTGCCTTTATGAAGTGACCCCCATCTTCTCTTCCATCCTCTTTTCACATCACTCCTCGACTTTATTTCTCACGCTCTCCTCTTTTGGCTTCGCGTGTTGCGTCTCTGTTTTGAATTCGCGGGCCAGCGGAACTCAGCCCCTCTTTGTCGTGAGCTGTCTTTAAAGGAACTAAACGCTCTATTCAGGAGTCGATGTTGCTTTTAGGATTTTTAATGTTTCGCAAAAGAAAGGGATGCTATATTAAGGGAGTGGGATAGAGGAAGTCGGAGGGAGGGGAGCACAATTAACAGGAAGTGAAGTCAGAATAGGATGTTTCAGTAATTCTGAGTTTCAATGCTTTACAGTTAATCAAACAAGATGAAGAGCAAAATTATGAAGTTTTATAATATGTATTTGATTTTTTGGTCCTTTGGATGCAAATGTAAATGAAGCACAACAAAAATGATCCTTGCACCGCTGAATATAATGTGTACCGTAACATCAAAGCCGTAGCCCTCATCTGAACAATCCGAAGTGAAAATCTTAATGATAATTACAAATCAAACACATTTGTCTGCTGAGTGCCTCTTTAAAGTTCTTCTCTTTGAAATGGAACAGTGCACTTAACACTTTATGCAAATGAGAAACAAATAAAGAAGAATAAATAATTATAAAAATATGTCACACTCATATGACAGCACGAGAGTCTCTGATTCTGTTATCTCTTCTGCTGTGCTTTCTTATTGTGCCCTTGTGCAAGTTTTGTTCCACCTAAAGTTGTTAAGAAGAGATAATCGAGGAAAGAGGTTTTCTATTTTAAGAGCTAGCTTATGGAGAGGGCATATAAAACATTCAGTGAAAGAACAAACGAGTTTCCTTCAAGATCTAATGTGTCCTTTTTTTAAGGATCTATTGTCAAAAATTCTAAATAATATCAGAAAGAGTTGAATAAAGTCAATGTTTTCATTCCCTTTAAATGAGCCTCCATATACAGCCACGTAAATTTCCATCCATATACAGAGCGGGTCTTTTTATGGAGACTTCTCTGCTTTAAGAATGAGGATTGTAGCTTCATGTTGCTGAATTTCAATGATTGGTCCTTGAAGGCCTCAAATACCCTGTTAAAATATCAAGCATAGCCATTATTCAAAATAAAAATATAAAAACATGACATCATCTGTTTTGTCCAATAATAATCTTAAAGGTCACTTTAAAAAGAAAAATTCTGTAATCATTTACTCACCTTCTTTTCATTTCAAACCTTTATGATTTTCTTCAACGCTATGTTTTCTTGACTGTTGGGATCTTTCACCCATTCTCTTGCATTGGTTTTGGGATGTACTAACTTTCTTCAAAATATTTTCTTTTGTGTTCTTCATGAAAAAAAGTGAAATAACCAGAGTGGCAATAAATGATAACACAACAGTATCTTTATTTTTGATGTTCTTACTGTAATCACAATTTTCATTATCAAGAAGATGCGCTTATTCCGTTTTGCTCATCAACTCACTTCTTTATTAGAAACACTTAAGAAAAGTCATTTTTAACTGCAACATTCTTTGACCTAATGTGTTCATAAGTGTCTTCATTACACTAATGGTTCAATGCTTGTTTGTTCTGTTAACAGGCTGACGCCAAGATGGTTTGCGATGTTGTGAGCCGTATGGAGGATACCGAGCCCTACTCCCCAGAGCTGCTGTCCGCCATGATGCGTCTGTGGTCTGACTCAGGCATTCAGGAGTGCTTCAGCCGTGCCCGCGAGTACCAACTCAACGACTCCGCCCAATAGTAAGCACTCCCCTAATCTGGCAAATGCCATAAGTTGAAGGCTTTGTTAGGAGAACATTGTGTCTACATTTACTCTTGATTTACATTCACATGCATTTGGCAGAAGCATTCATCCAAAGCGACTCGCATTGCATTATGCGATACGTTCGATTTACGGATATCATTTTACTTTTACGCCACATTGAAGTTTTTGCTGAGGTGTAGATTTAATAAACTGAAAATTAAACTTGGCCACGTTTAGGTTGCGTCACAAGCACATAATCTCTCTTGCCAATGCTTGTTTGAGCAGATTTATAATATATAGGATTTATGGGGTCAGCATAATAACACCCTTCACCAAGAGACATAAATTCACAGATGCAATTTTGTTCTCTGCTGATGAAAGGTCCAGAAACGGTGTGTGTATGTATTACGTGCGTGCGGTGTGTGACAGCATGGTAAGATTGTAGTCAGCATTACATTCGACATTGTGATTTACAGTAATAGTCTGGGAAAGCCTGTACTTTGAAAAGTAGTGTTTAGATGACGACAAATTACTCATTCATAGATCAAGAGTACAGATCACGTTGTTATGAAGAAAAACATGTTTGAAAAATTCCTGGTAAATGGGGTTTTGGCCACACTATTTGCATATAAACACAATGTTTTGCTTCCATTCACCTCAGTATATCACATAAAACATGATCCACTAGATTGGAAGAACAAAAACAGTGGTGATGTGAAAGATGTTGATGTATAATGACAAATTATGGTAATAATTAGTGTTCCTTATATAGCAATGAGATGGATGAGTGAAACAGAGACTGAATGAAGAAGCTTATTTTCCTGTTTTCTTTGTGTGTAAGAACCTCAAAATCTAAACACCAAATAGATCATTGTTGAATTAAAGTGATAAAAACGGTGTCAATTTTTAATAGCGTCTTGTCATTTCACTTTTTTCTTTTGCAAAAAAGTTGCTATTTTGAAGAAATTTGGTAAAAAGAACAGCAGTGGCACTCAAAAAAACATGAATAAGTTCCAATCATTCTCCAAAATATTTTTATTTGTGTTCTGCATAAGAATTTTTTTTATACAGGTTTGAAATGACTAGAGGATAAGCAAATGATGACACTATATTTTTAATTTTTTGGGAAAACCTTAAGTAGTTCATCTCAGTTATTCTGCAAACCCATATAGTTTTAATGTTGTCTTCACATTTTACTAAATACTTAAATTTTTTGCTAAGTATAATTGATTTAACCTTGTTTTGACAGTGGTGCCGAAACCACTTCTGTACACCTGAGTTTATAACTCTTATCATGCATGTGTGTATGTATACACTTAACACATGGCCAGCTTGACCGGATCAGCTTGTATGTCACTTCAGTGACCCTAAGAAAAATAAGTTCCTCACGAATTCAAGGGATATGTGACATCATTTCCTCCAGGGTATTTTTCCACACCTGCGTTGCACAGTGTATATTGCACTTAATTCCACATGTCTTTGCGCAGTGGGTTTGTCTTTCTCCTCCCTTGAGTTTCTATGAACTTTTTTAGGACCTCCAAGATGTATAGAATCCCTCCTTAGGGATGCGTTATAGTTTAATATAGACCCGTCTTTGGCTTAGCTTGACATCATCGAGCTTACTTCATATTTTTCCTCCTTCTGTCTTTCCCTCTCCTACTCACTACTTCACTTTGTTATTGTGGTTTAGCCATTTATATTGTGTTCCTTCCTGCTCAGTTTTCTCCCTGCTCTGTTTTATTGTCTTTTTGCTTCTTTTTGCTTTTTCTTTTCTGAAAACCACTAATTTCATTTCTTTGGTGTTTATTTCCCATAATGGAGTTAAAGAAAGATCTGTTCCACTTGTTTTAAAAAACCCTTGTGATTTCTGAGGCATTCAGATGTCATGATTTATTGCCAGAATTGTATTAGTTCGTGTTTACTTTATAGCTTAGTCATACTGGGACTTTATTAATAATCTGTGTTATTCACATTACATATACATTTGTTATAGTCTAAAAAATATAGAATACACTTTAATTGGTTTTAAAGTTTAAAGTCATGGTTCCCACCTTTTTGTGGTTGGGATATACTTAATCTTTACTGAATTACTGTCAGTACTGAATTGCTTATTTCCTGGAAACTAGGTAATTTACCCATGGCCCAAAAAAAAACTTTTTTCTTACCGTTTAGGGCTTTCTTTGAAACATTTTGCATCAATTGTTACATTCAAACTCACCCAAACCCACCCTTTCTATGTCGCTCGAATTATTTTTAAAACTTTTGTTTCAACTCAAGGTGTATGTGACATCTTACATCTCTTACATCAGCTGTAGATAAGAAAAACTGCTTTTGGTGTATTACTGACATTTACACATCTGGTCGTCACTTTTGGTTGACAGGAGATTTGAGATGCACATTTTTCCTTGTATGCTTTTTTTGGGAACTCAAAGCATTGGATCTGGTGATGCGGATTCCAGAACATAGGCTTTGCTAAAGTGACCGAGATCCCTTCGAGTTATTCAACTAATTTAAAATATAGTACATATAGGGCTATTGTTTGCTTCAGTTTTATTTACATTTAAGCTAAATATCTTTTTATTTTAGGTTTAAAAAGTAGTACAAAAATGTGTTTGTAAAGGCTACAGTTTGATTATCTTGTGCACTGATTTTTTTGGTAATAATTAAGTTTAATTATGGACACTAGTTCCACACCATTTAATTATGTTTTTTAAGGAAAAATGTGTTGAATTATGTAATCATGTGTGATTGTGTTGAACCCGTGTCTATCATTAAATTTAGTAATTTCAACCCTTTTTAGAGTATCAGACAATCACACTATTGCATTTACAAACATTACCAATTTTTACTATTTATTGTACCTCCTAAATAAAAAATATATTTAGTTGCTCATTTTTTTTGTGTACAGTACTTTCTCTAAATAAAGTCCCCTTATTCTGGTACAATAATGTAGTATTTTGAAATCAAATTGTATGTAATTTACCCTGTCCTAGCATTGTGTTCATCCCTCCTGTTAAAACATGTTTATTATTCAAATATCACAAACAGTTATTCCAGGGGTAGCATTTTTCCTATTCTGACATTTAAGATGCAAGATTTATCAAGAATTAGGAGTAAATGGCATTCCTGTTGAATCCTTATTTTCAGACCTTTCTGCCATTATTACATATGCTTTAATGTCTTGTTCATCCTGCATCTCTCTCTCTCTCTCTCTCTCTCTCTCTCTCTCTCTCTCTCTCTCTCTCTCTCTCTCTCTCTCTCTCTCTCTCTCTCTCTCTCTCTCTCTCTCTCTCTCTCTCTCTCTCTCTCTCTCTCTCTCTCTCTCTCTCTCTCTCTCTCTCTCTCTCTCTCTCTCTCTCTCTCTGCCTCTCTCTCTCTGCCTCTCTCTCTCTCTCTCTGCCTCTCTCTCTCTCTCTCTGCCTCTCTCTCTCTCTCTCTGCCTCTCTATCTGCCCCCCCCTCTCTCTCTCTCTCTCTCTCTCTCTCTCTCACACTCCTCTCTCTCTCTCTCTCTCTGTTTGATGGGGAGCAGACAGCAGGCAGGCTGCTGAGAGGTGTTGCCAGGCAGAGCACTCAAGCAGCATCAGGAAACAGAGAAAGGGTGGAGAGAGACCAAAGAGAAAGGAGAGATTCTGTATGAGAGTGTGTATGAAAGAGAGGGAGAGGGAGAGGGAGAGGGAGAGGGAGAGGGAGAGGCAGAGAGGGAGAGGGAGAGGCAGAGAGAGAGAGAGAGAGAGAGAGAGAGAGAGAGAGAGAGAGAGAGAGAGAGAGAGAGAGAGAGAGAGAGAGAGAGAGAGAGAGAGAGAGAGAGAGAGAGAGGAGAGAGAGGAGAGAGAGAGAGAGAGAGAGAGAGAGAGAGAACAGGGGGAAGGGCAAAGCTGGCAAGCAGCCTGAGTGGTGGAGAGATACGAGTTTCTCATACTAAAAGCAGAGTGAAAAAACCCCTGGAGGACAACAAGCAGCCCTCCCTCCCCACCCGCACATCCATTAGGCCTAAAACGACAGAGTGAAGTCCACAAAGTGTGTCGTCACTTTTATAAAAGATTTACAATATTACATGAAGCTCCTTCAGAGTACAGCATGAGGGTATTGAGTGCATATGAGCTTTAAACATTAGTAATGCAGCAAATCTCTGCTCAAACGTGCTGATGAGACTGAATTTAACTAGAAGCAGTACTGACTAACACTTACATTTGAATAGTCTTACAGCTGTTGTTAAACTAGGGTACTTTACTGTTGACAAGCTAATATTGCAAAGGAATAAGTCTTTAAATGCTAAATCTGTCATTTTGGATTTATTATAGTGAATTGATTATTCTGCTGTTCTCTTGTCACTCTCTTATTCACCTTCTTGTCATTCCAAACCAGCATGAAATTCTGCTATAGAACACAAAAGAAGTCATGGCCTAGTGGTTAAAGAGTTTGTCTCCTAACCCTAGGGTTGTGAGTTCAAGTCTCGGGCCAGCAAAACCATGACTAAGGTGGCCTTGGGAAAGGCACCGATGCCCAACTACTCCCCGGGCACCGCTGCATAAATGTCTGCCACTGCTCAGGGTGTGTGTTCACCACTGTGTGTATGTTCACAGTTGGTGTGTGTGTTCACTGCTGTATGTGTGCACTATGAATGGGTTAAATGCAGAGCATGAATTCTGGGAATGAGTCAACATTCTTGGCTCTATGTCATGTCATTTGACTTCTTAAGAAGAGATTTTGAAGAAAGTTAATAACTGAGCAGCATTGGCACCTATTTAAGTGTTTTGCAACAGAAAATCATACAGGTTGGAATAACAATATATCTTTAATGCTTTTTGTCAACATTACGTTAATACATACATTAACTTTAGCAATGGGATTACTGGCAAGCAGTTTCAAAGCTTCAACAATTCTGAACTCTCTCACACAAACACACACAAAATGAAACACACATTACTCCCCCCCATTCTGGTTCTTGTACGTTAAGATTGTTTGAAGTCCACAACAACTCTGAAATTGTCCTTTAGTCAAATGTTCTGATATTAATAGCGTGGACAGCCTCTGTCTAGAAAAAACGTATGGGATCCTCAGTAAACATAGCTGCTCGAATTGTCATTATTATGATTCCATATAAGACAATATGCATCCGATGAAAAAAGTTTGTACTTAAAAATGCTATGTTTAGTGGACTTTAAAGTACTTTAAAGTGATTTTGCAATCCAAAAGCTTCAAAATTAATAATTAATGTATTTCAATGAGACACCTCCTTTCAGCAAGAACACCTCCGAGAGACTGTTAGCAACATCACATAGAGAGAAACATAGACAGATCCGTTTTACAAGATCATTCTATTGTTTCCGTATAGCATGGTCATGGTTTCAAGGATTGACAAAATGAATCCTTGACACACTTCTTGTCTTCCTTGTTGTTCTCTTTGACAACCTGTGTCTATAGGAGATGCAATTCCTATATCACGTAATCTATAGCTGTTTTGTCAACACTTGAGCATAGAGATGTTTAAAGGGATGTAGATGTACACAAGGAAAGGAGAATTATGTAAACCACAATTCCAACTGAATGACGTGGGTTCCCGAAATGATGACAAAGGAAAGCAAGATTGGAGAACGGAGACATAGAGAAGATAGATGCAAAGAATATAAGAGGGAGTATACTGTACGCGAGCCATACACAAATTGAAAACTGATCTGTACGGAAATGAGAGTTGTTTAAAAACCATTGATGTTGCCAGCATGAATACCCGCAATAATTTCTTTCTAATTGTGTCAAAGCATTTTTAAAACTGCATCTTGATGTAATCAGCCATTAGCGTTTGCTGCCTACCAATATCACCAGCACAGGGTTTTGATGGATGTTTCAGCCTCTTGTGCAACTAAGCCTTCAATTCCGCCAGCATCCAATTTGGATGCACAAATATTTCACAGTTTCTTTCATGTGGAAGATAAATGACACCCGCAGCCTTAGAGAATATACATCATGCATTGTTGAAAAGCAGACCCTGTCCTCGCTGTCAGGTTGCATCATTGTTGCCTTTTGAAGAAGGTAGCATGTGTGTGTGAGCTGGGAGTGGCAGAAGAGGAGGTTTCATGATGTTTTTCGGCTTTAATAATTACATAACATTAAAACTCATTGTGCAGTAGAAAAACAAGTTCAAAGATTCAGAATTTGCATTTAAAGATATTGGCATGGATTAGTGACTTCGAACTAGATGTGTATTACTAACAGGCGTATTATAATCACTAAGTATTAGAATTAACACAATCTCTCTTATTCATTCTTGTATTCCTGCAGTTACTTAGACAGTTTAGATCGCATCGGTGCTGCAGATTACCAGCCCACAGAGCAAGACATCCTGAGAACTCGAGTGAAGACCACCGGGATTGTAGAAACCCACTTCACCTTCAAGAACCTTCACTTCAGGTGAGACAGAATTGCATGTTTATTCATCTAAAAGCACAAAATGTCATTCAGAGCTGGAACTGCACTTATGAAATACTACTATATTTATCATTTTCACTCATTCATGGTTCATATGCAGAAGAATTCTTATTATACGTAATGCATTTACACCAAAGTAGGAGATTCAGCACCGTGTGCCATTAATATTCTCTCACTCCACCTCTCACATCATAAAAGAGTTTTTGCCCTCCGTGCACTAATAGCATGTGAAAACAGAAGACTATTATAAAGGTGTGGATGGGTTCGAACGACACCGAGCTGGCAGAAACTAAAGACATATTAAGCATCATGGCACACTGGCATGGCAAATAATATATTTCTTACCCAAAAAAGCAATCCGTAAAATGCTGAAATATTCTTACAATGTGCTGTTAGTCTTAAGGACACATTTTTAGTCTGTTTAAAAGTTGTAGGTTGAAGTAATTTGCATACTATTGTAAACTGATAGCTCACGCAAAAATGTAAATTTTGCGATCATTTATTCACTCTCCTTTCCAACTGTTATGACTTTCTAGTGCAGACTACAAAACAAGATATTTTGTAGAATGTTGGTGTTTGCCACCCATACACTTGGATTGATTTTGTGCCCACACAAAAAAAGTGAATGGGTACCACTTCACGGTAAAAAACGTACTTCCGAATATCTGCTTACAGGTCCGAGAGTGTGAGTAAAGATCTTTAAATGTGTTTGCTTTGTTGTTGTTTTTTGCATCTGCGATGTAGTACACTAAATACTGCAAGCTCATGTGGAGTTTTGTCCCCACAGGCTGTTTGATGTGGGAGGTCAGAGGTCGGAGAGGAAGAAATGGATCCACTGCTTTGAGGACGTGACCGCCATTATCTTCTGCGTGGCTTTGAGCGGCTACGACCAGGTGCTCCACGAAGACGAGACCACGGTGAGAAAGAAATGCACCTACAATACAATTCCCGCAGACACAAACATCTGTGGTTCTGCTCTGATGCATGCATACTCTCTTTCAAACACACTCAAGTACGCTTACACTTTAACACACCTAACGCCAACACAAATTATACTATGGTGATTATCTTAAACATTTGTGACATGATTTAAAAGAAGGATGTGATCCCAAATAAGATTTATCATTATCAGCATGTTCGATCAGAACACTATAATTGCAATTATGTTAGCATTCAGATAACATGATCATAGTGTGCTGGGTGATCATACACAGATTTTTGATTAAAATAAAGCCGCTCAACCATTTTTGTTTAAGGTCAATGGTATTAGGAAATCAGCTTCTATTGTGAGCTCAGGCAAGAATATGCACATTAAATAATAGTTACATTTTTTAAATAATGGTAAAAATCATGTGTAAATTGAGATTGGGTTGATCCTGGCTGTCTTGTTAATCTTTGTGTAAAGTCTCTCAAAGTCATGTGATGTCAGTACTGTATTGTAAGACATAACACTTGGATCTACATGTAAATATCCTTATCGAAAACATGTGAACTAGCATGTTATATGTATGAATATAGAGCCCCAAAAAATAATAGAACATTCAAAATGTTATTTTAATCAGCATCTCTTGATGTATTTTATCCAATTTCAACAAAATCAAATCTCAAGAATGACATAAAGTCATCCAACAGCAAATTCTGACAGCATGATAAGACACACACAAAAACAAGGTTATCACATAAAGCTTTTGCTAAATACATGTATAAATAAAACAGTTGTATTTCTTAAAAGTGAATACAAACGGATTATATTTGCAGTATTAAGGCTTGAAAAAAGTTCTCAATTTAATGTAAAAAAAACATATACAACAATAAATATTTGGAAGGCAAAGTTTGAGTAGTTTTCAAAATTAACCAAAAATGAGTGCTTCACATATACAAAATGTAAATTCAGTAACACCAAATACAGTCTATGAAATGTGGCCCTGTCTGAGAAAACCCCAAAAAAGTAATTTTTGAAATAAAACTTAAATGCTTGTTTTTCGGACTATTCAGATAATCACAAATGAATTCTTATTGTTCTGCAACTTTATATTATTAATGCACAGAATTCTTAAAATAGCTAGGAAACATTTAAGGTTTCATAAATTTATTGCATTTATTTATTTAGTTTGTCTTAGTTGGAATTTTGGTTGAATGTTTACCAGTTTATCACAATGCACTTTAAAAGAACAAAGAGTGATCTTTTATGTTCCACGCTATTGATTGAATCTGTGATGCTGTCAGGTGAATCATGGCAGGTGTAATGAGTCATGTTTGGATGCATTGCAATCCAGCAAGTGTTCAGCACAGACCTCAGATCTTCCCAGACACACATTGTCATGCCAAACACAAATAAGAGACGTTTTACAACTCCGCCTACTACAGCTACGTTTTATGATGACATGTTTTGGAAATACATGGATTTTTACAAATAGGAATCAGCGTGATTGTAAATATTATGATATATTTTTATAGTACATATAAGAGATACTGTATCGTATGTCTATTATATATATATATATATATATATATATATATATATATATATATATATATATATATATATATATATATATATATATATATATATATATAATTTCTATCTATTTTTTTGATAAATAGAATAATAAAACAAGATGTACACAAGAAAACGCATAGATTCACACTCACCATAGGTTTCTTCTGTTGAAGCTGTGTCCTTGTTCACACTTTGACAGTCTGTTATTCTGGCATCATGAATCTCCTGTGCACTCTGTGGCCTTTCTCCTCCATTTCACACACCGTTTTAACTATTCAGACCAGGGTGACCAGACGGCAATTTTTTTTCAAGATGTACCTTTGATTTATTATAAATATAAACAAATGTATTTTATTACAGAGGAAAAGTGTAAATGTAAAGTTTTCGTTTTTAGGAAGCGTCAATAGGATGACATGGCAGAGGTGGAAATTCATTTCTTTTCCACTTTCAATATTAGACGTTTTCATTCTAGAAAATGTCAGCAAATCAGCTTGCAGTGTATCTGGTTGCTATGACAATAGCTTCACGCATCAGCTGCCGTTCCCTATCATCCTCTCAGCACAGGCAGAGGTGGAAATGGGCAAATGACAAGTGATTTATAGTAATGTAAAAAGGAAGGTTAAAAACTGACATGGTCACCCTACTGTACTTCCAACACTTTGGGATTAGATGTGATATACAAAAACATAACTACTTTCTATTCAGATCTGCTCTTTATTGACGACAGTGCATGGACTATTTCTGCATTGCTTTGGCCATGAGTGTGGGTGAGAATTGTGTCTCGGTGACCGCTCTATATCTGGGGGTGGGGAGCATGAGTGATGTGTCAGGTTCTGGTGCATGTCGGGTTCCGCTCGGTTGCTCCGATGGCCTCCAGCGCCACCTCTGCGCCTGTGTCTCTCCTTCAAAACATCTCAGCTGCTGTCCTGTCATCTCTCGCCATCGGCTTTCTTCTCTAACCAAACGCTAAACAATCCGGCTCTACAGATGGCCTTTCCACCAAACTCTTCCTACAGGTATGAAATTATCATCACCAGCTCCAGCTGATGTACAGAGTTGAAAGCAGTTTTATCGTCTGTAATAGTCTGAATGTGTCCTTATTCTAATGCTTTAAGGACATTAAATATGCTTAATGGTTATATTTGTGTTGCTGAATGTTCAAAGACAAAACTTTGATTGGCTTATTATGCAAAGCTAGGTATTATGGTATAATGAAAAACCTAAAGGGGTTGACTGACTCTTCTTTATATGTCTATAACCGTCGACATTGCTAAAACCCATTAGAGAAAGGGACTGCTTCCAACTCTGTATACATTAATATTGTGATTCTAAACAAATTATACGCAAAAACATAATAATAAAAATTTTACTGCAGTACAACAATTATAATATTAATATTATTTGTTTTATAATTAAAAAACAATAATACTATAACTATAATAATAGTAATTATTATTATTATTATTATTATTATGATTTATATTATATGCTAATAATAATTACTATAATCATAATAATAATAATTTTCATAAAAATTAATGATGATTATCATTGTACTGTAGTAAAAAATTGTATCATTATCATTTTGCTCATTCTTCTACTACATATAATACTAGTACAAATGATAACAATAATATCATTATTTTAGTCTTTATTGTAAAATACTAGTATTAATAATATTAATAACACAAATAAATGATAATAAATGATAACATGTATTGTAATTTTGAAATAAAACAAATATTTCTTAAAAACCTTCCATTTATAGTTAAAAGCATATTTATTGAATTCCTTACACTACATGTGAAATATATTTTTTCCCTTTCTGTCTGTCTATTAGTTTTCCTTTCCAATTTCAGTTCTTGTTTCACCTTAGCAGTTCTTGTTTCACATATTCCAATTATTCATTGAAAGTGTGATCGCACCTGAACATGTGTGTGTGTGTGTGTTTGTGTGAGCGCCTGAGAGTGTATGTCGGCACATAATTATGAGCTAACATCTTGTTTCTTTATTCCTGCAGAACCGCATGTATGAATCTTTGAAGCTGTTTGACAGCATCTGCAACAACAAATGGTTCACAAAAACCTCTATCATTCTCTTTCTTAACAAGAAGGACATATTTGAGGAGAAAATAAAAAAATCCCCCCTAAGTATCTGCTTTCCAGAGTACACAGGTAAACTCATTAAACTGTTGATAAGCTGTGCATAAAATCTTGGACTTTAGTGAAGAAAAGACAGATTTGAGGAAAAGAAAAATAACTGATGAGGAGTGGAGTGTAAAAGACATTTTCATGAAAAAATGAATGCTAAATATCTTCAACCCATCCCGTCATTTTATACTTTTTGGATGGGTTCTCATCTATAACCTGTAATGCCTTCATTCCTGTAGCTCCAACCTTGAAGGAAAAACAGCCAGAACAAGTCACTCCTTATTTCTTTTCTCAGTTTTCAGTTTGTAGGTTTTTAGTTTCCCCCTTGTATTCTGTAGCTGTTCTTAACCCCATTGTGTGATGTTGCCTCTGGGTAACAATCCCATTTACTTCCCTTTACAAGCATATAATGCATTTGAGATGAGATAAAAATGGTTTAAAGTAAAATGAAGGCATGGTCACACTACATGCTGGCAGTCATTTTAAAATCAAGTCTGGCAGAGCGCGCCATGTGGAGGATGCACATTTGTATTTTGGAGAACTGCCTGTAGAGAATGTTTTTTTTTCTTTTTACATCCAGATTTATGACTTACATTTGTTAACGAGCTAAACTTCACAATTGCAGCCATACAAGTTATTGGCATGTCTAGCTAAAAAGCTTCCAGTTGAGTTTTTCTTTTGCATATTTGCATAAAAGTAACATTATGTGATAGTGGATGTAGCTCTTCTGTAGAATCACACAGGCATTTATGATAAATTTATTTTAAATTAATCGATAATACTTTTCAATGAAGTTCTATTAGTGAACATTAGTAAATGCAATAGATAACATTATAAACGGTTACTTCCATTCCTCAAACAAGTGTTTTATTCACGATAAGGCGTCCCTATGGCCGCCTCACTCAGCGGTGCTGTGTATCATTGAACCCCCTTAGCAACCGGCAGGTAAAAATACAGCTGAAGCAGATAGGGACTACTTTTTACAGTGGAATCATTATATTTTTGTGATTTGAATATTTGTATTCTTTGGTATTATTTTTACTCGTTGTATAACCAAAGCACTTGAGGCCGTGCTATATCATGAATAAATCGCATTTAGCTTAAGCATAAAGTAATTGTTAACTTAACAAGCAGCAAGTGTTACCCATTATTCAATCAATCACTTACTCTTGTGTTTTCTTTTTTGCTTTTTTTCCAACATATCTGCCTCTTTTTATATCTTTCTCTTATTTAATGTACTGTATTTAAACTCTTATTCCTCTGCTCCTTTACCATCCTTGCCTGGTTTATTCTACGCTACAGGTCCAGACACGTATAAAGAAGCGGTGGACTACATTCAGTCCCAGTTTGAGAGTAAAAACAAGTCAGTTGACAAGGAGGTCTACTCGCACACCACCTGTGCTACAGACACCAACAATATTCAGTTTGTCTTCGATGCTGTAACCGATGTGATCATCGCCAACAATCTGCGGTTTTGTGGACTGTACTAATTCACAGCAACTTTGACTTTATTGTCCATGTTTTTTTATTGCTGTTCGGCGATTTACATTAGACATGTAAGGAGGCTTTTCAAAGCTTTATTTAAAGTGGACCTCAGATCTGGTAGATCTTTCTTTTATAAACTGTATGAGGGGGTGGGTGCTAAATTTAAAACAAAGGTTTGGACCTTGCTATTGATTTTGGTGCGTTGTTACAAACGTAGGAAAGTGCTTTAAACGTCATTCCTTAGTGATGGGTTTCATTAAGGTTGGAAGGTTTCTGGTGCCAAACTTTCTCTGCTACCTACTTAAAGTGAGGTAGTAAAACCAGATCTGTCTTATCTTTACTACAAAGTATGTAGATATGTTCGTAAATAATAACAGATTTCATGAGTTATGTAGCAATGCATTGTAATTACTATATAGGTGGCTCAATTACAAGCAAATGCATAGTAGGATATGGATAGTAAGAATATTCACAAGCTGGCTCACATTACATGTGTTCTGAGTTGACATCAATCCTAGTGTTGATGAAACACCAGCCCTGACATTTACTTGGCATTTGGAGGAGAGCGTAAATGTCCAATGCCCCGAGCCAAACCACAAAAATGTAAGCCGCTTAGCATGCTAAAAAACAAGAGGTGTTACTTTTTTTAATTGGGTTTTGTATATCCACTAAATTCAGGATGTACCAGCAATGCAAATACTGCCATTTTGGTTATTTTGAACAAAAAGTTTGTACCTTTATGTTAATTTACAGTATATGAAGAGTTTGTTTCCGATTGAACGTCAATGGTATTTCAATGTTACGTTTTATTTTGTGTTATTAAATTAGTTAGCTGCATTTTTTAAATGATTATTACTCAATCGACACAACATATCTGCAGTTTGATTGACATTATGTACAATAAAAACACGTGATTTTTCAAAACGTATTTGTTTGGGAAACAAACTCCATATATGTATTTTACACTACTGTTCAAATGTTTTGGGACACTTGAGTAAAATGTTTCTTATATTTTAAAAAAATTGATCTAAAAGTGTGTGCCTAAATGTCAGAAATCAGTTTTGTGGGCAAATATTTAATTTAGCAAACACATATTTCACGATTTTTTTTTTTTACAAAGCATACATTCTGTTCGATGATTTTTTTAAACATGCATGACTTTGACTAAATGTTAAAGAATGGACAGGTACTCCTTTAAAATGATTTAGAAGGGACCCAAAGAAGCTGCTTGATAAAATAAAATAAAATAATTCTAGTCACAAGGCCACGGGAGATGATCAAATAAGTTTATTTTTTAATTTTCCAAGCTATAGCATAATTCCAAAGGTTCCCTTGCTTTATTTTATAATAGGGAATAATTTATTATAGATCTTAAATGATGTCTTGGAGTGACATAACATATTTAAAAGGCTGAAGTGGTAAAATCTCTAAACTGCTTAAAACCAGCTTACTTGCTCTTTGTTTCAGCTGTTGTTCTCTGTGGGTTTATACAGCTTACTCATAGTGACTATATCGACAGTCATAAGCACTTTGTTAGTCATATTTGTTAAATGCAAAACAATTACGCTACTTATTTTGTTATTGCTTTACATTGAGTTAAGTGAAGAATCCTTATAAACATTCTGTAATGGTCAGCTAATAGACAGAAAGTTGAAAAGACATTGTGCATCTTACAGTACGTCCTTGCTTTGACTGCTAGGTCTTTTTATATCTTTACTGTACGTGAACATAAAGATTTATAGTTCGCATTGCTGGATGTGTTTAGGTAGTTTGTTGCGGATCTAAATGTGTGTGTGTGTCCTTATAGACTCCATTTAGGGGCATTTTAATAAATTGTCACCTACCATAAGTTAGTTGCTTATGTAGTGAGTGTAAATCTGTGATAACTGTGATTTAATATTTTCTTTATATTGCCATAGGACATGTTCAGGAAGTATGATTTAATGTTGTACTGGTAAAATATAAGGACTTGTGCCAGTTTTGAGTTGTTATTTGTGTTGTCGTGGCCAGTTCAATACTGAGTGCCAGTAAACTGATTTGTGGGGCAATAATCTGTGCAGATCGGTTTTGAGTACAGAGCAAGCAGGTGTGGTACATTACAAAGGCCATCAGGGGCAGCAATATTATTTTATTTAAAGCTTGGCTTTTATCCCAAATTGATTGTACATACAATTGAGATTGTAGTTTTCAACTAATTTATCAAAAATGTTGTCAGCGCAGATGTACTGGTTAACCAGTCAGTGGCCAAGGGAAAGAATTTCAGGGATTATTGAGTGTGTCTGTCGCTGGGGGACAAAGGAAAGGTTGTTTGTTGTACTGTAAGTATCTGTTGGAACTTTCATCAGATTGACTAACTGATTTCTAAAGTAGTTGGCTTAAGCCATACAATGTGCTAATGTTGTATGATTTACTTGAAATGTATTTAGATTTTTATGAGATGGACTAATCAGAGTTTTTTGAGGAATAGTTTACCCAAAAAAGAAAATACCGACATCGGTTACTTACTCTCTTGTCAATTCACCTGCTTGACTTTCGTTCTACAGTACACAAAAGGAAATATTTTGAAAAATGTACTTCTAATGTATAGACACAAAACCAGTGAAACTCAGTGGGTCCCAGCTTCTTTCACCAACATTCTTCAATATATATTTTTTGACTTGAGAATTTGGATAATAAATAATTTTACCTAGACATGTGATTTTGATTCTCAAATGCATTTAGATATTACAATATAACATGCAAATAAAAACTCTAAGCTACAATTTCAAAAAATATTTTTTAATTTTTCAATAAAGCCTCACTCAGATTACAGAATCTATTATTCTCATGTAACCGCTAAGGTGTAATCTCTCTCCCTATTCATTTTTTTGTTTAAATTTGTTTGTTTTTGTCAAACTGCTGTAATTATTGTTTCTATGTATCTCTTTGATTATTTATTAAACAATGGATGTCTATTTATATGACAAATGAATAAAGTGCTTATGAAATTCTGTGTGTAGCACTCATTTTCTGTCTGTTTTTCTTTCTCGCACAAATAAAGGGAGATTGTGAATGCTGCTGATTAAACGTATTATTGCATAATCCCGGTGTTTGTACTAATGATTGCTATTCTGTATCCTAACATGGGTTCAGCTCAAGTTTATATTGGTTTATATTGGTCCTGCCTACCAAATTATAATTATTACTTGTATTTATATTTCATTTTCTGATCGGGTCCAACATAATTCATCATTAGATAAAGTTAAAAAATACAGTTCTTTTAATGGACCATACTTAAGGTTGGATTTTGTCTATCTTGTACATGCACATATAAATCAAACTTCAAAGATTAATTATGTTCATAGGAGAGAACATACTGAGAATTTTTTTTTAGAATTATGTCAGCAAAACGGTGTACATTTTATTCATTAATTAATATGAAAACATTGGTCTGTTTGGTGGTCCTGAGCTAAGCTGTCCTGTCTCAACCCCTCCTACTGTTTGTAATTCTCCACTAACTTTCTCGTTTCTCCATCTCTCTCTGTCTATCCCTTTTCTCTGATTTCTTCTCTTGCAGAATCGCATGCATGAGTCTCTTATGCTGTTCGATTCCATCTGTAACAACAAATTCTTCATTGACACTTCCATCATTCTCTTCCTCAACAAGAAAGATCTGTTTGCTGAAAAGATCAAGAAATCTCCTCTGAGTATCTGTTTCCCTGAATACACAGGTAAGAACACTCGCATTACATTTATGTACTTATCAAATGCTTTTATATAAAGCGACTTGCGAATCGTACATTTTGTGAAAGTAATAAAATAATTGTACTTTACCAAATTTTGGTATAGGTCTATACACAATGGTTACCATCACGCTAATAAATTCATATTTTAGTGTGACAGTTCACATCAAAATAGAAATTCTATGATCGTTCGCTCACCCTCTTTCTATTTCAAACCTATGGGAGCTTCTTTCTTCCGCAGAAAACAAAAGAAAATATTTTGAAAAAAGTTGGTAACCAAACAGCTATGGCGACCCTTTTAAGATTTATTATTTAGCACAAAACCATTTACCTTTATTCACTTGGCGGATGCTTTTGTAAGTCCAAAGGGACTTACAAGTAATTTGCAAAGGCCAATTATCACTGCGGAACAAATGGAGGTGAGTTGCTCAAGCGCACTTCAATCATTGTCTGCTGGGATTCGAACTTGCAATCTTTTGCTTACAAGTCCAACTCTCTAACCACTAGACCACAACTGATCCCCAAACAAATGCAAGGGAGTGGATGCCAGCGACCAACATTTTTCAAAATATCTTCTTTTGTGTTCTGCGGATGAAAGAAAGTTATAGGTTTTAAACGGCAAGAGTGTAAGTAAACGATGACAGAATGTTCATTTTTGGGTGAACTATCACTTTAAATCATGACTTCACCACTTCACCACCACAGTGCCAATCATTTTTCAGGATGGTGTAGCATTTCAATGAAAAGTGTATAAACACCGCCTTAAATCATTTTGAATCCCAAAGGCACATTGAAACTAAGGGTGTAGCAGTATTGCTCTGGGCCGAAGCTAAATTTTGCATCTGCTATGAGTGAAAGATGGGCCCGGAGGGACATCTGCAGGTCTGTCAAACACAGTTCCCTGTCTTTATTAGATCCATTTCTTTCCTGCAACATCCTCCATTTCGCTCTCCACTTATCTATCAAACACAACGCATACAGCAGCTTTTTACACCCAAAATCTGTTCTACTAAGAGTCAAAGCCAGGAAAAGAAGAGACATTTCTGAATGTCAAAAGTCACCAGGGTCATTCTAAATCCTGGAACTAATGAGCATCTTGAATGGCAAGCACAGAGCCAGTTTGAAGTTCACAAAGTGCTACTTTAACCAGATCATTTTGGTAGAATGTCAGGACATCTATTCGCTGTGTGTCTAAGCCCCGATTTCTCACCTACTCATCCTTAGGTCCAAACACCTATGACGATGCAGCTGCTTACATCCAAGCACAATTCGAAAGCAAGAACCGCTCGCCCAACAAGGAGATCTACTGTCACATGACCTGTGCCACGGATACAGGAAACATCCAGGTGGTGTTCGATGCCGTCACCGACATCATCATCGCCAATAATCTGCGAGGATGCGGCTTGTACTGAGGCCCGCCCCTTCCCTCTGGAGCCACTTCTTTGGAAATGATTATTATTGAAAATGCAAGTTGGTAAATAATGATAACGATAATTTTAAAATAGGCATATACAAATATATAAATATATTATATATATGAAATGTTTTTAGTTTGTCTTTCAAAGAGCTGCCAACGGAACTGATTTCTTATAGAAACCCAGCCTTTATGGTTTTAGAACAAAGTTGGGACCTTTTTCGTGTTTCATTTTGTCGTGGTTTGGTTTTTCTTTGCTGTCGTATGTTTCGTTCTCCCCTGTACTCCACTGTGTCTTTATTGTTTTGACTAAACAACCCTCATTTTGTTTTGAGAAGTCTTTTCTTTGACTGTTTTTTAATGTTAATGTCATTGTATGTATATTTATTACACAAATATCAGTCAGGGGATGACCTGTACATGTTTGCCTGAGTATACTTTGATGATAATGTGATGATACAAATCAGCGATAGCTAAATCCATGGCTTAAACGGTTATGCTAGTCTCGAGCACTACAGTTAAAGTCAGATGAGCCAAATTGCAGTCGTAGCGTCTCCCATCGGATTTGTTTTTTACTGCGATTTCCCCTTAGTGCTGTTCGATACCGTAGAGAACGGAAACACCCAGAGTACACCCGCCAGTCTTTTTTTACGTTTTGTCTATAGCCATCCCCGTCACTTCTGCGGGTCAGCTCTCCTGACCGCGCGGAGCTCTGGGGATCTCCGGACCCCTCACACCAGTCCAACGATTGCCGGTGTCATATCAGTGCCAACCTTCTGAGAATGACTTGTCTGGAAATAGTACTAGGAACACTAGGTCACTGTTACGAGTTTATTAACATTGTCTTGTATTGAACTTTTACTTTTTTATTGTTGTTGATTAATTTATTAATTTATTTATTGATCATCTGTCCCACACACTTTCTTTGTACTTACTACACGTTCTCCATTCTTCTACCTCTTGTCCTTGGTTGCCCTGACCTCTTCATTCCTTCATTTCCCTAGATTTCCTGTTTTAGTTGGCTGGGTAATGGAGTCCCCTGTCTCTGATAGCATGACCCCTCAGCCTTTGTATAAAGAAACAGCTAACTGCTTCTCATAGCTAATGGTGCGAATATAAAGAAAAAACTTTAAAAAAAAAAGAAAAAAAGAGGAAAATGAAAAACGGAAAAGACAGCTGCAACAGAAAGAGAGAGGGTTGGGTGTGGGTGGGGACGTACGGGGGTGGCAACGGGGAGGGGGGTAGATGTAGGACTCGGGGTAACGATATCCTGACCAATGATGTGGAGGCTTGCAGACGAAGGTCCTTGGGCTGTCAGTCATTGTAGAAAGCCGTAGATCCTCCAGTTCTAGAGTCTTTAAAAGTAGAAATAATTGAAAAAAGAAGTGTCAAAAAAGGATGATTATGACAATAATAACAAAATGACGATGACGATGAAACCAATATCAATGATTATTCTGTAATATTATTAAAGGTATATTTCTTGTGCTTTGTAGCTACAGAACTTTTTTTTCTCTCCCCCCCTTTTTTAAAAAAAAGAATTTTGCAAGGGTTCCTGTGATCCACTTAACCCATGTTGATGTTGATGAACTGTACCAATAATTTTTGCCTGTTCGCCCTGCATTGCAATGTCTTTACTTAGCCTGAATTACAGTATATGTATTGATTTTTTATTTGTTTTTGGAAGACTTTTTGGTGGCACGACCCCGCCCCTTGTGCTGGAGAGGGCGGGGCTGCGCACGGCTGTACAGATTCATGCGCTTTCTCTTGGTTTTTTGAGAATTGTACTCAAACACCTTCCAGGTCTGCATAGAAAAGCACAGCTCTCACCTATCACACGTAGATTTGGAAAGATGTATCTCTCTCCCCCCTCTGCCTTCTCAGTTGAAATTCAAAGAATAGAAAAAAACTGTACAATTACCTATACACCACTTTTGGGTTTCTCCTTCCCTTCTTTTTTTAATATCCTTTCTTTTTCTCTCCAAGTGAATGCTTTTGTGCTGCTTTTCTCCCTCTTCTTTAGTGAATGGTTGTTCTTTCATGTGGGATGTTCGTGCTGGAAAACCAATCGAATGTAGTGTTTACATTAAAAGCCACAGTTTTCATGACTACAACCCTGAGCTTTCTGCTTTTGATTGTTCTGCATCACATAAACGTCATCTACCTGTTTTGTCGTTCAGTATTAGACAATGTGAACACAACACTGCCACCAAGAATTCAATTAGTTCCCATATATGATGGCTTTAGGTTTATGTAGGCAATGCGATGGAGAAAGATTTATGAAAACACCAATGTAATATTCATCCAATCCAATACGTTTTGGAGCATTCCAAACTCTACCAACCTATTGAAAATACAAGAGTTATTTACTTGAAATGCTTTGTATTGAAAGCCGCTTCCCAACCGCACAGCATCACAGCATACAGAGATGATTGGAGAAGTGCAGATGAATCTCAGGGGACATAATTATGTTTTTGTGCCTCTTGAGTGTGTCTTTAAACAGACGGCGTCTGATGCTGGAGAGGAGATGGTCAGTCACTCTATACAGCATCAAAGGAGGAAACCCCACTTTGTACAATTCTGACCGGATGATAATTACAGTTTCACATGTAGAATGAAAGACACGAGTTTGATTGTGTGTATGAGTTTCCCCAGGAGGATGAAATTCAGAACATGATGGCTATCTGAGCGATAATTGGGATTGACTCTTTTCCATCTCAATCCAGGTTTTATAGCTGATTGCAAAGGGCTCCACCAAATAATCTGGATTAAATAATAAGAGCTAAATTTTTCTTGCCAAATAAGACAACATAGCATGGAATAAATGTGCCCATTCCACCTTTTAATCATTCTTTGCCCTCTTCTGGTGATGATGGGTTCCAGCAGAATCCTAAAGCACCAGATTGTGTTGGACTCATTCGATCAAGTGGACACCTATTGCAAAAGTTTCAAATGGATCCATCGGAATTTTGTTAAGACCAATGACTTATTATTAACGTTTACATTTACCGTTGAATTATTTACAAAAAAGGTGCATTCACACGCAACAACCCGGGCACAAGGTAATACTGTAGAGGCCAAAATCACAACCATGACAACGGTATTCTCTTTCATTCGATAGTTATCTTCTTATTACAGTGATGAAAGCTGAACCAACATTTTTCGGAACTGCATCTCTAGTGGCCATTGTCCTCTGTGATGTTAAAATATCCTTCAATGATGAGTCAGTATGGCGTCTTGGTGCGGCCTAAAATTCAATCCCAGGACCCTGTCAGATATTTCTCCACAAACACACATATAAACGCACAAACGCACACACACTTATGTTATTTATAGTGCAGCACCACTGTCTGCCTGTTGCTAGGATACGGCCTGGTGCAGAATTCTGTATCTTGCAACACCCAATGCTTTCATCATTGGTATTTAGATATATTTTGTCACAAGGGTCTATTTGTAATTTCACTCTGAATAAAAGCACAGCATAAATTACAGACCGGGCCCAAAAACAATTCTAAATGTTGGCCCATTTTTTAAAAAATTTTACATTAGACTTTAATGCAAACCATCAGGGTAGGCAGATAAAAACAGAACAAGGCTGTATACGTTGCGATAGATCTGGGAAACAAAATTCTGCTGTCTATACTATACTGTGCAGTAGGCCTAGAAAAAAATGCTGATAAAGCGTACATCATAAAGGTCAAGCCCTCAAGCTGCAGTTTCCATGGAAACTGCATCAATTACTCCTCTGTCCTCTTACCGATGGAATGATGTCAGCTGTTAAGTGCAGTTTACCTTCTTCTCTCCCAATTATACCAAACCTCCTGAACTCCCTGCAATCAGTGTGCAAATAATGTGATCCGTAGGGAAAAATTTTACAATATTTCCCAGCAAAGTGGCAAATATTTTGGTTACTGCCTTTCTGTAGGGGAAAATTATGAAGGGGTTCGTATCCAATGCCTTTATAATAGTAGAAAATGTTATACACTGTAAAAAAAATCTGATGAAATAGGAAAGAGTTAAATTAATATGAAGGAAAATTCTGTATGCATTATTTACAACAGTATCTCATACTTTGCAATGCATTAAATTACATTTATGCATTAACTTAAATGTCCATAAAATAACAAGAAAATGTACTGGTAATTTACTGCCAGCACTTTATCTGTTTTTCGACTGATTTTTTGTAGGATTTCATTATAATGTTTCATTATATTAATATTATTAAAAAAAATGTAATTAAGAATAAAAAACAAATGAGATGTTAAATGGATTTATATCGAAAACATAAAGAAAACTGTTTAAAATCCTTATCTTTTATCTTAATTAACCAAATTCTACAAATTTAAAATGTTTATTAAAATGAATAAAACACGTTCAGATTTAAAAATCTCCTTAAAATACATTTTTTTTGTGCAACTTAATACAGACGGATTCATTCTTTTAGTATTATTAATTCAGCAAGGACTTTTAATTTGTATATTTCTGGATACTTTTAAATGTATATATATATTTTTTTTTGCATTTTTGTGAACAGTGATATAAATAATTTTTACACACAAAAAAATTAACAAGATACATTTCGATGGAAATTTTGAGATATAATAATAAAAGACATAAAAGCGACAGGAAATGAGCGACAGAAGAAAAGCCGTGATCAAGCCCTCCCTCTGGCGGCCAAAACCGGAAGTTACGCAGCCATTCGCCTCGAGTCCCAAAGTCTGTCACGTTTCTGAGACATTTTTGGACTTCACTTCCAAATATACAAGGTAATAAAAGTAAGACCTGCACATGGACTACACAAGTCGTAAGTCACTATAAAAAAGCATGCCAAAATGCTTATTGGTGGGGTCACTTGCTGTATATGTATGATGACATAGTTCTTTGGCCTCTTCAGACAGTCAGCGTGACGTGAGGTAATATTTTATGTGCCCTCTGAAATAAACTGACCCTCACATAACATCTCTACACTACAAAATAACAACAGTAAGCAGACGCTCGGATTTCCTGCATGAAATGTGAGAGTCGGTTATTTTGCATTGTGGGTCGCCCAGGCCGGACAGACTGACGGACACCGATGCCAAACCTGATGGGTCTCGACGCCTGACCTTGCAGTACACCCTTGATATGGAAGGCCAAACACGCATCCAGCACTGACAACTGTCACCCGCGTCAGCCGTTGGACCGGAGAGCCGAAGGGATTCTGTATCATCACTTCCACTTATTCTCAATCACTGACGTTTGCTTCTGAGTGGCGCCTAAGATCCATGTGTGTACATACAGCACAAACGTAACATAAACATGAACTCTTAGGGGCCATCTTTTGAGGGCTCATGTTTGTTGTTTCTAATGTAGGTGCGTGGTATGCACGCTCATAATGAAAGCGGTGCGCAAACTGTCATTTTTCTGGGCCGTCCACGTGGCATCGAGATAAGAACTTCTCAACTTTTCCGAATGCCGCAAGCGCACCGCAGATCATGTGGCATCAACCAACCTCACTATCAGCTTCCTCACTTTTTTTCTTTATGTTGAAAGCAGCAGAAAGATGGAGGAGAAGTTAATCATTGCGGTCCAGGAATTTCCTGAGCTTACACGCAAGGGTTATTCGGTGATTAAAATCCATTGCTGAAATATCATAACGGATAATGCAGCAGATGGTTGCTTGGTAGGCACTTCCAATGTGCAAGAGCGTTGTTGGATAGGAGGAAAGCAACGCTCCTAGCATTTTCCACGTGTTTTTAGATGTTAACATGGCCTTATGCTCCTTAAGGACTTTCTAAGTAGACAGATAATATGTAATTACACCGTACTGTACACACAGACAAAGCAAACTTATTTGCAAGTTGTTTTGTTTAAAAGCGTATGCAAAATTAATCGATGTAAATCGGCACCAAAGTTCTGGGGCACTTATTCACTTATGCATTCATATTTCCCCACATTTGATTAATGTAATAAATATCATAAAATTATGTATAATGTATAAAATTATGAATGAAGGGGAACTATGGGAATAATGTTTTATGTAAATATGTAAAACATGTTATATTTGATCAGCTTCAGTTTAATCACCTTTTGACTAAATTTTTTTGTCATTTTATCAAGCAGCTTTTTAACGTCTTACTCTGAGATGCTTTTTTAAAGAGTCTCTGTCTATTCTGTGCTCTTAATGGCTGTTCTTCCCTTAATATTTGAACAGCTCGTTCCTAAAACAAGATTATTCAATTTATATTTTCTGTAAATGACATTGTATTTTACCTGGATCCAAACATTTTGTTAATATTCAATTAATCCTGTTGGTTGGCTCAGTCGGAACATGTTAAACAATGATTGCTAAACAAGACAAAAATATTGTAGATTGTAAATTCAAAGTGTATTTGTTTCCAAAACACTACAAATTCATCATTTTTTTTATGTTGGTTTATGCGTAACGAAAAAACAAATACAAAATAACAGGACATTTATGACATAAATTAATATAAATCAAATAAATGCAAATATCCAATCTGCCTTTTTTTGCCCCAGGTGTAGGTCCAACTGGCTCATCTAGGCCATCAAAAGTGTTATTAGAGTTTAAAATACTAATTTTGAAAGATTGAGCACAACCAAACGTTTCAAAGCATTGCCATGTTGGATTGCATTGAACAAATTGTTCGAGAGGATGTATTTCTTCGAGGCTAAAAAAAAGGTTTTGGGATTTATAAAGTTTTGGAAAACAACAACATCTTGCAGTATATTTTAAACAAGAAAATATAGAGATTTGGCATGAATTGCTGGGGAATACAAAATGGCATGACAAAATCATTAATTAAAAAAAACATTTTTTTTATTAACTAACATATTCGCTTTGTCTTTATTAAAACATGTGTTTGCTTAATAAGGGGTGTTTAAACTTTACAATGCCACAGACCCCAAATATGACGGACCATTTGTGAGCACCCCCTTTCTAAAATACATATCCAACTTACATTATATACAGTTAATAACATTATGTATAATGAAGAAGCATTTAAACTATGCTAGATTAATAGTAAGTGTGGGCTTAGAAAAAAGTAAGTATAATATTGTATAATTGGCTATTATATGAGTTGTATTATATAATATGATGTTTGTTGCATGGTCCTTAAGATAATTACTCTTCCAATTTATTTATTATGTAACAATTTTCTTCCATGATAAACATAACAGTAGATGAAAAACTTGTTAGAAAGATATGAAACATGGACAAATTTATACAATTCGTATTACTTATTATTTGTCAGATTTTAGGGGCCCCCTAGAACCCTTTGGAGGCCCCCTGGGGATTCCCCAGATCTCAATAGAAAACCCCTATGCTAAATTATATTGTTGTCTATTACCTAATTTCAGACTTCTAGGCACACACCTTTTGATCAAAAAATAAATTGTAAGAAAATTTCACTCAAGTGTGCCTCATTTGACCAGTTGTTAAAGTACAAACAGCCTTGCATGATATTTCGGGTCTTTTTACAAATCAAAAGACCTAAATACAACCTAAAGTACCTCTACCTTCGTATTCTATTAGGTCATGTCTCGTTTACCGTCTTTATTTCTAGAAAATATTGTGTGCTCAGACTTCCAGAGCTATGTTTAGCTTCTTTACCAAATTGCTGGCAGGCTTTTAAATCACATCATTATCTTGAAAGCACCTGAGCTTTGTTAAGCATGCAGACACACCAACAAAACCAAACTTGTATAGTCAGCTATTATGTGTCTGACATCCCTGATGTAATTTAATATTTAATACGTGAACAAAAGAATACCCAACTTATATTTTGAAATCCTGCGTGGTTGAAGGGTTGTAAAATACGAGGGATTTTTTGATCTGTTGTTTATGGGTTGTTTAAGTGCATATTTCTGTGGCAAACAGTTTTAAATATTTTTTAGGGCAAACTGCCGAGAACTACATGCAAGAATTTTCTTGTTCTATGCTTCACAAGATAACACTTTTTTTTACCAAAGTTTTCATGTGACCCCTAGATGCAAATGGATGTTTGGTGGTAAAGCCGTCTTTGTCCATTCAGCTGAAACCTATTGGAAAAGACACATAGACTTTAGACTGCGAGCACTCTTGTCAAAATGGGTCTCTGAACGGTAACCACAGAATATTTCATTAATTAATGAGCGCTATGTGGTACTATTAAAGCACTCACACGCCCCATTTGGCCCAAAGCACAGCCTTTTAACACATTAACTCGCCAAAGATCTCAATCTAATGCAAGAGAAAGAGAGAAAAACAGATACAAGCTAAAACTTATCATACTCAGTCTGAAAGGAGACATATCTCTCATATCTGCAGAACTGGCATACAAACCCAACTCGTAGCACTATGTTTGTTCTCGAAATTTTACAATGAGATCATTCATTATCGTTTGATTCTAAAGGCCGGAGGCACCTAATGAGATCTAGGACATGAAATGAATGCTAATATTAGAATGTATATTTGTGAACTAAGGGAAATATAAAAACCATGGGTACTAAACTAATAATGTCCCAAGCACGTGAACCCTAACTAAAATACATGCTGAAATGACATACTATAGACTGCCTTTATATACATCTACAGCTAATTTGTTTACAAAGCCTGTTTCAAATAGACATAATTTCTGCTAATGCGCGCACAGGCCCAAATGTAACTTCTAGTACACATGTAAAATAAGCAAAATAAATAACGAGTAAATTACACTTTCTGGCAAGTTGGAAGTATTAGAAGTTAGAAGAAATATTTTGGGTTAACAATACAAGAACCATTTCTTGGCTAAACTTAAATGCGACAGACCAATAAATAAATGTTAAATAAAATTCAACACCATGTTTATTTAAAGGAGAAGTATCATGGTTTTTCATGCATTATAAGTGCTTTAGAGTGTTAAACATGTTGAGTTGTCATGTTCAACATGATTTATTTGTATAAAACCAAGTTAGACGCATTACAGTATTATTTTGCTCAAAAAGTCTCAGCACAAAGCATCAGCAACATTCCAGGAGAAGCCATCATGAGGAGATTGGTCACAATTATTGTCTCGGTCCGCCCACGGGAGCTCGGCTTTATCTCAGCTTTATCCGGAAACAGTCGTAAAGCTGTTCTGTTTTAAGTAAATGTGAAGCAACCAAAGACTTTTTGACATTTGAAAGACTTCTCCTTTAATACAATTACTTCACAACAAAACATGTATCTTAAATTATAAGAACATCCAATAAATAAAACATAAATAGTTTATTATTATTATTATTAGATATTAATTTTTGTTTTTATAGTAGACCACCTACACATGTTCTTGAGGACATTTCAAGTTGGCCTCAAAGATTTAACTTCGTATCTTTTTCAACTATATTCTTTATCCTAATGCTATACAATAATCTGACAGTTGAAGCGCTTGAAACGTATTTAAAGGACACACTTACTGTGGTCAACCACACAAAAGGGATGCAGTCTGTCTGCTAGATGAGACAGGGTTTGCATTTTTCAGACTTCCTATTCTATCTCCTCTTTCATCCCAAGGGAAACCTTGGAACCTGCATAGCAAGGATAAATATGTTTAAACACAAATCTTTCCCCCATGTGTTGCAATGCGTTGAACTTGGAGAGCCCACATCAACATCCTCATAGAACCTGTTGTTTGTCTATGTGTGTATCTGTTTCCACCTCTGTCCTTTTGTTTATCCAGGGTGAATGATAAACAGATGTGGATGCATCAGATGTTACTTTATATAGGGGTTTTCAAACTTTACTATGCCGGGCATCCCCAAATATGATGGACTATTTATGATGACCCCCTCTCCAAAATACACATTCAACCATATAGAACATTATATTTCATAAAGAAGCATTTCAACTATGTAAGATACATAGTAAGTGTGAGAATATGATAAGATATATTAAATATAATATTAAATAGATAGTTGTCTTTAATAAGAACAATGCTTATTGTATGTGCCCAAAGAGAAACAATTTCTAGTGTTTTATTAAAACAGCATTTTCTTCTTTCCATGTGTGAAACAAGAAATATAATGTTATAGATCTAAAAGAAAACGAATGTGTACATTTACAATGTAAAGATTTTCAGGGGACCCCTTTGAGCTTTTTGGAGGTCCCTTGGGGGTCCCAGGAGCCCAGTTTGAAACCCCTTAATAGCAAGTTTCCATGCAACACATCTTCATACCTGTCTGGTGGCATCAACTAATGTGTAACTTCTTGAAGCATCTCTTACAGATCTTACAGAAGGAACCGAGACCCCAGAAGTTCTGGTGTATTCATCCCCTGCGCACACACACGCATAGTGGAGAGAATTGTGAATGGGGGAGTATTTCGGGTGTACAGTCATAAGTCGGACTCTGAGGAGCCAGGAAGTAACTGTGAGCCATGCAGCTCTAAAGCAGAGAGAGAGAGAGAGAGAGAGAGAGAGAGAGAGAGAGAGAGAGAGAGAGAGAGAGAGAGAGAGAGAGAGAGAGACTCTGTTGTCAGCATTCGGAGATCACACGCAAGACAGTGAGGAACAACAGCAGCAAATAAGTGCCAAATTTATTGCACTGGTCCCCCCACAGGAGGCAAAAGTCGGGGGGCATTTCACATTGACAAGCTCATTGCAACACACTTCATCATAAGAAGAGAAAGCAGGAAGGAAATAAGTGCGGGCTTGGAGTTTAAGGCTTTGCAAGTTTACACCGGTGACCAAAAGAGCACAACAACATTGAAGACATCGCAGTCAAGATGCCTCGGGTGGTCCCGGATCAGAGGAGCAAGTTCGAGAACGAGGAGTTCTTCAGGAAACTCAGCCGCGAGTGCGAGGTGAGCTCGATACATTCGGTCAAGCGGCGGAAACAAAGTAACAAGCTCCGTTGTGACATCAAAGGAGCGCTTCTCTTTATCAGCCATCACCTTTATACTCAGAAAAAAGTCATTTCCTCTGCATGGAAATACACTTGCACACAAGTTCTCAGAGTCTTAAAGGAAAGTTTCAACTTTAAAGACCAGCTTCCCATTTTAACACAAGTTTAAGAACTTTACACATGCAGATTATAGAAAGAAACGTGTCTTGTTAATGTGCGGATTTCTTTACATCAGGTGATCTGTTTGTTATCAATGAATCCAATTATGAATGATTGGTTTGGTTTTGTTACAGATTAAGTACACTGGGTTCCGAGACCGGCCGCATGAGGAGAGACAAGCCCGGTTTCAGAACGCCTGCCGGGACGGACGGTCAGAGATAGTGAGTACACACACATCACATCACATGAGGGTTTATTCACTCTCACACCTTTTATTTCTCTAACCCGACAGATTACTTTTAATTTAAGTGCTTAAACAGACATCCGGAAGCATGCATGAAATGTCAGCAAGCAAACTTCCTCTTATGGGATGTGCATGTGATCATCTGAATCATTTTCTTGTTTGTATAAGAAACAACTGATATCAATATTTTGCATTTAGCTCATTTAATTATTAATAGGACACTGTGGAGAATTAAGCAATGCTTTCATATGAAGGGACTTTCAGCTTCTTGCTATCACAGATACTATGAGATGTGTGCATTCTTTCAGCATCTTTGTGCTTGATGTTCTTTTAGTGGATCCCATTAATGCCACACTGTTTTGTTTGGTTAATTGTTGGAGAGTTGTTTATTATTTTAAAGGATCAAAGATTATGCCATGTAATTTTGAGAGGCATCTCTTTGTGTGGTTTATATTTTCTATCTTATGGTTTGAAGCATAATACACATAACAGCTTGATTCATATGTGTACGCTTATTTATAAAACCACACATCAGAGATGCTGTTTTTGAAAAGCTGTATGGCATTATTGCATTCCTTTTTATTGGTTAGTTTTGTTCAATTTTGACATTCTGATTAATACGTGTTCTCGAAATGTTTGTTCACCGGGGACGGTTACTAAAGCATTTCTAATATTTACTTAAATAAGACAAATGTAAAAAATAAACACGTAAGAATTTATTTTGAATTTTAATATTGTTAATTAAACATGAACGGAATCTCTTTAACCAGGAAGATGTGAATTATAGAGAAATAATTGAAATGTCGAGATTCTCAGACAAATACTCTCTGCAGTGCGAAAAATATCAAGACAGCTTTTCAGCTCTCTTTAATCTCTATGAATGATACACCGTATAAATGTGGTAAATGGGTATTGTTTAATAGGTTCTACAATATTTTAAAACCATACGTTGGAGCATGTGAGAGAGAAAAAATCTGATAAAGAATAAACAGTATGATTATTTATTATACTCATAAATTGATTTTAATGTATTTTAAAACATAAACCATTTCCACTACATAATCATAAACAATATAACAAAGGTCTGCATCAGAGTTTATCATAAAATCTTTTTTTTTATTGTGCATGCTCCTTTAAAACATTATTGAATTATTGTACCATAATTCTAAACCTTTACAGCACTCCTGTTGCTATTAATGCAAGTGAGGGGCTGCATTTAAAACAACATATTGATTTTGTACCTATTTAGTTTTTGTTCCTTCTCCGTCAGTCAAGCACCCGTGCTTTTTGTCTATACTCAAACTCAGTCTGGTGCTGCCTGGTTTGCCAGCTCCAAGAATTGGTAAAATAGGATCAGATGTGTGTAACTCAATACCTCAAATAGAAAAAAATGATGACTTAGAGTTTTTTCTTTGCGTGTGCCCCGACACCCCCTCCTCCCATCTTTTCCTGATGTTTTGAGCCCTGGCCTTGGCTCCAGGCATTCTCCTCTCTGATGTGAAAACAGAAATGACGGGCTGCATAATTTATGCTCGAGCCTGGCTTTCTTATCCTGTTTGTATTGATTTCCCTCTAAAAGGCTTTTGTGGCGACCGGCACCAACCTCTCGCTGCAGTTCTTCCCAGCCAACCTTCATGGCGATCAGCGGCAGGCCCCCACCCGAGAATATGTGGACTTCGAACGGGAAACGGGAAAGGTAGTCCTTACATTTCTGTCTCCTTTTAATGTCATCTCACCTTAACTTCTCTCCACATTTCCATTTAATAAAATATGTTTTCCTTAAATAAGTGGTTCTATAAACACCCATCTGATACCACATTTTGAACTATGAAGTTGCTTTGTTGCTTTTACAATCATACAATAATAGCACTCGGCAAAAAGCAACAAGGCACTCAAAATACAGCACAAAACTTAAGTATTGATCCCCGGTACATTCACGTTAATGCACATCCTTTGTTGAGTTATTGTTTTAACACACACGCCCTTACAAATATGTATTATAAAGAGACAAAAGTGTTGTTATTATATCCCAGAGTAACATGCAAACTTTTATGAAAACCTTTTGTCAGTTTCAGCAACATACATGATTTATGAAATCTGAAGAAGGATTGGAGAAGTCATTTCTTTTTCTCTTTCATCTCTTTTCCCTCCATTTCGCACAGCAGAGGAAGTGTCTCACTTTTTGAACAAGACAAATGCATGGTTCATATAGGCAGAACCCTTGATTTTCTGTAATGATACGTTTCCCTCAAACACATCGTAAGGAGAAATGAGCGCTTGAAATATTATGCTGCAGACAGCAAGAAAAACAGTTCCTCCTGAATGAAACATGGCACGGTTTTCTATTTTTTCTTGAAGCTTTTGAGTTTTATTTCTGTTGCAGTATTATTTCAGACATGCTCTTTGGGCTTTAATTTTTGAATTGGACTTTCAGCAACTCCCTCTTGTTTTTCTGGATTTAAGGAATGTTTACACAGCCTCCCTTAAGCCATAAGAATGTAAAATAAAACCATACTGTCTATGCTCCATTTTTAACCACGTATATAACTATGCATTCATTTCTGTTATTCCAGTCAGGATTCTTGACCGTGTTAAAGATCATTAATAAGAAACCCATTACACATAATGACTGCAATGTCTCTGTTTTTAAAATGCATTGATAATTTGTCTGTGAACCACACGGTTGAAACAGACACTGGGCTCCCCCCGCATTCTCCCGTTATTTCATCGGCGTGATGTCAAGGTCAAATGTGACACATTCAATTCTTGTTTATCACAAATTCTCTGTTGTTATTTCTCCCACTGCGTCTCTGTCCTGTGATACAGTATTCTCTGCTGAAGGGAAATAAGTAATTGATACTGCACAGCATTCGGTCAGGCGTTTGTTATCTACAGGCAACAAAGGCATCCGTGGTGTCACACTTCCCAAATTCGATACAAATTTAATTCTAAAGCTAAAAGAATCATACGAAGACGTGTTTATATCCATAAACACATTCTAAAGCCTGATTAGGAAATACTCTGCCTGCACAACAGCTTTATGCATGGTCGCACAAGACCAATTAAAGCAAATGATCCGGCTGTATTAAAAAGCGTATTGCCTTCTGTTTTTTTCGGGTCACCCTTGGAGGCCTTTCCCTTCAAGTCTCTAGTGTTTGCGAGAGATGTGTTAGGGAGCCACTTATTGGCTTTATTTGTGTGTTTACCACAAGCTCAGCGTTGGATCTCGTGGTGCTGGAGATCTCTTCACGGACACTGCCTCACTGAGATGCCCTCATTAAAACTGCATCTGTGAGAAATCAATGGACCTTTTGGCCCCGAGGCTGACGGACTAATCTTTGGCTGTTAATTATTTAAAAGGGCGTGAAGGGTGTGCGCGTCGAGCCCGGTGCTGACGGGCCGTCGAGCATGCGTACTTCTGAGCCGCGGCTCACTGGTAATCCTATCCACCTGCCTGTCACCTCTGCCAGAACTCAGATCCATGCAGCTTTAATGAGCCTCACACCGTCTGCCTTCAAAACACAACCCACGCGACGCATACCCTCACTCTCTGCGTTTCCTGCCCGACACACATGTTTCATCGCCTGGGGCTTAGTAGGCAATGCTTTGTTGAAATTACCTGCTCTGAACTAATGTTGATTCATATCGGGTAAATACATGCTAGACTAATGCGTGAACAGGATTTTGTTTTTGTTAGTTTTATGTTATGAAAAGTGTAAAAATTGAACTGTTTTCAACCACTCAACCTCTAAAAGTGTTAAGGTGAATGGAGAAGCAAATAGCGGTTTGAGGCCGGAGTTCAACTTTTTACCAATTATTAATCTAGGTGTTTGCTTGTTTTGTATTAAAATGATAACACCTGTCACCTGTTGTTCAAGTTGCTTGAAAAAATGGAAATGCAATGACCCGAGCAGGCACTCTTGACAGATTCATATCCGTGTAACACGTTTGGAGTCGGAGTTTCCTTTCTCTTTTGTTTGGAAGGAAATCCTGAATGGAAAACTCTGCTGATAAGGTCTGTCCTCCCTTCCTCTCTCGTTGTATATTCACATTAATTCCCTCAGTTTTTCTTTCATCTTTTAATTCTTCCTATCTTCCTCTCCTCCACACACACGAGCACAGACAGTGAACATCTGACATGGTGAATTCCCTGTAGAGCAGTGAGTGTCAGGCAGGGAGAGATCATTCGTGCACCATATCCTAATTAAACTGTTTATTAACCTTTTCCACAAACAGATCCTTCGTAAAAGTTAAGGTTCTAATAGACTGTGGCTGAAAAATCACACTAAGCTGAAAGTATTCATTTGGGTAATCCGGAACCATCTTGTCATTAGGAATGTGTGATCGCCGCCTGCCCATTTGCGCATCTTGTCCTTACAAGACTGTCGATTGGTTAATTTCTCACGCCGTAAATCAGTCAGCACCATGGCAGTCGTTATTCACAACGCTGCATGCTGTGTTTCACTGCCAGACTGCATAACAGTAAAAACCAGCTTAGAGGTTAAAGCAAAGATGTTAAATATGTGACGCAGAAGCAAAGTGAAGACATGTTTTATAGCTTGTTGAATGAAATAGCTGATAACAACTTGAAAATCATTATATTAACTTTGTGCCATATGATGTTATGATGACATGAGAAAGAGGCATTCAGGTTTTAAATTAATGGTTGGCATAAAACCATTCCAAAGTATTGAATATTAAGGATTTTTGATTGTTTGCAGATTTTTTTTGGATTTTTTTTATCAGTTCAAACTTTGTCTTAGTAAATGAACTCAACAAAGATATATTTTTATCCTTACCCAAAATGTGATATATTTTTTTTATTGGAGATAAGTTAATTTTAACATTGGTGAATATATTAATGCATATAAATTGAAAAAGATTGTTTATTTAGGAAATTGATCTGGGAACCATGTACGGATCATTTTCAATGCACAGAATAAACATTATAGACAGACATTTTCTCAGCCAGACAAGCATTATTTTAGAGGAGTCCAGATTTGTCTCCGCTGCCCGGGGGTCCTCATAGCTCTCACATTGTTTTGTAAATGTTTTTCTCCTCTGATGAACTCAAACTTGATGACAGACTCTGTTTGCTGGCTAAGCCTCAGCTTTTTTCCCTCCTGCTTTCTTTGTTGTCATCACCAGACACAGCCCCGATGTTCTTCCTACGTAACCCTCACTTCCTTACCGCCACGTTCTTTCTCCTGGTTTCAAAACTCAGATGTTGCCAGCAGAAGCCGCGCCGGGCCAGTTTAAACTTGGCCCGTGGAGGGGGACAGTAGTATTATCTGAGTGGGCCAGAGCCTTCGGCGGCAGAGCTGAAGCACAGGCTCATAGTGTCACTGCGGGCTAATGGGAACCAGCTGTGTGGGGGGGGTTAAATTTAGCAGTAGCTAGCACAACTCTAGGGAGGAGACTTTAACCCTGTCCCAACCAGAGATCTGCGGAAGCAACTTGAAGTGCAAATTCCCCTTTATGAGTTTACCCTGTGTTTACCCGAACGAGAGCACAGGCCTATGGTGGTGTTATGAAGATCCATGAGTCTTTATTTCTATTCAGATAATGAAACTGTAAATTTAATGTAAAGGTGTTACACCTGTTATGAACTTTTTGCTGTCTTCACCTTCACCTTTCACTAATAGTTCTCATTTTTATTTACATAAGAAAATATGCTAAGAACAATCTGAAAATGATTTGGGAATTTCGGTGTATCAGGATTAATTATCAGCCATGTTTCAGTGAAAACACCCCATTAAGCTTTTTGATGTTAACTTTTCATCCCTATACAATTGAAAACCCCTTCACGCTGAGTTTAGTAGCTTTGGGCAAAATTGAGTCTCCCTCTTTCATACAGGTTCTGTCTCCACTATTTAAACTCAATCTTGTTGAAACGCGATCTCCTCCGAGATGGAAGCTTCAGCTGTAAGGCTTTAAGGAGATCTGATGCTTGGCGCTCTTTCCTTCTTTCCTCTGTTCGTTCGGAGAGCCTGTGTGTGGTTTTGACTTTTTTATGCAAAGGAGAAATTGGGTCCGTCTGCTTGGGCCATGCCAAGAGCCTTGAGTTTGTCATTCCACTTTGGAAGAGAGAGCAGTAAGAGAGTTATAAACTGATTGGCTGAGAGATTTTAACGGCAGCCAACTTCTGCCCGAGACCCTACACAGAGCACTGGGCTATCGGTACGCAAGACTGCGTTCGGCAGTAGGCAGTCCAGAGGCATAATGAAAGAAAAATAAGCCGTGTCATGTTCACATTATGAGAGCTCTGGAAAAGAATAAGTGTGTTCACACAGGTTTGAAAAATGAAACCATTTTTATACAATTTTCTATAGTTTGAAAAAATGAAAAGGGGCCGTTGAGAAGAACTAAAAATCTGTCATGTCAACCCTAACTTTGTTTCATCTGCGGAACACAAAATAAAATATTTTGAAGAATGTTGGGAAATGAAAACAGTTGGTCCCCTTTCGCTTCTATTGTATAGACAGCACAACATCAATTTTCATTTATTAACATTCTTCAAATTATGTTTTTTTGTGTTCCAAACAAAAAAAGAAAGATTAGAAGAGAGTATTAAATAAAATAAATGATGTAACCAAATAATGTTTATGAAGATAGGGTCATAAAGTAAAAAATTATGAAAATAGATAATGTAAATCGTTCATAGTTTTTAATAGAAGTTTTAATATAAATTTATTTGGTTTGGCAAAAATTTTAAAATTTAATGTATGTCGAATTAGTGCAAACTAAAATAAAAGCTGATTTATTTAGGGGAAGGGAAAGAAATTATGTCAGTATTGTAATGTATTTATGTAAATGATGAAAAATGCAAGCATGTGTGTACATTCAGTGCCAGCTCTCGGGCCCCTGTGTTGGAGCCATGTCGAGGCGTGGTGTTTTTCTCTCTCAGACTCTATAAATCTTCACCAATCTTGTGTGTGTAAGAATGTTCGCTCGGGGGCAGATAGCACGGGGAAGAATTGGACTAAATGACTCCGTTATGAAACGGCTCCAGTCTGAGGCCTCACCACAGGAATTGGTGTTTTAATAGTTTTGCGTTTCCAGAACTATTAAGAATGTTTCCAAGTCTGATGTGTGTGATGTGTGACTCTGACTCAGTGTGTGTGTGCTCTTGATTTTACACCGTTTGTGTTCAAGTTTGTTTACAGTGTCCATTTATTCATATATGCACGTGTCTGTTTCTCATAGGTTTTTCTCGTGTGTACGAGAGCTTGTATGTGCATGCTTCGGTTAGCACATTTCTATATTCATGAGTAGTCATGTGCCATGTGCGTGGCGCTGCATGGCGCCAGTTTGACAGTAAACTCCAAGATAGAACCTGTGGGGGTGGAACGTTGATGCTCGCTGGAGAAAATCAAACGAGGAGCAGATGAAGGCCTCTCATCTTCCTCTCCGGTTTTGCCTGTACGGTTGAGGTGAAACTATTCTGTTGTTACTTGGTACTTTTTGTAAGACAGTGTGACTTCTTGAACTTTTGTTACTGATTTAGTGGAACGGTTTAATAAATGTGTTTGTAAATCCCCAGCCTGTCGTGAGGTGGATGACAAGTTAAAACTTTAAACAACAAAACATGTGACTTAATGGAAAACAGCGGTACACAAGTTCCAGTTCTTGATTTTGATTGGACGAGCTGTGTTGTAATAGTGTCGAAATCTTTGTTTATAACAGTTGTTATCAGAACAAAAATAGACAAAACAACTGCACAAAGTTGTGTCTAATATCGTAAAAAAACACTATATTGCACTTCAAATTGTTCTGTTTTTTTTACAGGAATAACTGATATATTTAACCAAATGTAACAGTGTTTATCTGAAAGCACATCTGATAAATATTTATTTTGTTTATTTATTAACTAGGTCAAACAAACCAAATGAAACTAACTAACACCATATTTCTGCTATTTCTTACTCGACTCCAACTGTTTCATGTTAGCTTTCATTAAGCGTAATGATGCTGTTCTTAACTTATCTGCTCGATAGGTTTGTAGAGCCGGACAGGATGATAAACTACGGTTTCCGTAAAAATGCGGTTGGTGCAAAGGAGGCTCACGTTTCTTAAGATCTCAAACGGAAGCTGCTCTGCTCACCGATTACTTGTCAATGACATCAACAAAGCAAACGTGCTAATTGATTCCTGCTGCCTTCATCTCACTCATTGTGCTTTAATCCCCACCCCCACATTTATGTCTATGAAGTGATCCCAAAATGTTTGAAGTATGTGGAAAAATAGCCTCTTTGTGTTTGTCCATGCAGCATAAGAACTCATAGAGTCGGCAGTGTAACTCTGTTAAGATGTTTCTAAACATAAGAGACGGATATGCAGAAAGGGTTGTAATCGGAGGGTGGATGCTTTGTCCATCGTATACTTGCCTTGTCCCATAGGGATTCAATTATAGCGCCCAGCTCGGATTTCTCATGCACGTCTCTCTGCCTTCCAGTCACACCCCTCTGATCAATAAGCTCTTCAGGAACACAACACATCATCATCACATACTTCTTTGTGCCCGATCCAGATGGCTCAACCCGTCCGATATCAGGCGTCTGTTGATCACACTTCTTAAAACTTGACCGATTGTAACTACTTACACCTCAGTTTTGCCACGAGCAGTGGTCTGTAATTGCATACAAAACTCCTCGCAAACAAGAACCTTAAAAAAATAAGAACAACCAAGTGTAGTATGTGCATGTTTGAGCATATTGAATCATATAACTGATTTAAGCTGTAAAGGTAATGATACAAGGAGCAACTTTTTAGGCAATGTTGCTTGGCAATTTGCAGAGCGATGTTGCTTAGCTACACGCCCATTGAGAATGGGCAACAAATTGTATTTGGATACATAAGATCGGTTGTTGGCAATTTTTTATCCTCCAATCTGAATGTTAGCAGCGAATTAAGAGACCGGCTTGGAGCTGTCCGAAAAATTTCAAAACAGCGGAGAGAGAAAAAGGACCGTGAACTTATATCTTTTTACGCTGGTAAGTTGTCATGCGCCAACACAAGGCTTAAAATACCAACAGTTATCCAATTTAGTGGTGCAGTAAGTGATTTTTAAAAGTTAGTCGGCCTAAGCACTATAGCAAAACAATGATGAAGGAGAAGGGGATTTAAGGGATATAATCAAGTAGGAGCTTTAGGACACACATTTATTTAGTAGTTACGTAATTTTGCTTCACTTCTGCTACAGTGAAATGGTTGTTACTATCTGTCTGTTGCCCTAATTTGTTGCCTTGTGTATCACCTGGTTGCCCGTTGACGGGAACATTGCTTAAAATGTTGCTCCATGTATCATCACCTTAAGACTTATGAGAAATTAATTAGACAATTAATTAGACTAAAAATAAAGGTGCTTCAAAATGCCCAAACGGGTTTTTAGTCTAAATAGTTCCGTAAAGAACATTAACTTTAGCAGAACCTTTCTGTCTTACAGATTATAACAATGTAAGAAAGAAAGGGTTATTTGTGGAACCAAAAATAATTCCGTTTTTGGCGTCCTTATGAATGTCTTTTAAGCCAGTTTTTGTAAGAGAAATAAAGGTGCTTAAATCATTTGTTTGCCATTAAGATGTTATACTATCTTTAGGAATATTTCACAGTTTTTGTTATTTTTCAAGAGACTGTACACGATTTTTGCGGGACCATCTTAAATGCAAACAGATCATTTTTTATTTTTCGATGGCCAAGCAGAACTCGCCTACTTTGTTATTTTTACAACATGGTCCATCTCCTTTCCTTCTGAAACAGGAAGGTTTACTCAGGAGACCAGCTTTGCTGTTTGAGTTGGATCATCAGACATTTTCCCTATTTTTGGTCGTAATGCAAAATTTACTCTTTTCCTGGTGATGATGCTGGTTTATGTAGTGCAATTTCCGACGTTAATATTTTCAATGTTCCAGTAACTTTTCCAAGTTATGTTTTAACCTTAAAAAGAAATCACAATATCATATTATTTTGTTCTTGACAAAATAAGCATGGAAAAAATGGGCCCACCAAATAATCACAGTAGTCTAAAAGCTTAATCATCCTTTGTTTGGCACCAATTTATGACACACAGCATATATGAAAACATTTACATTTATTCATTTGGCAGACGCTTTTATCCAAAGAGACTTACAAGTATATCATGCAGTGACCAATTATCACTGCAGAGCAAACGGGGGTAAGGTGTCTGGCTCAAGGACACTTCAATCATTATCTGCTGACAGTGGGATTCAACCTTCTGCTTACAAGTCCAATTTTCTGACCAACAGACAATGACTCAAAAGAAAACAAGCAATCACCGTAAAAACCGAAGGACTTATTCTTTTAATAGAGTAAGTCTTAGTATTGTTTAATTTAAACAGATGTAATGGGAAGGACAGGTCAAGAGTGATTGTGGTATGTTGAGTGTTTATGAGGGTGTATTTCTCTTGACTCTGTGTCAGAAGTTGCTGTTGTCCACGTCAGATCTTTTTTTGGTTTGTTTTCTGATTCTTCACTTGTACAAGGGTCTAGGTGAGAAATACAGCAGCTCTATGCGGTTAAACATTCCTGTTCCTTGATTCCAGGAAAGCTCCTTCTCTCAAGACACAGGTGGTGCATTCCCACGGTCACTGTCCACTCGCATGACACATATATGTTTTCAGAAATATCACATATGTAGCTCTGTATGTTGGAAATGTCAGATTGTACAACAAGGGATGAGTTGTCCTCTATTTCTATCTTTCATAGCAAATAAAGATTCACATAGATCATTTAGATAAAATGGATTGATGGTCTGTGCAGAAGTACAAGTGGAATTAAATTTTTGAAAGTAGAATTTAATATCAGGACTCTTTGTTTTCATGTTTTCTGAGATGTTGGGAAAAAGACCAGAGATGGAGACAATGTGGCTGGGTTGTGACGCCAAGTTCTTGCCTTTTCTTTCCAACGTGTTTACTTTTACAAGCATCAGTGTCAGCAGAAACTTTGTTGGTCGGAGACCTGAAGTAATGAAGCAAGTCGCCACACTTCATCTCTAATATAATTTAAAGACAATGTCCTTCAGACGTCTATTACTTGCAATCTTTATCTAGACTTAATCAACAAAAAGTACTATTGTTTTTTCAAGTACTCTGAGAGTAAATTGAATAAAAACACACACAAATGTTACTGTTTTTACATGAAACAAAGCTTTGAAATAAATTTTATATACTGTTAAAATTCACCAAAATATTAGGTGTTTATAACAAATATATATTTATTTAATTAATATAATATTTAATATCTGTACATTTTAGAGAAATTAACACTTGCCCGTTTGTCAGAACAAGTGCTCTGCCACCCAAGACAAGTCTTGCAACTTTTTCACATCCTAGCCAAATCTCAAATACTCAATAATAGGAAAAATACCATGAATGTAAGCACCAAAAAATGTAGTTCACCCAAAAATTAAATCGTCATTTCAAACCTGCAGGTAAAAAAAATTATTGTGTTTTTACATGAAACAATTTTAATTTTAATTTTAAAGCTTTGTAATTCATTAAATATTCTGGTTAAATGTTGTGTATTGTTAGTAAAAATAAATGTTAAGTAAATCTGATTAACTCACACATATTCATAAATACTTTTTCAGTACATAAATCAGTCATTGAACAGTAGATCCTCAAATAAAGATATGCTATTTACACATAAACATTAGTCATTCGTATTAATATGTAATTTCTGGCAAAGAAAGTCATTTTGTTCTTTGATGCAAAAAGGTGTAGCCTAATTGTAGGTCTTGGAATGTTATGGGCGGGGACAGAACGAGAGTAGTATGACCCTAATGTACCTATACTTCTTTGTCTTTATGTTTGTGGCAGGTGGCGTGGGCTGAGAACTTTAGGCCTGCAGGGCTTATGCTTTCCTCTCTGATCGAGAGCATTAACAAAAGAGGGCTTTTGTCGGTTAATTTGGAAATGTGCACGTGGGAGTGTCTGGGGTGTGTGTGCGTGAAACAATACTGCAAACGTTTAGTTTCTGCCTGTCTCTGATTACACAGAGAAGCATGCTCTATCTCTCCGGCTGCTTTGCCTAAACGTGCTCAACACCTGTAAAGGGCCGCACCTGTTCTGTGTGCGTGTGGGAGGTGCTAAACTGGAACTCGACACACACTTTTGGCATACTTGTGTCTGTGCGATGTCACCTAGATGGAGCAAAGGCAAAACCCTGCCTGTGATAGACCTTTTTTGGAGAAAAATTCCTAAAATCATTAGACATAATGTAAAGAGCATTGTCATAATATACCTTCATATATTTAATACTGGCTGAGTATGGCAATGTCCAAGAAATGAAATTTATGGCGGAAATCAAACTTTGATGCCCTGTAACTCAGATTTTGATTTTCAGACTTTAGCGCGATTTTCAAAGGCAGGGTTTAAAGTGGTAAAAAGTCTAACTAACTAAAGCATGTAGAGATTGATAGTGAGAGTTGTGTAAAGTGTGACAATACGCGCAAAGCAGTATCCAGCATTAACCTTCACTCCCTCCCTTCTCGATGGGATGAGCTCGGCTGTATATCTGAGTGTGTGTCCTTGGGCCCTGTTTGTATATCTTTATTGAAAGAACAGCTGCCTTTTGCTCTTACTCATAAACACATACACACTCAGAGATATGACTCAGTGTCTGTGAGGGTGGATGGAGAGTCGTATGTCATGTCTTTTGCTGTGGAGGAGGATCCGGCTTTCAGGGCCATGAGTCAGGCAAGCATATGACACAGGGATGGACGACAGGGAGATTCTCACACTAGGGGTCCCTTGCTATAAGAAAGAAAGATTTATCATGGAATCACTGTACATATTTTTGGGAAATGTAGACCTTTGGTTCTTTAATGGAGACAGGTTTTAAACCCAAAAAAGACTCATCCATTTTGACCATACTATATAAAAGGAATCTTTTTTATGCTTTCACATCGTAACTTAGAGTCGCCTTCTTTTGTCATCGTCAACAGAGAGAACATTCTTTTCTACTTTTGCGACCAACAAGTGTTATTGAGCTAAGGGTTGCACGGATGCCAATACTAAAGTAGTATCATCATGTTTGAATTATAAACATTGCACCGCATTGTCCAACTTCTATATTTTTTCTGGGATAATATCGTACATTCTAAAAAATGTTGTTTAAACCCTCAAACCAGTCCGAAAATATCAAATAAATTCAGTGATTTTTATCTGGGCCTGAATGTAAGGAGGGTAACAACATCAGCCTGGCTTTGTTCTAATACCATGACTCACACAATCTCAGTGAATCTACAGATTTGAGTCACAAAGCTGATCCAGCACTTACATGTAGAATTAGGATCTCATGTGCTCTCTCAAGCTTGCTCTTTCTGAACATAAAGAGGGAAAGTCCAGTAAAGGCCTTTTGAGGTCACTGACTCACATTTGTTGAGAAACACACACACATAGGCACAGTTTCTCTAGTCACATTATGCCTTTATGTGTGAATAAACCAGCGATCTGCGACTACAGCATAATTAGCACTTGTGCAGGATCGCACACAAACACACACACACACACACACACACTTATTCACAAAAAGCTCCACTCATGAGGTGTGGGGACACAATGGCCCTCTGTCAGCGTTTGTGTAAGTGTGTGTGTGTCCATGCACCCCCGTCTCATGGCTTCAGACGTTTCTCTGCTGGTTTTTCTTTTTCCTTACATGCTGTAAATCTGCTGATGATGGTCTGGCACGTGGCTAAATGAAAGGGCAGCATGCCAATAGCCTGTCACCCACTTCATGGTTGCCACAACGACAAGCATTGGATCTCCTGTTTCCCGGCTATTCAATTCAGTTTCATGTCAGCTTAGTTCATATTTTTGTCAGTCACCTGAACTTTAAGATCTGTTTTGATTCAATTTTTTAAATCCATTTCAGCCTGTTGTCCATGTTATACACAACTAACTTAATCTCTGAAATGTTGGATTAGATTTAAACGAACAAGAATAGAATTCACGTGGCTTAGTAAATATCACAAAATAACCATTTATTTTTAAAACGACTGTTTATCGTTTTTTTACTTGCATAAACAAAACAAAAATGTAACTTACTTATTTAAAAAAAGGTTATCATACCAGATATTTTATTTGAAAGAAAGACTGAAAATGTGCACATATTTGACAAGCTATGTAAATGTGTTAGAAAAACTTTCAAACAGAAATCATAAACCTTTCCACAATCAAATCATCTGAACTGTCCAGCATAAATGTAATAATCCTATAATCACACTATTTGTCCAAAATGTTTCCCTTTGTTTCATTGTTTTTCACACAAACAGGAGTCAAGGAGAAACAAAGTTTATATCTAAATGGTAACTTCATCCCCACTTTCTAAACTTTGAAAGCAATTTTCTTCTCTTCTTGGGTTGCTTTCTATAGAAATTAGGAAAGTGGAAAGCTGATAGCAGAGAGCAGCTAACATGGTTTTGTTTGTATGTTGCCAGATCCCTGCGTGTACAGCTCAAGAAGTTTGTTTTTGTTCTTCTGCAGATGCTGTAGTTGTGGTAAACATTTTTCCAATCAGACTTTCTTCAAAGTCCTGTAAACTCTCCTTTCAATTAGTGCCTTCCAATTAAAGACATTTGTTTAGGCCTACCAGCAATGTGTGTGCTTAAATATTCGCAGTAGAGCCGATGGGGTGCTGTGTGTGGCCTGTGCTCCTAATGAAGGCATTTTTCCTTTGCCTCTCTCTCTCTCTCTCTCTCTCTCTCTCTCTCTCTCTCTCTCTCTCTCTCTCTCTCTCTCTCTCTCTCTCTCTCTCTCTCTCTCTCTCTCTCTCTCTCTCTCTCTCTCTCTCTCTCTCTCTCTCTCTCTCTCTCCCCCTCTCTCTCTCTCTCTCTCTCTCTCTCTCTCTCTCTCTGCCTCTCTCTGCCTCTCTCTGCCTCTTTTTTGTCTATCTCTCTCTTAGAAGTGAAGATGGTACTTGGCTGCCTCAGTTGACAAAAGTGCAAGTAACTTTATGGTTTCATCTCATTTCCTGCGTGGATGTGTGGACATGCTGGCTGAATTGGTAGCATGAAGTATGTTCCGTTGTGATTTTGGTATGATAACACTTAAATGATATGTTGCAGATTGCTTTAAATGTCTTGAGGAACACTTCAATCTAAGTTGTTATTCTATTCAGATAGGTCATATTTCTAAATTCTTTCATTTGAAGATCTATTTAGAGGACGAGTGTGTCCTGTGTTTATGTGTGTTAAAGTGTCATACACCAGGGTATGGGGGATGTGGGAGCTGACGTTTCGTTTTGAGGAGGAAGTCTGTGGTCGAACCGTTTTCTAGAACCCCCACCCCCCCACACAATTTTTTTCTTCGCTGCTTTAAAAAGCCTCACCAACGTTACAGATGTGGAAATCATTTTAGCGTGTGGGAGGCGGGGCTTCGTTTGTCAAGCGTGAGATTCAGGCTGTATACTGGCCCATCTGAGTGCACTGCAGCCTCCCCTTATCCCAAAACACCATGGGAAGGCCTTGGGTTTGGCCGGCTTGTAAATGAAACCCCTGTGCTAGTCAGGCTAGAAATAGCCCTGCAAAACGGCACGAACGTGGGATTGCACATGCATCTAACAGAAAAACAAACTCGCCCCAGTCCACATCTGACACCGCCTTTCAGATTCTCTCTTCGTTTTCTAATTTATTTTAGAGTATTGGTTTACCTTGACTGAAATATCCTCGATCCTCATGAACCAGAACTTCTTCTGACTTGAAATACATGTAGAGTGTTGTAGAAGTACACAATCATTCACATATTTGATTACATTTGATCAGACGTATAGTATAGGCTGCACATCTGCCTCTTATGTGTTCCCAGCCCCATGTCTTGTTCCTCCTTATGACTCCTGCTCCCTGGGGAGGTGCATGATGGGAAACAGGATGTCACCCACTAGGTGGCATGTCTTAACATTGCATTTCCTGTTTTCAGAGCCTCTCTTTATCTCTGTTTTTGTCTTATCTCTGACCGTCACATGTTTGTCTTTTAATGGCCTGTTCAATGAATACCATCGTGAGTGAGAAAACCATCAGGTAGAGGTGATAATTTATCCAGCTGTATCACTTAGTTTATTCGATTCATGAGGGATCACTGAATATATATTTTAACATTGATCCTTACAAGCTTTTTCTTGTCAAGGACTCTCTGTTGACAGGTGAGAAATGACTCAACATTCAGATATTTGGCTTTGAAGACAGAAAGGTGTTGACTTAAGATTTAGGCTCTTCTGAATGTAAATGTGACCCTGCTTGTGAAAGTTGGAAAATCTTATTCTGAGAATTCCCTGATTTCCATCTTTGATCGGGTCTTACTCAGACAACATTAATTTCAATGTGATATTCTAACTGAATGTTCCTTACGTTGTGTAGAATAACGTATAAAAAGGTAAATCAGAAAAAAATTACTTTCAGCTGGGTTTTCACTGGCAGGGTAAGGTAAGTTTAATTTGTAATGTTACGGGTTCTAAATATCCTTGTGCAAGATAAGGTCCTAAAGAGGATAAGACCCATATCATCTTGGATGAAAACTTTTTTTCATGGGGGAAACATAAAACATATGTTCATGTTAGATAGCAAATAATAATATTATTTTGTATTATATTATATTATAAATGATAGTTATAGTAAACATGTATTAAATGCCCCTTGATTAAATCCCTTACTATTTCCTTTCTTGAGTCGGTTTGGTATTAGTTTCAGCCACTTTCAAAATTACCATATGTGACAGACATTCAAAATAATTGTGGATAAGCATGCAAATCCATCATATTTGAATGCTGTGCCATGCACTCCAGCTGGGAGTGTGTGAACAGCTGGTAAATCTTACAGTCAGTTTAAACTTAATGTTAAAGTTCTAGTTCCATACCGAATAATCAACCCAGATATCTGCAGCTTTCAGGTTTCGATTTAGGAATGATAATGTGTGTTTGTTTTCAAACTAATAAACATAATTTGCTGTCTCTTCCTCATGCCTTAACAAAGCAGTACGTGCTGCTAAGCTCCAGGGAACAAGCATGTTCAGACTGCTCTCTCCAACTGCCACATTGTGTGTATAAGAAAGAGAAAGACTTTGAAGTGACTCAGTCATATCCCGATAGATCAAACAAAACACATTTTTAAAATGCTAAAGGTATGAGAGAGGATATATTAATTCTACAGATTATTAAGATGCACATGAGAAGAGAAAAATAATGAAACAAGTCATCTGTAATATCTTCTTTATAACTTCTTTCATTTCAAACCTGTGCTCTTTCTTCCACAAAACACAGATATTTTGAAGAACAAAACAGGGCACCCATTCACTGAGATAGAATTGACACAAAACCAATGCAAGTGAATGGGTCCCAGTGGGTAACATTCTTCAAATTTCAACTTTTTTAATTTTTCAACAAGATTTTCACTTTCAACTAAGGTTCTTGTTTTTATCTCACAATTTTTGAACATTTTAACATGTCATTCTGGACTTACGTTTCACTGACAATCTTAATATGAATTCAAATAATTCTCCAATGGGTCAAAAGGCTAAATAAAAGAATAGAGCACATGAGATTTACAGTAATAGAGGGCTAGAAAGAAAAGCGAGAGCTGGCCGAACAGATGCATCTAAACCCGTCTGTCTTGTCTAGGGCCTATAGGCTACGCAGAGGGACCGGGATTGTTTTGGCTGTCTGAATCAAAAGCCTCTCCGGCTGAATTCAATCCCAGTGTTTACTCGTTCTCTCGCCCCTCCTGCCTCTGCTTAGCTCCACGAACATACAGAGTGTCTTATCCAGCGGCCCAACCCTCCGCTGCTGTCTATCTTCAGTCTCTCCCTTTTACCATCCTGCACACATTTGTTTAATAAATATGGTGGAGATCCACATTGAAAATCCACAATTGTTTGGTTGTGGATTTTGTCGTAAAAGTTTTTGAGCTCTTTAGAATTTATTTTAATGATGTTCATTTTTGGGTCAGTAAGCTGCTTTACCATGCATGTTTTATGTAAAGTGAAATATCAGGATGTTCCCTTGGAGAACAAAATGATTTTAACAAAGGCTTCCCTTAGTCCCTACTGTAACATTCTGTAAACAATTTAGACACATGTTGTAAATGCTTCAATATGAAATTACCCATCCATTCAGCGTATTTACTTAGACCTTGTGATCATTGGGGGGTATTCTGTTTACTCATCACCCTTGATATACAATGCGAAATGAAAAACAGAGAAAGAGAGAGTACTGCCTTTCTCGTATGTCAATGTTGTTGGCACGTCTCCAATGAAAACTGTGTGTTTAGGCTGATGGAGTTATGAATGTTCTCTCTGGATAAAACCCAGGAAGACTTTTTAAATGTGTTATTAATGGCTATAAGGACTGTATTTGTTGGGAGAAGAAACTGTTTGAGTTGGACAGATGAAAGCGCAAAAGAATCCGAAATGATAAAAATATATATGTAGGTTGAGATTTCTATTCAGCAGTTGTTTTATATGTATGGCCCATTGTGCCACGTTGCCCAGACACGGATGGTTTGCCTTTCAGTCCTCAGAGATGATTGTATTTCTTCTATGTTTATAGGAATTTGCTTCTCGATTCTTCGACAATTGGTTGTAAATTTGGTCTTTAATTATGCAGTGTTGCTTTACAAGAAACATCGCTTTTCGAATGTTTATACGCCCGTGTCTATTGAATGTAGCTACAGATATGATTTCAGTGGACTCGTGGGCTTCCTTTGTTTAGTTTAACTGTTACACAGCTGAGCAGGCTTTATTTTTCTTACCTGTATTTTACTGCTGAGGAGGAAACAGATCACAGCTTACAGAATATCCTGAAGAGAAACATCGTGGAAGAGTTTTCAGGGGTGTGGGGTGGAGGAGGTTGTTTCGAAAGGGAACATAGTAATGGCAAAACGCCCTTCACTGGTGACATGCAGCCTACCGTTTCCTCAGGTGTGAAAACCCTGACACACTTTCAGTCGTGTGCTTTCATATCATTTTTTTGAAGGGAGATATTTTACAGTACATTGGGGTGGGTGGATTTTTGAGTGTGTCTTTTGATCATTTTTTGAACAGTAGAAAGTATTTTGCTTTAATTCTTCATTTATCTTGTATTGGGGGTAGAAACATTTTAGAGGAAGTGATGGGACATAAAACAAATTTAGATTAAGAGAAGATTAGTAGATGATCAGCAGAAAAAGAAAAGAAGCAAATATACCAAATAGAAGTATTAGTACTAAAAATATTACTAAAAATAGTACATGGTAAACCCTGAAGTCGCACAGACCCAGGCAGGTCAATCCAAAATTTAAATGTAAAATTTTTTTTTTTGCACCACATATTGTTCAACTTAAAAAAGCATTCATTTTTTTATTATGTGTAGTGAAATTATTTGGTAGTCTTAGGGGAGGTGGGTGTTCAGGGAGCTCAATTGTGGGGCTCGAGATTCTTTTGAAGGTTTAAGGGGATGCGACCAAACACATTTGATAACCACTGCATTTAAATAATGATTGACAAATAGTTGTGATGTTGTTCAGACTTATGATTTGGTTAACATTTTATGAGTAAGTCAACCCAAAAACCCTGTGGTTAGTTTGCTGAAATGTAGCACGAGTGAGCTCAAGGCGACCTGAGTTTAAATTCCTGTCCTGTAAGACCTTTGTCGAACCCACTCCCACATCTTTGTCCAACACTTTCTTGTCAGATCTATCCTGTCCAGTCCAAATAAAGCTGTAAAAGATAAACATCAAACACAACATAAAGAACGTCATATTATCTGTCTACAAAAATAATTTTAATTATAGTGATTATAATGGCTGAATTCATGTGTTGATGCTCATTATCTGAAATTTGATAAATGCAGGGTCACATATTAACTTTTCTCAGACACCATAACAAGAAACAAAATAAATAAATAGATATAAATACTCAATCAATTTAATCAATTTATTTAAATTATTTAAATTTTTTCAATTAATCCGATTTATAAATGATTTATTATTACAAAATATTTTAGATTGTAATGACAAATTATTTGCAACAGCTCTCCTACACTTCATGAAAACTATCAGGCTTATAAAGCAAAATGTATTATTGTGTAAATTCTTCATGTGCGTTTTTTTGTTTATAGTAACATACAAGAAACATATATTTAAACTCGACAACATTCACAACCATGTGGTACGTTTACAGGGCATGAAACCAGGACAAAAAGCAGTTTGCCCTCTGATGTAACACACTGCTACACATCGCTTAAGAGACTGCAGTAAATCTAGACAAAGGCCATGTTGTGTCTGTGTTGCTGAAGTGTCAGTCTGGCAGGTTTCTCCAGCAGTTACTACTGCCCAGTCCAACAACACAGTGCAGTGCCATCCAACTATGAGAGTTCCGGCATTTTGTGGAGTGCAGCACCATGAAACTTCACTCATATCTGGTGACTCGGGTGGCTCATTGGTTTTGGCGGGTAACACAGTAACCGTGCGTGCGTGTGTGCCTGCATGTGTGTGTGTGTGTGTGTGTGTGTGTGTGTGTGTGTTTGTGTGTGTGTGAGTGTTTATAGCCGGCCTCTTGCAGTGAGTGCTCCTGCAGATACAGAAATAAACAGCACCCACAGACCGACAGACTGCACGCTTTTGTCTCAGCCTGGATTCCTCAGTGGCAGAGATGTGATATTCCTGTGGCTGTGAGCCAGACAGACAGTCATATACCCCTGTCTCTCAGTCATCGCACTTTCTTACTTACCCTCTGTCTGTTTTTACTCGTTCCAGTCAAACAGAGTCACATTCTCCAGAGCTTTCTTAACTCTTACTCACCTTGTCTTTTTGTATTCTGTCTGTTTCTTGTAGACAACAGTAGGATTAAATGGAGATTAAATCCTTAGTTTTCTTTTTTCCTCTAAACTTTAAGAAGAGAACTTATATTTAGCAAGTCAAATTCTGAGCTCTGCTATACACATTAAATATAGATGCCGATGCATTATGACAGCTGTCTCTTTATTATTTTTAAGGGGTTTAAAGTGAGGAAAAACTTGAGAGCTCAATTAAGTCGTCTGACTACCCCCCCAACTTCTTCATGCTCCCACACACGGATGTAATCATGTGCCCGCCCATGCTGCCGTGTGCACTACTCTCAATATAAATAAATTCAGACAGGCTTTGCCTGTCTCTGCTAGGCATCGGTGTACCCTTACTCTACTACGCTGGCCTCTATAAATAAATACCCTCATCACAGGAAGCAAACATTGAGGCTGCCCCACAGTATTTGGCTCTTGGCTGGTCCAAGATGTACAGCAGGAAGTGCTAAAAAATGTGTGATGGCTATATGTCTATATATGTGAGTCTGTTTCAACAGTCAAGTTATAAAGCCATTCCATCCAAGTTTTACTTCATGACACTTTTAATCCAAACTTACAGTGCACTCAAGATACACTGTTTATCAGTTTGTGGGCTCCCTGGGAAGTGAAGCCATGACCAGAGCAGTGAGAGCGTCATGCACTTCTATTTAAGAGACAGGAACGTAATGTGTTTTAGACAATGTTTTACAATTCAAATGACCCTTCATAAAACCAGGTTTGACGTGTTCAGGTGTGACTATGATTGTAGGGTAGGTGGTTATGCTTTTTCACCTGTTCCAAAAGCCGTCTGTCTGTTTTTGGACAATTCCAGCATTATGGACGGGACATAAATACAATTGTTAGCACTAAACTGAACCATTTTTTTTTAAACATCAGAAAGAAATCTGGCAATGCACATGTATTCTATTTTAAAAAAGGAAAATAAACCTGTGTTATTATGTGAAAAAGACACCCTTTTGGGAGACAACAAACTTCTTTAAGATTTCTGTGAGTTAAAAAGTTACAAACCACAGTCAATAATATCCAAAATATGGAGAACGGATACCTCTTCATGAAACGTAAAATTATCATAAAATTTTAATGTCTCTGTTTATGAGCAACATGAATCCTTTCCATCTATTTTTAATTTTCCCCTTCCAGGAAAAGAAATGACAATAAAAAACAATACATTTTTATTCTAGTCTAAGCATGTGTTCTCTATACGTGTTTGTGTGCAGGTGTACCTGAAAGCTCCTATGATCCTGAATGGAGTGTGTGTGATCTGGAGAGGCTGGATTGATCTTCACCGTCTGGACGGCATGGGATGTCTAGAGTATGATGATGAGAGGGCACAGGTACAGAGAAGTCAAATTATGCATTCTCATGCCTTATGAGCATAAGAAATGAGTGCGTGATTTTGTGTGTGTATGCAGCAAGAGAATGCCTTGGCCGAGGCGGCCTATGAGGAAGCGCGCAGGAGGACCCGGGATTTTGAGGACAGGGATCGCTCACACCGCGAGGACTTAGAGGTGGGAGTCGTGTATGAAGATGTGTTCTATCTGTGTGGTTTAGATGGATGATCAGTCAATGCATGCTTAAACACTCTATATTTTTTATTCATAGTGGAGCACAGTAGATTTTATTTGTGTTTATATATAAATTTTACTTTCGCCTGTACAAAATGTGCAGTTGTGCTGTATCATAATCCTTCCTTCATATTTCTAGCTGATATATTTATTGATAGCCACTAACACAATGTTTGAGGTGCTTAGTATACTAGTTATATGTATTGATGTGTTTTAGTTACTCCTGAGCAGAAAAATGATCAAGTGGTGCCAACAGCATCTTCTGACAAGAAAATCATTAAAACAGGTTCAGATCATATGTCCCCCCAAATTCTAAATACTTGAACAAAAGATGCAAGATTTATTTAATTATGAATTTATGTCATATAATAAATAATTGATATAATATTACAGCATCTTCAAAATCCTAAAATCTGACTACACAAAAATTTATTTTGGGGTGAAATATGACGTGAAGATGTTTTTAAGATTCAGTCAAGAACCATTACATTAGTTACATAAAATTGATTTTTTTAACATAAAAATCATTTTAAACTGAAATTTTTTTGAATGCTAATGTTTCCAAACATGTTTTAATTGTGACTTTGTCACTTCAAAAACAGTGGTTAGTAATTGACCTTTCCAAGACTGTAAGAGTGAATAAATCTTTCCAACAAAAATGGTAAAAAGGAATCGACACCTCACAACATTCTGTCTCTTCCCTGATTTCTTGAGAGCTCTTGATGTAGCTAAACAGCTTGTCTGGAGCAACACTGATTTGATCACTTGTCATTTAGCAGATGCCGATGGCACAGCTCAGTCATTTAATAACTCAGGAGGTAAGACAACAGTTTAGGATTTCATCTAGTGAACTGCTGCCTTGATTTTACAAGTGTCTATGTGCTGTAAATCATTTAGAACAAATGCAAAATGAATGAGGGCATGTTGATGTGTGCTTCATAGTATAATGTTTGCATGTGTATAGCTACTCTTTGTTGAAATGCTCTATTTGTATACTAGTGGCCTAGTGCATGAAATATCTTTGCATTGAAAGCCCTCAAATACAATCATTTTGAAATCAATCCAAACTACGCTCTTAAGATGAAAACCAAATTGTGTTTTTTAGGACCCTGTGGCATCAAAAATCTGGGACTGATGGCCTTCAAGGACCAGGGTCTGTCTCCTCTGCTTCTCTCTATTCCTGTGTCATGCACTTAACTGTGTCTGTGTTTGTTACGGTGTGTGTGTGTGTGTGTGTGTGTGTGTGTGTGTGTGTGTGTGTGTGTGTGTGTGTGTGTGTGTGTGTGTGTGTGTGTGTGTGTGTGTGTGTGTGTGTGTGTGTGTCAGTATATCATGAGGGCATGTGGATGAAAGAGCATCTTTATCTCTGTTTTTATGTAATCTTTTATGTGTTTGTGGGTACATGTGTTTGTGATTCTTAGAAACAGTGAGAGGTTAGTTTCTTTAAGTAGGAAGTGTTAAAAACGCATTGTCCATGCTATTTTGGAGTCTCCCACTGGCTCGAGAGACCCCCGACTCTCTGACTTCTGTAATGGAGACCAGACTTCCATCCCAGGATTCCTTACTGCCCCGCCCACTAACTCCCCTTGCTGCAAAGCCCTCTGGGAGCTCTCAAACACAGCTTGGCAGCACATGACCAGAAAGATCCCCATCATGAACCGCTGCCATTATATCTCTTTCTCCTAATCTACACCCTCTGGCACTCCTTTACACGCTCCTCATCCTCTCCTTCAACATCAATCACACCAGGGTCTCTTTCTTAAATAGATCTTGCCGCTTATGAAAATCAAATTTCCTAACCATAGCAGTCGGACGATTTGTGACTCACGGGCCAAGTGTTTTTCCCTCAATGCTCAAAGTCACTGCGAGAGGTGGAAAAACGAAACCCTGTAATTATTCTATAATTCATGCCTTCTCATCCCAGCAGCGTGAAGCCTGACCCTAGATCTGAGCTCACATGCGCGCTCTACGGTTCGATCGGTTTTGTTTTGGATACTGAATAAAGTTTGAGTTTGGAACGAATGTACGGTGGACAAATCTTAGGCTCCATCAGCTGTAATTCAATAAAAACTACCACAATAGGAGTGTGGAGAATTCGTAATGGAGAACCGCTTTGCATCCGTGACCATTACAGTGGAGAAAATTGGTGTTTTCTGGGAAAGGGAGATAATGCGTTTTGTGATTTATTCATTATTTTAACATTGTTCCTTGTCTTTGACTCCACTAAAGACAAAACAATGTGATCTTACTTGAACGCCGTGTCAGAACTGAATACAAGTACCAGTGAACAACACTCCCTGCTTCCATGAACACACACCAATTCGTCTTTTAAAATGTATCTTGTGTGGTTCTTTGTGTGTGTGCAGGGCAGTTTAGAGGGGCAAATCAAGCTAACAGATATCCAAGATCGTAATTGTCTTCTCCATGATAGATGGATGAAAAATAGATAGGCCATTTTTCATTAAAGCCAGGCCTTTACTGCAGGTGGGATTAGCACATGAGTGATGTTGGCCACTGAAAGTATTAATATATCATTAGTATTGATCTTTTTCATTAGCAGTGCTGGCTGCCCAGCAAAATCTAAGCATTATTGACTTGTGGTACAGGAGAGTGCTGCAGCTGGGCTCCGTATGATCGATGCCACCTCCTACCATCCACATACAATTTCAGAGCAAACAAACATTTTATTTTGTTGAAGATAACTTGTAGAGCTGTATTGTGGAGATGTGCCTAGATTCCGCTGTCATTTATTTGCAGTCTAATTTTCACATGCAACACATGTCTAGTTGCATCGCCGTTGTCCACCGTACTGTTTTGTGCACAGTATGACAGCTATAACAGCTTCATCTTTTAATGCGTACCCTTAAACACTGGATTCCCAGCCGTCGGGACTTAATAAAAGCAGGCAAGAGTTTGAGCACGCTATAAACGCTGGTTACACGGACAATGACCTCACGCTATGTGAGATACGCTACGTCTGCCTCCTGTCTATCTTTCCCCTCACTGTCTGCCTGTCTGTCTGTCCGTCTGCCCTGGTTGTCCTCAGACATCTATGTCAGGGAGAGATTTAGACATAGGCACATAAACATACGTATCTGTGACAAGGCCATCAGTCATATCTTTATTTTTAAGGCTAGTGATTTGAAGACTTCCCCCTGACTAATGACCGTCTGCCACCTCTGACCACCTAACATTTTTAGAGTCTTGAATGATGCTGATCTCTACTATACTCTACTGGATGTGAACAGCAATTGCATGTGTTTTAATACAAAACGTGGGACCACACTGAATCTGCATGCATACATATATTAAAGGCTCTTTTGGGAAGGACTCTCCAACTTAAGCATTTAACAGATGTTTTTATTTCACCTATCAAATAGGAATAACATTACCAGAATCTCCATTTAAAGGGTTAGTTCACCCAATAATGAACATTTTATCTTTAATCAACCTCTCTCTTTAGATGTTCCAACCCAATAAAAATGTATTTGTTTGAAAACAGAGACATATGTTTGGATGAATGCTTATAACCAAACAGTTGCCAGGTTTTTTCAAAATATGTCATTTTGTGTATAACAGAACAAAACAATTATAAAATATTTTTTTCCACTATGTTACAGTAGTCATGTAAACAAATCTTAAACATCTCAAAGGTGAGGAAACGATAAGTAAAATCTCACTTCCAGGTGAACTATCCCTTTAACATTTTATCAGAGTTTAAATACACAGAATATGGGTTTTTTATTTTAAAAGTCTATTGAAAACGTCAGCAGATTCTATCAAGAGACCACCTTACTAATTTCTGTGGTTTAAGTGATATTAAGCTTGCTAATATTAATTAACATGTTATACACAACAAATGACATCACAGCACACTATTTTAACTATGTTATGTTTCTGTCTTGGTTTGTCTGTTGGCGTGTGTCTTGTGCACATCCTTGTACGTGTGATTGTGTGTGTGATCAACCAGCCCAGGCGACAGCAGGACCCCACCCCTGGCTCCAACATGGGCAACACTGACGATCACAAGATGCGCTAGCGGCATTCACCAAAGTGGGCAGGGATAGGGTAACAAGACCTCCATCACCACAGCAATCTCATCTCCAGACGCCTCGCTTATCATGGGACAGACCAAAGTCCACACCAGTGGGGATTTTCGGGTGGGATGTTCGGGAGGCGGGGTATCGTTGGTCCCTCTTTTAGCCTGGTGAAGGGGCTGGGTGGGTTGGGATGGGCTGGTATTGATATGAGTCAGAGATTCATTTGCATTTAATTCAGTCCCTTGTTCTACTTGGGATTTTTGCACTATGTGATACATTCATTTCAAGTCTCCTTTTGGTATGCATGGTTTTCCTACCTATGTTTGCTCTTGTTCCCCCTATGCAAGGCATTTTATTTTAATTTGTAGCCCTTTTGTAACGAAATGGCATTTTTTAATGTTTTATTCATATTGCGTGTAAAAGTCAGGATGTTTACTTTTCGTATTTTAACTTTTTCTCTATATAGACTTGTCTGTGCTTGAGCTTTGTAGGATACTAGTAAATGTTGTTAGCTAGATTTGTGCAGTAGAATAGTTGTTCTTGTATTTAGTAAGAGGACGGAGATGTTAGGGATAAAGAGATTTTTCTTAAAGAGATGTTCTGTGTCTTCCACGCTGTGTCTGTTACAATCAGTTGAAACGTGCTTTGAACCTAAACCAAACCGCAGGAAGTGAATATCCAGGTCAGTGTTATTCCGAGCGCGTTTCACACAAAATGAAGCCGAGATTGGTTTAAAACTGCATTGGTCTGCTTTTTCCCTATTCATGTTTTTAATGCCTTGACAGAAATTCAGGAGCTTTTCCTTTTTGCCCCATTCTAATTTAATTTAAGCTTTACAATCCCCTTTAGAAATTGCAGGTTACATTTATTTCTTAAAACAGAATTTTGGCAGCACAAAAAAAGAGCAATATGATACAAAGGATCTTCTTTTTGGCATATTAAGTACATATGTCTTCAAAATTGATAACATGCAGGTTTATGGTATGTTGAACAGTGTCTTTAAGACAGTGTTAAGAAAGGGTGGCTATACAGGATGTTATTTGTTACTGATAAGCATAAGGTTTAGTGGGAAAGGAATAGATTGCGTATTGAGAAGTGTCGATCAGAAATGGGAAAAAGCTATGATGATAATGGGTTTTCAAGAATTAAAATACATAAATTACATAACATGTTTATATGGCACAGTCAAAAAAAACGTAAGGCCTGAGGTTTTCATGTTCTGATGCATTCAGAAGGGATGGCCTACATCTAGCTTGAACCAAATATTCACAAAAGAGAGTTATTTATAAAGTTCACATTGTCTGTGTAGTATGGAAAAGCTCATCTTGGTTTATAAGAATGTCAAAGCTTTATAAAGTCGGACTGGACATTCAAACAGCAATGAATGGCCAGAGATTGAATACCAGGGCATATGGGAGTCTGAATATATTTTGCGGATGCCGGAGACAAAATCTGACCAAACGAGAGTCAATAAAACAGTCCCGCTTTCATTATTCTGTATAGAGGTGTGTCTTATGCTGTGTATCAAAGAAATATCCTTTGCTGGCCCTCCATTAGATTTTTGCTTTTCCCCTTTACTTAATGCAGGCATTAAGGCAAATACACACCAGGTAGTCGATGGCTCTTTTTTAAACGAGTGAATAAATAAAATGTTTATTTTCTTAATTGTGTTAAGTTATTGATGCAGGTATAACTCTGTTTCATTATCAGGTTCCGCTATGATGAAATGTGTATGTCTGTGTTGATATTGCTCATATTTTCCTCTGGGCCCCGAAGGAACTGTGGAGGCTTTTATATGGTCTTTGATTTGGGCTTTTTCTCTGTTGTTAATTGTAAGCGAGTAGGACTGTTAACTGAAGTGTTATGTTTGACTTGTTTCTTAATAAAATTGCTACAAATCGTATGATTGCATTGTGTGTGGCAGAACGACAAATTATGTTGTTGTTGTTTTTTTGTTTTTTTTAAATGATGGGTCTCCGACTTTTATTTTGAAAACGTCTCTTCGCGGTGCACTTTTATTACAGCAACCTCCGGCACGCCAGGTGGCGCAGTGTGATGACGTATGCGCAAGATGAACGACTTGAGTTGCTTAGGAACGAAATGCCAACGTGAGAAAGCGATTTTATAACATTTCTGGGTATCCAAAAGTTTGATATTTAGTTTTAATATCATAATTTGTACATAAACTGCTTTAAATAATGCATAACTTTGATGTTGTGAAGTGTATTTTACATATTTTGGAAACAAAAAACAAACAATATATTTGCATACAACCCCAAACTCTTTCTCTGCTACACTTTCAACAGTTAAAATCACATTTTTATACTATAACTTAAATTTAATACTCACAGAATGTACATTAATACTATTATACATCATGTTTTTACTACAAGACTTTGGCTGTAAATTAAAAACTGATCAATTTCCTGTCTTGGTTCATATTCAAACAGGATAATCAAAGATTTCTGCATTATCCTAAGTGAATGTTTTTATGGATAATATTTATAAGTGTATTACTTATGGTACTGCTGTTTTCTCTTTGATCTAAAGACTCCTTCAATTATATTAATAACATATTTCAACAATCTGTCTTATTTGTTCCCCTGCCAGCTTTGAACTGACATGATTTGTGCTCTTCAGCTTTTGGCCAGTAAATGTTAAAAAGAGAAATAAAAGCCTTTGATTCTTTGTTTTTCGTCTCTTACAAACCAGAATTTGTCTTCTGGGACGGAAGCTCAATTTAAATCCACTTCATCGCCTGCAGTCATGAGCTTTTATCATGATCACACAGTGGAAAGATCTTTCAGATTTCTAATACTGAGATGTTAAATTGTGTAACAATACAAACTATTTCATTTTGTTGTATGGCATAAAACAAGCATGAAGAATTGTATTATTCTTGATTATTATTTCTGCAGGACACCTAAGAAGATATTTAGAAGAAGGTGTGGTGACAGTTACCATCATTAGACATCATATCTTCTGGGTTCTGTGGACAAAGAAAATCATTCAGGTTTGAGATGACAAATGATTCAAGTAAATGGTTTTAAAGTTATTGAATGAAATATCACTTTACACATAATGATAATCTTACCATTATATTATGATTTCATTATTTCTTTTTAAATGTGTTTTTCATTTGTTTATGTTAACAAATACAAAGATTTGTTTTATTTACTTATATATATATATATATATATATATATATATATATATATATATATATATATATATATATATATAAAAAGTTAAAATGATGTTCTTCTGAAAGTAAGTGCTGTTTTTTAAGGTAGTGAATATTTGCCCTATATAAAATGGGCAACATTGGCACTGTACAGATCTTTATCTTTATACTTGGTGTATGTATATATAAAAAGTCAAGGTATCCCAGTGTTGGTCCTTTTATACATTATTAATATATCTTTTGAATATTACACTTTCAACTATGCAGACTAAATGTTTATGCATTCCAAACAGTAACCACTAGATGTCATTATATTAGTACTAATAAATAACCCAACCTTCTGCCATCTGTGATTGATGTGGTGCAATAATATTGAGCCAGAAGGTAAATCTGTTAATCAGTTGACCTAGACCTGAATAATTAAATCTCTTTTTTATCTGAATTGAAATGTAAATATGCACAATTCAAGAATACGTTTCAATTTAAAGTGAACTAAAATGTCTTATTTGTAATGAAAGGAGAAGTAACGCAGGCAGTTTTTGCTGCTCTCGTGTTAATCTTGAGTACCTCAAGTTTACAATCCAATAGTGTGTTGAGCACAGAGAACCTACATCATACGTCTAACTCGGTTTTTAACAAATGGGCCACGTTGAACATTACGTTTAACAGTCTAAAGCACTTAAAATGTATGTAACAGCGTGATATCTCTTCTTAGATATCCAGTAATATTCTTTCTACCACATGCTGTGAATAATCATACATGATACAACATGCGTTATTTGTGTTGCATCGCTCAGAACCTCACGTCTAGTTTAAAACTCGATACAGTCAGCAGGTCCTGATCCTTGTCATTCTTCTACCATGTGCTGTGTCTCTTGACGCCCCCAGAGGTCTAATACAGGAGAATGTTACCTGTGGGGAGGGAGTCTGTGTATGGGAAGTGAAGAGGTATTGATTTGCACTGAACCAAGCCTCCCACACAGGCAACCATAGATAGAGATAAGCTGGATTCTTGTATTCAGTTCAGTGGAAACACAAGGGTCAAAGCTTCATTTGTGCCTGTGTTGTGTCCATTTGACCAAACTGTAATGAGGTCCACTGACCTTGCTTAGTTGGTTGTTGGCATGTTGGTATTTGTGTTTGCATGTGGTAGAGTCCAAACTTACACTTACCTATAAAGGATGCATTATTGTCTGTGAATGCCTGTGTACACCATCAGACTGCAGTGTGTTTACTTTGTAAATACAGTGGAGCCAAAAAGACTAGATTGAGAATGAAATCTTCCACTTAAAGCTGGAAATAAACATTTTGTATATTTTTAAGGAAGGAAAAGGTTTGTGGTGTAAAATACATCCTGACATTGGCACTTTTAATGTGATTTTCTTGCTTCCATTCAGGCATGCTTGAAAACCATATACTGTATTGTAATGTATAAAGTCGAGAACATTATTATTACACCTATTTTTTCCTATAGTCCTTAAAGTTGAGTCAACTTGAATGACTTTCAGATTTTCTTCAGAACACAAAAGAAGATAATTTGAAGAAAGTTGGTATCGTAACAACGTTCATCGTATGGACACACAACCAATGCAAATGAAGAGGTGCCAGTTACCAACACTTTCAAAATATCTTCTTTTGCATTCTGCCGAAGAATCATTCCTATGGTTTGTGTTGTTGTATACAGTGGGAAAGTTTGATGAAAATGAACTTTGTTTGTTTGTTTGTTCTGCTTTTGAGCTCTGCTTGGCCTCTGTTACTGCAGGGCTCCTATTTCTGAGAGCTCTAAGTGGCTCTTCATGCTAGTGGCTGGGCTGGCAAGGCCCTCAGCAGACCCTCCTTATTCTAGTCTTGGCAGCCACCCATAGTTCTCGCTCACTGGCTTCCTAATTTAGTAACGGAGGGTAAAAATATGCACTAACGAACAGGGTCTGGTATGTCAGGCTGGCGTCCAAAGGGGAGAGTAAGAAAGAGGGGGCGAGCGAGGGGGTGGAGAGGTGGAGCTTTAGAAGCAAGAATTCCAGGAGATGGCAGTACAGCAATGCCACAGCACAGGAATTTCATTGTATGTGTGATCATAAAGTGAAAGTAGTCATAACACTGTTAAACTAAAAACAAAAAAGACTGATGTGTATACAGAGTAGAAGTGCTTCAAATAATGTTTTTATGGAAAATGGGCTTCATTTTGTCTTGTTTTTCAAGACAAAATGTAGGAAAATCCACTGTAGTTAACAAAAGTAATATTTAAAGATAGGGCTGTCCTTACAGAGCATTAAGGGGTCAGTTTGGTTATTTAAAATTTAATTACATTATTTGAAAAGATGTGAAACATGTTCAAATCATGTGCATTTGAACAATTATCAAAAAATAAACTCCACTTATCATTTTTATTAAGAAATTAGATCTTAATATAATACAGCTAACAAACAGAATAAAAGTATGATTTTTAAAAATGGTAAAATCTATTTTTGCAAAAATACTATATTATATATATATATATATATATATATATATATATATTATTATTATAGAATATTTTACAAATCTGGGATGTTTTGTAATTGTGAAATTAAACTTTTTTTGACCCTGACCATGTTAATATTTTCACCCCCAAATTCTATCTGTTTCTTTCCCCAATTGTATATTATTTATTCATCAAAACACAGCACAGGATATTTTGAAGAATGCTTGTAACTAGCACCTTATTCACTTGCATTTCTTTTTCCAAAGCTAGTAGGTGCTGCTGCTGTTTGATTTCAAACTTTCTTCAAAATATCTCATGACGACGGAAAGTAAATAACACAACTTTTTCATATTTTGGTCAACTTTAACTTTAAATAAAGCTAAATCATTATCTTGTTTATTTTTAGCATTTCAATAGAAAAGATTTTCAATGTTAATTTGGAAAAATAAATAATAAATACTTTTTGCTTGTGGTCTATCAAATTTTACAGTTTACGGACTAAAAACTTACAATAAAAGTTGTCAGACTATTGCATTATTTTTTAATATTTCCGAGAGCCTTGTGTTCCTGAGATGCCGACATCACCGGTGTCATTCACACTACTGTCACATGTTAGTGGTCTCTCTCTCTCTCTCTCTCTCTCTCTCTCTCTCTCTCTCTCTCTCTCTCTCTCTCTCTCTCTCTCTCTCTCTCTCTCTCCTGGACTGCATGACGTGCATGTGGTTCTGTTTATCTTACAAATAGCCTATTTTGCATAAATGTGTTATTCAGATGAAAGATCTGAAAGGATCTTTTTTGCAGATGTTTCTACAAAAGCAGTCTATGCTATTATCAGAATTAAAACACAATTAAATGAAGTTTTCAATGTGCACGGTATAAAAACTTTATATATTGAGAAGCCTCTGTGCATTTGTGTTTGTAAAAGTAGACTCAGATTCAGAGAGTGAGAAGAGGAGGGGGAGATGGTGGTCAGAACGTGTGTGTGCATACATGTGCATGCATGTTTGTCCAGCCTTGTTTGCACGAATGTGTCTGTGTGTGTGTGTGTGTCTGTGTGTTCAGGATTTTCTCAACCAGCATGTGAGGCAGGTCTGTCTGAGACCTCAGGCTGGGCTGGCTGTGTTTGCGGGCTCTGAGTCATCCAGTCACGTCTGCATAGCCGTGAGAGAACGGAGGAGACAGGCAGCTGACACAGTGCCTCGGGAGCCTCCTTTGAGGCACGAGACCCTTAACTGGTCCTTAAGAACTGCTCTTGAATCTTAAACTCACATCGTTCCTCTGAGGAACAGACGGGGGTTAAGTCTTCATGTGTTTGCTTTTGTTGGTTATGTCATCTTGACCCTTGACCTTATGTGTGGGCTGTTGAATGAAGTCTGCACTTTCAGAACAAATTAATTAGTCATTCCTGTAATTTTCGCATCTTATATCATTATGTGAGTGTGTCTCTTGACCCTGAATTAAGCTTATTGATCCATTGACCCAGGTAACTAGTGTAAGTGTGGTGAGGTCATCTTCAAGAGTGGATGATCTTAGTGTGAACTGAATGACCTACAGCAGGTAAAGAATTCAGCATTGCTTTTAAGGACATACAGTGGTCACCATGTTATTGGATGTTTAGTTGAAGTGATAGTTCCCCCGATAAATTAAATTTCTATTGGAAAACACAAAAGAAGATATCTTGAAGATTGATGGTAAGCAAACAATTGGAGTATAGTATCTATTCACTTCTATTGTACAAACATGAAACCAGTGCAAGTTGAAGTGAAGTGCCTTACATACAGCCGAGTATGGTGACCCATACTCAGAATTCTTGCTTTGCATTTAACCCATCAAAAGTAAACACACACAGCAGTGAACACACACACCAACCGTGAACTCGCACCCGGAGCAGTGGTGTGCTTTGGTGCCTTGCTCAAGGGCACCTAAGTCAGTTCCGGCCCAAGACTTGAACCCACAACCCTAGGGGGTTAATAGGTACCATCATTGTTTGATAACAAACATTCTTTAAAATATCTTCTTTTTTGTTCTATAGAAAATTTTCTCAAATTAAATTTAAATACTTAAAACATTTCCCTTAAATGCAGGATTTTCTTTATCTTCTTAAGAATATAAAAAGTAATTTTTTAAAAGAAGATATTGACTAAATAGAAGTGCATTTTAAAAAACATCTTATTTTTTTGTTAACAGAACAACGACATTTTGACACAACTTCTGACTAAAAAAATACGAAAGAATTTTAAATTTCAAAGCAATTTTTGTCTTGACCAGAAAACAAACACTTGACACGTAATTACTATACGGCTTCTTTGAATAAATTCTGGGGACTTTCTACTGCTGCTTAACTAGCCGCTACTACTCAAGTCTTCCTCTGTTAAACACTTCTGCCTACAGAAGTTGAATCATAATGAAACCTGGCCTTACTCGGTTTGACTTGCATTGAGGGATAGTGATAAACCTGCGGTTACCACACAGTTGTCACAACCTCAAAAAAGTGTTGAAGAATTCCAACCACATGTGATGGCACAGAGAGAAGATACAAAGACATAACATACTAAATAATATGGTGGCGATGAGCTATATTATTAGTACTGAAAGCTGTTTCATTATTTCAGCTAATATAAAATGTGTGGCTGTGACACAAGGGACCTGACTTCAGTACGCCCTGTGTCAACCGAGGCAGCTCGATAAACATTTGCTGTGTCTCTGTAGGTGTAAAAACATCTCAGAGCACAACTTTACCAGCTAATTTCTTTCCGTCCCTTTTCTGCTCACACAGTGACATCTTAAATTGGCCATTCAGAAAGAGTTGCTTGACTGACGGTGACACCATCATTCACAGTTTGTTTGGTAGCAAAAAAAGCAGAAAAATTTAGATATGGGACTTGTGATAAATTAATGAACTCAGCCAATAAGATTAACACTATATCACATTTCCAGTTTATCAGACGGTAAGTGAACTCTGTAAGGTCTGTTTGTACTTAATATGTGACATAAACTTTTACAATTTAAGACTGTGATGATATTTAGTCATTAATATAGAAAACATTTCTTTTGAACTTTCCCTAAATTGTGTGCATTATTTAACAGCATCATGTGAAAGTAAGTGCTTTTCATTCATCTATTTAGAGGTGCATTTAAACTTATGAACTTAGAAATAATGGTTAAAGAACTTTTAAACATAGCATTAACAGATGTCTCTGTAAATGATCCGTATTTATGTTCTACAGTAATTTTGCAGATATTACGTGCTGAAGAAAGGTATTATTTTCAAACATTCACCTTAATGCTCCCTTATCACGTGATGTATATAAACACATCTGTTTCTAATTTTCACATAAGCACTAACTGATGTAATGTATTATACTGGTATAATACTGTATGAACAGTCTAGTTTTGTGGATTGATTTTATTTATTTACTTGTTTTGCACTAAATTGATAGTTCACCCAAAAATGACTTTCTTCCACAGAACACAAAAGAAGATATTTTGTACTACAAAAATACAATACAGGTGAAAGATTTACCAACATTCTTTGAAATATCCTATTTTGTGTTCTGCAGAAGAAAGAAAGCCACACAGGTTTAAAACGACAATAAGGTGAGTAAATGATAACACAATATTTGTTTTGGGCAAAAACTTATGGTTGAGCTTTTCGGGACACATAATGGACTTACTTATGTATTCATATTTTCCAACATTTTATCATAGTTTTAAACTCCGAAATTGATTTAATAAAACAAATAGAACTATGGTTATTATTTTAAAACTGAAATAAAACAAAAAAGGTAAAAATAATTTTATAACGATCATCTTTTGTCTAAATTGACAGAAATGTTTCCTGTCATTTTTGCAAGAAGCTTCTTGAAATGCTTTTGAAAAATGATTTAAGTGTTCCCTGTCTATTCTTTGCTTCTATTAGCTGTTCTTCAATACTCAGCAAAGTAATGTTTTTGAAAAGTAAAAAGTGTATGTGTTAAACTCATTTCAGTTGTGGGGTCAGTTAAGGTGGTTAGAGAGATTTACTTGTAAACAGAAGTTTGCAGGATCAAATCCCAGCGCCAAGTCTCCTTGAGCTAGTCATCTTACATCTGTTTGCTCTGCAGTGATAATTGACTACTGCATAATACTTATATGTTGCTTTGGACTGCAAAATGAATAAATGTTAATGTAAATTTAAGACATTTAGGCCAACAATTTTTCTTTTTGATTGAGAAACATATCCCTCAAGTGTATGTATAAAAGTTTGGACAATTTAAGAGTTTTGCAAAGAAGTCAAATCATAATGCTGGCGCCAAACTTTTTTTATAAAGTCTTGATATCCGCTTGTACAGTACAGTAGGCATTTCAGATGATGTTGCAAGTGTTTTCATATTTTCCAACATTTAGTTTAACAGCCAGTAGATATCCCTACTTGTATTACTTTACCAGAATTCAGAGCAGTTCAAGCAAAAGCATCTGGACATAAGAGCCTTATTTTCTGGCCTTGAAAATAACAAAAAATGTGTTAGGAAACTCCTGATCTGACCTGGTATCACTTCACCAATCCCCTGTTCCGTGTCTATCTCAATCTTATGGTTATTCATAATGAACTGCGACCAAATTTTGGAAAGAGAGAGCAGTTAGTTGGCTGTAAAATTGCATAAGTGGTTTAACACTTCAACAAAGGTGGCTTATTCTGACTCGCAGCACGTATGCTAATGCGTTCGCAGCTGCCGCTCTTCTGATAAAGACTGTTATTCACAGAGAGAGTATGCAGCGTTTCCCCTATGTTTTAAACAAGGTGTTTATGCAAGTGATGGGGTAAGAGGAACAAAATCAGCCACGGGCTGTCACCAACCCTGCCAGGCTGCTCCAAGTAATGGTTTCGATAGCTACAAAGAGATAAGCTGTATTTTCATTCCATTCCAGCTTCAAAGCTTTACGACAGTCCAAACTTGAATAATGCTTTACGTCGCCCAAGTCTTCACTAGCTTACGGTGGTGTTTATCTCCTAAACCATATCCAAAAATTTGAAACATAAGCGGAGAACAAATACCCGATTCTTTACATACCAAAGCTTCTAACTCTGTCTTTCCGTTCGTTTGAGAAAAGATTACGGAGAGCTTTAGAGGAACTATTGTCTTACAGAACTCCGACAATGGTGCTGTAAAACAGACTCAATGTTTTGTTCTCTCTCGGTATGTAAATGCTCTTGTAAGAACATGCTCGGAGACGCTCACATGTTAACGTGTTGTCAGCAAAGCGACGGTTGTTTACTGAAGCAGGTCTTTGTTTTGTAAGAGCCAGCCATATGATTCTGAACCTCAGGCATGTCTAGCAGCTTCAGCAGCTTCCCCTTTGAGTGTTTGCCGCTTGTCTTAATCCCCGCCACAGGCTTGCGTCCAGGAAAAAGTGCAGGTCAGTTCTCTGTCCTCAACGCACCCTGGCCCCCTCTCATGGCCCTGTATCGTTTTAGTGTTAACCGCAGGCAAATGTGAGCGATGCTATAAGGAACCAGGAATTCACAGTTTATTGTACTTGTTACTCGCCGAAAGCACTCCATCAAGATGCCATCAGAGCAGCTCATAGAGGTTCATTTGTTTTGCCCGGGCTGTGGAAATGTGCTGGAATTTTCTTCAAAAATAAAGATCTTTTCCTCATGCTTTTCTATTCGGGTGACTTTTTTAACGTTCTAGGTTTACTCTCGGTTTGTTTAAAAAGATCTGAAGGTGAGATTAGGGACTCCTATGCATGGCAGCAGAGCCGAGTGGTGTTACCAAGGAAATGAAGCATTCTCCAAGGTAACAAATTAACCTAGACTCTTGAGAAAACATGTTTTTTTCAGTTAATATACCAGGTCTGAGAAACAGGCAGTGAAGAATGTATAGCTACCTTTAAAAAATCAACTCTCCATGAAATTAAAACGGACTGTTCTTCTTTTTATGAAATATTCTTGTGTTTAATAAAAATGATTTATCCATGTGTTTAATTTATTAAAATTCATTGCCTTCACAATCTTGAATTTTTTATATTATTTCTTGGCCAGGATTTCAGAGACATACTCTGGAGGAAACCAATGAAATAAAAGGTTAACCAGAGAGTTATGTAAGTGTTCAGGTTTTGTCCAGGAAATTTATGGACACGTATGGTCATGCAAAATCCGAAAATCTCCACCTCAATTTGCTGTCCATTTCTTGTGATGTTTGTTAACTTCTTTTTTCTAAAATGTTATGTACCGACCCCGTTTTTAAGCTAAATGTGATATTTCCTCTCGATCAATAAGGATTTGTTCATTTCAATCCAACATGGCAATGTTTTGAAGTGTTCGTCTGCCTTTCAAAATGAGTTCTTTAAACATTTGCGTTTTTTTTTTTAATATTGATTTAGAGTCCATGATATCTTTTTTAGCGTGTTATCTTTTTAGTTTTTTTTTTTAAAGAAGGAGGGATTTGTAGTAGTTTTGAAAAATTACAAGCTTTGAATATATTAATATTTCTACAATCTACAATATTTAACAATCATAGTTTAACATGTTCAGACTAAGCCAACGGACAATTTTGACAGGATAAATTGAATATAAACAAATTGTATGGGTCCATGTAAAAACATTTGGCGAAAAAAGTTGCGCCTTCCAATTAAAACAACCTTTTTTCTTTTTACTGGAAACCAACGATTCAAGTAGAGATGATCTCCAGATCTGCTTCACAGGGACTTTGAAGTGATAGTTCACAAAAAGTAACATATCGGTCATCATTTCCACACCCTGTCATTTTAAACTTATATGACTTTGTTCTGCAGAACACTGGAAAAAAATACCAAATGCTTCCCTCACCTTCAGTGAACAACCATCAACTGTTCACACCCGTGTGATGCTGCAGTTGGATGCCGTTGCATTTCTTTTAAGTCACGTGTCTAGCAGGTAAGACTTCCAGGCTTAAAGTGTGCCTGGGGTTCTCTGACCTTTTCTGCTCCTCTGCTGTGGTGCTGGATGTGTGCTGAAGTTATGTGATGCAGAGGTATCAATAACAGAATAAAGGGGCCTCCCTGCTGTAGGGCTGCTATTTGGGTCATGGAAGCTCTCTACGGACGGGCGGAGATTGATGAGGAGCACGGGGGAAAGCGCCCAAGCCCTAGCTCCAGCGTCACAAATTCACAGCCAGGCTCCCTGCACGCTCTCCGCCAGCTCCCCTCCAGCAGCACACAGCCTGACGCTCTCTAAACGTCCTTCACGTTACCCTTGTTTTCTGGGCCTGTGAAATCTGCAGGGCCTTCCTAGAAAGCTTGGTGGGGTATGTTCCTGTGCAGTGTCGCACATGTGCCTCAATCTCTTCCTCTGTTTCTTAGAGACTGCTCGAATGGGGCAGTAAATGTAAATAATTGCATTGTCTTAAGGGACTGACCAGAGGCCGGGCTGCAGGACCATAAAAACATAGCCAGATCTTTGTGTCAATATCTGGAGATGCAGATGACACCACACACTTTTTGGGACTACTGAGTTGCTTTCCCAGCACGTTTTGGAAAATTATCGTTCTATTTTTAGGGTTTAATTTTGCTTGGCGGCAATATGACAAGTAAGCAGAAGCCTCTGCCAATTAATAATTGATATTCATAAGCCAAGTTTTAAAATTGGGTTCCCCCACTTTGATATCCTTTGGATGTGGATGCATCTAAATTGTTAACTTATATGGTCGATCACCAAATATAAATAAAAAGTCATCACTTTTGCAGTGGCATGTCATTGCTGTGTTAGCCTCTTTCTTCTGGAGCACAAAAGAAAATGCCGGAGTATTTTTATCTCTATTTAACCAATGTTGTTTTGTCACCAACATTCTTCAAAATATCTTCTTTTGTGTTCTTCAGGGGGGAAAAAGTAGTCATAAAGGTTTAAAAAGACTATATCTCTTTGAATAATTGTAACTGGTAGGTTTATTATTATTATTATTATTATTATTATTATTATTATTATTAGAAACCGTTATGATTCAAGGTTAAAAAATAATGTTACATTTTGCAGTGAACATGAAGAGCATAAAGAAAAGTATTTAGAAAAATGTCTCTGCAGTTTTTTTGTCCTTTTACTTGAAGTCAATAAGGGCCAATGTTGTTTGTTTACAGACATCACTCACAATATTTTCGTTTGTCATATAGGTTTGAAATGACATAAGAGTGGGTAAATGGGTGAAATTATTATTATAATTTTTTTTAATGAACTATTTTTATTACTGAACTACTGCTTGTGTTTATCCTAAGCTTAATGTCCAAATAAATGCATGACACCTGTCCTGAATGTAAGATTAACTTTTTATTACCGTATTACTTTTAAAGCTGCCTCCTCAATAATCTCCTCCCCAGCAGAACTCGGAATCAGATTGATTTGATTTATATATTAGACGATATAAACTTAAGATCTGTCTCTCCATGGCAACAACATGAACTCTACATTGAGCTTTCTTTTAGTGTTGTGTTCTTCAGATCTTAGCAGTGAAAAATCTTGGTTGTAACATTACCATCATTCTTCTCGCACATCTCAGGTGGTCTTCTCCTTAACTCGAGCGTACCTCACAGTTTTTGGATGGATAATTGTGTGCAAAACCGCTGAGAAGTGCCTGTGCTCACACGCTGAGAAGTTCAACAAAACACCCTCAAATGAAACCGATTCCTCATCTCCAGAGGTGTTTTGGTTGGACAGATGTTTTTCTGTCAGGATGAATATTATGGTAGAGGCCTATCAGAGGGATACATTTGAATTAGGCGCCCTCTGTGCACTGAGTTTACTTGCAGGGTATCAGTGCTTTGCGAGTCTCCGCCAGACACTTGGATCTAATTTTATGGCTTTTGAGATGGAAAAATCTGTGCAAAGGCTTTTCTTACTCTCCATCGTGAAGAGGGAGAGTGAAAACAATGAGAAGGGGAAATCGAGCTGGTAGAAAACATCATAAGTCATGATGTAGTGGAGGAGCGAGAGGGATCGTGTGAGGCAGGTCGTGACAGATGAGTGTGGGGAAACTGGGTTTGTCTCTCCAGAAGGGCAAAGCAAGTCTGATTGATTGGAGCGTCTTACCAAAGGCCTCATGCCCAAAAGTGTTCCGGAGGCATCTCACAAATGTTCTGTTAATCTGTAGAGAAGCTTTGAAACTGAAATAACTAAGAGTAACAATACTACGGAAATTTATGATCATTCTATAGAAGTAAAAGTCCAACTTTATTGTAAAGTGTTACTATAAAAGCTTTTAACAACAAGTAACTAAAGCCACCAAAGTACAAACAAAACTGAAAATCAGTTTCTTTCACAGACCTGATAGAAAATATTGTGAAGAATGTTGGTAACTGAACAGCAGAGAACAAGGCAAGAGAATAAGGCACATTGCTGCTTGTTTACCAACTTTCTTCAAATTATTTTGGTTGTCTTCGGCAGAAGTCTCTCACCTTTGAAATGGCAAATGGATAAGTCAATGATTATACTACTTTAGATGGCAATAAATTAAAATTATGCCAACATTTTGTTATATTTAGGGCAGTAAAACAAGTAATCACATCCAGAATAAAAGTTTGTGTTAACATAATTTCTGTAGGGGGGCATAATAATTTTGTATTTTTAAATACATACACATCTCTTAATATCTTTAAGTAAGAAATGTAGTTAAAAACATTTTATATAAAAAACAAATATTTTTTTTCTTACATCACACTGTTAATGTTTCTCATTATGCTCCAAAAGATCATCTTTTTTTGGTGATAAAAAATTCTGATTATGAACCCAGTTCTGTAACGCTTTACAATTTTTCTTGAAATTGTCAAGTCTTAATCCTTCCGCTTCCAATTCTTTCTCTCTGTTCAAGGTGTAAATGTATTCAGCTCTTTTCCCCATCGAAACATGTGCATGCTGCCCTTTGCTTAGCGTGAAGCTGTGAGTCACATGTAGCTGCAGATCTGATGGTAAGCTTAGCTGACGTTAACACATGTGACATAAGCCCCTGGTGTATGGACCTCTGCGGGGTCACGTCCACAACTTGACTTCAAGCGCTTTCGTTGCGCACGGGGACGTAACTGTTTGCGCTTGTGATCTCATCCTCACAGGCGTTCTGTAGACCTATTGATTATGAGACCATATTGATTTAGACATCTCTCATTTATTTTTAAACGCCCACCGTTGCCCACTCACATTAGAATACATCAGCATTACAGTAATGTGCTCAAAAGGTTATGATTTAAAGTCTGATTATTATGTTTAATCTTTGAAATCCTTCTTGATTGCTATAGAGTTCTGCTCCTGGCTAATGACCTTAGTCCATCTATGGCGTATCTATAGCACCCTTTAAAACCTTGAATTTTAAGAAGCCACAGCTAGTTCATCCATTAGGCAAAGTGAGATTTGCAGCTTGTGAAATTGGTTTGAAACCTGATGTGAGTTGCTATATTCGAAATGGAATCGTTCCTTTTCACCGTCTGTTTGCACGCCACACAACGCTTCCAAACCATACACACTGACATGATCATGATACTCCATTCAGATGCTTCTCTGACTTCAAGGATTGGCTCGCCCTAGAAAATCTATTTACTCTGAACGTCTCCAGCGCACGTGGGTTATGAGATTTTGGTCTACAACATTCTCCTGCTCGCTTCTCGGGGGGAACGGGGGCGCTTGTTAAATAGGTTGCTTCCACATTGTACTCTAAATCCACACTCATTCTGTTTGAAGCAACTTCAAACAAAAGCGTGAGTCAACTACAGTGAGTTGATTTTTTGTTGCGTGCCAGCCATGTGCATGGCATATGCTGCTGGTATGAGGTGAAGAGGTGGTGTTTTGCGAGATTAGCACAGGTAGACTTCCGGTCAAGGTCTGAGGGGGCAAGGCATTTGAATGGCATGTGATGTCAGCAAAGTAAGAAGAAAATGAAAATGATTCAGATGTGAGTGGAGCTTTGCTACTTGAAGAAAAGCATTTGTGGCTGTGAGTGTTCTCCTCGGAGATGGACAGCTGCTGTAAAATAATCATAAAAAGCCTTTTCTTGACCAGATGTGAGGCAGAGGTTATTCTGGAGAAGAAGGATTGAATTGAACTATTTAGAGTTTTGATGGCGGAAAATGTAGGTGTATGAAGGGTTATCTATACTGAAACGAATAGGCTTTTTTAAAGAATAGTTTTTTGAAAGTAAGGAAAGTGAATTCTCACATCAATAACGGTACATATTGCTCATAAATAGACATATAAAAAAATTATAATAAATTTGTGGTCAATGAGGAGCCACCCGTTTTCTCTTTGTTGTAATATTGCTTTTTAAATCCAACAAAGTGTGCTGTCTCTCAAAAACTTGATCTTGTCACACCAATAACATATTATTATCTTATTTATAATTATTTATTTATAAAAAATCTGTAACATTAGAGCACAATTTATTCTTTTATTATAAAGGAATTTTCAATAGTAATATTCGTTTTTCATACAGTTGAACAGTTGTTTTTCTGCACAGCATTAAATTACATGTTAACATCATTTTGGCTTTATTTTTGATTTTGACACAAATCACCGTCCAGATTGTTTGTTTGTTTGTACTTTATCCATTTCCACCCATTAAGGTCATGTTGTGAACAATGAAAGGCAGGAATTCTGTGACTTGAATGTTTCTGCTAGACCTCTCAAATTAACGGCACACATTTCTTCAGCCAACAATACATGATTGTAATATTATAAAACGCTCCTACATTTTTTACAGTCAATTACTTTCCCATCCCGATGTCTTTTAAGCAACGCCTGACTTGCCTCCTTGGAGAGAATGCCCCTGCCCCCTTGGCACGACACTAAATCTGACAACCAAGTGATAATAGTCCAAAACGTCCCTATTATGGCCTTTCATTTTTATCCTCCTCAGATTTTATGTAACACCAGAGGCAATGAAGCATCTAATTGCTTTACCTTCACCTCATGAGAAATAGCTCGGCTTGAATATACAGTTTCACAGCACCCTCCCCGCTCATTGCTTGTCCACCAAAGCATATCGTTTTCTCAGGCCCTGGATGAACCGCTGCCATCCTGAGCCAGGATAATTGACTGCGTGGCTTAACAGCTTAATGGAGACGGCGATGGGGAGGGGATGCGATGGCGGTTACTCACGCAAAACTCGCCGAGCTTTGCTCTGTAGCGCGCTACAGGTCGTCCTACTTTGTGTTGCTGAAGGGGAGCGAGCTGGGAGAAGGCACAGAGATGGGGAAGATAAGATTTCACAGTGAGATGGCTTGGGATTTTTCCCAGGGGTCTTTGCCTGTGGGATACTAATGAGCCTGATATGCTAATAGGGGTGGAGCTTTCCAGCAGTCTTTCCTCCTCCTCCATCTTCCTGTCCTTGTCAACCTTCCCCAAAGCCTTGGACTTCAAAGGCATGCATATCCGTTCTTTCTCGCGCATTTGCATTTGCTATCCACCGCTTCTCTTGTAAAATGAGATGTCTCTACAACAAACATTGAGTCAGCAGTTTAGTGTTTGACATTTAGCGGAGTATTAGCGAGTATTTCACGCCTCCTGTCCTCTCGGTTGTAATTAGGGTGTTGAGGTATTACACGCGTACAGCGCTTCAGAGGGGCATCACGGGGAACATCATTAATGGACACCTGGAGATGAACAGCTTGTGGTTGCTGCTCGGTGTGACCCTGGGCTCGTAGAATCAAATGAGTTGACTGATGTTGGGGGATAATTTGTCAGATCTGGGGCATTCCCAAGAGCTGCAGTTTGTCTCCGTTGACAACTGCGCTCACCTGAAGGGCTACTCATCCTGTGTATGCAGTAATGTGATCGCACGCTAAAGGAGACTGATGTCCTCTGCTGTGACTGCCCTAGTGTCCTCTACATCGTCCTCCAATTGTGTCTTTATTTGAGCACTCGCTCACACTTATACCTCCTTGAAAAGATGAAAGTTATATCACAATATTTAACATGTGCAACTAAGAATATTTTTTCGTTTTTGTTAGGTTTTTTTCTGTGTGTGTTACTTTTAGGGTTGATTATTGGTTTATCAATTCATCATTAAGAAAGCTGATGTTTTTTGTATTAGCCAAAAAAAATTCAGTTTCAATAGTTATAAAGTCACTAAAATACAGAAAAACAAAATAAAAATCAAACACAAAGAGTATATGGTGAAGAATGTACCTGAACAGTCATTGCAACTATAATCGAAGTGAAAAGGCGAAATCGCAGTTTCGTTGCCAACATTCTTCAAAACATCTTCTTTTGTGTTCTGCAGAAGAACGAAAGTCATAAAGGTTTAAATGACGCAAAGGTGATTAAATAATGACATACATTTTTAACTGTCACTTTAAACACAAATGTAGTGGTCAGTTAAGAGCTTAACACAACTTAAAATACACAAAAAACATTAAATGTTAAATAGCTTAACATGAACAATGTGTATATACCGCATAACTACTAGACGATTAGATATATTTATATAAATTAGATACTTCAAATAATCTGTGTTCATAACTCTCTTTGTTTTACCTTTAAGCTTATTATAATCATTTACATTTACATTTGGTCATTTAGCAGACGCTTTTATCCAAAGCGACTTACAATAGTCGAGGAGACAATGAAGTGGTAAATAGCCGATACAACAATAGGTGAACAAGTGCTACAACAATGCTACCAAGTTACACAGAGAGAGAAGTTAAATTTTTTTTATTTATTTATTTATTTATTTTTTGATAGAGTGAGTAGGTTAGAAAAGAAGTGAGTTAGTGAGTTAGGTGTAGCCGGAAAAGATGAGTTTTTAGGAGTTTTTTGAAGATAGAGATATGGTCTGACAAGCGTGAAGCCAGAGGCAGATCGTTCCACCATCGAGGAACTGAAGCAGAGAACGTTCGAGAGAGAGATTTCTTACCCTTTTGAGCTGGTACCACAAGTCTCAGCTCATTTGCGGAGCGCAGAGATCTTGAGGGCCTATATCTTTGCATTAGTGAGTTAAGGTAAGTGGGTGCTGAACCGGTGGTGGTCTTGTAGGCAATGAGAAGACATTTAAATTCAATGCGAGCTGCTACAGGAAGCCAATGTAGTTTTATGAAGAGAGGTGTTACATGGGTCCTTTTTGGTTCCTTGAACACCACTCTTGCCGCTGCATTTTGAATCATCTGCAGAGGTTTAGTTTTGCACATCGGGAGTCCAGCAAGCAGCGCATTGCAGTAGTCTAGCCTGGACAGGACCAGAGCTTGAACCAGGATTTGTGTGGAGTGTTCTGTGAGAAACTGTCTGATCTTCCTGATGTTGTAAAGCATGAATCTCCAGGATCTGACAGTCGCGGCAACATGATCTGTGAAGTTGAGCTGATCATCGATGATTACTCCCAAGTTTCTCGCAGACCCGTAGTCAAGATGTTGCGGTTCTGAGACTTCACCTCCCCACGAAACCTTGAAGGATCTACCCGAGAGGTAGGATACGAACCATTGGAGAGCCTTGTCGGAGATTCCCATTTCCTTGAGAGTCGAAAGGAAAATACTGTGGTTAACAGTGTCAAAGCAGCGGATAAGTCTAGCAGGATGAGAACATTTGTTTATTAAACTGTTGTGTGAAATTTAATGTGAAATGTCAACTTGACTTATGTTAAGATAAGTAACAAAAGCAACTTTTGCAGACTTGTTTTAACAGAGAGGGATATAGAGACAGAAGATACAGAGTGCAACCTTAAATTAAAATGTAATTACCATTCTAATCAAATTTTAAGATTTTTTTACATTTTTGGTAAATGTCAGATATTTTTAAATGTTTTGTTTGTTTTAACTTTAGAGCTTTATAAATGACTAGAAATAAATGATAGAACCTGTTTTGAACAGATATTCTGTCCCCTCTAGTTGTGGCACGATGTGACACAGTAAATGCCTTCTGGTGCAGACAGTGTGTATGTTTTAATTTAATTTCAGTATAGGAAAGAGCATTTTGAGTTTGTAATAAAATGAACACGAATTAATTCTCCATAAATGGATTTTGAGGAGTTGCACAGACAACTCTACACATGTGAGGGTTGTACCTTCAATAATGTTTGCTCGTTCAAATGTTAACTTCAGTTTAAGCAGGATATGAGAACCGTCCCTCTACTTACATCTAATAATCTACTTGAGTGTTTTTTGATCAGCGTTCAGTGGCTGGAGAACAAAGTGAATAAGAGATGATGCTGTATGAAGGACACATGGATTCAACAGGATGCACATGGAACAGAAATGCAGAAAGCCTTGTGTTTTGGCTCAGACACACATCCTCTGGAAACGAACTGTGATCATATGCGTCCCAGTCCTAACAACAATGGAATGATGTCATCCGTTAAGTTTTGGAACAGTACCCTTAACAGCAAATTGCCCTGTTCATTGCCCTTTGACCTCCCTTTTAAATGAACCATTAAGCATAATTTGATATAAAAGATATAAAATAGTCCGCTGATGTAAGCGTAGATGTTTTATAACGGAATTGAAGCGCACTTCAAATTTAGTACATTTTCACACTCACGAACCACCTATAATGCTCCATTGTTGCTCATATAAGTTGAAAAAAGAATATTGCATTTGGTGTGATTTTTACATTCCCTTTAGGCAACCATCCCAGCACAGAATAAAATAGCATGAAATGAAAACACCGTACAGTTTTTGACCACATGTTGCCTCAATACGGGTTTTACAGGTGGCAGATAGTAGATCTTTGGCCACGGTGCTGGTACAGTGGTCTTCTGTAGCCCGGCCAACCAGAAGGAACTCATTATGGTGAAACATCTCATGTTTTGATGGGAAAAGGCTGTCTGGAAACACATTGAATGGTAATTTCTTTCTTAATATTGTCTGGTTTTGTGCGACGTGCTGGTCAAGATGTAGAAAGTGCAATGCATTATAACTCTGTTGATACTTTTAGTTTCTCTCCAGGAAATGTCATTCATTAGAGACGGTTTAAGTAATCTTTGGGTAAGACACATCTTAAGACCTTCAGTTGAAAGTTTTTGCACTGTATTATATTTGCATGTGAAAGATGTGTTAAAGCTTTCAATGAGCGGGAGTCTCACAATAATATTGTCCATTGCCATCATCAGGTGGCTCCCGTGGTGTCCACTGGGATATCCATGTTTACCACCCTCCACCCAAGGCTCTTCCCCACTGAGAACTGCACCCAACAATGGTGAATCCCCCTTGATTCACACGCTCACGTAAACAACCTGCGGGCTGCACTTCCTTTCCCCAGACTGTCCCATTCCTCCGAAGAACGCCTCAACCGAGATTTATCCAGTTAGAATTGAGTGACCTTTTCTTTAGGAAAAACTTTTCGAACTTTTAACTCGCTGCACTTTTTCTTCCATCATACGAACTTCTCTGCTCTCTGTCAGCGACCAGACGCGAAGAAATCCGTTCTTTCAGGGATAACGCACGAACACGGTGACTGCACACACGCAAAGCTGCACCGTGTTTACGTGTTCAGTGTTGACAGGCCTTTGGGTCCCTGACTTTGAGGCTCATTACGCCACCTCTTCTCCCTTTTCCACCCACCTGCTTCTTAACGCCGGTCCTTGACTTGGCGTTGCCGACACATCGGCTGTCTGCGCCAGATGAAAGCTAATTGAAAGAGAAGGCTGCTCTTCACTGATCTAGACTGACAGCACCACCTCGCCAGAAGTGATTGTGCCACCCCATGCTGGCAGTTTTCACAGTGAGAGAAAAGTGTGTGGTGCTGAAGAACGCAGGCTGTTCTGCGAGTTCTCGGGCGGCCTGCCAAAGCAGCCGGATGGCTTTATTAGAAAAAGCAGAGAGACGCATATACAGTATTTCCGTTTTCCTTTCCCACAGTGTGGAAGAGTTAAAAAGGTTAGGGAAGAATCTCTTTGATAAAGTGACCCTTGGAATCAGATATCAAGTACGCAAGATGATGCGAGCGGTGCTCGGGTTTGACATAATGAGCACTGATTTTGTCATCTAGCGCTGTACAAATAGGTTAATCATTTTCATTAACGCCAGATCTTTGGAGAGACCTCTTCCTCTCCGGAGCTGTCAGCGGTGCGCTGGCTTGGCGAACACACAGACCTCGGATGTGTTAGTCCGATGCCAGGAAAGAGTGAATCGATGCACACAGACAGTCAAGGACCCCGTAGCGGCCCCAGAGTGGACGGCTGTGATTACTGCTGACAATAATTTATGGGCTTGCTGATTGAAATCATGAAAGATGTAGTTAGAGTTGTAAGGGTGATCAGGCACTACCTTAAGATACAAAGATGGAGTCACATCTGCTGCTGGGAAATGATCTGCTGCCAAACACCACATGCCTTTTGCCCCTCCAGTAAGAGCAGGGATACAGCCCATATATTTTGCGTCTCCCTCCTTTTTTACCCATACACAAAGTAATATGATGTGTTTATTGTAGATTGAAATCTGTGTTTTGATTATGGACTTCTCAAAATACTAAAATTGTATTCAATATTCAAATTTTTTCATTTTTGGTATAGTTTTTAATGAGTTATATTTTCCTTCATTTGTTTACTAAGACATTGTTTGAATTGCAGGGACATTTGGGGTGTTGCAAGTGTCGTGTTTGCTAACACTGATGATATAGGTGAGACATACGTCATTGTGATGACTCCATATTGATATCATATGCACTTTTTTTGTCACCAAACCTCACGCAAACCTTTATAATTTTTAGTAAGGAAGTTATCTTTTCAAATCATATGTTTAGTGTTTTTTGGTTGAAAGCTCGATCGAGCTTATAATGCAATGTTACATAATTTTCCCAGATATGATATTTCAGGACAAGAATATCTTGCATTTCTTTTCCAAACATCAACCAGTGCAGTCTTTATGATTATCGCTTTTAGAATGTTTAAAAGCAATCTGTATTCATTGTATTAAGTATTGTGACTCATAATCCATAATTCTAAATGCAGATCTGCTTTCACTTTTACATATTCATTTGGTCTATCCCGCACCTAAAGAAAGAATCGCAGTTTCTTTTGTACAAAGCGTGAACATCTAAGACTATGTCCACAAATGTTTTTTAATGCATACTATTGTAGTATTGATATGTTAATCATATATTAATATACGGATTAGAAATATAAGGATGTTGAATATTTTGTCCCGATTTACATAATGCTGGAATTGCCCCGGAACAACAAAGCAGCCACAAGGAAATATCTGTGCATGTTATGATCTGTAAAGATTTGAAGCAAAAGAATTAAAACAATAGAAAATAGAAAAACAAGTGTCAAAATTTTACATCAAAAAATTAAATATTTTAAAAGTGTTTTAAATAATATAAATTAATTTTACAATGTAAATAAACAACAGGTTATAAATATTTCAAATATTCTGGTGTACAGGATAAAAATAAGACAAAAAACACATGACACCCTAGATGTTTGATGTCAGTTACACGTTAACATGTTTGTCAACCACAACTGCCGGTGAAGTATGTGTTAAGGAAACAGGAAATAAATAAGATCAGATAGATAACACAAGCAAGACACTTATATTTAGTTGGGGATATTTTCTTCAGATTTATACCCTTGTGTTATTAAATTATGAAGCAAAGCTAACATTCTGGCTAAAATGATAAGCCATTTAAAACAAACGTTTGCCTGATAGTTTGTGAATCTAGCTTTTAAAGTTTAGAAATTGTTACCAGTATGTTGGGCTAAAATGTTTCCCTTTTACAGCTTTGTTACAAATGACTATTGTTTCAAATACGGTCAAGGTGAATTAAGGTGACAAAAACAATACTGTACATACAGGACAGTGCTTTATCATGAACAGAATACTGGAACCCTGCAAGTTTTCATGAAAACAAATAGCACTTAATTGGGTCATTCATAAGAGCTGTTTCCAAAGGTGTTGGCAAGGGATGAGAGATGGGCCATGCACAAATGCCTCTTTATTGTGAAAGTCTCTAGTGGCTTGGGGCAACATCACCCCCCACCCACCCCTCCTCTCAATGAATTGCATTCAACTCTTATTATAAAAAAATAACACAACTCTCCTTTATCCACCCCTATGAAAGTCAGATCATGCGGTCAAGACTACTGCTCTATGAAGATTTTATTATAGTAATTAAAGTCCAGACTCAATAGATTACATTTACATTCCTTGTGAGGAAACTTGTGCCTTTAAGGCCAGCTCCCCCCCATTACCGCAGGTAATATCACGTCCTTGTAGACCTGAAGATGTAGCCCCCTTCTTACTTGAATACCTGCAGGATTTCCGCAGCCTAATCTCCCATGATTAGCCTTTGCCACTGGGTCCAGGTCATTAATCCCGTCCCCTACAGTGAGTGACAATAATCTCTGCTCACTGGGCAGAGGAGCCAACTCCATTTGTCACTCTGTCACCCGGTGGCTCTCACATGGGAGACGACAAGGGCCATTTATCTACAGAATGTGCTGGAGAAACTGCAGGACCGGCAAATTAAAAAAAAAACGTTGATACTTCTCCAGGAATCCTCAGTGGTATAAAAGAAAAAACAGGATTGCAAGTATTATTATTATTATTTGCACTTTTATTATTCCATTATGATCTTAGCATGTCATCAGTACAGCAACACTTCAACTAGTTTGGAAAATCAAAATGTTGAAGCTCAAAGATAAGCTGGTTTGTACAGAACACTCCCGTCATTTTTCACTAGACATTTAACAAATATTCTCATTCATTTTTATGTTGTACTTAAAGTTGTCTTTGCATATTAAAGTTCTCCCAAAAATGTGAATGAACCCTTTGACTTTCTTTCCTCCGCAGAGCACAAAAGATATTTTGAAGAATGATGAGAACTGGCACCCATGCACTTGGGTTTTGTGTCCATACATCAGTTAATACGAAATACAAAAGTACATAGGTGCCACTACTGTTCGGCTACCCACTCTCCTCAAAATGTCTTGTGTTCTGCAGAATAAAGAAAGTCATACAAAACGACATGAGAATGGTTATATAATTATAGCATTTCCATTTTTGATGAACTATCCCTTTAAGATCAAGGAGAACATATGTGTAATCCATTTAGCACACCTGGGCACACTTGTACTGAGTCATGAGTGTATTTTTCATCATTCAATTGTCTTTGGATTGTGTGAGATACCAGGAAACGAATGATTGTAAACATGAATGACTCAAGTTGTTGACTCTCTATTTTTCTCTCTCGCCCCCATGTGCTACCTGAAGCCACGGAGCCTCGGCAGACTTTCAGATGAATAAATTTGTATATTTAAAACACATCCCTCTGTGGCGCAGAATTCTCCAGAGGCCTTTTCTCTCGTCTTGACTCCCAAGTTTGCCTCACACCCCGTGGAATCATTAGTCGCATCGCTGTATTGAATCTTTAATCATCTGTGTTTGAGCAAGATAAAAGAAGGAATATTGCTCTTTAAAATTCCAGTATAACCATCTCCACTCCTGCTGTTTCTTTGAAGAGCGCAGACTGGCTGAGCGATATTTCCTGTTTCCTCTGAATGCAACATTTGCCAGATATAGAAGGTACACAATCGGAGCAGAGATCCCAAAGGTGAGTGGTGGTCTAGTGTGGGCTTGCAGTTTTCCTCCATGCTCTGCAGTGCCAAACTAAGCCCTGTTCTGCAATTCTCCAGGCAACAGTCATCTATCTGTGGATCTGTGGATTGGCAGCCATTCTCTGAAAGGACAGCTGGCAGCAATTGTTGAACTCCTCTGCCCGGATACTGGATACAATGGCACCTTTTCCAGTTCACCCTCGTATAACCTTGGATCGTGAACGGCAGAGCGCTGACCTGGACACAGTCGATATATGTTTATCTCAATTTATGTTATTATATATTTCTCATGTTGGAATATATAAGTCAAATCAGGAAACCTAACTCAGAGGAAAAGTTAAAAATGAAACTATATTTATGCTCGATTTAGTGTCACTCCAAAACATGTTCCACAGAAAACATACATCATTTTTAAATTGTATTTATTTTTTTAAATCCAGCTGATTGTTTAGCCTACTTGCCAAACATTTGGCCTTTTTCCGCACATGTGCTGTATGCCTGAAATACTTCCTTCACAGATGTCAGGAAAACACAATAATAATGTGACCTCATTTAAGGCTGATCTTACAGAACAATGGGCCTCAATGGAGTAATCGTGGCATTCCCATGCTGCAGACAAGCCTGTCAGACCTGCTCCACACGTCACACACACGCTTACTAACGCAAACAAGTCTACGCACAATAGATGGAGGTCAACAGCACTAATAGGGAGTACTTTCAGCAACGTACAACATCATGTTGTGGTTGACACGTGCTCTAAATCTCAAAACAGGTATACGTTTAACATTAAACACATCTGTCATTTATTTATCTAAAACAAGCGACTTTATTGTAACATTTCCCTTGCTCAGTTTCAGGAATTATAAGAATAATGTAATAAAAATTATAAGAGATCATATTTTTTCTAATCAGCATTTCTAGATGTACTAGATAATTTAATGTGTGTCTGTTGAATCTCAAAAAATAAATCCTAAGGAGTGAAGAAGTCATCCAACAGAAATGTGAAAGACTAATAGCATGACAAGACAATAAAAAAATCAAGGTTATTCCATTAAAATAAGGTTATTAAAGAAAAACTTGTTTTCATTGCAGTATTTTGAGGTCTAAAAATACAGAGCATCTTTTCTGTCATTTTGGCTTGTTTCGCTAGTATTCATTTTCTGCAAATAAATGCAAAAGAAAAATAAATTTGTTTGAAATTTGGGAGAATTCTTGTAAGAAGTTCACCAAATACTATCAAACATATAAAAGTTCATTAAAAAAAGAGTAAAGGTTCTAAACATGTTTATTGGCAAATTACAACTCAGTACTTGAATAACAACTCTCTGTAAATAACAATTCTGTGTAAGAGTTAATTTTTTTTTGTCTCTAAATGTTGTTTCCCTTATGTGCATTAAATGAGATACCATCAGGTTTAACAAATAAACATACATTAACATTTATGCGTACAATATAACCTCAATACATTAAGTATGTTTAGCAAATTCACAAAAATCATTCTTAAGTCATTGCAATTGTTTATTTATTAGTTACAGCAGATCATTGTGTGTTCTTACCCAGGAGGTCTGGAAGAAAAAGTGTTATTTTCTATTGGGACATTGGCATTAATATAAAACTTTGCTTTGTGTGTTGAAGCTGCATTGTTAAAAATAACTACGGATATTTAGCTCAATCCCAAGCCTTTTATATTGCAGAACTGAATCGCATCAATCCATGACATTCCCTGATACCGTAGGTTATTGTAGTTATTGCCGTGGAGACCCGGGCCCCTGTCTCCCAGCACGGTCTCTGTGGCAATCCTGTTTGCCTTATCTGTGTGCATTCTGACTCTCTTCATTACAGAGACCGAGAGAAAGAATCACAGAGCACACAATCCATTTTCAACACTCGTGCCCTGTGCTTGTAAAGCTTTAGACACAACATTTCCACTTTTGACCGGAAATCTAAGCACCAGCACATTTGCACTGTTGCAAATCTGCTTAAGACCTACAGAATGGAGCGGATAGTACATAAATGGATTGCGTGTAAAACGCACACGCAGAAGACAGAGATGCCTCAGAACTTAACAAAACAAATCATAAGGCTATATTTATTCATTCGGGCCTCAAATAGCGACACTAATGGTCCTATTTGAATGCAAGACAGCGGTATCCCACCCAGACCTGACGGCTAACTCAAGACCCCACTTGCCCTGTGTGATCTACCTAATTTAGCTTCTGAGTTTGATATAGCACTGCAAATATTTGCTGGTCTGCGCATTAAATCTGTTTGCTCGGGATGTTTTGACACACAAACCGCAATGGTACGTTAAATGAAGTGAATGTTCAACAGTGCATGCAATTATATGCTACATATATCTGAACCTCTTCAATGAAAGAGTGTCTTTGTGTTCTTGAGTCTTGTTTAGACAGATGGTGTTTCTTCTAGTCTTGATGCTATCATTTTTACTGTGATAAAAGCTTTAGGTGTTTTATTTAAAGCGTATGATGTTTTATCTAATATATTTTTGAGAAATGTAAAATATGCAATAGTCTTTTATGTGATTGAGACCGGTGTTAGGGGGGGTTAAGATTTTACCAAAGTAGAAAATGAGCTTCCTTCCATTGTCGCAGACTTCCTTCCTGCTCACATTCATCTATATTCATTTATTTCCTGCTTAAGGTTCCTGCTATCAAGATCGGTGAGGTTCCTGTCTTCACCACTGTTTGAAGATGAACAAAAGCATGTAGGTACACTTCATCTTGACCTTCAGACACTTTATCAGTTTAAAGGTTATTTAAAATACTCTTTGGGTGTTTGTGATGTGTCAATTAGATTTTTCTTGGGGATTTGCATAAAACAATGTCCAATTCTTTTATGAAGGTTAGTCGGAAGGAATATATAAGAGAATATCTTTAACGGTATAATGCAATCTACCATTGATATTTCCACGATCCAAAGGTGCAATTTGTAAACATTGTGCTCAGTTCAGCTACAGAGAGACATGTGTTTCATAAATGTATTACAAGGATCTTTGGAAATGATGGTGATGTTATGTGACAACAGTTTACATGCATACAGCTGCTTTATGCAATATGTTGTTTGGTATTTTGTCCATTTACTTTAGTAGAGAATATGATTTCAATTTATTGCAAATTTGTTTATTGAGTTTATAAAAATAGATTATAATTTCAAGCTAAACATTGATTTCCCATGGGTATAATTCTTATTTCAAACACTTTGCAACATCTCATCCCACAGAATTTCCAGCTGTGAAAACATTATCACCTGAAAAATCATATGACACTCATCTTTAAAGGGATAGTTCAGCCTAAAATTTAAATTCTGTCTCACTCACTCTCCAGTTTCAAACATGTATAAAAATTTTGGTTGGTTGAACAATGAGAAATATATTTGGATGAATGCTATCCATATCTTGGAAAAGTGGTGGACAAGATTATCCTAAAACAAATATATGGAAGATCTATACAAAACAAAAAATATAAATTATTTTCTTACTATGGTAGTCAGTGGGGTCCAAGAACTTTATGTTCACAAGCTTTTTCCAAATATCTTTCCCTGCCTTCATCAGAACAAGGAAGTGTGTGAAACTCAAAGGTTAGTAGATGACTCTTGGAAACAATAGAGAAATGATGGCAATGTTAGACTGCAAAATGTGGCCTTAATTTTCTTAAATGGATATACATTTAACACTCATTTAAAAAAGATTCAAAATTTCATGTATGTGTCTAATCAAATATTTCTACATATTAGTAACTGCATATAAAACATTACTTTAAAACCCTGCATTTACAGGTTCGAATTGTTCTTGTAAATAACACAAAACATAATAAAAAATTGACAACACAAACTTTAAATATATCCGCTAGTTCCATTGGCCCAGAACGCGTAGTAAAACACTTCAGATTATAAATTACAGACATGTTATATGCATGTAAAATTAGAGAATTTTATAACACAGGTGAAAGGGTTTAAATAAAATGTGTTTTACATGAATAAAAAAAAGTTATACATTATGTTAGCAAAGGTGAGGAGAGGTTTTATAAGACTCACCATTATTTATATCAAAAGCTCAAATTATAGTCATATGATGTCTGCCTTCTTTATGGATTCGTGAACAATGACAGCCTCAAGGAGAGCCTTCAAGCATTTCTCAAAAAACACAAAACTAGAAACACGGAAAGGACCTGAAACAAACATGCTACTTATGTGTGTTTCTATTATCAATTAAAAAAAGAATACCAATCATATTTTTAAAAGTGCAGAGGGCTTCAGTAATATATCCTGTATGAAACGTTGAAACAGAAATTGCGATAAAAATAGTATAAGAATATACTTTTTTATTTTTTATACACAAATGTATAATTTGGTGTGTCAGAGACACTACTAAAATAAATAAATGTCAGGCGATCAAGAGAATTATTCTTGTAAGCCAGGATGCCTTTTACTGAATCACGGGTGAGATGGCAAAATGTAATGCATTGTGTAGGAGGAGCTAGAGGAAGACCTGTCTCTGTCTCCGGCCAGCATGAAATATGATTTTAAAGGGCGACATTGATCGGGTTGAATTACGGCTGATTAACTTTTCAGGCCTAATTTACTCTCTCATTCATTTGCACAGAGCGACAAATACTGTCAGATATTCAGATATTCAGTCGTCCATAAGTCAGGGAAAACCCACAGGGAAAGATGACCAGAGAGGTTGTCTCTCGCAGGGCCTCACTTCACGTCTGTTATTCTTGCTTACCTGGTGTGCGGAGAGACTATACCGACCAAAGTGAGCCTCCCTATCCTTAGGGGCCGTAAAGGGCTCCAAAACACCCAAAGAGGGCGAGACCAGACCGAAGACTTTCTTGCAGTTTCCAGGCAACATGTCGAATGAGCCTGTGGAGAAAAGGTGGAGGAGGTGCACCTCGGGCCCGGAGGCTTTGGCGTGATTAATGGCAGAGGTATGCGTTACAGCAGGCATCCTCCGAGAACCCGCAGATCAGTCTTCCTGTAATACAAATCCGACATTCGCCTCCCTCCCCTTTCTCCACCCCGCCCCACCTGCTCCTGCTACACCATCATCAAAACCTCAGCTCCTCACTGCCAAGTGCATCACTGGCATCACGCTCATAAATCATCCCCAAACAAAACACGCTTAATCTGTGACACACAGGCCTGACGCTTAAATTTATTACCTGCGTGAGATACACGGCAACATGTCCTGAGAACTTGCTGTCTGTCTATCTGAAAATGAAGAAAAAAAGAAATAGAAAACACATTTGAAAACTTCTCATGTTAAAGATGAGGTTAGTTATTTATGATAGAGACAAAGCATTTACAAGGCTGGTTAACACAGACCGCTTTCCTCTCCAGCCTTGTTCTTGCCAAAGGATTTTCTCTAGCGCATTTGTAAGACATGAATACATAAGTTTTTTCCTAGATTAGGTTGGCAATGAGATGAATGGTCTATGGTGTAAGTCAAATTGCCTGATCGCGAGTGGGTTTTTTAAATGGCGCCATATGAGGTTAATGAAACAAAGGATAACCGCTCTGAAATCCCAGAACAACTCAATGTAAACTTGCTTTACTGGCTTATCATAACTCATACTTTATGTACAGCAGCAATGGGCTCTTTGTACGCCTTACATCCACGTTTAGTGCAAGAACCCTCGGCAGTTTAGAGAAATAGCTGAATTTAGCAGATGATACACAGTGCTGATATATAGACGTGTCATTCTACCGTACTTAAATGCTATAATGACATCAAATGATCGTAAATATGGAAAACAGCACTTTATACCGCTGATGTGTTCCGCATTGTACAGCATCTGCCAAATTTGTCCCGTTTGTCCCTACTTTCAATCCTTAGACCGGAAACTGGCAAGGATTCTTCCTGTTAAACCTGGAAGTAACACATGCACAGACTCATATTTAGATAAATTGACTCACATAGGAATGAAGTCAATCCCAAGTACCAAACCAGAGTTCCTCACTCTGATATCAGTGAAATGTAAACTTAGGCTAACAAATGTTAGTCTGAATGTCCTGTGTTTGTAAGTGTAGATATCATTTTTAGACGTGCTGCAGAAGCTTCATTCTTTCCATGTTTTCATGTGTTATTCCTTGAATTCAGGACTTGCAGAGATTTTATTATCCCCACATAACCAACACAGCTATAAGAACATTTGAAAATCCAACCTGATCTTAAATGAATTTGTAACTGTTTTAGGCGATGGCTAATTAATATGAATTCGTACATTGTACACGTTCAATTACAAGAAGTAGGCAATATTTAAACCCTACTTCTTACCCAGCGCATAGACCTTAGGTCACTGGTGCGAAGCAAAACTTACCTAGATGTACAAAAGGGATTTTATAAATTCGTTGAAATTAGCAAAAAATTTGCCACCTCTTAAAAAATTACGATTTACGGGGGGATGTGTCGGAAATTACAGTGAAGTTTTCCCTTTGTAAACCATTTTTTGAGGCTGATTATATGGTGCCGATTGCTTATGCTATCAGTCATAAATGTACATCTGGTATGAATCTATGTCACTTACCATAAGCTTGGCTCATTTCAGAAGGTTCCAATGTTAATGCTCAGTTTAATGATATGGAAATAGCAGTACTCATGTTTGAAATGACTGAATGAATATTTTGCAGGTTCCAGAAGTCAGTTGTTTATTTTGTTTGAACTCAAGTCAGGTTGGATTGAAGGGAAACTACGTGCTGTATCCTGAGAGCAATAACTTTGAAATGAAGAACAATACAAGGTAATGAATGAACGCCTTAAGTGTAGTTGCTTAATTGCTTACATGCACAGCTCGTAAATATGAACTCAGCTGCTGTGATCGTGTAAATCAACAAGATCAAATGTTGACAATTTTTTTCACAGATTCTCTTACAAATTATCTCTAACTTATTTGAAAGAAAAAGCTTTATTTCTGGGTTGGACATAGAGGAAAGTTTTTATGTATAACGAGTTATTTTCTGTATTTCCAACATAAAATACTGCATGTAAAGTAAAAAGTATTAAGTGCATGTTATTTTCCATCATGCTTAACATTTTCTACAATAGATAACAGGGTGTCTTTGCTCGCTCTCCGTTTCTCTATTGTAACAGTTCCTTGGCCTAGAAATGTTTAAAGATGTTTAAAGTTTTATTATTGTATCCAGGTACACTAAAATTAAGTGTTTATACTCAAGGTTGTGATGAATTCGGAAACAGAGAGAGTTATAATGCCAAAGTTTTAGAGGCATTTACAAATATAAAAGCTTTGTAAGTACCAAGTGTTTAGAAAGTGAAGACAAACACAGAAAAATTTTTGTAAATCATGTAATGTATATGGAATAGGTTTTGAGAAGGAAACAACAATGATACAGTTTGTTTTTATTTCTTTGTCCTAGTTTCGGAAGAGGATTCTTTGAATAGATTTGTTTATCTCATGTTTGCTCACACAGTGCTTTTTGTTACTCTCTCTCTCTCTCTCTCTCTCTCTCTCTCTCTCTCTCTCTCTCTCTCTCTCTCTCTCTCTCTCTCTCTCTCTCTCTCTCTCTCTCTCTCTCTCTCTCTCTCTCTCTTCTCTCTCTCTCTCCTTCTCGCTCTCTGATAGTATGCCATTACAGCTTTGTTTAGCAACAAGGTTAAGTGGCAAGAGATGTACTTATGTCAGGTGTTCAATGAACATCTCCGTTGGCAACTCTTTGGTCGTAATAGGTGTGTTAATGATTTTAGTACAAGGTCTTTGTGAAGTAAAAAAGCATCTGCGTTTCAGTTTTGTATTTGGGTTTATTGATCAAATGCTTTTTATGGTTTCGGTCTTACTGTCCTAACTTAAGGTACTGTAATGTGCACAAGGATATTGATTGTTCCAGTTACACTTTTTTCTTTTTAAAGCAATGTGTTCAATAGTTTAGCTGATTCCAGACTGCATTAGATAGATAGAAGGCACTTTAGTACAAGCGCATGCCACCTGACGGAAAACATTATCATGAAGGTTACATCAAGGCAGGCATGAATGATTTATTATGTGTTGTGCATTACAGATTAGATGGGACCTCGAAATAAGATACGCAGTTTTGTAATCCAAAAGTGTGGAAATGTGAGCAACGTAGAATTATTAGGCCGGTTGTTTTGGGTTGTATTGCATAAACTACTTTAAGTGGACAGCTTAAGCGTTGTTGGACCAATTTGGACTATTTTGCTCAGAGTTTTGGAGCAATGTGAGAAAATCACAAGATGAAATCTCCGGGACCTACCGTAGAAAAAAGCTCTGTTGATGCTCAATCTTGTTTATCAAATCTCTGCTCGCAGAACCCGACAGCTACGTGTCAAACTAAATTAATCTAAGGCCATTTCGCAAGATTAATTAAATAATTCTTGATACTAAAGACCTAATGAAAAATGGGAAGAACAGTTTCATTTCTGACCTTGCTCAATTTTTAATGAACTCGCTATTATTCGTACCAAATGGCTCTCTCTTATAAATGGTGCCGTGCTGTAACTTCAACAAATGGTGAACGAATTAAATTGCTTTTATTGTCGCTAGAAGCAGCTGTCTGTAAGTCATTGCAACAGAGTAGATGTGAAGGATACACTAACCTTTCAAAGTTTTCATTCTGGAGAAAAAACAAGCTTTAAGCCCAAAGAAACATGTAATAAAATAACATGCATCATTTGCGCAGTCCCTCAGCAATAAAACGACTATTGGTGTTGCTTGGTTCACCTAAAGTAAACTATTGGATATATTTATCAGCAGACTGGATTTGGGCTCATTGGGTATCTGTCATGGTCAAATCGTAAATCAGACATAAGGAACATGAAAATAAAATAAAAGTTGTGAGTGCGTCAGCTGTATAATTACGGCACGGGAAACTGCAGCGAGAACAAAAGAAGAAAAGTAGTTAGTTGGAACTTCTGAGGTTTTGATTAGATATGTAACACAGATGCATGAGTATGTGACAGTTGTGTGCAGTGCTGGCAGGGCATGCTCAGTGTTAATTACGCACGGTAATGAGAGAACAGAGCCAGACTGTGAGACACAGAGTATTTTTAGAGCCTCTGCGAAGTTATCTTATGCACAGACTCAGTCCGCACAAAGACAAACTGCCGTGCTTCTGCACTACAAAATCTCTTTAGTTGTAATAGTCTGCTTCTGCTTGAAAGATTCATTTTGATAAGTATATCAATAGCTTGTGAACAGATTTCCCCAAATTCCTCCATTTTTTTAATTAGATCACTTAATGTATCATTCATCGGTTTGAAGTGTTTTAAATGTCAGGATATATTTTATTTTACGATACCTTAATTCATTAAAATCCACAATCTTTTTTTATTTTTTATCTTAGTTCATGTTCATTTGAATGGCATAAATAAACATTAATGAACATGAACATGAATGACTATAAATCATTAAAGAAAATGGATTAATTTCACCTGCCATACACTTTTTTTTACAAAGATTTTTTACTGTGTTTTTACGTGTGACAATTTAAACATCACAAAATGAGTAAAGCATTGAAATGAGTAAATATGCTATCTAAATTTTGTTTATATGCAAGTAAAACATTAAGTTTATCTGATTAAATTAACTATATCAGAATTCACCAATGGTGTAAGTGTGTATTAAAAATATATCTTTGTTAAAGGAATTATTTTTACATACATTTTAAATTCTTTTATTAATTGTTGGATTTTCATTCATTTCTTTTTTATTTTCACTGAAATTTTTCATTGTTTTTTTAAAAGATTTTATAAGTTAATACAAATGTTTATTTGTGCGATATTTACTATGCCCCATTAAACATTTTATACATTGTAGATGTTAATACAGCAAAGGAAAGTTGTAATGTTAGATCATAATAACTAATGTTAATGAATTGAAACCTATTGGAGCATTATGGTAGCATCGGTTTGGCCTTCTTTTTGGGGGAGAAAGCCTAGCATAAAAGTTTGTAGTTAAGAAACTAGAGAAAGACATTTAAAAGTGTTGTGGCTTTGATAATGATGCATTAATCTAGAATCAGCTGTCATAACAGTGACCCAATGTGTTTACGAATATGAGCCTGTTGTTCAGAAAGAAAATCTTCTCTAACAAAGTTCAGATAGGAAATCTGTCTTGAGTAGTGATCTTATAGTCTGTTATTGCTGATATTATAAGTTTCTTTATTTAATTGGTGGCATAGTGGCATGACAGAAGTCTGCAGCTATTTGTGGTCTAGTACAATGTTGAAAATGTCAGCTGTCTTATATTTGAGCGTGCTTAATAAACCCTGCTGCAGTTCTTAGGGACTATACGATTTATCAATTCAAAACTCTGGCTGAAACTTTAGGCTGGGGGGATTCATATTGAACCAAAGTTTGTATAACAATATACAAGTATAATATTACATAAATGTTTTGATTTCTTCTGATGGCTTTAATTTAAGTACGCAATATTGGGGGAAGAACTGACATGGCTTTATTATGAATATATAAATGACAGGAGTTTGTGCGGTATGGTTCTGAGGTTCAATAATGTTTTTGCAAAAATTTGCAATTTTATTCATAATACAATGACATATAACAAAAAAACATCCAACATGTTCAGTATTGGTGAGTGACAGCTGCGGCTGGTCCACCACTCCCCTGAGCCAAGCCCTGCAACATTCACGCATGCCCAGCATGTCAGCGTCCATCTGGGATCCTACCCTTCAAACTTCTGTCGCCCAGCTCCCTTCCGGCAGAAAGACCCAGGGACGCGAGTGTGAAGTCAGGCCTCACAGGGGCAAGAAGAAAGCCATCCAAAGCCAGCTGGTCTGGCTTTGAGGAAAGCAAGAGAATTAGAGAAAGAGAAAGAGAAAGAGAAAGAGAAAGAGAGAAAGAAAGAAAGAAAGAAAGAAAGAAAGAGGAGCGGAAAGAAAGATTAAAGTTAAGAATGTTAGAGAACGACACCTGAGAGTGATACCTAAGGCCTTGGCAGCAGCAGGTTCTGTGAAGGTGATCGTAAAGCTCAAGAAACAGGTGAGATTGAGCCATACACTGGCTGGGGGGTATTGTATACATCTGGACAGATGTACTGTATACAAAATAACAAAGCATGACCTTATTGTGAATGATAAAACAAATGGAAAATTTAGTTGATATTAAATCACATAAAAGCAATGCATGCCAGTTGGAAATAGAAAAAACAAAAATTTGCTTTTATTGCATTGATATGTTTCCATGTGGCAATAGCATATGTAAACTACTTAACCTGCAATAAATAATATTGAAATAAACTCCAATAATTCTGACCAGTCTGCTCACTTGGTTTGTTTTTGTTACAGCTGATTAGATACTAAATTGCATGGAAGAAGTATAAAACGTTTCTCTTTCTAGTTAATCTCCACACCACAGGTGGCTGGGGTTCAGTGTGGTTTGTTGGGGTTTTGGTGCCAATGGGTGTTTGCACAGTAGATCCAGAGTATGCGCCTAGCCCTGATGGGACTATTTTTATGTACAGCTCTGGCTTTACAAGGCTTTAAATAGATTTTGAAAAAATCTGAAGTCACAGAGGGCACATATTAAGGGATTTCATCAATATCAATATCACAGCTATTTTCTAGGGGCTACCAAATTAAATTTTTGGAGTGCTGTGGATTTTGTGGCTACATTTATTATTTTATACATTTGTATTATTAAAATTCTTCAAAGGAAACGCTTGATTTTGTGACGTACATTAAAATTGGTCATTTTGAACAGCCAATCATGCTGCTGTTATCAAATAAAATGTAAGTAGTTCACACAAAAATACTGGGTTATTATTTACTCTCCCTGTTTTTTCAAAGTTGCATGACTTCCTCCACAGAACACAAAAGAAGATATTTTAAGGAATGTTGGTGACTGACACCCATTCATTTGCATTGGTTTTGCGTCCATAGAATCAAAGTGAATAGGTATAAGAAATAAAGTCAAGACAGGTTTGAAATGACAAAAAGTCATTGAAGTGTTGAAAGATTTTCCCTGTTGGTTTCCCAGAGACTTTTCATTGTACATTTTATCCTTTTTTAACTGGGGTAATAAAAACAATTTTGGTAATCAGAATACGCCCAAACGTTCTTGATAGAGTTTTTATTGCTCTTCATTCATTTGATAAATAGAGCATACAGACTTAATTTTCCATTTATTATAAGTTTGTATTTGTGTTCTGTATAGTTTATTCTTGCATTACAGGTAATTTATAAAAACAAATAAATCTGGTTTTAGATTTAGACAGTGTTTCATAAACAAAACAGTTGTTATTTAGGATAGCGGGAAATTAACATTAATGAATCTTAATGTAATTATTTGTTAATGTTTTGTTAAACCCCAAAAGTGAAAGAACTGATGGATGTTTAGTCACCTGTTTACTCAGCTGCACAAATGTTTAATTGTAGTCTACATTTTCAAAATAAATGATGCAGATATGGTTAGTCTAAGCTATTAATTTTAAATATTTTTTAGCATTTTATGGCTTAAAATTATTTAATTACGCCAGTGCTTCTGATTTTATTTTAAAGATATAAGTAAAAAGATACATTGTGGGTTGTGTGACATCTTGATTCCATTTCCCCTTTGACTTCTTTAACTTTCCTCTTTTTGAGCCTATAAATAACTTAATAAAAATCCCCAAACAACACAGAATGAACGGAAATGATGACAGCTATGTCCCTTAAATAGTAAAGTCTAATATTAAAACATTTACAGAGTAATGTAAAGCGCCAGAGTCAGCAGCAGAATAGCTTTAGACTTCCCATTGTCTTGTTTAAAAGAAATGTTGTAATTGTTTTTTTATTGTTTGTTAGTATAATAAAATATGCAATATTAGATACACAATCATATATATCCCATAAATGTTGCATAATAAGAGTTTGAAGGGCCTTGGGATTGTGAGAAGTAACAATAGAGTCCAGGTAGGATTTAAAGTCCATACAGAATACAGGAAAGTATTTTAAAACTTGCATTTGTGTACAAAACATTCCAAGTAGGATTAAATAATGAATGTTAATAAATGTACCAAAGTTAGAAAAGTTATAATTAATTAATATTTTGTTTCTTATATAATAAACATAAACTCTGTGAAGAGAAAGCATGCACAAATATGCAGAAATCCTTCAAAAATAAACATTTTATCCCTTCCCAAAAAACTACTCCACAGCTCCAACAACTACACGTGACACTGACACATGCGACGTCAAACACGCCCCGCCTCCTTTTCCGATTGGCCGCTATCAAGCCGCTAAACGGTTTAATTGGATAACACCGACGTCACTCAAACTGACTGAACCTATTGCGAACGTTGTTTATAAGAGTTGTTTATAGCGCAAAGCGAACGACCGTAACAAATAATCAAAGTACGAGCTTTTAACCTTTTATTTGTGTGATAGGGGTGTTTTAAACTTACAAAATGTACATTTAATCCTAAATAACTACTGTTAATTTAGTTTAATGTTATTTTTTAAAAAAACACGATATATTATTGTGAATGTGTTATTTTCTTAAGTTTTCATAAAGTTTTAGTTTGTAAAAGTTTGCATTTGTTGTCAAACTGGCACGACACGAGTAGAGTGGGAGGGAACGAGGAGGCGGTTCGACGCGGCCACTCTGACGTCATCCAAGGGGAGGAGCTTACGTTGTGACAAGAGCGGCTGCTGCTTCTTGTGAGTTTGTCGGCGCAGCTCCCGAAAATAGAAGCCGTGTGTCAATGTGACCGAAAATACATTTCTGTCACAGCGTATCCACCGATACACAGTATCTATATACAGCGAGGGGAACCGCGGAGAAAAAAAGGTGAGTCGCCAAAATAGCAACAATGTTACACCGCTGCGGAGTCTGGAGAGAGAGAGAGAGAGAGAGAGAGAGAGAGAGAGAGAGAGAGAGAGAGAGAGAAAGAGAGAGAGAGAGAGAGAGAGAGGGTAAAGTCGCCTATAGAACGCCCGTCAGGAGGTTAAACGTGTTTGTCATGTGTGCTCTGTGTCGGGTTTGGGTTATAGTTCACTTTAAAGTTCTGTGTTGGGCTTTTTTGTGGAAATGACTTAAACAAGTCATAAGTGTACTAGAAAACTGATTTAAGTCACTTTAAACCCTTGAGTTGGGTTTTATGGGCTGTCAAGTTTAAGAAAAGAAGCACCTGTCACATCCTTCCTTGGCTTGTGACGTATAGGTGTGAAGTTTGGACTTTTCATAAAGTTCCAGTAATTGTTTGTAAATCTTTAAAACAACCTGTTTTATATTTTATAGCACACATTTTATAGAAAAAAAATATATATAGCAAAAAATATATTTATAACACAGACAAATCTATTGTAAGTCGCTTTGGATTAAAGCGTCTGCTAAATGCCTAAATGTAAATGTAAATTCTATTGCAGTGTTGTACTTCTCACTTTCTGTGCTGTTTGGTGAGAGAGAAATACAAAGTTTCCAAAGCACTTGTGATTCTTTTTATTTTGCTCTCTCACCTTATTGATCTTCCAAGTTGTCTTGACTTTGAAGGATCTGCTGGAAGTCATTCCTGAGATTTCTTGCCCTGTGAAATGTAGAGGGTGCTGGTCTCTTTTGGGAGACTCGGACACCAGCAAGTGTCATTTGGGAGAACACATACTTTATTGGAGATCTTCATGCAATGATTGTGAATATAGTTTGAGACAGGTGTAAATTGATGCTATCAATTATTGTAACATGTTCATTTTACTTTTGATTTAATGTTATTGATGAAGTCATGCTTTCTTATTACAAACTAGTGAGAGGTCTAGCTGTTGTGTGGCACATGGTTGTGACTTATTTACAAGGTCATTATTGCCGTACAGTTATTTAATTAAATATCATTTCAGTTTTATATTTCTGATATATTGAGTTTCTTTTGTTGTTAAAAACACATCGTCAAACATTTGACTTTTGTGCTTGATGGTTGTTTTTAGGAAAAACGCTTTAATGCGTATTTAATTGACTTAATCTGTTTAGTACATTTTAATAATTAATAGAAAATGCAAACACCATTTTCTATTTTGTTTAATAAATGCGAGCTTCAGCGTTCGTATTTGTATTTTGTGCAAAAATACCAAACTAGATTGTGCTCTTGAACAATTTATTCACGATAAATACAGCCCGTTTTGTTGAATTATCTATAGTCTTTGAAAGAGAAGCTGATTTTGAAAAGCCCAATGAGGAAACAGCCTAATCATATACAGGCAAAGAGTGGAGTACTTATGCCTGTAAGATTACACATGCCTCTGTAAATGGCCCTGTACCCCGCCATTTAGTTATCAGTTAAGTGTCTCTGACTCGCCATGTCTGCTCTTCTTAAAACCGACAATGTGCGATATGTCATCTTGACCTTCACAAAATACAAAAAGTTCAAATCATTTACATGATTCACAATGTAAAAATGTAACAGGAAATAAAAAAACAGCATGCTGAAGTTGGCAGGACGGGGCTGTGTTTTTAAGGTGCCACTTTGCTTGTGTCTGACAAGCTTTGTAATTACAAGCCACATGAGGCAGACAATCAGGTCATGGTACATCATCATGAAAATGACCTCAGGAAGAACGTTTGTCTGTCCCACTGATTGTTTGCTTTCTAAGGGGCTTAAAGCAGTGGAACTATCAGTGATAGTCTTACTTGTGATTGATACTTTGCTTACAAAAAAAAAACAAGGGAATAGGAACTGTGGTTCTTTGTGTATTGGTTAAAAATTTGTTTGCATGGAACATATATTTAATGTGTCTAAGCATGCCGTTCAAAGTAAACAAAAAATAATATTATACCTGTTAAAAATCAAGCAGCTTGGTTGTACAAGCTAAAAGGATTTATTTAGTGTTGTTGTTGTAATCAATGTTGTGTGATTTAATGATCCCTCGGCGTTCAGACTGAAGCCTGTGAATTGCAAATACAGCACACTTAAGATTATACAATATCTTATTTTTATTTTTTTCATACTATTAATAATATTTTTTTGAAATAATAATAATAATAATAATAATAATATTATAGAAAAAATATTTTCAGTGTATTTTCTTTGGGCTGCAACAAACGATTATTTTAATAATCAAATTATCTATCGATTATTGGACCGATTATTTCAATGATTGAACAGTAGGTTTTAGTAATTATTTAGCTTGCAAAGTATTTATTTATCATTGAGATATACATATTCTAAGTTAAATTACCTAAGCTTTTATTTTAATTTCATTGTTTTAATCAAATTTGAACCAACCGCATAGGTTATTCAGTTTTAGTTTTCTAATTATGTCTAAATCTAATCACACTTTTGTTTTATAGGTTTATTCGTTTTATTCTTTGGAAAATAAATAATAATATTGCTGTATTTATATCATGATTATTGTAAGAATCATTACTTTTAAAATTGCATTCTCTAATAAAAAGATTTATTGCTAGTAAGTTAGCTCTAGGTCCGTGCTTCTCAAAGTCTACATTCAAAGTTCCAAATCTGAATTCACATGAATGTGAAAGGTCCAGAACATGTGTTGTCACTGTTACAAAATTTCAGTAGTCGGTAGTGATTTATTAAAACACCATTTTATTATTAAAGCTCCTTATTTATATAAAGGTATAAAAGTAGTGCCATTTTGCATACATTTAGTATACAAGTTAAATGTTGCTTATATAGACGTGTGCTTTCTTGAGGTCTTTTATGCTGATGTATAGCCTGCTTTTACAGTCTGCACCTGCAATAAACTTTATTGAATCTTACAATAATGTAAACATGTAGTAAAAGCTCTCATTCTTCAGTTACACAATATTACTTAAATTAAGGTTACTGTATCTAAGCATAATAATTAAAGGCAAGAGATAAACTTTTTAATGCAAAAGTTATCCAGTTTAATGATTGTAACATACAGAACACATTGATAGTAATACGTGTATATTTTCTATCCCATATGGGCTTTGGATAAATGAACTTAACATGTTAATTTTTCTAGTAGAGTTATTAAAGCATAAAAAGATAATAAGAACACTTGAATGGATTAGCATTAGTACTCTCATAATTTTGATGAAATTTTTTCTGTCCAACAAGCTGTCAAGCAGCGCAATAGTTCCGGGTTGACCTGGTATGATGCGAGCAGTTAAATTATGATATTGCAGGCCCTTACAATTATTCACCTGATCAAACGCCTATTCGATATTTATCACACTATATCACACCAAATCTCAATAGACTTCTATTCACACACTTGACAGTGGATTTGTCAGCGAAGGAATTTTTGTTTTAACTCTTTGGATGTTGAAGTCCTTTGACACAAAGTATGGAATCACACCTTTCTGTCCTGCTGTTTTCTGTTGAATAAAATAATTTGACAGATTGTTTATCATTACATATTATATATTGTCAGTCTTAGATCTAAGTTGATCTTTTCACACGTTTCATTCGGCTGTTTTCAGAAGACTAAAATATTTGATAGAATGTTTATCAATAAATATGATATAATGTTTATGTCTTTGTAATAACTTTTCAGAATGCTGAATTATTTAAAAATACCTCCTGCAGCATGACAGTGAATGCAATCTTATGTTGAATATCTGAAGCCATTAGATTTCTTCTCAATTATATTGACATTTCTAGCCCATTTGGCCTGATGTGCTGCTTTTTGGATGAATAAAGTTGCTATGACCTGTCATGTGACCTTTCGTCTTGAGGTTCAGCAGTACAATATGTGTGCACTTAGACCATCACATGCCTACCGATGCCTGGTTCTCATTTTATAGATATGGGACTGTGGTTAGCAGTGCATTGTCTTAACCGTCATCAATCTGTAGCATGTGCAGTTGTACGGCACTTTCAGCATGCATGCTTCTTCCCATGGGCATCTGTCTATGCCTCTTCCGATCTTGTGAAATAAAGTCAGCTATGGAGAAGTTGAGCTCCAGAGGTGGTGATTGGTGTTGTGCGGGGTGGGGGTTAGAGCGTCTCCCACTGTGCTGTTCATAGCACTCCAATCTCACAGCCTGCTCTCAGCTCCTTCCAGGAGAGAGTGAATAGAGAGAGTCTGGAGTGTGTGGGCGAGTCTGATCTGCAATTAACGCTGGTTGTCAGAAAGAGAAGGCTGGCGTTTACACCATGCTTCTGAATCACTGAGCGAAACACTTTTCCTTTTCTCCCTTCCCCCTTTTACAGGGCATTTTACCCGAGAAAGAGAAAGCACCAGGAAGCTCCAAGTAGAAGCATTGCAAGCAAACGAAGAAAGCAAGAAATTGAGACTTGAGCTGGATATTTTGTGTCCAGGACTGAGGATTGTGCTGTATCGTTTGTCAGGTAAGCCCAGTTTCTTCCTCTTCCTGTATAACCCTTTTGAATCTTTTTTCAGCTGCTAAGCGCATACATTTTATTCGTAATATGACGTCGGTGGTAGAGCACTTACCAGTCGTTTGTCCAAGTTAAGTATTACAAAGTTTTAGATTGAAATCCTTATAACAGTCCTGTCATCTGCAGATGGAAAAGCATGCATTGTTCACTCATAAAGTTATCCACAAATGTTTTTTATCTTTTACCTTAAAAATTATAAGTAGTTTTTGTCTCTGTAGTTTTATAAAACTATTTTTTTATATATCTTTCATACTTAAAGACTTAATGCGTTCGAGTTTAGGATCATAAGAGACATCTTTGCCGTTGTCTATTTGCAAAACAAATAAAAAAGTCAGGCAAAACTGCCTTGTAGCCCATCGCTTACAAACTTCATTAAATGACACATTTGTGAGGGCCATACAGGAAACGGGCTGCTGTCAAGGGACGTCATTGACTCTATATTTGATGCGTCATGCTCATTCCTGGTTTAAACGCTGCTTTTGTGGGCCCATTCTTTTTCTCAGAGTGTGAAGGGACTTTAGCAGTTCTGTTCTAAATATTTTTCAGATCAACTCTGCGGAATGTTCGCCATGTCCATTAAATCACACTTGCTTTTCTTTTTGTTCCACGGCTCTTTTTTTCACGCTTGCTCAGAGCAGCGTGATTCATTGTTTATTGGAACCCTATCATTGAGCTGGAGATTCCAGCATTCCCCCGTGAGACCTGGAGGCAGGATGCAGAATCTTGAGCCCAGTAGATAATGTTTGAGCCATAGTTTGCTTGTGTGGGCACCACAGGCCTTTTTCTCTCCGCTGGGAACATCTCTGAGGATTTTTTATTCAATAAAGGGCGTATAAACTGACTGCTTTTATCACCATAAAGGGCAGAGTTATGAATATGCATTCACATGAATATATTCAGTTGATTTAGTCCGCACTGACTTGCTTCTCTATTATCCGTGGTTTTTGGATAGGCTCTCTATCTTGGCTGAATGTACGATGTCCCTGCGGGGTCATCCAGCAATTGGCCATAAGTAGCAGCTCAAAAACCAGAAACCTCTGGCTGCCTCCTGTCCCACCACTGCGCCACATTGCCACACGTTTGATTCTAAATAAGTTACTAAAGGATATGAGAAACATGTTAGGTAAACATAAAAACCATCATTTGAATCGTGTATCAAAATATTAGCTTCTTGCATATACAAGACTGTGCCTGTTATGAGCTGCAAATAGGTTTCCATATTACTTGCCAAATAAAACCATCTATCGGGTTCTTAGGCTCCTCAGTTTTAACTTGGGCAGCTCTTTAATATGTAGCGATGATGACTTTCAAACCATTGGCATGGGGATTACCGTCCAAGTTGGCCTTCTAACCACATGAAAATAGTACTCTCTTTATGAGACATGGGTAAGATTTCAAAGATAATATTTGTTCAATCTTATTTAAAGTGTAAATTCAGTGTTTGTGACTGGTTAAAGGTTGGGGAAAGGAATACCCACAATTATAATTAAAAAGAACATGAGAGTAGGACTGAAAAATTAACTGGCTAGACACATGTCAGCTGAATGTATTCCTGTTCTTCTATTTCTAACTACCTAGAAAAGCCTTTGGAATAGAAATGCATTGCTGTCTGTCTGGGTCATCTAAAATTTAAAAATACTGTAGTAGAAGCATGCTGGGTGTAGTAAAGTCATTTACTTGTAAACACAAATGTTATACTTGTTTTTAGAGTGCTATTTTGTTTTGAGCGTTCCATTTGTGAGGGTGCAACACAACTTTATTTATGTTGACAATAGTCTCCAGTAAACTTCTGACTTTCATTAAAGTGTAATGAAAATTAATGAATTTCAGAAGTTTAGGGAGGTCCATTCTAGCACCACAGCAATACTGTATCAAGTTTCTAAACGACACAAAGTTAAAATATGATGTCTTTGGCAAATATGAGGTAATAGAGGGTTTATTGTGAACATTCACAATAACATTTCACAAGGATAAGGTTCTGTTATGTGTCATAAAAGTGAAACTAATTAAGTATCCAATTTCTCTACTTAAGTCCTAACACACAGTACAAGATCGTTGAATGTAACAGCATCCTTGATAACTTTTAATGTCTGCTGGGAATAGTCCTTCACATAACTGCATCGTTGCGGGATGGCAACGTCTTCACTCTTTTAGAAAATAGTATATACCTTTACACTGCCCTGCCCTTGACTGTGACCTCTGGTTTTAAGCCACCCCACATGGTCCACTGAGCCCACGTGCTGCTGAGAAGAGCAGAGCCGCTTAAAGATCGACAGCCCATCCTTTGCACATCCTTTGCAGTCCCTGGCTTCAGGTGCCCTCACCTCTTCTTCCTAGGCATTGTCTGGCTACACGGCATCACGGGTGCGAGGCTGGAGCCAAAGCAGAAGCCCAAAGCTGCTAATCCTCTTACTTCCAACTGATCCTCTTCCTCTCTGCCTCCTCACCCTGCCACAACGCCTCTCAGGGTTAAGAGGGCAGATTAGGCAGGAGTCCCATGTTACTCAACACTAGTGCAATTCTAAACAAAAGCCTTCAAGTGCTGAGCACTAATCCGGGTAGTCCATAGAGGGTAATTTCTGTAGGTTTTCTGTTTTTATGGGTCAATGATTAGCCTGAACCTGAGCATCATTATAAACCTGAGTTCAGGTTTATCACGAAGCGCCACTGTCTTTTTTGTCTGATGGCTTTTCATCAGAGTACCTCTTAATACTGAAATTTAACTGGAAATGTCTATAAATGTGTCATTCTATTTCATAATTGTAGTATAAGTGAAATAATTGGCATACATTTACATTTATTTACTTGTTTATATTTATCTCTCTGCAAATCTCTCAGATTTTATATGTAGATCTATGTACATAAAACTACAGTAATGATTGGCCTTAAAGGAGAAATAAAACACTGTTTCATGCTAGTTTCATCTAGAGGCATGTTGCAAGATATGTAGTGAGATGACACTCCACTCACTTTCTATACCATTACGGCGACTGTCAAAGGACAAAGATATCATCACGTTTTCACTTCTTTGCTGAAAAAAAATAACATATTTAACACAGCTTACAATTAGAGACTCAACTTACAACTAACAATCAGTTAACCTGTTAAGGGCCTTTGCAGAAACGGGGCAGTGAAATCTATTTAAGAAGACCTCCGCTGTACTCTCTGTAGATAGATACCTTATTTTAAGGTAATAAAAACATAACAATTCATAATGTAAGCTGTTTTTACATCTAATCAAAACATTGCTATGTATATTATACAGGGCTGTAAAGTGAAACATAAATTGGTATGTGCAAAAAAGACTTTTTTCAGTATATGAAGCCATGAAAATAATTATCAAACCTGAATGCTCTGATTAAAAACAATGTTTGTGTTGTTAAGTATTTGCCTAATTAAAAAAAAAAAGTAAATTAATAAAATGTAGGAAACACTATAGCATGTTATTGTTAGTACAGTAAAGTACAAAGTCACAGCATCACTGTAACCAAACAGTTTTATGTCACTTTACTATATGAAATAAATACCATAGGATTTTACAATATTTGGTAAATGTATCACTAATGAAAATGAAAAAAGTGTATCCATTTATAAATATATTATATTAAAAGACTGTATGTTTGTCAAAAACTTGCCTATTTTTGTGATGATCTGCACTTGTAGTATTCTTTACATATTAAACTTGTGCTATAACTGTTTGGCCAGTGCTTCAGTACTTCAAACCTCTAAAGAACCAGTACTATTTGCAAAGAAACTTGCAGTCCTGTTACATTGCATTCCGTCAAAACTATAAGAAATAAATAAGAGAACTATTGCTTTAGGGTATAGTCCAATACTGTAAGTTATAGAGAGTGAACGAGAACACACAGAAAATTAGTTGAAGGTGCATGTCAGTGAGTGTGGTTTCTGAGGTGGGCTCGTGTGAACGTGTGGTTGTGACAACTGATGGCTTGTAGAAGTGATGCAGTCTGCACCTGTGTTCCACCACCCCAACCCCCCATTCTGTCTCTCATTACCTCTGCACTGTGGGCATTTAAATGTTAGTTTAGACCACAGCTATGCTCTACTGAGCCTGCTAGGGATAACAACATTAAATGCAATCATTGGCACACCTTAAAAAAGAATCACATCTCTGACACTCTGGCTTGTTGCTTATTCTACTATATCATAGTGGGTGGATTTTGAATGTGATGCTGTTTGTCACGTTATTGCTTTGCATCATCACTGCATTTGTTGTTCAGAGGAGTTGTTTTTTTTGCATGGTGGCATATCATCTGTCTCACGCGGTTTTCTCTTTAATACTTTAGTTGTTCCTAAAAGACATTGAGATCAAATGGAAAGCAAATTGGGCCATTTGTCTTTTGCTTCTTAGATCTTCATTGTAGCCTCAGACGATATATCAACTATAATATCTATAAATTTTTTGCAAAGGCTTAGGATATATGAGCTTTTCTTTTACAATTTGAGACCTTTATACACTTTTTACTCATCCAACAGGGCTTACAACAGGTGCATACATTTGGTATTCAAATGAAAAATAACATATAACTCAATAACATTTCCTGAATGAGCAATACAATTCATCCAGGGGTCTTTCAAAGAGGAACCACCATTTTTTCCAGTTAAAACTAACTCTACTTCCTTCACAACATATGATAGCAAAACACAAACAAACAAATGGAACAAACCAACAAATTATCATAGTATATGTATTGCGGTCACACTGTGGAACACAACAAGATTTTATCAGTTCTCTGGGTTAGCTAGTGAGCACACAGCTATCCTGAATTGCAAGCTTCCATCGCTGTGAGCAAAAGCATGCTTGGCATGTAAATCATAATGGCAAAACCACCCACTTGTCTTGGGTGTGTCTCTTTTGTTTAACAAGACTTTCCCTATTGCCAGAAGAAAGATTCTCTCTCTTAACTCACTTGAACCTCACAGTAAGTAATATAAGGCCACAAGTAAAGAAACACGCCTCTTGATAAGGACAAGAATGTACTATTCCAACCCAAAGGACCTGTTTTCATTGACCAACCTCTTTATTTCAAAATGACAAAATAAAATAGACTAAGGCTTTCTGTAATTTATTACCAGTGATTATAACAAAAGCAGTATTGGATATTGGATATCATTAATTAGCTCATCATTGTTGAAGCTCAAGTAGAAAACTTTGTAATAGCAGGAAGTGATGGAGCTGTGCTTTTTAAATATAATGAATAGCAGCCTTTATATCATTCTGTATGTGTTTTATTGGCAAACTCCAACGTTTTACAATTTCTCATTTGCTTTCCTATTTCAGATTTAATTTAATTAGATCAACTAGAGATAGAGGCCATCATATTATTGTAAAAACCATCAGATCTGTTTGGAATACAAAATGCCGCATTACTCTCTTTTGTACAGAGCAATTCCTCTCTATAACTCTAAGCACATGTCCAATCTGGATGTGAACCCTATCGGTGTACTTTTGGCACACTGTTACATTTGACTGAGTTTTATATTACCTTTACCAAAGCCGTAATTTGGGTAATAGATGACTCCGGTGATTTGTCAAAGCCACCTGGAATATTTTAATTCTTTCTACTGTCTATAAACACTGATCGCAGTAAATGGGACTCTTTGTCTTATTTGCCAATGCTCTTAGATCCATATTCAACATAACACTATTTCAATAGGGTCTTTTATTCAGCTGAAGAATTGAACCATAGCTTGCATCTTGATGTGTTTTCATAAATACAGTCTTAAAGAGAAAAGCAGGCTGATATGTTTCTAAAAGACACAGAATTCGGTTTAGTTGGTTAGGGGAATTTAGTTTACCACACTTTATTGTTGTATATTGTGATATCCTGTAAAGAACTAAGTCAAAAAATATTTGCAATGCAACACCATTCTGGCACTGCAATTTTTTTTACATTTTTTAAGCAAAATGGAAAAATGGTTGTAAAGCTAATATATTAAATATTATGTGGATTGTTGCAAAACAGCTTTGTAGTGAGTATTAAAAATATGCAAATAGTACTTTAAATTATCACGCAAAAATGTTTGGGAAAAACATAACCGAACTAAACTAAACTGCTACAAGACATTAAAAAATTAAAATAGAAATAAGTGAAAAATCAGGTTCAGTTTGACAGGCCAATTTTCTTTGAACCTTGCGTTGGGATGAATTAGTGACAGATTTTTTTTCACTTTTCTTCAGTGTAAATCTCCGTAAGTTAATAAGTTTTACTTTATTTTACCATGCTTTTAAACAACATTGATTTTGCAAACATGATTGCATGTTGATTAGATAAGGTCAGGTCAGCTTTTAACTATATATCAATTGGCATGCCATGCCAATAAACCAATATTGTAAAAGAGCAGATAAAGCATGGTAAGATGACTGAATGACTTAAGGCTTTGAGGGAACTGATATGAAGTAGTTGACCTCTGCCATGTAAGGAGAAAGTAGTGGCAGCCAGGACAGGGAGGTATCAGTTTTACAGGCATGACATCACCCTCCTTCTGCTCTTGGCACTGTATAGCAAGGGAAAACATGACGCTACTTCAGTAAAAGTCTGAGCAATTAAAACACATTAAAGTAAAGGACAATAAGATGCATGTCTGAATTCTTTTTTTCCATAATGTTTTTTTTTTCATTTCACATGTGTTTTCTATTAAGTTTCATAAGAGATGGTCAAATCAGTGTCCAACTCGGTGATTGGATTTACCAAATTATGAAAGTTTGTTATCACAATCCTTTTCTTTTTGTTATTTCTACTAAGGGCAAACTTCTAGATAGCTGCTTTGATACAATACACACTGAAAAAGTGGTTTAGAATTAACATTGAATTTAATTAAACTTAATGAATCTTGGGTCTCCATTAAGTCTCCAAAGCTGTGAAAGTACAACCTTTTATGCGCGATAAAATTTTCCAATGAGACAATTTAAAATCAAGCTATATATTTATAATTACGTACAAGATTTAAACACAATTTTCCCAAACCCTTTGCTTGTTTTACACTTTTACAGCAAGTGCGTATGTTCCCATTATTGCCAAATTGCCTCTCTCTCTCTCTCTCTCTCTCTCTCTCTCTCTCTCTCTCTCTCTCTCTCTCTCTCTCTCTCTCTCTCTCTCTCTCTCTCTCTCTCTCTCTCTCTCTCTCTCTCTCTCTCTCTCTCTCTCTCTCTCTCTCTCTCTCTCTCTCTCTCTCTCTCTCTCTCTCTCTCTCTCTGCTGATCCAGGTGAAATAGTACTCGAGGCCTGGTATCTCAGCTGCTCTATAGCCATACTTGGCCAGTATCTTTGACTCCCAGGGTTTTATCTCTCGCACGGCCGCCCTCCTTCCCCTGTTCACTGATCGTCTGTCTGTCAGTGGCTTAGCTGCTAGCCTGTATCAGCGCACACATGGGAAGAGAGCTGGGCCGGCACTTACCACCCAGTAAGGCCACAGGCTATCAGAGAACAGTTGGGCTCAAAAGATTCCTGGGTAGGCAAACAGCGGGGCCTCTCTCATACTGGCAGTCATGTCTGTTACAGTGACGCACTAGATTTCTTTATATCACTATATTCTATTTTTTTCAAACTAGCTTTTATTGTTCATGTTTCATAAGGGGGGGTGGGCATCTGAGACACTTTAATTAAAACAAAAACCAAAGGTGCAAGGTAAAAGATTTGGAGAGAGGGATGAAAAGTGATTAGAGGTCTTGCTCTAGTTGCCTTTTGACCTCAAGTGGTTATCATAAATGCAGTAGTATGTAAATCCTAATGAATTAGTTTGAAAGCCACTTGTGGGCACAACTTTATCACTTTACCAAATGAATGTTTACAATTTGTTTCTCTGCATATTTCCGAACTAATTACATGTTTAAATGAGAAAAAAAAGATTTGCCTTACCCTAAGAAATTATTATTTGTTATGCTTCATTAAAGAATTCGGGCTAACCAAAAACCACACGAATGCAGACAAGGGATATCTGTGCACTTCAAACATTAGTTCATTGTGCAGAGTTAAGAGAGACTGCATTTAGAGTCCATTAGTTAAAGAGCAGCGTCTCTGAAGAAGTGCCTCCATTGTACAGTGCATCACATAAACACCAGTGCTGCTTCGAGGAGACATTTATGTAAGGGCATATCTATATTTTAAAATAGTTTTAGTGAGGAAATTGAGAAAGTTGAAATTGTCACAGCAGTCTTGTTTATATTCTCGCTTGAGTGTGGAGGTTAAAGTGACATTCTCTACTCCCATGGATTTCCTTTTTTTAAAACCGTGTCTGATCGCGGGGTCTTGTACCACAAAAAGTTATGTGGTTTGAAATATCCGCAAACTGGATTCAACCGTAGCTTTACCATGATGAAAAAAATGGTTTTACTTTATAGAAAAAGGATGTTATCAGTCTTCTGAAATTTAGGGGTACTCTGTATTTGACCAAGTGAGATAAACATATTTAAGAATCCTGTCCTTCAAGCAGGGTGAAGCATTTTATTACAACATTTGTTGTGTAGCTGTATGTATTTTATTGGATATATATTTTATCAGCTACACTGTTTGTGCTTATCTGCTTGGAGATTATTGTGCATCAGTCTTTCTATGAAAAATCTCATCAGTTCACAACCTTTTCCAGTTTATGAGTCATTGGCATCCATGCTGTCTGGATTGCATAAAGCTTTTACATAATGGAGTATTGTAGAACAGTGGGACTGAAAGGGATTGAAATGTCAAAGGGGGAGAGCATAGGATCAAATATTTATTGTAAACCATTCTAAAGTTTTCCTGTAAAAAGCAAAAATATCTCATAGGTCAGACAGATCTAAGCATTCAGTGTCGCCGTGATAGTTTGAGCTTTACAGAGACGGATTTTTTGATGTATTTAAATGTAGATTATCTTGGTCATCATGGATGATAATTCCATCAAAAATATTTATTTTTTTGCCAACTCATGGTGAGCAAAATGCTTGTAACTTAATGCCTAAAATGCAGTGTAGTTTGGAGGTTCGGTATTCCTAAAAGTAGGTATACTGTAAAGAAATTATATTTATAATTATTTAACTTTGGGGTTGGTTTAATAAAGTGAAAGTGACGTGACATGCAGCCAAGTATGGTTCTCAGAATTTTTCTTTGTATTTAGCCCATCAAAAGTGCACACACAGAGCAGTGAATACATACACACCAACCGTGAACACACATCAGGAGCAGTGGGCAGCCATTAATGCTGTGGCGCCCATGGAGCAGTTGGGGTTCGTTGCCTTGCTCAAGTCTTAGAATTTCCGACCCAGGACTTGAACCCACAACCCCAGGATTGGGAGTCAAACTCTCTAACCAGTAGTTCATAACTTAAATGCACACTTATAGGATTAAGTGTGCAATTAAGTTATGGCCATATTATTTAATCATTCCATATTATCAAACATATATTACACCCAAAAATAAAAATGTTAAAATAATCAGATGTTACGAGTAGCTGAAAGAGTTTGGACTCTTCTTATCCATTTATCTGTATTAAGGATATCATCATGTAGTGTGTTTTTGTCAAGAAGCAAATCATTATTCTATGCCGCTTTTACCATACTCATTTACCACTGTTCCCCATGAGGAAAATCCTTATTCAGCTCCTCTGTTTATTATATGTGAATCGAGATTTGTGCAACATCAAAAGGCTTCCATGCCAGTTTACACAGCTCGGGGGTGGCTCTGGGCAAAGTTTTGGGGATGGGCTAACACTTCTCAGTGCTTCAGTGGGATTAGTTATCTCTGGCGATGAGTCTCTGTCTCTCTACTGATGGACAGCCATGCAAAGAGAGCCAAGAACACATGCCATCACTTCAGACAACAAGTCCAGAAGAATGCTTTCATGCAAACATCTAGAGATCACACTAAGTGTGAGCGTGTATAAAACTGTTATGGTGTACATCTGTGAGTTTATGAGTGTGAGAGAGGGGGTGAGAAAAAGGAAAGGAAGCTTGATTTCTATTCAAATGAATTGATTTAAATGTGTTTTTACGCTTTAAGCATGCATGGTGTATTTGAGTAATTCATAACATAAAATGAAAGACTTAAGTAGTTCGTATTTGTTCATTTAAGAAGTATATAGGTCCTAAAGTAACCTAGTAAAAAATGCAGTAAAAAAATTAAAACTTGACTTAAACTTGAAAGTCTTGAAGAGTTCACCAAACTTAAAGTAAAAAACCAAAGCTTTTGTGTCAAGACACTCTTCACTACCTTGACATACTGTCATTATGAATTTAGTGATGAAATTATTTTAGACACACAGTTCTTTTATTTGTCCTTTGATGGAGATGTTGAGTGAGCCGGTGTGGTCTCCACTGTGGATTTGATGTCAAAGATGATCACCCATCAGTCACAGACTTACTGTCACGGACTGATTTTTGGAGATGAGTTTGGCTTGCATGAAGATAGCCATCTATTTTAAATATAGAATAACATTTACTAAATATATAATTGGTGAGAGAAATTTTTGTAAAAATTTTTGTTTACGACAATATAAATCAGTAATATCACAGATCTCATTCGTACCTATTGGGTAAATTTAGTCTCACCCTGCATAATTCCAACCTTAAAATTTTTGTAGTCTCTTACATGTGTCACATCATGGAAGCTATTGTTTGCAAATATTTTATCTTTTGTCATCTGTCCTTAATGGGTGGAAAAGAGTTCCAATTTCTTTTATCACCAAAATCCCAGATTAGCCACAATTAACACGAACAAATGTTCCCCCACCCAGCACAGCGGTCTTCCCACATGAAATGGATCTAACTGTTTGGAGAGGGTCATTACTTTATCCTTGAGAAACTGAGAATCCATTCATCGGCTCGGGTTGGAAACCTGACTGACGCAAATGGATCACTGGGAATATGAGTGTCCCAGCAGTAATTATGTTACAACGCTGCTACCGCACATGACCAGAGGGTTGGGGGTGGGTGGTGGTAAAGAGAGTAGTGATACTTCTCTTGTTTCATTACAAGTTTTTTCCCCTCTCTTTTGTCCCTTTTCAATGCCTGTCATATTCACACACACAAATCATGTACAAGCACTACCTACTTTACATCAGTCATGACATTTATGTGCTGAACAGTGAAATTCGCTGTTGTCACATCACACCTAAGAAAAAGCAGTCACAAGATTGTTCTAAGTAAAGCTGGTTGTATTTCAGTTCTTGTTGAAGTTTTTCTTCGTGACTTTTTATTTTTTACTTATTTGTCTTGTCATATAGTTTTTGCCCCAAAACATTTAAGTGTGGATTGCAAGAACATGATGTAATGTATGATCAAGGAATAGACAGTAGCGCCAACAAGAGCCATATTGAAGTTTCCTCCATGGCTTTTTCACCATGGCCCCCAAGGCATCCTCTCCAGTCAAAGTCACCTTGTGTAGTCCGCCCCTCTCGCAGCTTTCGACCTTGCTTGATTGATTGTGGGCACATAAATTGTGCGTTTGGCATTCTCATACATGTTACATATATTTTATACATTTATAAACTGATGTCAAGTAGAGTTTCTTGATGAATTTAAACTAGGCACTCTTACGATCATGTCATGTCATTATCACTGCCGTACAAGCCTGTAAGAAATGGGGCTGATCCTCGGAGAGTTTAGCTTTGGTGATCGCATTTCGGAGGTGAGAAGTTACTTTTTCTTCCTCACCTCCCTGTCTCTGACATCAGGCACCCTTACTTTGGCTGTGCGCAAACAGTACGGAAGATTGTCTCGACGGGCATTGATCTGGTCGGGCAATAAAGAATGGTCAGAGGAGGTCTGTTGGATGCAGCGTGCAGTCATTAGCAAAGATGAACCAACCTATGACTGCCTGCTCAGCAATACCAGACAGCTACCCATTAAACAAACAGTATATGAATGTCAGTATCACACAAACACACATTTAAATCTGTTCTAGAGATACCTATAACTAAGAGATATTGAGACTGATCATGAAATGAACTGAATGTTGTTAGGTTGATATCAAACATGATATTAAGAAAATGTTTGTTAAAACACTTGTGTTTTATTTCAATGATTCATTTTCATATTCATTCAAAAGCATTCAAAAAACACACAGTAAACCACTTAATAACACATCTGTACATTCATTTAACCATATATGTAGGCTTTTTGTCTTTGTTATTTTTACTTCTTTGTATAGTTCATTAATTATCATAATTTAAATTTCACTTTTTTATTTTAGTGTTATATATTTAGACATTTAATCTATATCATGTTTGTTTGCATTATGAGTGTTTTCTAGTTTCTACACTAGAAGTTCCTGTTGCTAAGTCAAATTCTTTGTTTGTGTAAACATACTTTGTAAGAAAGCTTCTTCCTTATTCTGATTCTGAAGTTTCTTAGAAAAGCGCTTCCATGCCCAAATGGAGCTTTGTGAATGTAGAATAACTCACATCAAATTGCACTATAACATTAAAGTTTCCTTATGTTTCCTAAACATGTCTTTTTCATTTTAAAGAAAACTCAGAAAGTTCGTTTTGAGAACCGAAACATTATTATTTTTAATATCATCCTTCCTTTTTAGTTATGCAATGGGAATGTTTCCTGATTTTAGCCGTACATCAGTTTTCTGAATGACAACACGATGAGTTTAAATTAGTAACATGGTCGTCAGTCATTGAATTAGAAATCCAGCATGCAAATATGGCTTTTTTTACTGTCCGTTGATAAATCATTTAAACTTCTCACTATATTAGTTACACTTGTCTCGGGCTGTGTGAATTTTTATATTGAATCATTCGGTTTTCTCCTGAAGCATCATCCACACAGCCAGACCTATTCTTTTATTCTGTTCCCTTATTATGTTTTGTACAATGAAATGCTAAAATATAAATGGTAAAAAATCTTCTAGTTCATAGCTGCGTAAGATTCCTCATTTTTCAGTCTTCCCTCCAGGGCCCTTTTTTGTTGACATGTACATATGTACCATTTTCTTGAAACAGTGCTCATATCCTGATCATCTCGGTTTGTGTGTTATGCATTTCGAACTCATTTGTCCTGCCGTGGAACATCTCCTTAAGCCATGTTTTAAAAAAGGAAGTTAACATGGTGTAAAAGTTACGAACTGATGCGTGCAAGCCTTTGTGCGCTCTTCCATCTGTACTAGCACGCGCTCCCTCCCCAAGCCTCATTTTCACTCATTTCTTCACGCACAGCCCTTTGCTAGATCTTATTAATTATATCTCATTAGTTGCCTTGGAAACAGAGGTGAGGGAATGAAAAGTGGAGAGACGAATCCGAGAGCCTTAACAAGGCAAAGAATGAGAAGATGAGAGCCGGAGAGAGAAAAACTAATCGAAAGAAAGAACAAAAAGAAAGGAAGAATGCAAAAAAGTGTTAGCTGGAAAAGAGGAAAGTGGTGTTGTCAGATTGGCATCTGGAGACATCAACAGCCGTTGAGCTGCCGGGTTCGGACTCTTTACCCTGGCTGCTGGAGAGCAAGATAAGCGGATGCTCACAAAGGCACCGGGTAACTGCAGACACCAGCATGCCTCCTCCCCATCCAAACCAGAGCCGCCACATCTGCAGGTACACATACACCCTTTAGAGCCCAAGAAACAAAAGCCCTGGCTGTCCTCTTTCCCCTTTTCCCCTTTGTTGTCAATGCTTTTTAAAAATAAACCTTTAAGTCCTCCCACCATCCCTCTTCTGCAACACCACATTTACTAAAGGCAAATTAATCCCTTTGTCTTCGTAAAACAATGAATGTTTGAGGCCTGGTTAGTTCTACACATTCTGCAGTTTATTTCTACTGTGAATCTTTCAATTTAACAGCTTTGTCCTTATTTGGTGTGATATCAAATGGTGATTCATAGTTATGTAAGCTGGGAAGATTTGAGCTCCTTATCAGCGGACGCCAAAAAAGTTAAGCCTCGTTTTAAAAAAGCAAAAAGAGCAGAAAGCGAGCAAGAGCTCGGAAGAACGTTTTGTTGTTGTGAAGCTTGTGAAAGGGCTCAGTTTTGAACATTAGAAGCATGGTGGGAGAATACACAGGAGATGAACTTGTGCAGTTGTTTAGTCTCCAACACACAGGAAGATCAGAGCAGATGCTTGTCCCAGTGGCTCCTTCCCCCCCGTCTCTCTCGCTCTTACGCTTTCTCTTTCCCACCCTGTCTAGCTTTGTCTTATGTTTATTGGTCATCTGAGAGGGTCTGAAAAACAGGAAGTTGAGGAGCAGGATGTAGAGTGTGAGCTCTGCCCATAGCTTGTTCTGCTGCGCTAAACCATCAGTGCGACTCTGAACGGGAATCTATGCTGTCATGGTGCTCCCAAAATTTTTCCTACTGTATGTAAAATGTGTAAAATAAAAACATGATTTTATTTTCAGTGCTGCTCTTTGGTTTCACTTTACAATGTTTTTATAATAATGTGTGTTTGTGTATGTATATTTATTTTGTGCTTCAGTTTAATTGAGTAAATCAACATATTTTCCCTAAGAAACTGATTTAACCGTGTTTGTGACCTCAGTGAAATTTAAATCAGCAGAATTCACAATTCACAGTCACAATGCTTTTATGTCAGCCTGTATGAGTCATGAATGCCAGCTGAAGTGACAACACAACACTGGCCTGATAATTCTAAAGTCACTTTAACCCATAAATCTATTAAACTGGCACTGGGCCATTATGGCATATTTATTATTGGACATTTATTTGACCCTGTAAATGTACAGAACTCTTAACATAAAGTATAATCTCTGTAGTTTTTGTGTTCTAAATTTGTTTTCAATACAGTAAAGGACATCCTAATTTATTTAGTAATGGGATTACAGGACCACTCTCCGAAATGATAGGTTTGTGTAAAATGAGGTTGTAAAGGTTTTGGCAGGCATGTTGTGTGTACATGTGTGGTAATTACAGTGGGAATAAGGCATTTTTTATTGAGTGTGAAAAGGCCTGACCCCAGTAGCAGCCCTCCCACATGCACATGGCATGTTTTAAAGGGAGAGAGAACACAAGACCTGGTTTTTCTCACACACTTACACCCACCAACATACACATTTACATTTATATAGACCTCTCATCATGGGATGATCTCACAATTCTTCCGAGCAGGAAGGACATGGGAGTTAACTTGTTTACAAGACATGGGAGTGTCAGCACGTCAGGTGGGGCCTCTTTCGCATCTTACTCTGAAAACCAAACAAGAGGATGTTTTCAAAGTTTTACTGATTCACATTATTGTGGTTTCTGTACTTGGCCCTGTGTTTGCATCTGTGTACAGCACAGAACGACCTGTACAACAGGGTCAGGGTCATCCCAGCGAGCACATGGACATGTCTCACTAGAGATCGGCTTGGTGTGCACATTCTGTGGGTCATGTACTCCTATTGATTTTCATGTCAGGGACCAGCAGCCTGTCCTATAGAGACATATTCCCTGCTTATCGATCACACTGACTACAGATGTTTGGTAAGCACCTTTCAAAATTGCTTGTTTAAAGATTAAGCTATAGAGTACTTTTGACCAGGTGCACTGCATCATTGGCCTTGAATGTAGCACTTGGTGTATATTACTGCAAATGCTTTTTCATGTTTTTGCATATTTCACTGTTTTTGAATCTGGCTGTACTGCTGCAATAAATTACACATGTTATTTTAGATTTGACTTGATTTGATATAATGTGCCTCTAGTTTTTTGGGTTAAGAGAGTAATTCAGAATAGTTGATGTAATCAACAGTGGTCTTGAACTGCAGGATTTGGCTCTTATTGGATCTTTTCCACAGATAACAAGCCACACAGCAACCACCCTACTTCTCAGCATGAAACCCTGTTCAGTCTCTTAGGGTTTTCTCGTTCACTTTAAACTCTTGGATTGCACACTGTCTTCACATATCCCTAAGATTTTAAATTAAAACTTATAATATTAACATCACACAGTGCCCTGTTAAATGTTTACAACCAAACAGCCACGCTAATATTTTGTCAGACTGCGATTATGTTTGCTTTATAAAAAACTGATGCAAAGCATGATGAAATTAGCATTGATTTAGTTATGATATGTGGTACTAATGGTTGGGATGCAAGCATCTTGCGATGTAATACTTTATCACATGTGGACTGAAACAGCAATTGGATTTTATACTGTAAACATTTGGCATGGATAGGTGTGAAGTTGCATTTTAATTTTGCATATTGTGATTTGCATTTCTCGCACAAATTGTAATATAACTGTTACAGCCTTTATATATCATTAGAATTGTGATAGGCAGCTTTAAATGATTGTAAGCCTACTGAACTTTTATTCCTTGTTTTGAAAAAGATCTATATTCTTGTCATGACAGCTATGCTCATACATTCTGGACGAATAAAAAGTCATTGCTGCTCCACTTTTTCCAGATTTTGGGCAGAAATTTCACAGAATATCATGTAGAATGAGGGGCACAGACATGTTGGAGAATATAAGAGAACTTTCTACAAACATTTTATTCATGGTGCATACTGCAGTAAATCAACATTTACTCAAAGTTTCTGTATGTAGGCGCCCAAGACACTCAGAGTTCTTTGAGGAAGTCTTAGTTCTAGAAGCCTGATGGCCTTTCAAGCACTGTCAAAGCAAAAGATCATAGACATGAGAATAACCAGGCCATGTGACACTAGGCCAAGTGACATCCTTTCTCATCTCTCTCCATACACGACACAAGCAGTGCACAAGGTTGCCAGATCCTCTCAGGAAACGCACAGAGACACAACCAGCAAACTTTACCAGTCACACTGTAATAGAGTCCCGTTCTGGCCTGTGAGTGTGCTGCAGGACTGCAGCTTGTCTTTATCTTTTAACTTGACAGAAATGTCATGACACATGTATTACACTTCCAGACCTGCAGTCTATGTGACAGCCATGACAGCTCACAAATAGGATTTAGAGCAACAAGATGGGATACATGTAATTATGTTGTGCTATGTTTAGATAAGCAGAACAACATTGAAATGCGGACACATGCGTAGATAAGGCCCTCCTTTTTAGCTCTGACAATTTTCAATAATGGATCTTGTAAGCTTTAAATGGTTATTCCAAATGTTCTTTCTGCAGTTTGAGTGATAAAAAGGTAATAATTGGTTGGTTTTAATCTGTAAAGTGTTCTGTGGAAAGAATAATAAGATATTGTGTTTGGGCTTTAAAAAAACAAGTGTTCACAAAATTTTTAAGGGTTAATTAATACAACATTTATAAATAAATAATACTTTTTTGTAATCCAGATTTTGCACAGATCTCTTGAAATCTCCAAACTAAAGCAGATGTGTTTTCAAAACATATTTCCGAGTGGGGTTTGAATATGCCCAGCGCTCAAAATAGGCAATATGCACATGTCGTGAGTGTGAACACTGAAGGAAGAGCATATTGTTTTTCCTTCCTGCTGGGGGACATGGTGACTGAGAAAGAACAGTGTCGCTCTCACAGGCCTGGCCTGATGCGGTATAGGGAAATGTCTCGTTTTGCCTGACTGTTGTAAGAGTTTCCTTCTGCGGACAGACAGCGTGATCTCACTGCTAATAGAGACCTGCAGACACCTAAACACTTGTTTCTGTTCAACCCGTAATTATAGCACTTATTTCCTGTGGGTCACTCGCCACCATCTTGGTCATCAACTTCCACATCTGATGCAAGTCGACGTCTTTTTGCTGGCATCGTGCGGCTACAAAGCGTCTCGCTCTTTCCCGTCCTCAAGAGGAGAGAGTTTCTGCTCTCCCTCAGCGTGTCTCAGATGTGAGATGTGGTTGCATAGGCATTTTCTATTTACGTGTTCATCTGTGACCATGCTGGATGGAGATGATGAATACTTCCTCTGAGAGGTAGCTGCCTCTTTGTGGGCAGGTTAGCGAGGGGAGATGGGGACAGAAAAGAGAGAGGTGGCGATTCGCAGGCTCCCTGGAGGCAAACTGTGCTCTGAACCCTCTTGGCTTGGCTTCCACGCATTCTCTCACGTGTGAATTGCCTCATCTGGCCCAGAGGATTTAAACTAATGTCAGCCTGATACTGGGTGCACTCTTAATCATCTTAGGAGCAAGGGCTGGCAGCAGCAGGGGTTATGAGTGGAAGAATGAAGCCTGCTTACTGTCTCCTGAGACACAGTGCAGAGGCATGGTGTGTGTGCTTGGGTCCTAAGTTGTGTCAGAAATGCAGACAGAGAGATATGTGGGAAGAAGGGAAATGAGTAAAGAAAACAGGACCAAATGACCCAGGAGACATTATGCACTGCTTGCATTCTGAAACCAGACAGATGACTTTATGACCTGCTTATTGGTGTCATATTGACTTATCTGCTACAGCTTGCTTACCTTCAAGCCTTCAGTCAGCAGTAACCCATAAGTGTCTGGATGTTCCCTGGATTAGTCTGGTTGCTTTCATTCTACTTTAATGTTCATCATTAACCCATTAAACAACATGAACGTGTAGGGACCAAAAGTTTGCTTGTAACTTTTAATATGTCCTTGATTCCCTGATTCTTTGTCGCTAAATAAAAGCATCTGCTAAATGCCTAAAAATGTACACACAACGTGTCCGAGGACAGTCATTGGTCCAACGTTTTTTGACTTATGCCTTTTACAGAGGATATATAATTAGAATAATACAAATGTCTCATTTATTAATTGTTTAAGAGACTTTAAACAGGCATGACAAATTTTTTTTAAAACTTTGACTAGAGTGGAATGTTTTTTCCTATTTTGAATCTTATGGTGTTAATGAATTGTTATTTTTTAATTTAAATACATTAAATATTAAAAGTAATATATATATATATATATATATATATATATATATATATATATATATATATATATACATTTGGTATATAACATACTTTTAATATTAAATTATTATTTAACTATTCGATGTACAAACATTGTCAAACACCAACATTTTGAACATTTTGAACATCACATTCTTGTTGTTTTGTTTTCAATGAAATTGCAGTAGACAGGCAAGATGTATTTATTTTCGAATCTGATAATAAATGTCATGAATGTGTGATGGCTGATCTCCAGCTGTTGAAGAGAAGCAGGTGGGAAGATAAGAAATCATTGTGGGTCCTCGGTCTTCTATCCTTCCTGCATGTATCATGCAGAGGAACACGGCACATTGGGCCGCTTTCATCTGCATCAGACCTCCTTGAGTTTCATGTTTGTAACATCTGTCTTTTGGTTCTCTCTCTCTTTTTCTCCCCTCTCTCTCTCCACAGAGCGTGGTTTGGACACCTCAAGAGAAAGACACAGAAAGAAAGGGAGTGAGAGAGAAAGACTTGAGAAGAATAAGTGAAGTACAATGTGCTAGGGGAACGAAGGGAGGCAAACTCAGTGTTTTTCTGATATTCTCGGGGTGTCAGAGAGACCAAACAGGACGGCAAGATGGGACGGAAGAAGATCCAGATCACAAGGATAATGGACGAAAGAAATCGGCAGGTCAGTAGCTTCTTTACCAATCATTTTCTCTTTCCTCCACAATGCAGCGACTGCCTTTGGGGTAACTAATGGGCTGTGTCTCAGAACCTAGTGTGATGCCTAATTTAACCACATTTTAGGGCATTTTAGGTATTTCTGGAATTTCTGTACTGCTGTGTTATTATGATGCTTAAAAATGTAGTCCAGGAAAACAGGGCATAATGTTTTGAGACACTGTCATAACATGTTTTATAGGGACAGAGTAAAAAATCTCCACCTGCACATAAGTATTTTGAAATGTGGTGTTATGTTTTTGATTATGATCCAAATATTCAGCGTTGTCGTATTCGGGGAAAAATATTTGCATAGAGGTAATTTGTAAATGGAATATAATTTGATTTATAGTGTTGTAGACAAACACAGCAAACACTGGCCTTATAGACCATTTGATTATTGCTTGGTCCATCTGTTCACTGGCTAAACATATTCTCCCAAGCATTCCTGGAAAGATGCACAAAAAGAGTCATAAAAAGGGACTGGGACACATTTCCAACCATATTTACGGACGCGGCTTCCACACACCACCCTACAATTTTTCTCCGGAGAAGCCACTGTGGCAGCCAGGGCCGTTGAAAGCCAGTCAGTGTGGCAGCAACATGGGGTGACCAAGGTGAAGTGGGGTGACTCTGGCCTCTCCCTTTTCTTCTCTCTGTAAACTGGTGGGCCTGTGCTGGGGCCTGATGGGGGCTGTTGCTCTTTGCGGTTGCAGCTGCGCGGTAGTAATTATGAGTAGCCACTGCACCACGGCACCCTCTCATTACTGGGAGGGACAGACGGACACAGGGTGCCCAGTCTCTATCAAACTCCCTCTGTTTCCCTTGCCTTTCCCTATAAAAGTGCCAATGCTATGGTCAGCGACAGAGATGGACTGGAATTCACCCTTGTCTACACACGCTAAATATAAATGTTCAACACAACCAAGTCTAGTCGCATTTTATGTCATGCATTGCTGCCTGTATTAAGATGAATATAAGGAGTGTATTTACAAATTAATTAAAGATTAAAGGGCATGCATAAGACTTTGGATAAGGAAAACCTTTCCATTTTTCCATATTTAACAGTTTGGTAATGAAAAAATATGTGTCTGTCCACGTCTCTCCGGCTAGACTTGATGCACCCATTCACACCCGCTCAAAATATCATTTGCACTGTCTCATTGGTGAAATAACTTTCTTGCCATGCTCACGAAAAGCTAATTGAGGTTTTGCTCACTCTCCTGAGGGTGATAACATAACAGCCCATGCCCTCCTCCCTCTTTGCCCCCAGCTCTCCTCCCACCTCTCTGACAGTTACTGTGGAGGTAGCAGTTCAGCCGAGTGAGAAACTCGAATTTACAGGACAGGCCAATTATCAGCATAACACCAGGTCCTGGGTGGGATCCAAATAGAAAGTCAAGCAAAGAGAAGATGTCTACTGGAAACATCAGCATCTGCACTATGTGCCCCAGCCTACGACATCAGCAAAAAGAGAAAAAAGAAAGATAGACGAAATTAGGAAAAAGGCACAAAAGTTATGCTGTGAAATTCTTTGACCAGCTATTGACCTAATGCAATATATAAAAGTTTATTCAAAAATACAATTTTTTTCTTATTTTTATTTTTTACATAAATTGTTATTTCAAAATTTCTTTCAAATATACAACCTGAGTTTTTGTTGACCATTCGCTTGTAATATATCGCCCCGCACTAATCAGAGATCTTGAAAGAGTATGAGCAACAGCGTGTACATTCAAGGAGAAACCCTCGTGAGGAAATTGGTATCGAGCGCTGGTCAAGCTGGTTCCACTTTTTCCAGAAACAGTCGCAAAGCTGTATCTGTCTTTTGTTAAAGGGAGTATACAAAATATCTTTCGTTAATGTGAACAACGCGATCCTCCACTACAGATACTCAAGATTAACACAAGGTTGACAGAACCTGCCTTTGAAACTTCTCCTTTAATGCTTGTTTTAGGGAGTGACTTGCTGACTTTTCACAGTTTTCACACTAAGGGTCACACATGTTGTAGATATTTAAATGTCCGCTTAAGTGTTACACAGAAAAAAGAATAAACATCAGATCATTTTGATTTTTCATTTGTAGTCAGCTTTTCCTTTATTTCTTTTCAAGACTTGTGATTCACAGCCCTAAATGATCACGACCGTTCCGTTCAGGAGTGCTTCGTTCTCTACTGTTGTTATTAGCATATACACACAAGCTTGTGAGACAATACACACCCTGGTAATTAATAGCGCTCTTGTCCGGCAGAATTCAAATTTCACGGCTCTCATCTGAGCGAGCGGTTATCAGTGGCACACAGGCTCGGTTGCGAGGGTGGCGCGGCATGCTCAGCAGAGAGTTCTCGAGAAAGATGTAAGATGTAAACCCTTTAGACTCCTTTATTAGATAGCTTGTGTATACTCACACAAAGTTCTTCCCCCCACAAGCGTGATCCCGGTCTCTTGTTCGCTCCAGGGTGCTCTCCTCACCCAGGGGAGATGGCCATTAGCATACCGGGTCCATTGAAAGAAGACAATTAAAATCCTTATGTGTGCGGCTGCGCCTGGAGCTATCTTTATTCGCTGCATTAGAATGAGAGAATGCCTTAAGTGGCCTAATTAAATACACTGGCAATACGGCACGCCGCACAGGATTCAGCGGGGGCCTCTCGTATCATTATGACGAGGGCTCTGGAAAGCCTGTTGACCTATCAGGATTTATTTAAGAGAGCAAAGCAGGGGTTAGGAGGTCTGCAATTGCGTTATCTATCAAAACAATAGCTTTACAGGCAAGCCGCAGGGAGCGCATTGTGCAATTTCTGCACATATTTAAAAAATAAAATCGGCCCAGAGGGGTTTGGAGGGTCTCAGGGGGCCTTTCTGCTCTTCCATCGATTCGCCAAGAAATTCACACAACTGACATTGATTCAAACATTGATTGAGTTCCATCACCAGAAGAAGGAGATATATTGTTTTATGAGAATGCGCACAACCTCAGCTCGTATTCGGTGGTTCGCTCACACCATGAAATATAGAGGAGCCAGAGGTCCTGTCATGCATTCAGCCCCATCTTTCTGAAGCTTTCCACCAAAAGCCCCTTAAGTGCGGCCTGTAGGAGAATGAGGGGGAAGGAAGGAATGACAGCGAATGGAGAAGAAGCGGAGAAGCTTCAGTGAGCCTCACTGAACAGCTCAGTCTGACATGCTAATTGCAAAGCTGTGTAAGGAGGGCGACTGCCATAATAGCACAGGAGGACAGAATGATCCTGAACCCCCCCTCCCTCTGGTTCCCCACCTGTCCATCGTCCACTCGGTACAATCTCAGATTTTCTCCCAGCCTATAATTATTTGTCCTGATGATGTCGTACACCTGTCTCTTTACGCTAGCGCTAGTAGCATGCTTCCGAATTACTCTCCTGAAGAAAAACAGTATAAAACTTTAAATTACGATGGCAGGCTCAAAGGAACTTAATGAGAGCAGCCTATCTTTGTAGGAACAACATCACTCCATTGTGGCTGTGATTGTGTTGTGACAGCTCTTTGATTTATGAATGATGGAAAGCGTTGTTGTGAACACAAAAATAAAGACCCAAGGGAAGTGTTCTGCAGAAGCATGTGTATGAAAACGCTCCTTGTTAAGAAGAAAACTTGTTGGCCGTGATTATATCAGGTGGCTCTTGCCTTTGTTTCCGTACAGTTGACATGCTCTCTCACAGCTGCGAGCGTGTCTTTGTGTGTGTGTTTGGACCTCTGTGCCTAACGACGTCCGCTGTACGCCATTAAGCAGGCTCACTAGGGGTAATTACCCAAGTCATTAAAAGTTTGATGATTTCACTGCTGGGCGGAGTGTCGCCCGCCCTTTCTTTGGCTTACTTTTGCTTCCGTATGTCACATGCGCCGAGCTTCTCACTTCGTGTTCATCCTACTTATTATTTTAGTGTGAATCTAGTGACGCTCATCCCTCCATTTTATCCTTCCTCACTCTCTCCTAAAAGGTTTCGAGCCAACACTATTATTCTTTAATGATTAAAAACATGGATAGTGAAAAAAGGCTTCAGTAGAAAGATGGAGTTCGCTCAATGTGGCCTTTCCATTATTGGGTGTCTTTAAATGATAGACTGTAATTGCAGCTAAAGTGGATTATTTGAAGCAAAGGGAGTTTTGTTTTTGGTTTAACTACATTAGAGTGTAGCTGTAGGATTGTAAGGGGAAATAGTGTGGGTGGTTTTCTGTCTGTAATTCATGTCTGATGACAACAACAATGAAATGCTCCGAACAATGAAAACTCCACCCACCTCCCCCCAGTTATTCATCATGGTGGCGGAACATCAACAACACGAAATAAAAACGTTTGTTATGCGCATGATCTTTATATCTAAAAGAATGTTGTTATTGATATCTTCCTGTTAAGCCTGTTGGCCTCATTATTCATTTCAGAAATCAAAGGTGAATGCTCACATCTGAGTACTTACTTAACACTTTAAACTGTGTTTTTTTCTTACTTGTTTTCTTTGATAGTATTTGATCTATGATAGCAATTCTATTTGAATTGTAGCAAATTAGGGCAAGAGATAAATGTAAAGAGATCAGTTTAATTACAAGGTCACACCACCATAGCTCCAGCTGCCCGGCCAAACCCTTAGGAAACTTAAAAGTTCAGATCCCAACCGTGAACTCTGGACCCCGGGCTTGTGTGCTATGAAAGCTGATCCGGCCGGACAGGAGGGACAGACCGCTGCCTGTCTCCAAGGCCCGAGTGCTCTTTGCTGGGTAGCGGAAGCCAGGGGGCTTGGGTCACTCTGCCAGCTGGTGCCATGGCAGAGACACTCTCTGGACCGCATGAGTCTCCTACCGCTTGTTATAGAGATCATTGAAGCTGACATGCTGATTTCATGATGTGTCACTCTCTCTGTTTGATACTTCACCTCCAGCGTCCGAGACCCTCACGGCTTGTTTTCATGTTGGCCTCTCTCCCTAAGGAAAGCCTGTGATGAAGCCTTTTTATTGACAAGCCAAATCTTTTCTTTTTGGAGGTATACAACAGGAACAAGGAAATGTACAGAAACTCAAATGCTCGAAATACATGGGTCCACTTTCTTGCTCATCTAATTCAAATCAAGGAACTCTTCATGGATATGCGTTACTCAACACTATTCACCCACACATATTTCCAAGTTCCTCTTTTGTCTGATCATTGATTTTTTTTACTTACATCCTCATTTGCTTTGATTCAGTGGGATCTTGATATTCATAGAAGCCAATATATCCAATGGCATACGAGATGGCCCAGGAAGTAGCAAAGGGCAGTTTGAGAGAAGTAAGAGATAAAATACATAGTAGATGATGGCTGAGTAGAATTAGTGACCCAGCAACTTACCTGATATGTTGAAAAAGTTGTGAAAAGGTCAGCAGTCTTATTCCCTTATGAGAAATGCTAATATAATTACAGGATCGCTTCGATGGAATGACCTTATCAGAGACTGCCAAACCTTGGGAGGGGGGATTTTGGAGCACAAAACATAATAATTTATATCACACAAGAATTTTGTGCTGCCTTATAGAATCCCCTTGATTTGTTTGTGCAGAATGATACTGGGACTCACCAAAAAGCTTTTATGCTTTTACCTGGCAAAGGAGAGAATACCATTTTAAATTCATATGTCTGTGAGTCATATGATGATAACTGGATCAGAAAATTACAGTAATGTAGATCTGGAACAAAAGTCTGAAATCAGTCACACCCCACATCACAACTCAATTGAGTCTGTGTTTCTATATGAACTAGTGGAAAAAAAACTTGCAGCCTCCCACGTGACCTCAGATCTCTCTGTGGCTTTCCATTGTCTTAGCACTGACCCCGGAGACTGGGGTTGTTGTTCAGGGGCTCACCCAAAACCCAGCACTTATTTGTGGTGTTCTTTTGCTTTATCTTGTACTTAACATCAACATGATTATGGCATTTGTCACCGCTGCAGTTACAGACTTGCATTGTCCTGCGCAAAGCAGTCTGTAAAATAGATATTTTCAGGATGAAGTTCAACAGTTAAAAGCTTTTTTTTTTGTGCAGATGTGTGGTACACTATTCAGCACGCCACATTTTCTTGCACTGCAGCTGGAATAAATGTTTGCCCGGGGTCAGTAAGCAGCTACTCCGAGTGGCCAGGGCGGAACAATGTCACGGCACAAACACATCCCACACTAAAGGTGACATTTTCTTCTGCTGCCTCAGAGGTCAACTTCATACCAAATTATGCCACCTACCTGGACAATGGCTTCTCTATCTTTTTCTCCTCTATTAAGTTCCACAATTAAATCTGCCATTTATGGTAGGAAGGAACATTTAATGATGATATACTTGGAAAAGGCTTGTCAAGGGAGTGTGCCAAGCCTTGTGTTTGCTTTGCAAGAGAGGCAAGAGGAGTCTAATGACAACTGGGAGGGAGCTGCTCTCCATGGCGCTGGGAATTCTCACTGCTGTCTGCCCGAGCAAAGCTTACTCTCCTCAGTCTGCTCAGGTATACGGTCCTGCACTACTGCTACATGCCTTTTGTTTCCTGTTTTTGTATAATGAAAGCTTCTATGTGTCATTGCCTCATGTCATTGTGTTTATTTAGTTGAAATTGTCTGATCACATATACATAGCATATGTGATGATGATTTGATCAGGTTCATGATTTAACAGTTATTTGGGTAGTGGTCATCAAGAAGTGTTTTGCAGTACGATAAGCCTTACCTCATTTCAAGTGATAATTCACCAAAAAAGAAATATTTGGGCTTTTTTCGTGAGCCTGCTTGTAAAAACTCGGCTAACGTCAGAAAATCCAATTTTGAGATAACAAGCATTAATGTTTGATTTAAACTATTCATTTAACTATGATTTCAATCTTTGACATGATCTTACTTAAGCAATTTTAAAGATATCAATTATATATACTTATGTAATGTTCTTTACATTGTGTAGAATGATTTTGTAGATAAAAAAGGAAATACCTAAAAAATAACTTTAGCAGGGTTTTCACAGGCATGGTCAAGATATTTCGAAGACAGTTTGTTGTCAAACAGCAGTGGTAACCATTTACTTCTTGCAACCTATGCAAGTGAATGAGTGCCAGTTATCATTTTTCTTTCAAACTATCTTCTTTTGTGTTTTTCGGAAGAAACAAAGTTGTATGTGAATAAATAATGACTATAGTACTTTCAGCCCTTTTTTACAGTACAATATGTGCTTGAACAAAACGACAAGAACAAGGATAATATTCAGCCAAAAACACAATTGTAATCATTGTAATCACCTGTAATGCAGAACATGTGAATCTCACAGCTGGACTGAAATCTGTATGGATTCAAAATGTTGTACTCCTCATTGGATTACATTGCATTATGCCATTTGAAATGAGGGTTCCTGCAAGCTGTGACCAATTAAAGTTGAACAAAGCCAGCTCATCTGCTCAGCTCTGCTTAGTAGGTCAGTGAAATTGGCGGAAGTAATTGTACAGCTCTCTCTCTCTTCCTCTCACACACATAACGTTCTCCAAGTTCTTTTCGCCGGAGGCACAGCTTTCTGTGGCATCCCTGTAAGTTTTTGCCATGTGTCCCACAAGTCCCGCTCATATTGACTATTGATATGCTCACTCACAATGTTGTACATGACGCTTCTATATTATTAGAGTAAATGAACCGCTGTATAACATTTGTTAAACAGGAGAGCTCAACAAATGCATAATTTATTCTCATGCCTTTGATGGCTCCTGAATAAGCATCTTGCTCATAATAGAACACATGCTCTGCTTGGCTTGTTGTAAAGCCAAATCACAAGCAAATCGCATAGCCGGTCATCTCACGGAAAGGTTGTTTAGGGCGTGCACGCTCAACCTGCATAAGTATACAGCCCAGCTCGTGTTACAGTGGTGGCACTGCAGGAAGAGGCTGTCAGAGGAAGAGGGCAGGAGTGATGGAGCCCACTGTCTCCCTAATGGGCTGATTGCACAGGCTGTGGAGCCTCTGTTGTGTTTTTCTTACTGACCTTCTGTCTGACCTGCCATGACATCCGTGCGGCAGCACCGCTGTCTGCCTGACTCATTATCTCTCAGTAACATGGACCTAGATAGATGGAGAACACTAAAACAATTAGACTTTATCAGATTTTAACGGACAGTCCATAACCGTAGATGGGATTTGAGTGACGGCATTAGGTAGAGAATAGTTTTGATTTACATGTGCTAGATTAAAGTGGAGATTTTTTTGCCTTTTATTAAAGAAATCTAGTTTAGGGTACGTTCTGTTTGGAATTATTTTGAGAATTATTATTAATCAAGTTCATTGCTGTGAACAGTGCAGTTTTTAGTCTGTCACTTCCAAAGTACTTGTCTACTTATCTACTTTCCGCTTGATAAAGGATGTAAATGTTTATTTGTCCTAACCATCTCGTTTGGTTCTTGTTTTTTTTTTTTACAGGTTACCTTCACAAAGAGAAAGTTTGGCTTGATGAAGAAAGCTTACGAGCTGAGCGTATTGTGCGATTGCGAGATTGCCCTAATCATATTCAACAGCTCGAACAAACTCTTTCAGTATGCCAGCACTGACATGGACAAAGTCCTGCTTAAATACACAGAGTACAACGAGCCCCATGAGAGCAGAACCAACTCGGACATTGTGGAGGTAAGAAGCAGTTTGTTAAATGTATAGCAAAGCAGTCAGATAAGCAGAATTTGCCAAAAGATATTTACTTAAAACATTTACCAAGTGTGTTTCATAGTTCCAAACTGGAAAATAAGATGCCTGGACAGCATGTAACAGTTTCCTTCTCATCCGAGTGTAGATAGGGCTCAGGACGTCTGCTGCCCCTGATAAGTCCGGCCACACTTATATACCGCAACTGAAAAAAGGCCGCAGATCACATTCAGGGATCTTAACAAAACGAAGCACATGGCACAGTAGAGTCATTTTCTTTGTTCACCATTCACGTGTGCCACAATTAATGAGTGTGTAAAATGTTCCATTTATACAATTCACACAAAATTGTTTGCTCATCATAAAGCTATCCCAGCTGGCCATATGAGTGCTGTGCAAACCAAAACCATACTACTACAGCGCTCAGCACACAGGGTTTGCCAGGCACGTACTGTCCTCATTTGTCAAAGAAACATTCCTATTTTATAGGCCAAGACTATCAGTGAACAAAGAGTGGGAATGGATTTATTTATTTCTCTTTGACGTTCTTTAGATTTGTCATCGATTCACAAAGGCTTGCTAATGTAAAATTATGAGTGCAATACAAACATATATTTAATATTGACATTAAAATAGTGAAATCATTTTTAGAATGAATATTAACTTTGTATATCTTTTAACTTTGTATGTAGGGTACGTCTCTCATGAATGCATTCTCATGCACACATTTAGATAAATTGTTTGTTTTAAGGCATATTTTGACAAAAGAAGCAACAGAAGCAATGCAGTAAGACACACAAAAATGTGCCCCTACTTAAAAGTCCTAAAAAGCCAAAAACTGCATAGAAGAGTCAGCTGGGCCAGGTTATGTTTTATTCATGTTGATGACACTGCTGGTGAATTACCTGCATGGTAGAGTTTCAGAAGAATGCCCAGCCATCCACAAGGCCTAAGCTCTCCATCAGTGACCCATCTGCTCTTTTTCCTGCGCAAAGTGGGACCTCACCTGCATTAAAAATGAATGGCCACACTCTTCTCTTATGTAACAGCCACCCCATGTCAGCTTTACCTCTTTACAACAGCTTTTAAAAGAGATGCTGTGCTCTCTTTCAGTGGCTTTGTGTCTTTCCCTCTGTGATTTCAAGAACAGCAAAATCACTGTGCTCTGTGTTGCAAAACATTCTCACGCAGTACTAAAGAGCCTCTTTACTGCTGTGGATTATCATTCAGCACAATTTGAAGCGAAACACGGTTAGCGCTGTCCTTTAAGTGTTTTGTAGGACACCCACGAGCATATGTAGAGACATGTACATCCACACAATCACCATGTTGTCAGCAGATTTTCTTCTGCCATTTACTGATGTGGAACACAAGCTGGTGGCAATCTGAGCGTCGGCCAGTGCATGAAAAGGCCCAACAAAGCAGCCTTGTCCCTGCTTAGTGGGCCAGCATCCACTCATGGCTACAGAAATCGCCAATAGCTAGCTCCTTTCTTGTACCAGTGATTCGGACATAAAGATTCGGAGCAGAAATAGGTTTTTTAGGCCTCCTTTCTCTCTTTCTAAAAGCTGTTTAGAAACCAGCCGTAGAGATAGCAGCCCTGGACCTCCGTCAGCAGGGATGGAGACTTTGATTGTGTCTGGAGGCAGTACGATGGTATGACTCCATCGAGACCGAATGTAAAGATCTGCGTAGGAGTCCTACAGTACATGGATATAGCCAAAGGATATCAGTATTCAGCAATATTGATCCATCTGTAAAAACATAGGCCTATGTTCTCATATTCTACAGCGTGCCATTTGGAAAGAGGATACATTATAGAGATATTATTTATCAAACAGCATGTGCAAGGAGGAAGTAACCCAAAGTCCCTTTAAAGACAAGTCAATCCACTTAGAGCAGCTATTGCTTTCTAGACATAAGATATGCAATTGCAGCTTTGTTTTAATTGAATCTCTAAAATTGTTGGCAAGGCCAAAAGAATTTTAGTAACATGTTTAAAAGGTCAAGTGAATAAAAATAAATTTTCACAGAACAATTGCCTTTAGAAATATTTAAATTATACTTAAATCAGTTTTAAAGTAAAAGTTCACTCAAAATATGAAATCGGCCTTAATAGATACTTACATTGATTCAAGTAAATACATTCATAAACATTGCCCCTTTTTGTCCTTTGTCACTTTTCCCAAGCAATCATTTACTACTACTCTCATTCTCAATCTGTATGAGATGCCAAATCGAAAATCGCTTTCCTGCTTGCCACAACCATCTGCAGCTTAAGACCTGGTCTTGCCATGTCTGGAACAGATGTAAGGCTTACCACAGATGGATGTTTGACTGGGGCACAGTGTGACAAACAAGCTCAGGGCTATGGACATTGTCTCAAGTCTGGCCCACAGTTGGTACAAGAGTGCTGCACTGAGATCACTCAAAGTGCGCATGTGTGTTAAAGGTGTATGTGCCTGCCGGCTGCACGGTGGTTCAACTTCAATAACACCCCAGGCGACAGGTGAAGCGTTGCGTGAAATCTCCCTTTGTGGATCCTGTCCACTTCTCTGTCTGATTAAAAGTGGCCGCGATCCCATCTGTGTCTCCCTTTTCAAATGCTGTGGGTCTGAAGCAAGCCCTTTTATTTACTGAGTAGCTTTGCAGGATTGATGGAGCGTTTCCACAGAGGTTACAACATGTCTATTCAGCTGCTCGCAAGGGTCTTTAAGGACCACCGGTGTTCCACAGTATCAGGTCTTCACTAGCACACTTTGTCCTTGTTCTCACCTTTACCATTTTTTTGAGTATATGAAAGGATTTGGAGATGAAATACATGCTTGTGTGTTATGTGTTATGGTCTGAAGATTGTCTAATAGCACATGCCTACAGATTTCACTTTTGTTAAAGGCTGAATGTTCTTTGACCTTTAATAAAAGTACATGTTAGGATATGGATTACTTTTTGGTACGTTCAATTTGTTGATTTGTATAGAAGAAAAATGTTTTTAAAGGACTTTTGCAGAATTTAAACAAGTACATTAGCTCTATTGATAACATATTTGGTATGTCAATCACAGAAAACAATGTTCCTTTGTGTGTAAAAAATCAAACAAAAAAGTATTTAAAGTTTTGCTGATGAATGCAAATAAATGCAGTTTAAGGGACCAGTATGATCAACATGATCAATATATATTTTACAGTACAGTTGCAAGAAATCACTGTAAGGTATATAAATGTTTCATTAACGTTAAAGTTCACTCCCCCAAAAAATTCTCAATTTTTTCTCACTTTAAAAGAACGTTTTTATTTCAAACATTCATCCAAAATTTCTTTGTGTCCCACCGAACAAAGAAATTTGTAGGTTTGAAACAACTAGAGAGCACGAGTAAATATGACAGAATTTTCATATTTGGGTAAAATTTTCTTTAAAGATTCACATGGCTATACAAAAAGAAAATGTTAGGTAATATTTTATAGACATGACTGCTAAAAGTGTCTTTCCAAAGACAAAACATATACGGTGTCTGAAGCAAACTCTTGTAGTTCTTGTTGTATTTCAAATTGAATTTAATTTGTGCTCCAAATGAAAAAGCTGTTGTAGGTAATTATAATAATGAAATCATCTCTTCTCTGGTTCAACTGGATGTAATGAAATCTCCTAAAGTAGCCTTAGTCTGGTATTCTGAATAGTCCTTTCAGTGTACACACAAGATTCCTTGAAATCAGATATCAACTTCACAAGAGATATGGGCCGTCCATTTGTCCCTTTTCCCCGCCTCTCACATGCTCTCAACTGCATTGTTTGACTTATATCATTCCATTCTCATTAGTCCAAATGATCATGCTTTGAACACATTAGCAGTCCCATCCGACAGCAATTCTACTGAATGTTGGAAGAAGTGTTTGAACTACAGACTCGCATTCACTTTGCAAATGCTTGCTTTGAGTAGATTTACATGTATGACTCTCTGACCGTGTTGCAAATAACCAAACTGTGTGTGTTGGTTCGAGGGGGTGGCTGACCTTTTGTAATACATTTGTTGTTGTCCGTGGTGTCACTTATTTGTACCTGGCTCAAATAGTAAGCAAATCAGGGAATGATTCAGGCAAATATTGTGTTTGCCTTTAGGCCTCCATAAGAGGCTTACATTGTTTTGTGTGGTTTTCAGAAGCAAATGATTGTTTTCTTTCCTGAAGAATTATTCAAAGGTTGAGCAGTTCAGTAGATGTAGGACTGAAATGTAAGTAGTGCAAAGAAAACATTGAATGTCGAAAAAATAGTGTTGTTTAGTATATTCAAAAAAAGGTCTGCAATAGATATTATTGCTTGTTTACAAGAATGTCCCATAGAAATAAACTTTTCAAGTCCAGTTTTCAGGAAAATTGTCCCTTTAAGTAGTAAAATTTTAATTGATTCTGTTCTGTGCTGGAAACGTATTAGTACCTTCACTAGAATGAGTGATTTTACAGTAAGTTCAAGTCTTTCACAAAAGGAGGTTTTTGTAAAAAAGTTGCACTCGTTCACTTTGAACATACAGTGACAAACCACTGCAACAATGATACAATTTAATTTTTTTCTACTGCTTTGGATAAATAATTTTTAAATTTAAATAGAATTTATACTGTATAAAATGATCATATGGTGTACAAGCAAATACATTTTTTATTTGTAATGGGGAATGATTTAGTAAAGAGTTAAATAACCCCAATATGCACTTTTTGAAAAATATTCTGACAAACAAATTCTTCTGAGAATTATTGCCTATCAAAGAAAAAATTAAAAGTTCACAGGATATGTAAATCTTGACCATTCCCAAATGTCAGCTATTCTTCTGTGCCTTTTCCGTGAGATTCCAGTTTTATTCCATCTGAATAACAGCATTGTTCTTCCACAAGCATGGGACAAAAAACAGTCACTCTTCCTTTCATCTGATCCTTTGAAGCTGCATAGTGCAATCGGCATACAAGCATCTTTAAACAGCCGTTCAACCGTATTAGCTATGCTATGCATATTCATACAGAAACACTTGCGCTCGCAACAAGCTCACACACGGTCTCTATTGGCTGCCGGGGGGGAAGTAGTAGAGCTCTGCTGTCTTGGGAGGAGAGGAAGGAAATAAGGCTATGCTGTGGGACTGGGGGAGGAAGATATTTTTGATAAGGGACTCTTATTCATCATTGTGGCAGGGAGGAGGGAAGGCTGATGTCATGAGGTCTGGGGATTTTCGGGACATTTACCACAACACACAACTCTGTGTTATGTCTGTAATGTAGCCAAAGCTGTTAAGTCACTGTTTAATGTGAATCCAGGTACAAGCGGTAAAACGCCTCTGTAAGAAAGTTTGCCAGTGAAAATGCACACATAGTCAGAAGATAATTGCATTTATTTATATAGCCACCGAGCTAAATTTTACTGTTTTGTTGGAAGCTTTGCATTGAATTGTTTATGCTGTCAATCAAAGCTCACACGGTGATTAAGACCCGACTCTGTCTTAATGAATGCAAATTGGCACATCTGCTTCTGTGAGCTAGCTGGCCAGACTGTTCAATTAGCGTGATTGATCAATTATCCTCCTCCTGGTGATGTGAGGGTAGAGGGAAAGTGTTGGCAGGAAGAAAAGCAACAGTGCAAGAAGAAAGAGATGGTAGGGAACGCTTCGAACCAGATCCCTGAAGCCTGCCTATTAAAATATGTTCTTTAGTTTTGATTAGTGCACATTCGTAGTGATGGAATGATTTAAGTCATGCTTAACGACTTTGACAAGAGACATTGAAATTTTGTAGAATAACGACACTGTGATCATTTGAAACTCAAGGGGTGTATTAAAAAAGCCCCTCCATTCATTACATGATGGGCACGGATGTTGTTGTGTAATTTCATTACATTGAACTTGCTCGTTTTTAAAGGAAATTGGCTTGTTTGTCTCATTTTAGAAATGATTTGATGTTATTATGTGTTCTGGGTGCATTGACAGAATGGAACAAACAAAATAAATTATCAGTGCATTATCAATTTTGTTATTAGTTTCATTAAAAACACTGGAAAGCCCGTGGACTACAATCACAATAGAGCACAATCTCAAGTGTCTTATTGACTTGTTTTATAAAAAGGTTTCACATTTTCAGCAAAACACAATTTTATTAAGCAGATTAACATCATCCTGTCATCTCAATCGAAAATGTGTACTTTCATCGAGATTTTAGATGCTGCCTTGAAGAGAAAGCTCTGTTGTCTTGTAGTTGGTGCTTTTAATACCATGAAAATGACAAATTTATCCTTCTCCGAGAAGGCTTAGATGATATGTCTAATGGGAGTATTATTTATATGCCCCTCTTGATTAAGACTTAGCAGCTTATATTCCAAACCTTGTCTCAAAGGGGCTTGTCTGCGATGTTTGGAGCATCTTTAATGTGGATATACCTCTGCTTACAGGTGGATGGGTGCTATTATTCTAGTGTAGAAAAGCTAGACTTTACAGAGCATTATTTATAGTCTCACCATATATAAATGTAATCTAGATGTCATTTGAATAACAAACATAATTCATGCAATTTAAAAATTTTGTTAGTTTAAGTGTTTAAATGGTGATGCTATTAAAGTCATTTTCAGTGGTTGGCTCTGATGCAGTTCCAGGGCAAAATCTTCAGGTCCTTGCTTCAGGTTTTGGCAGGCTGAAGGATCGCTCAGTCACACACCTCATGCCCTGGCACAGCCGATGACCCCTACAGTTCTGGACTATTAACCTAGTCTGTGAGGATTAATTTAAAAGGGGTCAGGGGCTTAATTTGCGTTTGATATGCACAGACGACAACACGCAAGAAAAAGATTGCATTTTAATTGGCCAGTGCTTGACTTTGGGCTGGCAAGGGGCCAGATTGACTGTGTGATCTGCTAAAGCCGTGTTTGACATTTTAAAAAGCTGGAGGGGGATCCATGGCCGGTTAAACTGCTGGGCTTATCTAGGGTGGCTTTAAAACAAGGATCTGGGCTTTTGATTAAATATATGTCAGAAGGATGGCATACATTTTTTAGGATAAGATCTAAATAACATTCCTTTGGGACAGTAACACTTTGGTCAAATTATGACAGTAAATGAAAAGAAACATATTTTTTTTGCAAGTTAATTTTTGTTATCTTCTTCGTCCCTATTTAGCAACTGTCAGTTCTGTTAATATCTGACTTTCACACTGTTTTGATAAACTACTTATTAAAATCTGATCTAATTTCCCTCATGATCTGTAACATATCACTTCATTTCAGCGGTCTCCGTTTCTCTCTATTCTCAATTCCCACTGCTCGCTCTTTAATGTCTCATCTACTGCCACTCTCATCCTTCCCCTCCTCCTTTTTACATTATGCCGCTCACTCTCACATTAAACTGTCTTCATATTAAAGTGCTTATTAATTTAAACCAAATGTCAGCACTATTGACATAAAGTGAAGGTGTCTTCTTTGGGATATTCTGAAAAATGTGTGCATTCCTTTAATATGAGTCTTAATAATGCTCTAAAACCCTACATCTTAATTGTTGTGTACACATATTTTATGACACATTTTATTCGTCTGTGGTTTGTTTGAATTTCCGCTCTTTTTCGTTCCACATTTCATATATTTTTTGAGGTGCGAATAACAAAAAGTTGTGGCGCACACACCTCTTTAAAATTTGGTTAGAAACTCTATCTCGGTCTCATCTGACAATAGAATCATTACCCACATTGCAACTGGGTCACCATTATGCTTTTTGGCAAACTCTAGATGTGCTTTCACATGTTTTTTGAGTGATGGCCAGCGCTCTTGATATGGTTGACCGTTAATCTGTTCTCATCTACTGAACTCTGGAAGTCCTTCAAAAATGCAGTTGGCTTCATCTTGTTCAGCAGTGGTTGTAATGAATGCTGTCTATGTAGGTTCTGGGTGGTTTGTTGTCGTTACCATTAAATGATAATTGAACAACAGTTTTTGCACACTATTCAGTCTATTTAGTCATTATTTTCATAGCTACCCTTGCAATCACAAGCTGAATAATTATCCTTTCACTATTTGATTTTGTCTTGATAATGTGGTGGTTATATAAATCATTCAAAGGTAGATGCAGTTGTAGAATATTTCCATCTGTGGTATTCGTTGCAACACATATAAGTTTTTTTAGTTTGATGCAAAAATATTTCCCTGATTTAAACCGATGTTGCCACATAATTTAGTTTTTTGGAGTTTTATGATATTGCAGATATCTCAGTGCACATTTTGTAATTAAAATGACATTAAAATAAGATTATCTGAATACTTCTAAAAGAAGCTTTGCATTTATGAATGATGTTTATGAACTTTTTTGTCACACATACTTTTCATATCTGAGTGACACGAACATATGAGTAATAATAATATTGTTTACAGCACAATTTTGTGTGTATATTTTACTGTTTACTATTTAATGTTATAACATGGTAAGCATGATAAAAGTGTAGTTTGTCTAGTTCTTTTAATACATCCTGCTTTGCTTTAGAAATAGAGGATTTTTTAAATCATCGTCCAAATGATGACAACAGTTACCCCATAACCCATTCTGAGTACCGGAATAACCTGTTTGTCAATCTGTACTGTAAAAACATTTCCTGAGAAAGCTAATTTTACAGAAATTTTGGTAATTTCTGCTAATTACATTTAAGAGGAATTCAAAAAGCAGGGTTGATGCAAAGACAAACAAGTTTTGAAAGTGCTGTAATATAAATAACTGTGACCACTTCAACATCCATACGACAAAAATTGAGATTGAACTTAAAATCAGACATATTTTTGTGAACTGAACTTTTTATTATCGTTTTATTGTTGCACATTTTTTAGATTGTGAGAGACAGTTTGAAATCATGTTCAGTAAATATGACATTAGGGTCCGAGATGACCATTTACTCTTTGATGAGAATTTGTAAGGGCCTTACTCTAGATTCTTTTGTTTAACGGTGATGTACACATGTCAAGTTAAAAAAGTAAGTCTTAATATACCACACTAAGTACTGCAACACTAATGGTGTAGAATCAAGCCTCCTGCAGCTTTTCAAAGTGCCCTTTTTTATAGGACAAGGACTCCCTTTCCTCTGGGCTTTCAGTCTAGAACAAGAGCACAGCCCCTCTTTGGAGCATGCCATTTTCTCTCATTTCTTTCGTCTCTTCTGAAACAAAGCGCTACATTTCGTTCATTCTTCTAGTAGCCACTTTATTAGACCTTGTGTCTGTGACAGCTCTCTAGATGAAGGTCTGAATTCGTGGTAATTGTTGTCCTTTTCTCTCTCACATGTTAAGTGTGACCAGGTTGCTGTGGAAACACTGTTTGGTGTTTACCTCACAACAGAGACCAGAAAAAATTAGACGGAAAAGAATATCTCTTTTTCATTTAAAGTATGACAACGAAACATTCATGTTGAAAGCTAATGTAAAGAAGCACTAAGGACATATAGCATTAAAGGATTTAAAGTGGTGCTGTGTGCAGAATAAACTTCGGGCTTCCAAGCAACCACTTAAATTGAAAATGGACTGTACGTGGCCATATTCTCAATGACACATCAGTTAGAAGAGCCTATTTTAAAGACCTGGGGCGGCACACAGGGTCACCGTATGTGATGATGAGCACAACATTCTGAAGTGTATGCATCTCTTAGCCTCTTTTTGTGCTCCATCAGAGCATCCCTGCTTCCTCTGAGCATGATGCTTGTTACCTGGTTACTGCCAAGGATTCTTGTTTTCAGTACATGTCGTGCCTCATTGACGTCAGTCGCTCTTTCGCTTTCTATCTCTCCCTCTGTCTCTCTCCTTTTCTAGTAAGACTGATATTTTTCATTTCAAAACCAGGCGTTCTTCAAGAGGTTAAAATAAAAGGGAGACAAAGCAACAAAAGGCCCTCAGCGAGGTGGGTCTTTGGTAAACATTGAGACTAATGAGGCACACTCTAATCTCAAGTGCTTGAACATAGATGCGCTGACTCTGAGCAAATAACCCTGGTCCTCATTCACAAGTAAAGGATAGTGGGACAAAGCACGGCACAAATGAATGACTAATTCTGAACTATCATTTTCGCTCTCGGCTTACTGGAGTAAACCACTTTTTACGTCTGCATAGTGACATTGGCCAGTAAAGTTGTTCCATGTATATGCACAGTATGCAAAGTAACAGGTGACTCAATTGATAACTAACCATAATATACAGTGTTTTCCCTGCACACTGAAGTTGTCTGTTACAGTTTGAGTTTTGAAAAAACTTTTAGTGGGGAATATTTAGCAATTTATGTCCCATAGTATGTCTTTGAGTGGAAAATATGTTTATTTTCTGCTGAAACATGAAACATTAAATACCATTAAGGCTCTTCTGCAGAAAAGTCATAGACTAGTGGTTAGAGAGTTTGACTCCTAAACCTAGGGTTGCGATTCAAGTCTCAGTCCAGTAATACAATGCCTTGGGTGCCCTTAAGCAAGGCACCGAATGCCCAACGGCTCCCTGGGAACCGCAGCATAAATGGCTGCCCGCTGCTCCCTGTGTGTTCACGGTTGGTGTGTGTTCACGGTTTGTGTGTGTTTGCACTTTGGATGGGTTAAATGCAGAGCACGAATTCTGAGAATGGGTCACCATACATAGCTGTATGTCACGTGACATCTTCACTTCTTTACTTCTATCATTTTTGAGTGATGATGTAAATCTTTGTTTAACAAGTCACATTTTGTAAATTGTTGAAAGATAATGTTAGAGCACTGTTTTTTATGGTATAGGTCCCTGAATCTCCCAGCTGTTCTGTGGAAGAGCCTGTTAGTAGTTTTTTTTAATGCTTAGATGCAGATGTTGGAGAGTAATGGCAACAAAATAGGAAACGTCATTCTACTTGAACTTAACAAACCACTCTCACCTCCCTCCATTCCTTTTCCTGGTTACCATCAGAACCAGTCCCTAGATAGCGTGCGCAAAACCTAATGGAACTGTCCTCTTTGGCTATAGATTACGCTCCAAAGGGAGGGGGGAAAAGCATCTTCAACACAGGCAAACAGGATTGAATGTAATTCAATAAGAGCAAGAATGGGGTCTCTCTCTCTCTCTCTCTCTCTCTCTCTCTCTCTCTCTCTCTCTCTCTCTCTCTCTCTCTCTCTCTCTTCTCTTTCTCTCTCTTCTCTCTCTCTCTCTCTCTTCTCTCTCTCTCTCTCTCTTCTCTCTCTATGAGATAGTGTTCCATGGCTCCAGCTCTGAGATCTTGCACATGTTTACCGATTTCAGTCATGAATTATTCTCTTATGACGTAAACCTCTCTAATGATTTCAACGCTGATGTGAAAGATTGTGTTTACTTGCTCAGGCTTGACTTGTTATGTAGAGGCTTGAGTTTGGTGAAATTATTGTTTCAAGATTTTCTGTATTCTGGAACTTGCACATGTGGAGCGATGTTATGCTTTCATTTAAAATTCTTTCACTTTTCGTGATTTATTGTTTGTTCATTGCACGAGTGGGTTGAATTGTTCTCAGTGGTGATGCAGACCGCCCCAGGAAGGGTTTTAAATCAGTTGACATTGCTTATAGTTTGCTTTTTGCATATGCTTTGATTCATAGTTAAAACTTGGCAGCTCACAGCAAACCTGACTTCAAAGAAAGCTTTATGTATAACACGTTCCCTAATGTCTGCAATGTGTTAGTGGAACTAATTTAACAGAACCAGTTTACAATCGCAGAATAAGAAATAATTTGACGATCATTTGAAGTTATATGTATGCTGGCACAATTGAGCAAAAAAATAAAGACATTGAAATGTAAACATGCGCACACATACGACATTCCTTTTATTTGAATAAGTGTAGAACTGTAATATTGGTCAGAAGAGAGTTTGTCATCTGTAATCATATAATGATAACTAATTTTGCATCCTCCTCTTTCTAGGAAACCAACTATGACTTCATTTGTTTAAGGCTTGTCTCTCTGCGTTACAAACCTACATTTAAAGTAAAGTTTTGTTGCACGACATGGGCAAACTCCAAAACAGCCTAAACATTTCAATTCCTTTTGAAGCTCATCAAAATGACTTTTTAATAAACACTAGGAAATTATAATGATTGTTTTTACTTGTCTTCTTCCGTGTGATTCAAATGAGTAATATGTAAAGAGTGAAAAGGGTGTTTCTTCAAAGCAATTCCGATTAACAGGGACTAAGATCATGACAAAATTACCATTAACCTATTTTGATTTTAAACCAAAGTAGCACACCATATTGTTTCCAGGAGATTTTTCACTATTGATGACCTGAAAAATAAACCCACAAACCCAGGGCATACATTCATGTCCCTGTTAAGCAATCCACAATAAACCCATTTGGTTGTTTGTTAAACATGATTCCAGCCCACTCACCACTTCAATACCTCGTCCTTTGACCGAACACACCACACAATGAGGGTATCAAGGCCACAGTCAAGGCCGGCGGTTTTCAGGACGGATAGCAGGAGGCCGGAAGGCTGGTGTGGTGTGTGAGGAGAGGTGCGCTCTCACAGATTGATGAGGCCTGCTCTGTGTCAGGGGTATAGAGTGTTACAGAACAGACGTCCTGCTGGCACAACCTACCCGCTCTGCTTTCTCCTCTCTGCCTTATCGGAACTCCTAATTGTCCTTATGAATATTTTAGAGGAGAGAAGGAATGGTGGGGTTCGGGGGGCTATTGTTTCAAGGGCTTTGATGGCTAATGATCCAGCCTTTGGGTCAAGACGAGTAGGAAAGATAGACAGGTAGGTGGGAGAGGAAGACTAACTGGTTTCAGAGGACATGGGTGAAGGGAAGAAGCAATGTATATGTCTCATAAAAACGTCTCTTCTTCTTCCTCCCTTTGTTCATAATTAAGTGTAATAGCTTTACTGTAGATTTCACTGTTAAATAGATGAGATAATTTATTTAGGCCAGTGGGACTAGAGAGCAACATTAGTTCATTGGAAAGAAACTTGAGCGATGACTTTGATATGCCTTCACCTCAATTTTGGTTTCAATTCCCAATCTGCTCTCCTATCTCAAAATACCCTCGTTTGTGAAAACTTACTTTTCTTCACAGTGGCGGTTAATAGCTTGATCAAGCCCGCCAGTGTACAGTCTGCCAACATCTGCCCGTCTTTTTGGGAAACTCTTGCTTGAGAAAGTGTTACACGCTTTGCTAGCTAATATAAAAAACTTTATTCATACATAAGGATCTCAGCGGTTGGCCAGTGGTAATTAACTTTGATGCATGGCAAAACTGAGACGAAGTCATGCTTTCTCTCAGAATCGACAGAGATACATCAGCCGCTAAAACTTCTGCCGTTATTTATGTGGCGTGCATTGTGAAGCAGCTTTTGTCCAGTGGGGGGGATTTAATTTCACTGTGGATTGTTTTTTCTAAACAGCTGTGCAAAGATCATAATTACCAAACGTTCAGTCGGACTCAATTGCCGTAAATCAGCTCCCGCGGTCCAGCTTCCTGTGAAAGGATCGCTCATACAATAGCACAGAGGCAGGAAGAGCACGCGTGAGGTCACATCCTGCTTTACAGCTCAGTAGCCCATGGAATGAGATCTGACAAAGTACAGTCAATCTTTTTTTATGCATAGACATTAGTGATATGGATCATTGTGGGAGGAGATGCATGTTTTTGCTTTTGTGCTATTAGTGGTTTGGTGCGTCATGTTGGCTTGCTTGAACAGGCACCAAAGATTTACTTCGACAGGTTTAAACAATTTTTGGTTATCAATAATAAAAAGAACTCTTTTGCACTTTTCCCTACTGTGTCATCTATTGTTTTTCTCTTTTATTTCTAAGTGCAAAAATAAAACATTCCCTTCATGTTGACATTTTAGCAAGAATCGTGTTCTACTGAATGTGCTCGATCACAACTAGAGAATAATCTTGTAATTGATGCACCACATCTGTGAATTGTTGTGTAAAGTGCAAATCAGCTTAAAAGAAAACAAGAAACTGTGAGTTTTTACATGTGTGTGTAAGTAAAATATAAGAGCAGATCTATACAAATCTGATGATAATACTTTACAAAAACACATTTGGGATGTCTAGTATTTGCATCCTGACTTCATGCAAATGTCTCATATATTTATGCTAAAGTAATTTTATTTCTATCTACATACGTAAAGCTAGAGATGACTGAACATGTTACACGATCATTTGTACAGCCTAACTTTTGAAGAAGGAAAACTGAAATGTGTTCTCTCCACAAACAGCTGCGTCACCATACTGTGTGATTTAATCAGAAACGGAGGATAAGCTCTCCACCCTCACTCCACCCATTACACAGCTCGCAGTCTGTCATCATCCTCCATTCTTTCTTCTTCTTTCATTTTTTCTCAAGCTCCTGCTTTATTTTGAATGCTAAGCTTTTAGGCCTACAATTTCCGTCTATATTTGAATCTTCCTATTAACCACGTGCAGCACATGAATAAGTCAAATACAAAGGACCTTTGATAGAACGGTGGGTAAGAGTGAAATGGTTTTTCGATGTACAGTATACTTTAAAGTGCCATTTCACTGTGCAAACCCTAAGTTGTAATGTAAAGTAGTGAAAGAAGCTTATGCAAGGCAGTTTTTGTGTCCTTTTTAAGTGTCAAATCTATGATTTTAGACTAATGCTTTTGAATTAATTTCTAAATGCAATTTTCTTTATTCCCTTTTTAACCTCCGTCCACTTTTGAGCATGTTCTTTTCAGAAAAAATCTTATTGTTTTATTATAAAATACTTTCTAAGGGAGTTTATAAGCTGTCTGGTTTTCTTAAATGTTCCATCTCTTACACACACAGACACACAAAAGAAAACACTCACCACACAGTTATGTCGTGCTGGCTTGACGTCAATCTATTTTTTTGTGCAGACCGCCAAAGTTTTATCAATACAGATCTGGTGAACCTTCTATTAAAAAAAGTGAATATTGGCAGCTGTCCCACTGTCCTGTCTCTGTGCCATACGGGACATGCTGAACAGATTACACAATATGAGTTTTCAGCTCCCTCTCCAGAACTGCTTACGACAGCACTGCCCACTCTCCCTCTTTCACACACTCACAGTCCAGTCTCTTACACACACACACACACACACACACACACACACACACACACACACACACACACACACACACACACACACACACACAATAACACTCCTTTTCCCTTACGACATCTAAACTTGGGTTATTAGAAGTTCAGGTACTACAGAAATAAAGACAGCACAGAGTTTAGAAAGCATAAAACATTGTCCACTTACTCTTCACTTTGTCTTTTGGTATTGTTTTTCAGAAAGTAGATTTAAAATATAACAACGTGAGTTTGTTTTGCAAAGGTTGAAAGGGGATCACATTCTTCAAACAACAGTCACCGTTCTGGCCCCTTGATGAGAGCGGGCGGCAGACGAGCACTTAAAGGTGTAATTAAGAATGTAAATGATCCAGTTTAATCAAACTTGTGATCAACCTCATGCCCCCATCTGTGCTCGTGTTTAATGGATTCACATCCGTCCAAGTACATCACACATGGCAGCTCATTTCTACAGCACTGGCAAATTTTTGGTTGCAAAACGTGCCCTTCTATGGCTGTGTGTGCTAGCGAAGCTTCCTGATTGGCCAATTTGTGAGGTGAAGGGTTCGACAGGTGTCAGGGAGAGCGACACCTGTTTGGACATGTGCTGATGTCGTGATCCATTTACTTGATCTGCGGGACACCCGAAACATGCCAAGCCATTTAAGATGGAATGTACCAGCGTGCCAATCCAGTTCTTTGATGCACTTGAGGTCATGCCGCAGTCTGGATACACACTATAAATGTAAGCTCGCTTGCAAGACAAAGGGCCACGCTTGTGTAGTCGTGTATAGGTTTTGCTACATTCCAGCTTTCTGCGTTGAGACTGGCCACACTTTGTTTTGATATGTTATTGTGTTCATCACCAGGACTATATGCCCATGAGCTTGGCCGCCACGCTTTCCACAGGGGGCCCCTCCCTGCCGACTCAGGCCCCAGCGGACGGGTGTGTCTCTGGGGTTACTGTGGAAGTCAGCAGCCCTGCCCTGCTATCACAGACCTCGCTGCCCAGCTCCAGCCACAGCGCTTGCCACATAATGAGCAGGTTGGGACTATAATTTGCAGGTCCTGATGGAATCTGTGGCACTCTGGGGGAGAAAGTGCATAGTTTCAGTGGTAAACACAGTGTTTCAGAGAGCCACATAGGGCCCTGTAAACAGGAAATGACCCGAGAAGGCGTAACTCATAAAGACCGTGCAAGAACTACCTTCAGGACCATACTAAATTGCTTTGTACATACAGAAGGTCCCAGAAAAGCCATATATCTGTAGATGTAAGCAGAATGCTATTGTGTTTTCATGAGTGATTTAATATGGATTGCACATCACTTACAGATTTTGTACATTTTTAACCGTCCCGCACCAGCAAGAGATCTCAAATATAGCGCGGAGCTTGGTTGCACATTTTCTTAGATAAAAGAGATAAAGATCAACAAAGATCTCACTTCAGAAATACCAGAGGACAGCAGCTGTACTGCAAAACGCACTCTAACACACACCCACCCACACACATACCTACTAACTCGCACACATTGTGATAGACACAAAGACTAAGGGGCTTGTTAGTGTATATGTGCTGTGCTTCACTTCCTTCAAAACATGACTTTTTCATCTGAAAGAACATGTGACCTCTGCTGCCAAACCGCCCTGAGGTAGCCTTATTACAGGAGCTTCATCCAGCAAGAAATAGACCGGGTGTCAAATGAAGATTTCCCATTTTCAAACGCACCCTGACACCCTTTGCTGTCACCTTGTTAATGCTGTCAGCCTGACGGTAGAAAAGTGTAAAAGTAAAGGAAACATTTTCCTTAAGCCCATGAATTATGCGCAATATATTATGATTACACGCATGCATACATACGTAATGCATTTTGTACTATATGTACTGTTTAGGCTAACACATTATGTGGTTTTTCATTTTTGCATTTGTAACCCAACTTACTCTATTACAGCCTACTGTAGTATTTAACATTGAAAATTATACCATTTCTATATTCATGTATATTTTGTGACAGCAGTTTGATAAAGAGTATGATTTAGAGATACATTTAGGAAGTCTGAAATTCTTTATGAATAATTATTTATGTACAGAAATGGCATACAAAATGTAAAATAATTTAAAGTGATTTATTTACAATCCTAAATTGTGTCATCATTTACTCATTCTCCTTTTATTTCAAACCTGTGTGACTTTCTTACTTCCACAGAATACAAAAGAAGATATTTTTAAGAATTTTGGTAACTGGAACCAATTTACTTGCATTGGTTTTATGTTCATGCAGTAGAAGTTAACTGCTCTTTAACTACCAGCTTTCTTCAAAATATCTTATTTTGAGTTCATCAGAAGAAAGACAGTCACACAGCTTTAAAATGACAGGAGCATGAATAAATGGTCGTAGAATTGTAGATAGTAGAAACTTTCAGGCTGTACTTAAAAGCATTTTTTATTGCAAAAGCAATATCACAATTTTTGTTTTACACCTTGCTTTTAAAATGATCATACGTCTCCTCAAATGCTAGTAGCCTGATATGATAATCCATCTATCTGCACATCACGTTCACTTCTTTGATTGGCAGACATGCTGAATTACAGTAAAAGAGTTTCTAAAGCTCTGCACTGTGGGAGCCCCTTATGTGTGTGTGTGTCTTCCAGCTGGGTGGCTTATGATAACTGAATGATAATGAAATATGCATCACAACACACATGCTGAGGGATATGTATGTTCCTATGAAAGAGTGCAAAGGGGAGAGGGGAAGAAAGGCAGAGGGAGAGAAAGACGATTTGGTTTTCCAGAGCCTAATGTTTTTAAGGGAAAGGATGAGGAGTGACAATTCAATTTCCTCCCTGGAGACTAATGCAATAGGCATGGTGCAGCCATCAGCGTGTAAGCTCTTAATGTATTTGCCAAATTATCCATTGAACTGTTACCAGTGCAGTTTTAACATCCCAGCTCTTTTGTGCTCGCTAAGCAGATGTTACAGAAACACACCATTACAGACAATTGCATTGAAGTTGAAAAACTATTTTAGGCTACTAAATAATCTGACGTGTGAGTTAAATCAAAATATACTGACCACATAATGTTAAATTATGGTCATATTTATACACAAATCAAATAGTATTTCAATGTTGGATTTTTAGCATTTTCCATCCACTACAGAATGTTGCTTCATTTGCTAAATTTCATTATTAAATCTTATTATTGAAAATAAGCAAAAAAGGTAATGAAGCTTCACCTTACAAATGGCTTTCAGGAACATATTTATTTATTAATGTATGTTAATTGTAAAAGAATATAACCTAATTGTAAATCAAAAATCAGCCTTATTATGAAAAGTAATTTTAAATGTCTTATTATGATAATTGATATTTATGTATTTATTCATTGGTCCAGTCAACAGGGCAAGTAAATATCCTGAACAGGCCAGTAGGAACACCCGTAGCTGTCTGGCATTCATGTCTATATATGTGTGAATTTTCCAATTTTATTTTCAGAAATTAAGAAACAAAGGCCATAATGACTGTGCCAGTCCAGATCCAGAAGACTGTTTCGGTCACAGTCCCCTCATGGACGACCGTTTCGGCAAACTAAACGAAGAGAGTGATTTAATGTACAAGCGCTGCGGTGTAAGTACTGCCTTCTTTCTCTGCCTTTTTGTGTTGATCCCTCTTTTTATGTTGATGTTCACTGCAGGCGCTTAACAAGAAAGAACACAGAGGTTGTGATAGCCCGGATCCTGACGCCTCATATGTCCTCACCCCTCACACTGAAGAAAAATATAAAAAAATTAATGAGGAGTTTGATAATATGATGCGAAATCATAAAATCGTAAGTAAATGCAACGTTCTTGCTTGGCTTTCTGCAAGAAAGGATGTCCCCTTTCATTCCCTCACCCCGTAACCTCTTTCAACAAATAAAGATTTTTAAAGTGTATTTTTTGTTTCATTGAAAGTGCACCCTTCGTGATTTTGTAGCTTTTTTTCCTCTCACCCATATAAGATCACATTGTCTTTTGTCATGATCAGATTTTTCAACATTTTCAAAATTATATCAATACAGAATTACTATTTAAGTGAAAATAAGTATTTAATTATTATAGTCTGCTTTTTATGTAATTTGCTATAATTATAAACACGTTTCAGACTAGCATAAAGATATTAGTACCCCACATATATATAAAACAAACCTTGTTTCATTGTTTTTTCAAAGCTTTTTAAAGTATTCAGTATCAAAGCAAAGGAAATGTCTAAGCTAGAATATTGACAGATTCATCGGTTGAGGTAATTGATGTGTTCTTCCCAGCACTTACCCAAACAGATCTGGAAATTTAATCTTTACACTCAGTGCTATCCTGTCCAGGTCAAGTGACAGAGAAGATTTTCTGTCATATAAAGACAGACTCATGCTGTTTCTCTTCTGCTCATTCAAACGATTTCTTTTATTCTCACTCCTTCTGGTGGATGGCAACACCTGGGTTTGTTTGTTCATCTCCCTGGACAAATTCTTTTGTCCCATAAGAGTCCAGTATACCAGCACATTCACAGATTAAACGTTAAGTTACAAAAATCTAAACTCTTCTTTGTCCAAATCTCCTTTTTTTAAATTGACAATGGTGATCTTGTTGGGTGGTGATCATATCATTCTGAACCTCATAGAGGGTGCCAGGTGATTTTTTTTCAGTGCACTGAATGGATCTGAAAGCTGCAGTTTATTGTGACAATAACTCACTAATATTTTTACTAACTTGCTCACAGCACTTTTAAGTGAATGGAGTGACCCCTCACTGCCCCTGCTCACTGTGTGGATAACTCTATGAATAGTCAGCAATGCACTGCCTGTTGATTTGACTAAGACACCACCTATTGATGTAATACTACGTACTGAGTATCTTTTTTTCGTATAGCTTTTCTGCCTAATATAGTAAAAACCAGTGTAAGTTAAATAGACTCGACAGGTTAACACATCGAATCTGTTATGTTTTTGCATTGGTTTTTACTTTTTAAAGAGGGCCAAGTGCAATGCTGGCTATAGCCGTGCTTGACTGGAGAGCTATTTTGAGATATTGCCCGAATTTGCATGCCTTTGTAATATATTAAATTTCAAGATGTTGTTTTATATATTAAACCTGGATCAAAATTGGTGTTCCAAGCACAGGGAAAACGACTCCCAGAAGGAGATTTGTTTTCCAGGAGTATTTCTCACTTTATGCCGGGCTTTTTTGGACAGCCCAAGGTGATCCAGAGATCTACCCCATGAGATTACGTTTTTCCACCCAGCAATCTATCTCCCGTTTTACTCCATTGTATGATAAAAGCCCAAAACTCATGGGTCATCTTTCACTCCTGTTAGAAGCCTGAAGATATGTGCAATTCTGAATTCAAACCGAGTGCATCCTGCCACCGTGTCGTTTCTTGTTAGCCGTTCTTGTAGAGATATGAATCGCTTATCTGTGTGAATGTCAATTTTGATACTGGGATGTTCAGATTCGTTCTTGAAGCTCTTTCACACGAAGCCATGTATGTGTGTACATCTCTTTCAGCCTACAGCCCTGCCCCAGCAGAATTTCTCCATGCATGTGGCTGTGCCTGTGACTAACCCCAACGCCATGTCCTACAACCCCGGGGCCTCTTTAGGCAGTCAGAGCCTGTCAGCCGCCGCTGCGTCTCTGAGTGATGGTGCCATGCTGTCTCCACCTCAGGGTTCCCTGCACAGAAACGTAGTGTCTGCCGGGCCCCCGCAGAGGCCCCCCAGTACAGGCAGCGCAGGTTGGTGCTGTTCCCTCCACGTACTTAAATTTCTACCACGCAGTTACAATACCATCTTGAAATTTCCTTCACAGCTTATATGTGTTTTCTGTATTATTTCTTTGCTTCAAAATTCAATACAGATGTTGTTTTTTATGCTTGTGAGATCTGCTAGAGGAAGTAGTAATGAAACAAACGTGTATTTCCCAGCTGCTTTGCACAGACATCTATACGTTGCTCGACATGCTTTGTGTTTCACACCTTCTCAGCCCTGGCATGAGAGGAGCGGAAGTGAGATCAATTAGTAGTCTCCTGGAAGTGGTCTCCATGACGACAGCAGGCTTTAATGCCGTCTGATCTGCTCTTTAAGCTGGTCTAACAGCAGTGGGCTCTGTGGCTAGGCCACACCAGCCCTTGTGTGAAGTGTGAGAGACAGACAGGCTGACAGACAGATCGAAAACAAAAAAGATCTCTTTAGAAATACAGAATGCTTTTAAGTAGAGGAGTGCAATATATATTGTGTGCAATAATATCGTAAATGTTGTTTTGGAGATATGGGAAATCACATATTGAAGTATGTCACTCACTTTTAATAACCAATCAAAAACCCACATTCACCATGTATTCAAAATGTGCTTTACTCACATGCTGCTACATCTATGTGTGCACGTTCAGAAAACAACTAACCTTTAGTCCTTTTGTATGATTTTGAATATAAAAATATTGTCATTGAGCTTTGTTTATTATTCTTTGTTTTGTTATTTAAAATAATACATTAAAAGGCTTCTCTTATATTAAGTGTTTACATTTGTATTATATTTATTATTATAAATAATCAATATTCCATTGGCATTTTTGGCAGTAAGGCTAGTTACACAATAAAAGAGTTAGGAAAACATTTTCTAGGGATGAAATAAAAATATTGTTTAGTTAGCGTCATCTACAAAATCACAGGTTACATCATGATAATAATATTAAGCCAAAAATGCCCAACCCTACTTTTGAGTCTATTTCAACAAGATTTCCCTTGACAACAAATGAAAATGTCATTGTAGAATAAATATAATCTTCATGTTTTTTCAAGCCCATAACTTGAACATTTATAAATAGCAGATTTGAATTTGGCCCTCGTGTGTCTTTAAGTTAGAACTCGAGTGTAAAATGCATGTTTTTCGGTACTGGACACATTAGTCATCCTTTTATCTCTGTTGCTATGTAGGAGGGAGGCATGATCGTAGTAGAGTGCAAAAACGCTGCTGCAGTGCATCTCTGCAAAAAAGTGTTTGATGTTCCAACAGCACCCATTACTGACCTCAACAATACTTAAACATTCACCCTCCACAGGCCAGCACTCGCTCTGGAGTTTGTTCTCGACAGAACAGACATTGCATGAAATCATGACGGCTATAAGTTTTAGCATTTCTTGATGGCTAAATTACAAGATGTTTTTAGATTTTATTGTATGCTTTATTATCTTTGAATTTAGCCCTTGACTGTATCATAGAATAGCGAATGAAAACATTAAGTATAACGAGTGTAGACTATGCTAGCTGAAGTAAATCTTGATTTTTTTATAAGAACATGAGTGGCGCTTGTTCGTACAAAATTTTTTCCCACGTTGCTAAGGTGTTGTGGGTTGTCGCGAGAACATTGCTTTATGGTTGCTAAGGTATTTAAAAGCATTGTCCATTGGTTTATATAGTGTTATTGAAACCGTATTTTGAGCATATTGTTAGGTGGTTGCTGGGGTTCTAGGGTGTTGCTAGATTGTACGCTAACTTCCCCCTCACATAATTCAATGGTACTTTTCAGCAGGTTAAAGCTCAGAAAAGTAATAACCCTTGCTCAATCATTTAATTTGATTTCAATTACTGTCTGTGAATACAAAATTTAACTATCTACAGAAAGAAAAGAAAATAAGGTTCATGCTAGAAATCTGTAGAATTATCTAACAGTTTTGTGCGATAATTACAAAGGGTACGATTTTTTTAAATAAACTAAATGTTTACTGTAGTAATGGGGGATTTACATTTTGAAGTGATAGCTTACCCAAAAAAAGATGCAGTCATGATTTACTCATCCTATTGTCATTTCCAAAATAGTTGACTTTCTTACTAATGCAGAACAATAAAGAAGATAATTTGAAGGAAGTTGTAAATCATACAGTTCCAGCATCCATGGACTTCAATTGCCAGTTACCAACATTCTCCAAAATATCTTATGTGTGTGTTCTACAGAAGAAAGTCATTGAGGTTTGGTAAGAGGACAAGGAAAAGATGACCCAATTTCATTTTTGGCTGAACTTTTACTTTAAAGCTGTCACAGTATTAATAAAGATGTATTCTTTAGTAGGTTATCAGTTGCCATTATAAATTTGCTGGGAAATTTGTATGACAGCCTACCAAGATCAGATTGCTTTGTGTGAGGGCTGGCCTCCAATACACACAGAAATACTCATACACTAGGAGATAACGGATGCAGATGGTTAATCATCTCATTTTGTGCATCTCATTAGGTGACATGCTGGGTACCCCAGAGCTCGCAGTGCCAAACAGTACCGGCTCCAGCCCTGCGGGTTAGTCCTCAGGGTTGACTGCACCAGCCATGCTGAGCTCCTCAGTCAATAGATGCATGGCTAGGGTTTGTGGATCTCTATTTAGTTGCTGGATTTATAACTGAATCATTGATGGTTTGATATCTAGCAGTGGATCACAATATTTACATTGATCATATATTCGTGTTGTTTCACCTCTACTTGGAGAATAACCGGCATGTTACAGTAGCGCACACCACCACCACCCCCTACTCTCTTGATATTTGGAAATCTAGGCCAAACCGTTACGAGCCAGTGATGGATGTTGAAGTGACTGTGCCCTTTATGAGGACATCAGAAGGATATTATCAAGGGTTTCACAAAAAAATTTGCATATTATGATTATCATTCAAAGAAACCTCAGAGGTTGTGTCACAGGCCTCTGAGCTGCATTTCTACCAAGACGGAAGAGCATTAAGTTGTGTAAGTAGGATTGTGTCGGTCCCGGTTCGAGGGCGAGGGGAGCCTTTTGATTGAGCGGTCATGTGATGATAGAAAATGGCGGCAGCTGTGGCGCGTCTGCCCTGCTGCTTGTGTGTACACACACTGTCAAGTCATGAAGGACACACGCAAGGTCATGTGTCCAACTGTTTCACCCTGACAGTAACAAATATAAGGGTTGCTTCCATTCTCTAGCGGGCTGCTCTGTCTATGTCACCGCTAAGGCAGAGCTAGTTTTTCAACATTACAAAGCACCCTAGCACAAGAGCTTGACTGCTGGAACAATTGGGCCATGAGATTCATGCTCTCCGTTATGTGAACTTGAAGGTTCCCATTGCCCTAAATTTGATGTTTCCTGAAAAACTTTTGCATACAAGGGGTCATCCTAAGGGACGACTGCTCATTGGACCTGAGTCTGAGGAGTGGGCTTCCTCAAAAGTGACATTCCTGTGCACATGAATTTGTTTTATTCAGTGTACGAAATGTTTAACTCCATCTCAGTAGCTGATTCAGACAGGCAGGTAAATAAACTCAGGACTTCCTTAAAGGTCTCGGCCCCCTGCCTTCATCCCTCCTGCCCCCCCTTTTAGTTTCCTTCCCCCTATTGACAGGTGCATCTGTTTTCCTGGTACTGTTGCAGTCCTTATACGGCTGGCATAAGCCTGCTAAATGCCTGACCCAGCAGAACCCTGGAAGCATTCGGACCATGACAGACCTCTAAGGCACAATGACCAGGCAACATGTCGTAAGCATTCTGTGGTGCTGAGAGGCAGAGACAGGTGGGATTTAACCATCTTTTGCCAGCTGCAATTATACAAAAAGACATTTGCTTCCTGAGTGTGAAGTAACTAAATCATTCTATTTAATATATGATTATGAGAATAATTTGAATTTTCTGTAGGTTTTCGTATTTTTGGTTGTAAATTTCAGTTGGCTAGTTTCTTGGTGCAGAATTCTTTGCCATTACGACCAACTTCTGTTAGTCTTTTAGAAATTGTCAGACATTTATGAGTCAGTCCTTACTAATGTAGTCCCTGTGGGATAGTATCATATCTCTGTAGAATTAACATTTAGAACATGATTTAGAACTATATCCAGTTTGTGTTAATGTTAAGCATATAAAATGTGAAAGATAACTGATAAATTTAAGATCACATGTATTCAAATATAAACATCTGAATTCTAGGATGACAGATTTTGAAACTCTGAAAATATGATATTTAGAGGACCAAGGAAAAAAGCAGCTGTACAACGCTTTTCTTCTGAAACCAACAATGTGTAAATCCAAAGAGAAATGAAATACCCTGTTGTCCAAGTTGTCAAGCACTTTAAATATGTTTTATTGACTAGTGACTTATAATAATGGCAAGAAATAAAAACCTCAAAATATGGACATACAAGTCTTCACAAGAACAGCAGTGACATATTAGGAGCTGGGGACTGTTTTATTTGTTATTTTATCAACTTGACCTCTACTGTTGATCCTTACACAATTATACTACCTTTGATATTTTGCATATGGAAAGAATATCTGTACAAGTCAAGTAGTAAAGAACTGTACAAGTAGCTTCTTGGGAAATCGTTGTGGACTGAGCATAGAGAGGAAGAGTGTGCAGAAGCGACATCCAGAGTCCCCCGTAGGGATGCTGCTTTCCTTTTCTTAAGATCTTACTTAAATCCAGCTCTGGTTCGTGATGAATTCCAAAGAAATGTCCCGAATAGATAATATTGCTTACCTAGTTAGGCATAGGGTGTTAGTGTATGTTCTTGCTTGGTATAACAGTTTGATTAGTGACACAAAGGTAAGTCAGTTTTAAAGTGATTTTACATGTATTAAGAACATTTTGTCATATGTCTTTTTTTACCCAGTCTAGTTACATTGTTGCTTTGAAATAAGGTGAAACACTGGCTGAATCTGGGGGGTCTGGGTACTGGATGTACAGTGATTAGCTGGCAGTGGCATTATGGGGTGTGGCAAGGATAATTTGCCCATGGGTCTCAGGGCTTCGGCTCTCCGGTCACATAGCGCTGGCCTTTGGCTCTCCGATCACATAACGCAGCTGTTGTTTGTTCCAAACAGCCCGGACCAACGTGGCTACTTTGGAGAGGAACCACTTCAGTGCTCCCGTCAGATGGCCATTCTTTGCATACTTCTGATTTTGCACAAGGCAAAGGGAAAGCGGGACATCTCAGAGCACAGCCGGAAAGGAATGTGACTTGCGGCACTTTTCCTCTGCCGTCTCTCCCTTGTGTAGAGCGACCTCATATTGCCTGAATGAGTTCAGCGGAACGCTGTGATCACCAGTAAAGCCAGAGGAATGGTGAAGAGGATCCAAATGTTAATCCAAGCACATAAACCGACTCTCTGCTTCACGGAAGGAAAGCTCTTTCTCCAGGTTGACATACCCAGCTGGACTGCAAATGAATCTTTGTGCTCATGAAATATAAGACTCTTGACGTTGCACGATAAGTTTCTCTTGTAACAGTTTGGTGTGTTACCTAACCATGTACAGTTGCTGGAGGTCATGATGACTCATCAAGACTGTGGAACAAAACAACTAAGTTTCCTTACAGAGTTCTCTCTGATATGATTTAGGCAGAATGTTTGGTTTCAGATCATCGATTTAGATTTTTTTTTCTTGTTGATTTGTGCAGTGAACAGAAGGCCTTATTGCTGTCAAGTCGGCCAGATCTCATTGTTGACTAACAAACCATTGGCAGTGTTTTCTTATTGATGCAGGAGAAATCTCTTTCCACATGGTGAAATTTTAAAATGAATCCAAACCATGCCTTTGGAAGTCATTATACAGATTATGAAGCTTCAGCTATGCAGACACTATATGTGTAATTATATTAATTTCTCGCTATGGCAAACGTTTGTGTGTTGGTGCTCTTGGTTATAGTCTAGTTGTGGTTGTGAATCACACATGGATGTGCGGTTTGGATTATTTTACAGTACGTATACAGTAGCCAAGTAAACGTTCAATTTTGTAATCATTCCCCTCTTCTTTATTATAGAAATATAATACAGTATCCCCACTAATATTCTATATGGATCACAATGTACTTTTCTAATAATAGTTTTATATTTGCTTTTGCGGTTGGATGGCCGCCTTGAAAACGGAAAGGGTCGAAAGTTCAGTACATCGTGCGCCAGAGTAAGGCAACTGACAGCTCTAGCATGGCATTGCCAATTCTGTGTCTGGCTGACTCTACTCTATATAGAAGATGCTGATTAAGTCAAGTTTTTTAGCCAGTTGTCCTAGCTAAATGCATTGTCTGTCCTGGTTCTTCAAGCACAGGTTGTGTGCGTGTGTTTGTGTATGTGTGTGCAACAGCACAACAAACCTATTATGGCTGAAGAGCCCACCGTTCCAGAAGGTGAACTAGTCCTTGTTGCTTTGTGTCTCAATCTCTTTTGATCCAAAAGATCATTTCTGTCTTAGCATAGCACCATTAAGGTTGGTCTAAGTGTTTATGTTTTAAAATTGAAGAATGTCAAAGGTAGAGAAACTGTAGAGATCTGAAATGAAATGACAAATGCATACCTGGAACCATTTTTATATATGGATTTTTAGATAATGGTAGTTTTCAAGATGCTTTATATATATGTGTGCTATATCTTAATGGCCTTTTCTTGAGTACGGTACGCATACAAGTACGCTTAGGGTATGCATTTTCATCATAATTATGTTTTTTAGTCCAGAAAGAAAACATGAGTTCTTATCTATAAATCAAGGGATTTTTACCCTTATTTGTAAAAAATTCTGTGGGATTTTTGTATGTACAAGATGTGTGACAATAGTCAGTGCTCCACAAAGGGATCTGGTGTCATCATCTATTTTATCTATTATTGCATGATGAAAAGAAAAAAAAAAAAACAGACCTATGTTATGTCTTTAAAACACTTCAAGACACCTAAACCATTAAAACACATTTTTCCGTGAACAATTTACATTTTACTATAATTATACTGTTTTAATTTTGTGTACATGTAAGTTAAAAAAATATGTCTATTATAATTAAAAAAAAACATTGGTGTATGATACAAATAGATCTATGTTAAATAAATACGTTTTTTTTCATTATATAAACATAGCATTTTTTTTACATTTTAGAGAAATTTCCCACTGGAAAACCTTTTTTTTAAAAAGATTTTATTAAGTAAATTTTATATAAAGTTAAATGTGTTTTGTCTTAGCATGACAGAGGTGTGTCTAATATATTAGAAAAGCATTTCCCCCACACACATTCAATTAGTGGATTACAATTAAATTGGCACTACAAGTTGATGTGTCAAAAACACCTTGTTCAACCTGACAAGAGCCAGCTATCAGCTTTACGGTTCATAATGCGTAATCGCGCACAAAAAGGAAGTGATCCAAACTTAATTGTTCCAGAAATACATCATTTGTGTTTCAATGAGCACCAATTAGCAATGTGATAAGCTGAATTTGAGGCAAGCTTATACTGGGTTTCAAGTATGATGCACAGATGTGCTTTTGGCTGTTCAGCACCTTCTCTGTTAAAAACAAAGCATTGTTGGAGTGGGCTTGGAGTTGTCTCTCTGTTATACAACGAGCTTGGAAGCCGCATAGCTTCCGTTATTAATACTGAAGAATTATAAGCTGTTGAGGAGCAATTACAAGCCTTGTTTTTGTGTCTGAAGAATGCTTTTATATTGAGCGTTTATGTGCCAGTTACTTTTCGGCCTCTTTGGGTCCACACCATCCCCATCCAGATCTTCTAATAGCATCTACTTGTTCCCATTTTTCGGTGAGGCATTATGAATTATATTTATTTTTTGTACAAAAGGGCACTCCAAGTAAAATAAGAATCGGATTTTCTTGGCACTGCCATTTGGAACCTCTCTTCCCAGCTCACATTGTTCCCGCGCATGGTTTCCGGAGCCAAAACAATATGGCTGCACCCGTTAAAGAGGTGCTGTTCAGCCTCATTAATTAAGACTATAATTAGAATTTGGACTCTGTTCTTCTTAATCTATTAGAGAGGCGAAGCTTTGATTCTAAAATCCATTAGTCTTTCCTCATTCATGCATACTTTTTCCTTTCGAAGACACTGCGTCTCTCAAGGTAATGATGACTTATTAACCGTTGGGTCTTGTCTGGTGTTTTTTGTCTAAACAGCCTTGCTCTGAAAGAAAACAAGGATTTGTTTCATAGAAGTGGACTGTTATGTAACCATACTCCCAATGGATCTTGAATTACTTAGAGCTGAGTAAGAGATTTAGTTATACAAAGTAAACTACATTGTACCATTCATCTGTGTTTTGTATTCTGTGATCGTTTAGGTATTTTGAACCAAGCACACTTTGTTGAGGATAACAAGATTTAGTGTGGGACTAAGATATGTTCTTTTTGAAGCCAGTTCTTTTTTTTTAAGAATTCAAGAAGCTTTTGTCTCAGTGAGGCCTCACTTATAGTCTTTCCGACCACATTTTCTGGATTTTCAGTATAAACATATCATACTCCCTTCTTTCAAATATTATTACAATAATGCACTTCTGACATGCCTTTTACAGTTATTGGACCTACAGTTATTTTTCCTACATCTTAAATGGATGGTTTGCCCATAAACGAACATTCTGTCATTTTCTTACCCTTTTGTGATTTTTAACCTATATGACTCTTTATTTAGAAAAATATATTTTAAAGAATGTCAAAAACAGCAGTCCCTTTCACAGTTCTTCTCTTGTAAATACACAAACCAATGCAAGTCAATGGGTACTGCCGTTTGTTAGCCACACTTCTTTAAAACATCTGCTAAAATATTTGTGTTCTGTCATACAAAAAGATAAGAGGCTGAATAAATGATAAAAATTTAATTTTTGGGTGAACTATCACTTTAAGTGTTTACATATTACTGTAACTGTACTGTACATATTAGTGCTTACATTCATGGTATATTTCCTATTAATTGAGTACTTGAGTTTTGGCTACGATCTGTAAATTTTGCAAATGTTGGAGTTGTGTCCTGGTGGGCAGAGCACTTATTCTGACAAATTGCATGGTGGTGCTTACGTGCGGGTGTTTGAATCTGGCTTGGATCATTTCCCAAACCTGTTCCAGGCTCTTCTCCCCAGGATATTCTCCTCTCTCACACTCTTTGTGTTCATAAAATATGTCCAAAAGCAAAACAACAAAACTGAATATCGCCGGAATAAGCTCTGAGCAGTTTGTATTTTCCTTTCTCAGCAGAGGCGTGTAGAAGTCGAGACACAGTAAGTGCAGGGCTCTGCTCTCTGTCTGTCTGATGATGGCCTTCTCTCTCTCGCTGTCCCACAGCAGGCCCCTACAGGAAATGAGCACTGGGTGGGGGGGCAAAAAGCCCCATGACTAACATTTAATGAAGCTGCTATTACAGAGAAAACATACGGAAATGACCTTGCACTTCTCTGTACAGTATATGCGGTTGCAAAGCAATATAAATGACATTGGCCTTTTTTTAATATAGAGGAGTTTTCACTTGTTTGCTTTTAAGATAGTTGCTCTTGGATTGTTTATATGGACAAGAGAAACAGAGGGTCCCAGTGTGATTGTGTTTTTGGGTTTGAATGCCGGCCAATTGTAATTCCTGTGTTTGTCTTTAGAGGTTACACATTGTGTGGGTAAATGACCCGTGATTGTTGGACAATATTTCAGATGGTTGTGCGAAGGAACTTGCTAACAATGTGGGCAAGCAGATGGTAGAAAGACATCTTTGTAATGCGTTGACATTCGCGTGAAACCAGAGACCCACAGTATATATAGTACATGGGTGCGAGGTCAGTCAGGTGCAGTCTTGACGGATTAGTCTGTTCTTTCTCACGTTATGACATCATCCTCGCACAGATTTTCAGTATTTGTTGATGTTCGGCAGACTCCCGTCATACTTTGTGTTTCTGTGTTGTGCCTTTTTGGGGCATTGCAGCATTTGCTAGTTTGCATGCTGATTTTAAATCCATCTTGATTCAGCAGCAGCAAAAGTATCTTCAGTCCTGACAATGAATTGAAATTAGAACTAGAAATGGCAAAACTCTCTCCAGATGTAAACAAGGCATCGACACCCCACCAAAGTTTTTTAGATTTCTTTTCCAAAATGGAAGTTTAATTGCTTTTGATAGCATTGAATGGCTTCACTCAGTTGTAATGACTTTAGCCATTCACTTTTTAAAGAGCTTAAGTCACACTACATTTGTTAAACTGAATTGCTTTCCTCATCCTGGGACGCTTTGACGCCATTGTACACCAACACAACCAAAGGCTCATCAATTTTAAAATTTATGTTTTATTTTCGTAAATGTGCAGGATAATTACCAGGGTCTTATTAGAACTTTCCCAGAGGGTTGGGAACACTTAACGTTGCGTGCTATGAGATGCTACGACTGCAGCTGGGAAATGGCATGTCATCAAATCGACTGATGGCTGTTGGGGATTGGTCGATTAGATTGCAATCCCATGATGCTTTCTGCCTGTATGTGTGTCCCAGCAGGAAATGGCTTCGTTAACCCGAGGGGCTCGCCGGGGCTTCTGGGTACACCCAGTGGGAACGGACTGGGTAAAGTCATGCCTGCGAAGTCACCACCACCACCGGGGGGCAACATGGGCATCGGAAGCCGCAAGCCAGATTTGAGAGTTGTCATTCCCCCATCCAGCAAGGGCATGATGCCACCCCTGGTGAGTATGAAATAATATTTCATAGAGAGAGATACTTTCATACACATCCTCACAATGTCTTAAGATCATGCTTCCTGAATTGCTCTACATAAACTTAACATACAGTCTCTTAACAAATTAAGAGATCATTCCAAATTTTCATGTTATCAGCATTTCTAGATGTCCTGGGGTTATTCCATTGTCTGTTCAATTTCAACAAATCAAACCTCAGGATTAAAATAAAGTCAACAGCAATATGAATGTCTGACTGCATATCACATACAACTCTGATTACAATTGCAATATTATTATTTAAATACTTATTTTTATAACAATAGAAATATACATTTGTAACTTCTCCTAAATACACGTAAAAGTGTTACTGTTGTGTGATAGTGAATACGAACTTCGTAGTATTTGAGGTCTGAAAAAATACATAGGATATTTTCAGTTATTTTGACATGTTTCTCCAGTTTTCATTTTCTGCTAATAAATGCAAATATAACATTTGTTTTTGTTTCAAATTTGAGATTATTAGCTTGACAGGATAATACAAAATTAGTAAATATACCTAAACGCATACCTATAAAAAATTAATTCTTTGAAATGATCTCTTAATTTTTACAAGGCTGTATAATATGTCATATTATTTAAAATTTAGGACTTCAAGCCACAACTCTAAACCTCAAAAAGTGTGATCACTGACAAAGAAATTAACCTAAAGCAGTGTCACAATAAACACACCCATTAGGCCAAATGTCTCCAAGATCCAGGTACTCTCGTTCCTTCTATTATTCATATAGGAATTAGACAGCCTCTAAAATTATTATAATTAAGGTGCAGAGAGCTCTGGCCACGTTCTGCACCTGAGGCTACACCCGGCTGTCAGCCTCATAAATCACTAAAGTATAAAATGGAAAGCGGAAAAAAGAATGTTATTATTATATTTCAAAATGGTCAATAATTTGTTCATTTCAACAGTAGAAGGCTCTCTCTCAAAGCATGGCTGGAGTCTTGTATAATAGCATCAGGGTTACATAGGGTTCTCTCAACTCAGCGTAAAAGCACCGAATGAATGTACGCGTGCGATTGAAATGGCTTTCGTACATCTGGAAGCGGGACAGCAATGAATCAAAAGAAATTCCACATGCCAAGCTAGTGGTATCTGTAGTCATCGCTAATAAGAGGCCCAGAGAATTATTCATTTGTGTATATTTGCGTATACAGCAAGCGTCCTTTCTGTGTGTGTGCGTGTGAATGAACTGCGTCAGACAGACAGTCTAAAGCAGGGCCTGTTAATGTGCCTGCAGACAGGCTGTCATTAGAACATAATGGTATTAAATTAATCACATCGCAGTGTGACAGAGTTGGGATGAAGGCTTAATCAGAAGCCCAGAGTGTGAGCCAGATAATATCTTGTCGCCCTTGTCGTGTCTCCCCACTGTTATTGATTGAGTGCTGGTATTAAGACAGCACTGGCCCGGCACCACTGACAAGAGAACTTCCTATCTTCAGTACTGTACAACTCTGCTCTGTCAGCTGGATCGGTTCATAACAATGCAATAAAAGATGAAATTATATGATGTTTCAAAGGTAGAAAATACCAATTGTTTTTGTGGGATTCGATGTGTGACAAGAATTTAATGCAAGTTTTAAAGTATTGACCAATTACTGTTATTTTAATTACTATTGTTTTATTATTATCATTTTAGTATGGTTTAATATTTGTTCATTGTTATAACTTCTACATTTGTTTTTGTTATAATTGCTATTGTTGTTTAATTATTTGTTATTTGTATTATTACATTTACATTTACATTAAGGCATTTAGCAGACGCTTTTATCCACAACGACTTACAAAGACTTGGGTAAACAAAGAAGCGGTTAATAGCGTAGTGGCAATAGATGTAAAAGTGCTACAAGAGTTTACTAAGTTACACAAAGCAAGATAATATCAGTGGGAGGGAAGAAAAAAGGTTAATTGTTTTATTTTAGAAAGAGTGAGTGGGTAAGGAAAGAGGTTTTAATGGGTTAGTTGTAGATGAGAAAAGTTGTAGATGTGAGGAAGAAAAATAAAGCTGGCTTTTGGATGGGATTTTATTTCTTCCAAAAGCAAAAGTTTTAGACGTTTGGACAATTACTATTTGCAATTATTTATTTATTAATTATTTATTTATTATTTGTAGTTTTGTTTATTATTATTTATATTTTAGTATTGTTTACAATTTGATTATTATTGTTATTATACATTTTCATATAGTTTATTTATTATTATTTATAACATTAGAAAATCACTTGTGTAAGGGACTTTACAGAGAAAGGTTCCCACTTGAAACGATAACACAAATTAACTCCAATTGTACATTAACAGTATCCCATAATCCCACTGTAGTTCTCATCCCATATATTTCCTTTATTTTTATTATTTATTTTGCCCAGTGCTCACTATCATTGTGTTTAAAATCAATTAAAGCCAAAAAAAGATTGTGCCATTGAACGCAACATGATTGATGGAGCTATCGGACACACAAGCTTATGTGTGGATAAGTCTGTGAGGTGAAAGGTTAAGTACATCTTAGCTGTCAGGTCAAGCCGCTCAATGATTTTTTTCTCCGTGGATCTGAAAAGAAAAACATTGCTTTCATCTACTTTCCCTTTGTCTTACATTTACCTAATTGCTACATGTCATATAAACCACATGGCCATGAGGAATGAAAACGTTGCGCATTAAGCGGCTCCGGATTTGACTTTTCATTTGAATTCGACTCGGAATTTGAATTTCCAGTTTCATAGCAAGTAACCTGAGGCAGCGTTCGTTTCACGCTTCAGTCTCTGAATTTGAATAGGTTAGTTTAAAGGCATGTCCCAGTGGTAATGGTGGGCTGACCCCACTGAGCTTAGGTGTGCCACCTGGGCAGGTACTGACACCATCATCTGCTCTTTTCTGTTGGAAGCAGTCGGAGGAGGAGGAGATGGAGTTGGTGAGTTTTGCTAACTGCCTTGGGCAGGCAGCAACTAAGAGCTTTAAGTTTGGTTTGAAAACCACATGGCTTAAACTTGCAGAGCCTCACTAAGTTCACTGCTTCTTCTTAAGATCAACTAAACCCAACTGTTGTGTGGAAGCTGTCGTGTGTGACTCACACTGCATGTTTTGAGGCTTTAACGGAAGTTCATAGGAGCCACTTGTGTTTGTTAGCATCATGTGTAGAGTATAAAAGAGCATTCAGGGTGAATTTGGAGAAGTTGGAGGATGACAGAATTAAGCACTATCCACAGAATTTCAAGAAACAAAATCCAAATAAAACATTTGTTCTGTCCAGAAATATGACAGTGTTTTTGAGTATTTCCTCTTATGTTTCTTGGTATTTGGCCTGTAAGTGATTACATGACCCGGATGATGTCATTGAGATAGAGTCCGGGATGATATCATTAGACAAGGAGATCAGCCAAGTACAGTCAGGGAAAATGTTTTCACTTGCTTAAGGAATTTCAAGTAATGCATTTGACAGTGATCAAACTTCAGGAAGAAACTCGTTCTTAAAAACCACTTCTTTTCAAAATTAACTAAAAATTTACAAAAATATAGATTTGTATTAATGAAGAGCTCTTTTCCGAAAGCCTATAAATCAATTTTAATAGTTTTAATGAAATTAATTTTTTTAACCTAGAGCAATACATTTTGTTACTATTCAATTCATCTTGTTAAAATGGTCTGTTGGCTCAGACTGATCATGTTAAACAATGATTGTCAGATGAAACAACAATGTTGTTGATTTGGTTTATGTCTTTGAAAAAAAGAGAAAACAAAACAAGAGAAGAGACAAGAAGATGCAACATATGACATAAGAGACTATTACTATAAATTAATATAAATTAAATAATTGCAAATGTCCAGTCGGCGTTTTCTGCCCCCATGTGTAGGTCATCTCTCTGGTCATCCAGGCCATCAAAAATCTTATTAAAGATTAAAGCACTCATTTTAAAAACTGAACAAAATAAACGCTATAAAGAATCACCATGTTGGACTGCATTGAACAAATTCTGATTGGTCCAGAGGGCATTTCGCGTTTAGTTCGGATTTATTGCTGTTTGGAAAGAAACGTTATCTTGAAGTACATTTTAAATGAGAAAATATAGAGATTTGGCATGAAACATTGATGAAACAGTTAGTAGGTTCAGTAAACAATAAGAAGGTATGACAAACCCATATTTTATAGTGTTTTGGAAAAGAGCTATTCAAATAAATGTTTTTATTATGTTTATAAATGTGATGTTTACCACACCAAGGAATGAAAACATTCTCCCTCTCAAAATCTGGATTGAAACGTAATATTCATATCAAGTTGATGTGTGTTTGTGCACTGCATGTGTACCCATTTGGGGTTACTGTAATTGCACTGGGTGTAAGTTTTACATACAGTATTTTATTACATCACTTTTTGGGACCTAGCATAAACACTATTTACACAATGTCTAATCTATACATTTAATTCTGTGTGCACATTTTAAAACCTAACCTTATATGGACTATATACAGATATGTCAGAAACTCAAAGCCACCTAAAGTTTGCTGGTTTATGAGCTTTTAAACTATATGTCTAGCTTATAACCTGCAAAGTTCAAGAAAATGAATTCTTCAGCAAATCTACAGCGCCCCTTATTGGTCAATAATGATATTACCCACACTATTTATTTGTGGTGATTGGGTAGAGTATGCATGTATGTCTGAGATGGGATTTCTGTTTAATCAACTTTGTGTATTTTCTTCTGTGTACAGAACACTCAGAGGATAAGCAGCTCCCAGTCACTGGCCACACCGGTGGTCTCTGTCACCACCCCCAGTCTGCCACCACAAGGCCTGGTCTACTCCGGCATGCCCACTGCCTACAATTCTGGTGAGTCTAAAAATGACTTTTGATTCTAACATATTTATTTGCTTCATAATTAATACACAATCCAGCTTTATATCATATATACTATGCTGCGGTTGAAATGTTTTTGTATGATTCATAAATACTGTTGGTGTGTTGTTTGGCATTAGAATACTCCCTGAGCAGCGCTGAGCTCTCATCTCTGCAAGGCTTTGGATCTCCAGGGCTCTCTATAGGCTCAATGTCGGCATGGCAACAGCATCAACTGGGCCAGGCAGCTCTCAGCTCGCTGGTGTGAGTAACATAGATGTTTGCAGTCGCACACAGTTAGAAAGATACAGCAATATGAACAGACATGAGGTCAAATGCATTTTCACTCTTTTGTACAATAATAATATTTTTTCTCTTGATTTTGTGGAAAGTTGTGATACATCTGTTATGTTCATATGGTATATCCAAAACATCTGTCAAGCTCTGCACGCCTTAAACATATTGATTCTCTAAAAATATTATAAACGGTCTGGTCTCCACAGCTTTTATTCAAATGCAATAGTTGTGCCATCAAAACACAACCAAACTGTTTCTGTCTCATTCTGCCGGGCATGCTCTAATTACATACCACCCTCTTAAAATGACTCAGACAGTGTTTTTGCTCCAAGTACCATTAAGTAAACAGATGGAGGGTGGGATATTATTAAACTTGCTATGTTAATTATATCATACTGTAGTAGATGTTGATTTTACAACCAATGAATGTTATCGGCATGTTCGATGCAAACATTAAGAAGGGCATCATTCATAGCTGAACTTCTCTTTTTTCAGGGGTGGCGGTCACTTACCTCAGGGCTCCAATCTCTCCATCAACACCAGCCACAACATCAACATTAAATCGGAGCCCATTTCACCTCCACGCGAGCGCGTCACTCCGTCGGGCTTCCCGCCCCAGCAGCCACAACAGCAGCAGCCTCCCTCCGGACGTCTGGACATGGGCCGCTCACCCGTCGACAGCCTCAGCTCCTCCTGCTCCTCGTACGACGGAAGCGATCGAGAGGATCACCGGCCCGATTTCCACTCCCCGCTTGGCCTGGGTCGACCCCCCGCCGGCGGGGCGGAAGAGAGGGAGAGCCCCACGGTCAAGCGCATGCGCATGGACACCTGGGTGACATAAAGCTGTACGCCAGTCAGTCACATGCAGGGCTGGGCAGGGGAAAGGGAGAGAGGCGAGACAGCAGGGAGGGTCATTATTGTTATTATTCTATAATTATTATTTAACGTCATTTCACTTTTTTGTAAGTAGGTGGATGGTGTTTGAAGATGTCCTTACATATCGAAATTAAGCAACTATGTGGAGAGAGAAAGAAAAGTGCCGCGATATGCGGTCAGAATTAACGGTGTACTCAAAACAGGTGTTTTCAGGTACTTGTGCGAGACAAGAGATTATAGTTGTCACTGGTGCAGTTTGACACTTGTAGCTGTTTTTGTTTTTGCAAATTTCAAACAATCAAGGAAAGTTTTGGGCCGACTTTCTGTCTAAAGGTTGTCTGCTGGGCTCATGTATTACACAATCTGTATCTGCACTTGCCCTAATGTCACTTATTAATTTATTTAAAGATAATTTTGAATAAATTAAATTAAAAATTTTAAGAATATTTTAAAAGAAAGTAGATCGGTTATTATGAGGCAAGGCTTGTATCTAAATCGAAACGAGTTCACGTCCCGCCTCATTCAAGACATTAAATTATTTGTAAAATAATGTCTCTAACTTAACCATACTCATTTAAATCACCTGCTAAATTTTCAATATATTAGCGACAAACTGTATTTGTGTTTTTGATAAATGGGAAGTTAAATCTAGCCCAGTGAATTAGAAACAATAGTTATTGTATATTCATGCAGCTCAACAACTTAATGGTAACGCAAGCCAAAGTCTCTTTGTCGTTTTGTTGTACTGTAGGTTGAATATTTTCAGCATTTCTCTCTCTCTCTCAATGTTTGTTTCATATATTAGTTCTGTCATAGTGTGCATTGTTACAAATGTTGGAAAAACGATAAACATGCAAAGCAGATCTTGAAACAATATCTAAAGCCATGAACACTTGCTGTTCTGTTTGTAAATTAAAGATTTGAGCCAAACCTTTTCTTTTGTTATGTATATAGCAACTTTAATATATATCACTTTCGGTGTAAGTACGTATGTATTGTACCTTCACCAGATTTAAGAAAAAAGTATATTTTTGTGGATTACTGCCAAGTTTACAAGGCAAGATCCTTATTCAGTAGAGTATTCACTGGTTAATATTTACTATTTTGTTAACTATACTGTACTTTCTTCACATCTGACTATTATTGGTAATAATCAAAGTTTTTTTTTTTCGTTGTTGTTGAGAAGGTTGTTTCGGGTCGTTTACCCTTTAACAGTGGTGAATGTCTGTCCATAAGAAATTGTAACAAAGAGCTGATTCGAGCTCATCCTTTTGGTTTCATTTTGTAAAACGAAAATTGCCACGCTAAGAAAAACGGTCGCTTTTCCTTCAACTGTTTTGTGAGGGATTAACCTGCAGCTGCTGAATACACTGCCTACTTTAAAACTCATCGTAGCCTAGATGCACTATTCAGTCATCCCCATATGTTTCTCTTTAGAAACAATCCCACAGTTTATATAGAATCCCCTTTTAAATGCACAGCTTCTCATATTGTAAATACCCCAATACATGCATACTATGTACAGAACATCCCTACCACTTATTTTGTGAATTGGTTAAGTTTAAAAGGAGACACCAGTCCTGATGCTCTGTATTGCTGGACAAAAGGGGGCGCTGTAGCTCTCTCTGCCGTTGCTTTTTCGCTCTGTGTGCATCGTCCCTCTAATGCGGGCCTTTTCATGTACGACTGTTTGTTTGTGCAGCACAAATGTCCGGTTTGCATCACACCTCGCTGCCCCTCAGGTGGCAAAGTGACAGGGGATTCAGCAGCTAAAAATACAAGAAATTGTAAACAGACTCTACTCAAGATTGCACAAAAGTTTATATGTTAAAGTTTGCCGTTGGGTAAAAGGCTACTTTCCTCTTTAGATTTTTTATGTATTTGGATCACTTTTAGATACCTCCCTGTCTTTTTGAGCACCATAGCAACTGGCAATAAGCTGATATAAATCTATGCAGTCCCCGACCCACACATAGCCACATAGGGCATTCACATTTAAAAATTATGGAAAAAATGTGTTTTATAGTATCACATGCCCATTTGTCATGAATCATAATTAGGAGAAAACGACTGTTAACCCTTTGTCCCTAAGTGCGTATTAAGGTTACTTATAAATGCACATGAAATATGAAAAACAAGAGCCATGCAGGAATAGCTTTAGAATAAACCTCACACATTAAAACTTTGTTGTCTCAGCTGAACTGAACAACCCATTAGAAAGTTGTATGATGTCTGTTGATAATCACAATCAAACCTTTTCAGGGTAGATAAGCAATAATGCCAGCTCAGTGCTATAAAAGCACTGGGGATGTAAAAACATGCAGTTTTCACACTGCAATGCACACACACACACAAACTCACTCAACATTAGTGCTTGATTGGGATTCAGGGAATTTGTAGTTTCATGCACAATTAGAGCCTTATTCCAAAGAGTTGCTGGTGTTCAAATCCAATATATCGCTCATCACATCTTAATCTTAATTCATCCAACAATCCTCACATCGGTGGCCGGATGAAGTTTAGCTTCATCCACAAGTCCCTATACAAATGCACGGATGAAATACATAAGAATCTAAAGGGAGGAGGTTGTTCCTATGGTGTGGAGTGCTGTGTCTGAAACTGTTGAATGTGAAAGGAAGGGATAAAGAGGAAACAACAATTATGTGTTGCGTACTTTCTTCACTCTGCTGTTCAAGAATACACTGCTTTGCTTTATGGCTTTTCTAAAACAAAAATGATGTATTTGGTAATTGTTTGTAGTTAATAGTTCACTTCAAGAAGCTGTTTGCGGTTTGATAGCTCGAACCGTTTGGCGGCACAAGCTGGACTTTGTTGCCATAAATGAAACGAGACGTTTCAAAAAGAAAAAAAGGACAAAAAAGTAAAACATGAGAGAAACCTTTAAGTTAATCTGCATTATATTTCCCTTGAATGTGTTGTTTTATCTTCATTATACGATTAATATTCTAGTGAACTTTTTATTGAATGACTTAAGATATTATTCTAGAGATTGTTGTACAAATTTGTATTCTGCATTCACTAAAGTACAGTAAAGATATTGGCTTTTATTGTGTAACATAGTTTCTCTCGCTTCTTCTGTGCTAACTGAAGTGAACAGTTCTCTGAATTTGAGTAGACTTTGTCCACATGTGAAGTCCCGAACATTAGAATCTGTCCGCTTTATTAAAAACTTTATTGTACCCCCAAATACTCCCTCTATGTGCCTTCATACTGCATCCCTGAACATCACACAATCAATGCACATTATAGAACTGATTACAGATGTGTGGTTTTTAAATAAGATTCATATGTTTTTAAATATATCACATACACATCAAATGTGAAGTATCAATTTAATTAATTTTCTATATCAAAGATTTTCAACTTAAAGACTGATGAACTAAGGTCATGTGAAAACCTAGCTACAGTCATTTTTGGATGATTACTACATAAAATAATCAATAATCAACAACAACAAATGTAAAGACCATTCTATGAAAACATAATCTTTAAATTGACAGAAAAATGAATGTATATTTAAATCGTTCACTTATATATTTTGTATATTATTGTTAAAGTGATCGTTCACCCTTAATGAAAATTGTGTAAACATTTACTCACCCTCCCGTCATTTCAAGCCTGTATGGCGTTCTTCTATATAAACAGATATTTTGATGAATGTCATTGTAAACCGGGTTGACTTGTGTATGTAGCAAAAAGTTACCGAGATTCTTCAAAATATCTTCTTTTGCCTCATACAAAAGTTAACAGAATATCTTTTTTGTTTTAGAGAAGAAAACAGTCATCCTGGTTTAAAATGACAGGAGTGTGAGAGAATGATGAGACCAATTTCATTTTCATTTCCTGCCTTTAATAAAACAAAACATGCATAGAACTGCAAAAATTGATAAATTAGTATGTGGCATTTTTATAATAATAATCTTAAGATTCAAATATCCCATGATTAATTTTTACTGGGTAGAACTTGTGAAAGTGTCAGCTGTTTTACATCCTTTACTGTATTTGTGTGCAATATGTAATTCTACCACATGATGGCGCCAGCTCTACACGTGGCAGTATTGCACAGGCTGTGTTATGGGCCTGCAAACTAAGACCAATCCTTAATGAACAACAACAGTTTACATCTCGTTGTATTTAACTAAAGTTCTTATCATACTAACTTTGTTTTATTCCAATAGCAACACCGTAGCATTAACCCGGCGTAGTGTAACCGCAAACACTTGAAGTCCCTTAAATGAAATCGTTTGCTTAATGGCAACTAAACACATCGGTCACAACAGCAATCCTAAGAAAGCAATTACTGAGATTTTAATCAATTAAGGCTAAAAATCAGGTGAACTTAAGTAAACTTAAAACTTGAAAAGTGTCAGACTGATGAACTTTATGTTACCCCGCCCTGCAAACCGGTCAAAGCAGAAAGATCTGTACACGCTCAAGCTGCCGGTGACACTTCACAGGTGACAAGTCCAGTCTGTGGTTTAATACAAGGTAAGAGCCTTTCAATTTCACCAATATTCTTGTTAACATAGTCAAAAGTTGCTACAAATATTAAATATTGTAAAATTGTAATTATATAATAAAATGCGTGAACACCGTCCGTCAGTGGATGCATTATTTGGAGGTTACAAAGAGGACACATTGGAGACATTATATTCCACTTGTCTTGCCTCTTAAATATTTCTACTTTTGGATTCAAATTTACATTGTTTTTTTCTTTAAAGACAACCATGGTGTTATTGTAGCAATAATTCTATTTTAGGGTGGTTTAGTATCCTGCTGGTATTTAAAGGGATACTTTCATGAAACCTGTACAAAGAGAGATGTTTGGATGAATGCTTGTTACCCAACCATTCTTGGACCCCATTGACTAGCAGAGCAGGGAAAATAAAATGCAAGTCAAAATGACACCAGAACCTTCTGTTGACATTCTTCAAAATATATCTTGCGTTCAACACAATAAAGAAATAAAGTAATCTTTCCAACTGTGACTATTAGTCAATGAAGTCAAAGAACTGTTTGGTGACAAGCATTCTTCAAAATATCTTTCTTGGCATTCATCAAAACAAAGAAATGTAAACAGGTTTAATGCAACTTAAAGGAGAGTAAGCGAGGACAGAATTTGTATTTGTGGGGGACCTTTCACTTTAACAACCACATGATATTTGCAGTAAACTGGTGATACAAAAAACAAGCATGGTTACTATTCTTGCAATACAATAACACCATCATATTTAATTTTTTTACCAGTTTTAATACATAGCTTTGTATTTTGTTTATGTTTAAGCATAATAAACACAAATGCCATCAACACAAGGTATCCGTCCAACACACCTCTCTATGCAATGCTCTCAGTCTTTGTTTAGGATGTTTCATTTTTATTGTTTCATTGTGCTGAAACCATCATAGTTCTTTACCTTTGACTTTTCTACATAGCATGGTGCTGTCATGTAGAATGACATAATTCTTAAGAAGTGTAAAATACTTTAACAGTAAGTAGTCAAAATTATTCATTGCATTAGTCTTTTGTTAAAGAGGCTTAACTTAAAGTGATAGTTCACCCAAAACTCTGTGTGTCATCATTTACTCACCCTCTTGTCATAACAAACCTGTTTGACTTTCTTTCTTTCTTCACAAGAACACAAGAGAAGATATCTTGAAGAATGTTGGTAATTGTTACCCATTCACATGCATTGGTTTCCTGTTCATACAGTAGAAGTGAATGGGAGCCACTGCTGCTGGATTAGGAACTTTCTTCAAAATATCTTGTTGTATGTTCTGCAAAAAGAAAGTCAGTCATACAGATTTGAATTGATAACAGGGTAAAGTGACAGAATTTTCATTTTGGGTGAACTGTCACTTTATTTCGCATCAGTTTTAAGAAATTAACAGTTATTCCACGAAGGCAACACTGATCTGAAACGTGTTAGCAGAGGCAACACATTTTGTCTGCACACTTTGCATGTGTGCTCTATGCATGAATGACAATGATCTTTCTTCCCTTGTAGTCATAAGTGAGAAATATGAATTATGTATGCTATAAACTACATGTTTAAGATCTGTACAGCATATGAGTATTCATATCAGGTTTTTTAACAGTGACTTTTATCAGACTTCTTACTCTATTTTCAACTATGTTGTTATTCATTTGTCTGTCTTTTACAGACAAAGTATTTGATATCAGATAAATCAACATGCCATTTGATAAAATGATTAAAAGCTGTTTTACCCACAGTTGGTTTACCGCTCTTCAGTGTTCTGAAAACATCTAGCAGGAAATAAAAAAGAAATAAAAAAATGCTAAGGAACTAAGTTTTAAAGAAAGCCAAGCCAAAAATGCCCATTATCTGATCTTTAGAAAAAGAACTTGGGATGAATAAATGAATTTCAGAATTACATAACGATGTTGTTTAATGCAGAGTTCATTTGCTTTTCTCTGACAGTTCGTGTTTACATTTCAGCTGAAGAAGAGTTCCTTTTGCGGTCGGAATGGAACCGAAGAAGAGAATGTGGTACAATCTGCGAGAGAAAGCCAAGCCCATGTTAAATATGAAGGCTGGAAAAAAGAAGAAAAAAACACCTCTGAAGTACAGGAGAAGCATGTCTGTCCCAGACCTTCGGGACCGATCGCAGGAGATGCTGGCTTTGGATGAGTCCAGGCCACCAGATCAAGACATTGTCTTCTTTGGGAACCCTGTTGTTCCAGGTGACCTTGATGAATCAGAAAGTGAAACTTCCAGTCTTGGTTTTTCTGACAATATGCCTTACTCATGCAGCCCAGCACTTTCAGAGAGATGTATTCCTGTGGACTTATCAGAGAGTACAACGGATAAAAAATCAGAGCGCCCAAGAACCACTATGTGGTATGTGAGTGATTCAGATACAGACAGGGCATCACCTGCTCCGAAACGTAAAGACCCATCAGATAAATTGACTTCAGCTCTTATTAGAGCCAGTGCAGGAAGACAAACGCCTTTAGGGAGTGAAATGTCTGCAGTGGCCACTACAGAGTCATGTAGTACTGGTGAGGAGCAGGATTATTGTCCCGCTGAACATGAGCTCAAGTCTCCGGTGAAGTCAGAAATGTTCATCATAGGGTCTGCTGAGGGCATGGAATGTGTGAGTTATCACAAATTTACCAAACTATTCTGTAGACAAAATAACACCAATTATTCAAGCAATATTGTTTGAATAGGGCATGGTGCAAAGAGTTGGTACTGACCGGGTCTATATTATTTTATTATAGTGTAAAAGTGTACACAAAGCCCCAAGAATAGTGCCCTGTACACAAAGTACACTGCCATAATATACTTAAATTGCTCTGTTGTCAATGATCTATTTTGTGCTTAGTTTAGGTATAGATGAATTTCATTTAAAAGTAGTAAATAATGTAGTTTTATTGTGGATTCAAATAAATATCAATTAAACTGTAGTTTTTATTTTATTATGTAATATTAAAAATATAACTAATAATAAATCTTATACATTTAAAACATGCGGCATAATAAAAACATTACTTAGATTTAGCAAATAAACTCTTCCTTTATTTTTTGTGTGTCAATATAACAAAGTTTGTACAATCAAATATTCTTATGATTATCTTAGTAAATACATTTCTGTATGTTTCTATATATTTGAAATATTTTTACATATATATATTTACAAAGCAGTTAATTTGTGAAAAGAAATTATGATGCAAAAAAATCCCTTATTTTATTGTAAGCTGAATGAACAAAGCTTTTGGACAGTTGTTAAGCCCCTAAAACAAGAATACATGCTCTTAAAGTTTCTCATTCAAGACAATTAAATATACTTTTTTTAGGACATGCCAAATGAGTCCAGTGACTACGATGTCTTCCTATCTGAACCAGATGAACAGAAAGTGAGTGTTTTGAATACATTCTGATAGAACAAAACATAATGTTCTTAATCCTGTTAAATGCACCTCTAATTTTTTTAATGGACAAGAAAAATTAGGCTCTATGTGATGTGTTTTACAGGGCTCAGCGGGCTTGAGTGACAGCCAGATTTCTCTACCACTGCAGAAGGCCCAGTATCTTCTCACTGTTCATCTGAAGGAGGGCAGAAACCTGGTTGTCCGAGATCGCTCAGGTACTTGCAAAGACTAATAGAGATTATTAAACTTGTCAAACTGGGTGGTGTCTTTACTCATAGGCGTTTAGGATATTTTAGACTTTATGTGTGTTTCTCAGATTGAGTGTTTTGTTACTGTAATTAAAAATCAATGAGTCAGAGTATAAGTAGATTGGATTACACTAATGTCTGGCAGTCATGTTCATACATATACTTTTCATGTGCTTTTCAGTGACAAGAAAAACCAATGAGAGTTTTGTCAAAAGAAGCTTTAGAATCATTTACTTAACCTCTTGTCATTTGAAACTCATGACTTTGCCACTTCTGTTTCATTACCAACATACTTCAAAATATCTATGGAAGAAAAAGTCAAACAGGTTTCAAATGACAGGATGGTGAATAAATGATACAAGATTTGTTCTATTATGGAGTGAACTATCACTTTAAAGGACAAATCAATGAAACTTTATCACATCAGCTTTTACCAAAGTACTAGATTAGCTGTATGTTAAATACTAACAGGCCATTGATAAGATATATAACTCTAGGTATATTTCTTCATGTTGTTGTTGTTTTTTAACACTGTACATTACATTCTTTTTGCACATCTTGGTGAGAGGCTGTGATCATCTGTAGTGTTACATGACCATGCAGAGCTGTTAATTTCTTAAACCAGCAGGTATGAATCATATCAGGATTTAGTGCTGTCCTGTTCTTAATGTGTGGAAGCTTTTCTTAGTCATCTGCTTTTGTGATGGTCACTTGTTTAAGCTCTTAGAGATTTATATGTTCTGTGTTTGGGTTTTTTAGCCTCTGTTGACATTCAGTCATAGTTGTTCACCAAAAAATCTAAATTCTGTTATTATTCACTCCCCGTTGTGTTTCGAATGTGTGTACATTTCTTTGTTTATGGAAAACAAAGGAAGATATTTGGAAAAATGCTTGCAACCAAACAGTTCTTAGACTCCGTTGACCTACATTTCTTGATATTTTTTAAGATATTTAAAATAATGTGTGACAGCAAAATGACTTTTTCCATTATATTTTTTCAACTATGGCATAGGCTCCAAGAACTGTTTGGATATAAACTCCCTTCCAAATATCTCTCTCAGTGTTTAACCAAATAAAAATATTTATACTGCTTTGGAACGACTAGATTCATTCCTGATAGAATTTCATTTTGGGGGAACTTTCCCTTTAAGCAGATTGTGTCTACAGTTTATTGAATGTATGTGAGAGTTGACCTGGGTTTAAAATACATGTTTAATTCAGTCTTATTATCTTGCAATGAAAGTTGAATTAGAGCTTAATCCCACATCAGACTTTCCTCCAACATTTTTGTTTTTGTCCTTTATAAACGAACTACATAAGACTGAAACCATTTCAGATGGAATGCCTCCTAGTTCCTCCAGCTTGTCTGGTCTTCTTAAATCTGCAGAATGCAGTCAGACCAGATTGTCCTTCATTCTATCGGCATGCCTATTTTTACAACCATGGTTCAGTACATTCAAAAAAACAGAAAGCTATTTCCGGAAGCAGTGTTTGGATTATATATGTCTGAACATCATATACTGTTTCTCAATGAAATTTTGCATAAAGACGGACACGGCACAAACTTTTATCACGCAAACACAAACAGTGTAAACAAACGAGCTGGCCTTGTGCTTTTCCTACTACGGTGCCAATGCAAATAATCATCGTGAGGTGTTGTTTTCTAGATGTGCCGTATCCCTAGCGTCATGTTGCGAAATGAATTAATAGGTTGTGTTTTGTGTGTTATCCCTTAAGCAAGTTTTATTGAAATCTTACAGGCAAATGATATTACAAAATTTTCATTTGATAGCCCGAGTGGTTCTTTAGACGTAATGCCAGTGTATCTGGCAGGCCTAGGAGAGCTGATTGGGTGGCTCATTGTCATGTTGAAAGTCACAGGTGTATGCCCACAGGCCATTCATTACCATCTCTACCTCATTATTTTTCATAATTAGAATATATTCCAGTGATGTCCCTCACTGCCAAATCAATCTGATGAAATGTTCATGCACAAAATAGACTGAAGTCAATCTATTGGTGGCATAAGCAGAATAGAAATTATATGTGGAATGCAACATTTTGGGGGACTTTTTCTATTTTTTTCTATTGAAATTTCTATATTTTTCTATGATACAACTTAATTTGAGTTGGTATTATTTTCTACATTAAACTATTTTGGTATATCACAAGGGAGGCGGACCCTCAATTTTATCTTTGGGGAAAGTGCGACATCTGGTGGTCTTTGAGTGCAACTGCATACAATTTCAATATTGCTTATCATTTCAACAAATAGTTTAAGCATTTTAACCAGAAATGTAATTAAAATACTAACCAGATATATATTTTTAATACATGCATAATTTTAACTTTCACCCCAAATCTTAAAAATTATTTTATTGGTCCTTAAGCACTGTCATTGTTTCTTCTACTAGTTGATTTCTTCACTATTTCTGACACACGACAGCCGCCTAAATTTGCCTTACAATTACCTCCCGGCTCGCTCCCCGACTGACGCCCGAAAGTGGCCCATAACTCCCCCTCCCCCTATCTCCGTCCTCCATTTTCCTTCTGTTAATTTCCGCAGTCACCGTTTCCAGTCACTGCGGATCTCTTCCCCTGGCTGCTGAAGCCCCTTTCCTCCTGTCAAGCTGCCTGGAGGTTTCCTTGTCAGAGGCTGGCAGGGAGGAGCCGCCTCCTGGAGATGTTCATTTGGAGAGGGGATCTGACAGATCTGACAGTCTCTCCCCACAGGGCTTTTGTCATGTGATTCCAGGCACCCTGCAGGTTCTCTAAAGCACTTCTTTATCCAGCCATCCAAATGAAGCGATGGATTCTTTTTCCCTCATATTTTTCTTTCCATCCTACCGGCCAATCTGCATAGCACGGCGTAGACAAAGCCGGGCCCCTCTCCCTCCCTCTGTAACAGACAGACACAAGACAGACTTTCTTAACAGGCTTTGGGGATTAACACCGCTTGCTCCTGGTTTCTGGGGTTTTAATGCAGCGGCATTACATTAACAGATTTACATTGGCCATCATTTCAGTCTTACGTGATCAGCCGGCTCACATCACTCTGAAAGAGACACAAAGTACACCCTTACCACGCTAAGAACCATCCTTGGAATTATAAGTAGTCTATTCTGGATATGCCTTTGGGCTTGTACAGTTTGTTTAATGATTTTTGTCAGTTTCCGCCTTGGATTTTATCATTGGTTGTGTTTTCAAGACAGGACTAGAGGCCTAATGTGTTGGTTATGTGCGGGTGTGTTTTCAACAGGTACCAGTGATCCATTTGTCAAATTCAAACTGAATGGCAAAAACATCTACAAAAGCAAAGTTGTGAACAAGAATCTGAATCCCATCTGGAATGAATCATTTACTTTTCCCATCAAAGACTTAGAACAGACCCTTCACGTCAAGGTTTGAGAGCTATTTAGATCCATAAACACACCTGTATACTAGTTTTTTAATAATATGTTTTGCACAAACTTTTTTTATGTATTTTGGATAGGGACTCATACTTTCACGTATAATGGTAACAAATCATATTTTTAGAGAGAATTTGGCCTTATGTTATAGTATTGGTTACAGCCTAAACTGCACATCTTAGATGGATATATAAATGTATATCATTTTTACAAATTAAATGTATGCTGAACAAAATATAAAATTCTACTTAATAGATTAATTCCCTTCTGATATAGCAAATGACAAAAAAAGATTTACAGAAAAACTTGGTCTTTCTCATCTGACAATTCTGTTGCAGGTGTACGATCGTGACCTAAGGTCCAATGACTTTATGGGCTCCAGCAGCTTCGTTGTCTCTAAACTAGAGTTGGACAGGTGAGACAAACTGCAGTTTTATTGAATTGAGATACATTTCTTGAGTCTTATAGTAATTTAACTTCCTTAACTAGGAATTTATTGTAATGTAACATATTTCTCACATAACTGTTTTGCTCTCTGCAGAACGGTTCTTCTAACACTGAGTTTGGAGGATCGTAACAGTGTGGAGGATGATATGGGAGTGATTGTTTTGGAGGCTTGTCTTTCCATCAGAGGGGAACCTGCAAAACGAAATGTACTGGAGGATTATGAACAACCATAAACACTGTTTATTGACACATAAAATAAATATTATATAACTAACGTCATTTCTATTTCTCACACCTTACAGAAGTGGCTACCGAAAAGAAGGGGAAGTTTCAACAGGGTATGTCCTTACATTTGATATATTATAGAGATAACTGTTTGTAAAAAGAAAGCACATGGGCTACAGCACACTAAATCCATACATTATTTGATACAGCTTTTTTATTAATATAGTAAAACTGTATTAAAATGTATTCTTTTTATCATTATTATCTATAAAACATTACAGCAATCTTTATCTTATATATCCACTGGAGGGCAGTGGATCCTCATCTTTATTCAAAAGTTTACAGATTCAATGTAAAACATACATTTTAAGTTTCTGATCTTAACCTTACATCCACTTTTACTTATAGTTAAACAATTCTGAAATTTCGACAGACTGACAAACTTTAGTTTAGGGCTGTTATTGTTGGATGTGCAGTCAAGATTTCTAAAGTAAAGTACATATATCATAGTGATCTAAACAAGCCCTCTGTCTTTATTTTCTGTAGGTCAGTTCATAATTGAGAGTTTATTTACCTCACATCAGTAGGAAATAACATTTTTCTTCAAGGCTGTGAAAGGTAGCAATTTAAGTGTCCTCTGAACAAAAGTGCTGTGGCATGGAGGAGTCGTGTGCCAGCAGAGGGAAACTTTTAGTGTGTTGCCTTTATATTTTAAGAGACAATGACTTGTCAGTTAATGTAAAAGTGTCAAAAGAACAAAACAAAAACATATTTCTAGTGTAAAAATAATATTTCTAAAATTAAAGTTAACAAAATTATGCATTAAATTCACAGGTTTAATTAATACATTTCTATATTAAAATAAGTAAAGATTTTATTTAATCATTGAAGCCTACACTTAGGATAAATCACATGTTTCCTTACAATATAAAAATATATCTATTTTGTCCAGACACAATAGTTTTTGATATAAAAAGAAATATAAAATTTAGAGCATCAAACGCTACTAGTGCTTTTAATTATTATAATAAGCATGATATTAACCGTATTATATATTCAGTTTTTCTATACATCTTTGTTCATTTTATACTTGTTTCACATTTTGGTAGACTAGTGAATTAATTGTTCTGTAAGGTGAATGATAGACCAGAACATCGTAACATTCGCCCTAATAGATTCCCGCTAGACTATGGGATCAGTCTGTTTCTTAAGCACAAGAGTTGATGTTTAACTCCGGTGTGTCCTTTGCCATAACCGCCGAGATCTAATTCTATTCGACACTAATCACAAGAAGCCGAACATCTCTCAATTCCTTCTCCTCCTCGCACTTTCTCCATCACGGCCTCTCGGATAGGACCAAGTAATAATGTTGGTACATAGAATGTGGTTCTTCTGATGGAGTCTGGAGAGAGAGTGTGTGCGTGTTCACTTCGAGGCACTTTGCCAGTGTAAGATGCTGAGGATATCTGTGATGGCTCATTCCCAGGCATGGTGAGCTATAACCCAGATGTTGGGATGTAATATCACAGCTGTGGACGGACAGCACTGAAGCTCCAGCCAAATGGATACGGCTTTGGGCATGTCCTCGTGTCCCCATGCTGCTCCACCATATGGAGGCAATCCCCTAGCTCTTTTAGCACCAGGAATAGCCTCTCTTCAGGGGCCACTTACTCTTAAGCAGAATTGTTTTATTGGCCATGCCGATCACAAATTTGTCCAAAATAAACACTTTGGAAGACTTGGCTCGGAAGAATATTATATTTCTCTCTCAGCTCCCTATGTAAGAACCCCTTTATCTTCCCCTCTCTCGCCCTCTATCTCTCTTTAAAGAGGCTTGTTTATGGAGATGCGGCCATTACGTTAAATGTTAATGCCGGTTTGTCTGCTGTGTGATTCTAATGGAGCAAAGGCCCTGTCACACTTTCTAAGCAGCCAGGTGGGAAAACAGCTCTTTGGTCTGTGATTACTGGCAGAACAGACAAGCCTCTTCCTGATGCTGTGTGTTTTCAAAGTGCAGGGCTATCAGCCCACAAGTCATCTCTGTACTGTGTACTTATCCATCTGCAGTCGTGTTGATGGACCTGTTTTCTCTCGCCAAGGTGCCAGAATCACCTGCACGGTTTGACTGGCGTGTTTTGGAAGCTTTCCATTGCATAATATATGTTGTTGTGTGCAGAGAACTAGGCTTTCATTTCGGGTTCGTTCTGTTCTTCTATGGGAGACATATTCTGTTATATTATTTATCAGTGCTTTTTTATACATAAACAATATTTCTCTGTATAAAAATATATCAACTCCCTGAATTTTTTGTTCTGTTTGTTTACCAGCTGTACAAAACTTAGCCTGACTTACGGAGCAGTTTTCACTGTGCCCTCATTCTTTTCGAAAAAAGTTCAAGTTCAAGTCTGCTTTATTGTCAATTCTTCCACATGTACAGTACATACATACAGACAATCGAATTTTGCGTTACTCTCAGTCCCCCGGTGCATACACATAACACTAAGTAAATAGATAAAAAGATAAAAACTATACCACTATACAATACAATTCTATTGTAGAAAACAAAACAGGGGATTGTGTCATTTTTTTATTAATATTAGTAGTTGACAAATACTGTCGATTATTATACTAATGTGTTTTAAATTGTATGACCGTAAACATTAAAAAAAATCTCTTTTATGATATTTTATGCAGATAAATAATAATTAAAAATGTAGGTATAACTGTAATATAAACTTTTTGTTCAAACCCATTTGTCAACTTCCCATATTTAATTTGATTATATAATCTCTGTCCAAGAAATTATGTGATGGAAATATATTTTAAATATTTCTTAATGTTTTGCTTGTTTATAGCTTTATTTTAAATTTCATCTTTGTATTTTATGAATTCTAAAAACATCAACTTTTATAACTTCATACTTTTGGAACATTGCTGCATTTTACAACTTGAATATATATCTGCTTTAACAATAAGCATACAATGTTAAGATGCAAAATTTGCGTCAGGTCCAATTCTTTGGGCAGATTTTTCAACTAGAGCATACCTAAACATAAATATACGTGAGGTTATTTTTCAAACAGATGATGCTAGAATCAATAGAATAGATCAAATAAAACATCTAATTCGTTTAAATAATATATAAATGTGTTCAAAAATCAGATCAGAATGATGATACCCTTGCATGAATTTCATTCTCACATGCACTTTGTAAAATTGCTCCCATATCTTATGTATACATGTTGGCTGTTCCAGGGTCAGCCGATCACCCAGGCGCAGGTCGGACGGCTCATGGGGGGACAGAGGAGTCAGATCTGGAGTGGCGTGTACTCTGTCGTCCTGGTCGAAGGCCAGGATATGCCCGACAGCGGACAAGGAGACATCTACGTGCGCTTCCGAGTTGGAGACCAGAGGGTTAGAAGCAAGGTGAGATCATCTGTCTCATTCTTTCTCCATTTGCTGTAATTGTTACATCATCACAGCTTCACTCATATCTCTAAAGAGTCTTTGTTTCCAAACCTCCCTCCTTTGTTTCTTTCATTGTACTCTTTCCTCCTCCCATTCGACTTACAAGTTCGTGTAGCTTTCCTCTCTCTCCTGCTTTGGATTGTTCTTATTCGCCTTACATACCTCTATCCCCCTTCCCCTCTTCCCCCCCTTTGATCATTCCTCTCAGGCTTCAGTGCTCCGGTGACAGAGGAGGCTACTCATTAGATTGGCCGTGTCTGGCAGGGCGTCTCTCCCGATGCTTCTGTAGCTTCGTCTTGTTCATCTCATTTGCATACCCAGAATGCCTTGCTCATCTACCTCTCCATGCGCCCCCTCCTTCCCCCTCCATGGTTCCAACCAGCTAGTCTTATGTTCTCATGTCATTTTTATAGAGCCCCCTGGCTCTATTTGGGCATGTTTGCTTGTTGAACAAAACTAGTTCTAATTGGATGCTGTCAGAGTTTATAATCCCAGCGAGAAGAGAGGATATGTTCTCCGAAAGACGGCCGCCCCTCCTCCACTGTGTATACACGTCTTAGTGAAACACGCTTAATATACCTGTCATGTTATCTGTCACTGTTTCCAAATCCCTAAAAAGTTCTTCTCTCTCTGTCATCTGCGTCTGGTTTCTGCCGTAGAATCTGTGTATTAAGGCAAACCCGCAGTGGAGAGAGTCGTTTGACTTCAACCAGTTCCAGGATGCACAGGACAGTCTGGTGGTTGAGGTTTACTGCAAGAGGGGCAGAAAGTCTGAGGAAAGCTGGGGAATGTAAGTCCGTCATGGAAACTATATTGCAAGCCCTGATTATACAAAGAAACTTTATTTTTTACTACAAAAATACATAACATATATTGGTGAATCTTCTTGACATATTAATGTATTCACTTTTCTCATGCAAAGCTGTTTGGTCAAGTGAGCGACACTCAAAAACGTTTTACATGAAACAATTCAAACTTTAAATAAGTACATTTTAAAGCTTTAAAATTAATTACTTATACGGTTTAAATTTTTTGTACATGTAAGAAACAATTAGGTAACTCAAATATTTCTATTAGAATACAACAAAATATTTGTTTAATAAATACTTTTTTCTTTACATAAACTTTAAATACTAATATTTCAAAATTTATAGACTCCTTACTTTTGAATTAAAATGTATTTAATATTTTTAAAATAAGTTTTTAAAATATTTTAAAATATTATTTCATACAGTGTAGAGGCATTTGTTGTGTCCTTGTACTAACCAACTGGTAACTTGAAATTTTCAGGCTTGAAATTGAGCTGGCTAGGCTTCCTGTCAATCAGAGGCAGTTATATTCTCGTGTGCTAGACCCAGGCAAGGGCCGACTGGTGTTCCTGGTCACACTGACCCCCTGTTCTGGTGTATCTATCTCAGACATGCAGTCTGCTCCATTAGAGAATCCAAAAACCTACCAGAAGATGATTGAACAATATGTTAGTATGATATCTTGCCTTATTGATTTGCATATATTTTCATATTTAAAGTTGATTATTTGTATGACCTTTTATACTTTGCAGAGTTTGACAAACTCTCGAGGAGATTTAAAAGATGTTGGCTATCTTCAGGTCAAGTTAATAAAGGCTACAGATCTTCCATCAACAGATTTAAGTGGTACTTACATGATTTACATCCACCACCCTCTTACAGAATAGTGAATTATTATTGAATGTCAAAATATCTAATGTCATCAGGTAAAAGCGACCCCTTCTGTATCCTTGAGCTCGGTAATAGCAAACTGCAAACCCACACAATAACCAAAACATTGAATCCTGAATGGAAAACAGCCCTGACATTGTAAGTACAGTAACACTTGTGATGTCTCGTGTACCATTGCACACAATCATGGTCGATTTCATATTAATTATGTCTGCAGCCCAATTAAGGACATCCATGATGTTTTGGAGTTGACAGTATATCATGATGACGGGGACAAAGCTCCAGACTTCTTGGGAAAAGTTGCCATTCCTTTGCTGAGTGTAAGTACAAAACTTGGAGTGTAATAATTGTGTAATAACGACACATCATTTTTAAGTGATAGTTCACTTAAAATGAAATTTGTGTTGTTATTAACGAATCCTCTTGTTAGTTTAAACCTCTATGACTTTCTACTTTCACAAAGCACATAAGAAGATATTTTGAAGAATGCTGGTCACTGGCACCTATAAACTTGCATTGGTATTGTGTCCATTAAAGTACATGTGTGCCACTTCTGTTGAATTATCAACTTTCTTCAAAATATTCTTTTTTTGTGTCCTGCAGAAGAAAAAAAGTTTGGTTTGAAATAATAAGGGTGAATAAATAATGACAGCATTTTCATTTTTGGATGAGCTATAACTTTAACATACCCTAACTTTGCCATAGATTTCGAATGGCCAGCAGATAACCAAAGTGTTGAAGAATAATAATCTATCCAGGGCAGCCAAAGGAAGCATCACGCTGGAGTTGCATGTGATCTACAACCAAGTAAGTGACAAACAAAATGCTCTTTATAACCCAAAGTTATAATAAAAATGTAATTATTATAAAATTTAAATGTGAAGTACAATTTTTATAGTCCAGATTTTCTTTCCCAGGTCAGAGCTGGCATTAAAACCTTCCATCAGAAAGAAACAAAGTTTGCAGAGGACATCCCAAAGTTTAACAAAAAGGTAAAATTTTATAATGATATCATAATTTAGCACCATACATCCAACTTTCTCTTCATATTAGGTTTGTTAGTGAGATGGTCATTATGTTCAGTTTTTCCTCCAGCACCGCCCGAAGCTCTTTAGACACGAAAGATGACTTGACTTTTAAATATTTATCACCAATGAACCTTCAGTTTAAAAGCCTCTTTACACCTGAGTGAATGTCATGTTGTGAGCATTACGTCCTTAGGCACATCTTGCTAACTACTGCTTTGTCCCCATTAGCTTTTAGCACGTAACATCTATCGAGTGAGGAAGATCAGCACGGCCATTCTCTATACGTTGCAGTATATTAAAAGCTGCTACCAATGGGAGAACACGCATCGGAGTATTACAGCCTTCCTGGTGAGTCTCCGTACCACTGTTTACAAGATTTCAACTCTGCGGCCCTTTTAGTAACCCAAGGTCAGTGAACGTATTTGTGTGATCCCTCTTTAAAGAAACCGCTTTGCTCCTAAATAGCAACTTTTTACAAGATGGAAACAGTCAGTGTTCATTCAGCCCTTCCCTGGCAAGGTGCAAGTATTAGGTGTTGATAAGCAATTATTTATTTTTGCACTTTTGTGCGTGTGTGTAATTAATAATAGGGCAGTACATTTTTTCTAGTGCCTTATACTGTACCTTCATTGTGGCTGTTTAGTTGGAGGTTAGGCTTGGGTTTAGCAAATGAGAGCGCAGACTGGCCCTGGTGCCAATGTGGGAGGTCAAGTTTGAGTGTTGCCATATATACAGCGTCATGATGCCAATTCTCGGTCTCTAAACTCCTTCGTTGTTGCAAATATTCTACAGAAATGTGGGGTGGTTGAATCACCTTTAAATATACATATAATAATATGTATGAAAAATTATATACATATAATGATTACTTGAAATAATTTTCTTAATCAGTCTTCTATATCCTCTTTCTCCATTTCTCTCTATATTCTATATTATTTATGATAGAAAATTTGACTGTAGCAAAGCAGAAGGCATTATAAACCCAAGCCGTTATTTTTAGAAGCTGTCCTTATTTGGAGCCATAGTATAATCTGCAGTCTCCCGCACCGCTGCATTGCACTGCTGGAATGAGCGGTACCCCCTGAAGGGGAGTCGCCGGAGGTGTGTGCGCCCATCCACCTGAGGAGACTGGGTGTCAGGCTGGGCAAGAGGAGTGGGACGTCCTATCAGCGACACTAGCGCTGTCTGCACACGCGGGGTCGAAAATGAAAGAATAGCATCTCGTCTCAACTAGCATGTGGCCTGTTTCCGCACCACTGCATTCAGAGCCGCGCAGGTGACGCTGAGATATGGAGATGACAGGAAAAATGGAAATGGGGCACCTGCGTGAATCGTGGAGGCTGTGAAACAAAAGGCCGGAGGGGTGGATCTCAACCATACACTGTTGTTCTATTTTCTTACTGCATTTAAGACCAATTGCATACTTTCTTGTTGTGTCTCATAGTGTGTAATTACCATACATGTTGCAAGGCGCCCATAAAACAACGTGTAACCCTTAAGGCTCAGCCTCTTGCACGTTCTAGGTGCATGTATGTCTGTAGGCTGCGATAATAAGGTAACCGAGTTAGACATTGACAGATGCTTACCTCTAAGAAATGCATAATTAGAGGAGACCGTGCTTTCCCTCCGCTTTACCAATCGATGTCATTGTAATCGTCTGCAACGTGTCATCCATTTAATTTATATCGTAGGACTGTAAGCTTTGTATGTAACATACAAAGTGGAAAGCGGAGAGAGGATACTATTTACTTTACAAACATATATTTAAAATACATTACTATACATTATTCATACAGACAGTCTCCGTCCTTAAGCTTTTACACTTTGCGCAACTTATAATGCATTTGTGGTGCTGCGGTTTCTTTGTCCAGGTCTGGAGGTTGCTCAGGCAGCGCCTGTTCCCGGAACACACTCCCACCCCAGTGCTGGAAATCCCATAGGTCACCACCCTGACCCGCACACAGCAGAGCGCTTACAGACGCTCTCCCTCTCTCTGGCTTTCATCTGTGGAGAGTGGGAAATATGTGTGTGGGTGCATGTGTCTTAGTTCGAATATCCACTGCTTTTGTGTATATACAATATGCATGAAAGCTTCGATATTGTATAATAGTCTGTTCCTTGTTAGGTGAAGATGATGCTTTTACAACTTTATAAAGAATGTGTTTGTGTCTCTGGATGAGTGCACCTGTAAACTCGGTCTCAGTTGATTAAATGTAGTCTCTGCATTGTCGTGGTCCTTCGTTAGATGGAGGATAGTAATGTTCAAACTCCCACCGCGTGTCAGGAGGTTCAAAGCGGTTTCCTTAATTAGTATTTTTGTCCTCCTTTGGTTAAAGCATATCCCCAATTTGAAGTTGCTTTTCAACCTTATAATATATGAAACAAGCCCAAAGTGCAAAATGAGAAAATGATTCCTTATTATATGATCTCCTCCATAACTATTTGTTTTTAGTCTTTCTGTACACGCTCCGCAGGCAGCGTTTACAGTCCCATCAGGGATCTTCACACGCATTTAAAGAGAAACTCATGATATATCTGCTGAAAACACACGCAACCCGGCTCTTCTTACCAGATGGAGCACTTACATCAATATTTTTTATTGCTTGTTTATGCAACCGTAATGAGCCCAGAATCAGCACTTATAAAGTCAGACAACCGCAGTGTGTCCAAGAGAAGGTCTGCGGCGGATAAGATCTTCATAAAATAGCACAGTTTAAGTGTGGCCTGCACTTAGACTGGGACAGATGAATGTGGCATATATCAGTGGAGACTGCAGAGGGGTCACCCAGAGTTCTCGACTGCACTTCCCACCTCAGCCTGTAGATGTCGCTAAAGCACCGTGAAAACTCAAGCTGGTAGGAGATGCAAGGCCGATGTTGTGCTTAACATTAAGTCGTTTCTCAAACCAAATCTAGCAAACAGAATCCAAAAAGTTTCCTCGGAAAGAGACTTTTTGCACATGAAAGGTGGTTTGAAGCATTGCTGTCATAAGAGAGTGTTAAGTATTTAAGTGGAATTAATATTTTACATAAGCTTGCTACATCCGTCAGTCCTGACCATAAAGAGAACCGTGGTCATGCCCGTTTCAATTGTTCCCTTTTTGACACTGCCAGGTAGAGCAAATGGTTCTGACATCACTTGACAGCCTGTGAAATGCTGATTGCTTCACATCACAGACTGTAAAGTCGGAATCTGATGAATGTTTGATGTCATGCAGCTGTAAACACAGTTGGCAGCTGTGACGGAGCGCCGATCGGCTCTGTCTCCCCGAATGTCCGCATAATAGCGGGACAGGGTCTGCTCAGGTCCCCGAGGGGATGCTTTAAAGTGTCCACGCTGTTCAATGCTTTACTGATACCCACAGAAGAGTGATCATAAGACATTTCCACCATTTAACTTCCTGGCACACAATGATCTCCTGTTTGTGTTCTGGGATTTGTGCTTGTATCATGCATTACGGTTTAATTTGTGGTTTTATTTTATTGAAATACGCTAAAACGTGTTTCATAATGCTTTAATTTTATTTCATTAAGACCGCAAGTAATATGATAATTTTTCATACCTTAATGCCATTAACTAAGTCTTCTTTGAATGTGAAAAAGTGAAGTTGCATACAACCATGTCTGGGGACCCATACTCAGAATTTTTTGCTCTGCATTTAACCCATCCAGGGTGCAAACACACAGCAATGAATATGCAAACAGCAGTGAACACACACAGTAGTGAACACACACATCCGGAGTAGTGTGCAGCCATTTATGCTGGGCACCCAGGGAGCAGTTAGGGTTCGATGCCTTGCTCAAGGGCACTTTATATCAAGTCATGATGTTGTCAACCCGAGACTTGAACCCATAACCAAAGGATTAGGAGTCAAAGTCTCTAATCACTAGGCCATGACTTCTCCTTTGAGAGCATTAACGTATACAAATTAATTTGTTATTAATGACAAAACGTTTTATTTGATTGAAAGCTCCAACTAAAATCCTAAGAAGAAATAACTTTGCGTTTCTTGAGTTTTCTTCACCTTTGTTTCACTCCCTTCCCAAGTTTTACCGGACTGCAACAATAAATATGTGTGCGTGGGTCCCACTGTGCGTCTTCTGGGCTTTAAGGATCTGTCGGGGAGTTTGTGCTGTGAATATGACAGGAGGGCGAACTCTGATAGTGATATGTGTGCACGGACTCTTCCTGAAACTCTTGAGGAAGGGATTAATAATTTAAGAAGTGGATTTGAGCGGCCGCTAACAGCGCAGTGATGGCTGGAGATTTGACAGTGTCGGTGTTGTTATTGAGATGTGGATGCTCCGTGTCATCATGCTGCTCCTGGGGCTCGATGCTGAGTCTGCCGTGACCCCGCACACCCCTTCTTATCATTCAGACTGACAGCTTCTCTTCTCACACACTCCATCTTTCACTCAAACTGTGCGTTTACCACTTTTACATAAACATGCACTAAATGCATATGTTGTATGCATGTAAATGCTTTTTTTATTGCATGTTCACATATTGCATAATTTGCATATAGATTTAATGTGTTTGTTCTGTTTGAGCATAACGGGCTGGAAACACCCTGCACTCTTTGCCCAATTCAAACAAACGCGCTCCAACTTGAACTTCGACGCACACGTCTGCGTGCGTTTTGGTGTCTGCGCAGTTTTAATGGGCAGCACTAACATGCTCGCCACCTCTCCAGTCACAGAGGACAACCCTCCCCGGGCGTCCATGGCCTCGGCCTGGAGACGCATGCGTGCGTATGCCGTGAGCCGAGCTGACACCCGGGAAGCGCCAGGCCTCGGGGAGTAGGCTCTCGTGGCAGATCTGTCACCCAGGAGGTCGTTGAATGTTAACGCTCCCAACATGGATTAAACACTGGTGGCCGGTGCGGTGGGGTTGGGTCGGTATGCCAGCCGCTGACAGGCACCACGGGGCTCTGTACACTGCCCTCGACTCCGCCGGTGACAGAGAGACTTTATCTTTCTTTTTCCCTTTCCCTCTGGCGCAGTCCACTGATAAGGACACGAGCATCACATTCGCATATCATACATTTACAGCCTCCAGTGCAAGCTGTAGGATCAGATCACAGTCTAACATTGCTGAGGTTTATCTGTTTGTGTGTTTACAAGGATATGTTTACAGAGCTTTTGAGCTTTTCTGTTATATGAATTCATGTTTAGCAAAAAAGATTTAATGTAAAGTTATTATGCAAAAGCACTTTTGTGCCTTTAAGAATTAAACTTCAATGTATAAGATTTAATGTTCATTTTTAGAACATGTACTGTGGAATGTTAGAAATGTATTTTTAGACATTTCTAAAAATACATGTTATTTTGCACTTATTAACATATTAAAAATAGATATTTCCATCCCTCACGTTTTCTAACAATACTAAAATGTAGGTAAAAAAATATGGCACAATGTGTTGTAATATGAAGAAAATTCTGGTATTTATCTTTAAGGGTTTTTACCTGTTTTTAACACTTTGCACAATATTACATTTCAGCATTAATGGAAATTTCCTTAAAATAAACAGAAAATGTAATGGTAAAAATATACCACCGATTTTTTTTTTTGCAGTGAAATCTAACCACAACATGTTGCATGTTATATTGGTCTCCATTTAGACATGACAGATAACCTTTGCCAGTACACAAAACACTTTCTCACTCCGTTGCTTACTAAAGTCATTATTGTAATATCCGCCGGGTCCTTTGATGAGCTATAAATATTGTGTCATTTTTCTGCGTTTTAAGCAAGACAGCAACGTAGGTTACTTATATCGCCCTTCAGTTCACCTTGGAAAAAAGCCAGAGAAAGAGAAAAGTGTGGTAACGCTGTAAGATCCTCTTCTGTTCACATTAAAGTTGCCCAGTTTCTTCAGCTCTTTCAAGCACGCACATACAGTACACGCATTAAGCCTGCAGCCAGTAGTCAGCCTTGTTAGGTTTGCACAGATACGTTCGTGTAATCTGGCATCCATCCACAGCCCTTCGTCTGACCCTCATAAGGCAGACTGGCACTGCTGAGGTTGTTTGCTCCTCTCCCGAGTGCTGTGGAAGATAAATGCGTGAGAGGGATGCAGGAGAGTCAAAAATCCCCTCTTGGTTTAGTTAGTGCTCACTTGCTTTAAGAGGGGTATATACACATAATAGATTTCCCACTGTCAAAATGAGCAAATCTGAAATGTTAATGCTTCGAGTGGCGAAACAGAGTAAACTATGTAAAGTACTTAAAAATATTTCAATTAATGTAATCTAATCAAAATAGTTCAAGTAAAAACAGCCATTTCTTGTTATTTGATTTGGCTTTATAATATGTATATATTTTATTTATTTTACAAACAGATCCAAGTTGTATATTTTGGGGTGGTCATCCATTTTGAACCATCCATTTTCCTAAATTGGTTATTTATGTGAAGTTTATTTTCGGTGAAAATTGCAGATCTAGGATTACTAACTTAGTCGTGCTTCCTGTTCAACCGGTCCTTCACTCTCTGCTTATTAACACTAAATGAATTTATAGTGCTCTTATGAAAATGCTTTTAGCTACACTAATCCACCTTTAATAGCTGTTTTTACCCTATCAGTGTGTATATGTTAGGTAGCCTAAGATGAAATAAACATGGGGTTAAATATCTATTTTGGACCTGGAAGTAGTGTAGTTTTGAGAAATAAACAACAAAAACATTTTGATGTAAAAATACCAAGAAATTATAACATAGTTGCATAACTGACATTACCAAAAAATGTATTTCCCATCAATTCTACCACACAGGGTGCTCTTTAAAATACAAATAAATCATGCTGAACGTGCTTAGATTGGATGAAACTTGTGGAGTCAATACTAGCTTAAATGTAAAACAAAACAAGGACATTCGGTTCTAATTGCTCAGTTATATTGTAGTTCAGCTTGTTCCTCAAGATGTCAGGCAAATAAAACCATTTCTAATTAAATAATCGAAATAAAAAAACTAATGCTTACACACTCTCAGACTCTTGTGTAGATACAGTACAGCATGATGTATGTACTTATATAGTCTTTAAAATTCAGATGGATGGAGGTTATTGTACTCCCACAGTGTTGCTGTGATGCAAACACGCAAAAGCTGTGGAGTGTTTTTTCCCAGCCCTCCACACCACTTGTGTGTAGTCTATCAGTAAGTAGTCTAGATTGGTAGCCTCTCTCCACCCCTTTGCCGTTTAATCAATTTGCAGGATTGTATAAACTCTTAGTGAGGGTGTCTTTGTCCTTTGTTCCTGCTGTGGGTCTCCTCTCCCCCTCCCAAGAGAGCGTGGGTGGCGTTCTGCTGCCAGCCTGGCTTCAGCTTCAGGACTTATTTTATTCACACTTTTAATCGCTGAGTGCTTTATTATTAGGTATAGGAATTCCTCTGACCACGGGATCATTTCCAGAAGCTTCAGAAATGCATTTAGTGGAATCATATTAGCTGCATGGTAAAACAAATCTGGCAGGCGGTTCTTAACCCTACTTCTGGAGTTGCCCTGCTTCTGGCCAGGCTGATCTTCTGCTGATCCTTACTTCTTTATCACTCCTTCTATTCCAGCACACAAAAGTTATTATTACAGAGTAGTATTTTTCTCTCTGGATGCCGAATCAAGCGTATGCATTTCAGTCAATTTGATGTTTTCAAAGAGATTTGGTGTAGTGGTTATTGGCACATTGAGCCGCTTTTCTCCTGTTCAGTTCTAGGATGTGTCGTGTTCTCTCTCTCTCTTCTTTATTTTACATCCTTTTAACTGTTTATGTGGTTGTTGACATATGTTCACCGGATATACAGGTATGATTGAAAGTATATATATTGAGTCTCTTAATTCTTATTATGTAATAAAAATGAATGTCTTATATCTAGCCTATAAAAGAATAGAATAAACACTTGTTTAAAATGGTCTTAAATAAAGTATAGCATGTCACATAGAAGGACATGTTAACTACCCAAATAAAAAGTATAAAGAAGATTAGCTTTATGTTATTATGTACGACTGCACTATACTTTAGTGGTTCCCTGTTTGTTTTTAATGCACTTGACAAGCAGTAAAACATCCCTGCTCTCCCACCACTTTTTAAAAGGAAGACCATCATACTGTATGGCTGGATTTCTTTTCCAATATAAATTAACTTCAAAGTCTGGCAGGTTCCACCTCATCCTCCCTCTCCTTTAATCGATATCTGTTGCTAATAAAACATAAACAGCTCAGCAGAGTAGTAGTCTGTTTAGCGGGGCATTGAGGAAACGGGAAAAGTAGAGCGCAGATTATCCGCATGCTATCCAAACTTTCCGTTTAACAAAAAGGACTCGGAATGGCTTTCCCACATGTTAGCTGTAACATTTTTATTAGCACTGGGGAAAAGCGTATGTAAACCCAGCATGCTCGGACACACATGCATATTTGGTATCGGGGAGAAATGCGAATCATTCTGGCAGGTTTTGTTTAGCCGGTCATTTGGACACAAGGCATTATTTTTCCACATGCTTTTATCTCGTCCACCGTGCCTGTGAGCATTTGAGCGGAAATTTGCATTAGCAGACGATTATGAAAACCTGTGACAGATCCTCTTTCTAGACTCCCAAGCTGCAAATGAATGGTCTCCTACTGTTGACTCGCATGGGAAGACAGGGACCAGGCAATTAGACTTTAGTAGTTAATGTTGAAGCTTCGGCAGGCAGGCCAAGCGGGTTCAACATTCCTGCTGCGCTGATGCCAGTGTTTTCCAACTCTCTCGCGCTCTCTCGCTCACTTTCTTTCGCTACTTCTTTCAGAAGGTATCATTTCTGACAGGTAACCTGTTGATGAGCTCGTGGAGTTCATCTCTGGGTGAGCGTGGAGGAAGGGAGCCACCCCAGCATGGGGTCTTAGAAGTGGAAGTGACTACAATATGATTACTTTCACACCCAAATTGGTTTTCCTCAAAGTTCATCTTATTCTTCTATTACAAGCTTGCTTATAATAATTTAATTACAACTTATACTTTTTTATACAGAGATTGACTTTAATTTTTAATGAATTATTTAAGACTGAGAGATGAACTCTTGTTGGGGGTAGGGTTGTTGTCCGTGTGCTCTGTGTGCATTATGCAGGATTCCTACATTGCTGGTGGCTCTCTGTATGTTTGTGTGTTCGAGTGCATGGGAGTGGCAGTAGGTAGACTGCCCCGGAGCAAGATGTCTGACCAGTGCTTGCTATGACAGGAACATGCTGGTTCTGTACTGAAGCTAAAGTAAGGCCTCAAGGCCTGGTCCAACTTAAGCTTGTCACAGACTTAAATCAAACATATTGTCTTCAAAGAGCCTCTGGCTTGCCACGTAAATACAAGAGCATTGAGTTGTGGCCATTTTTAAATTCTTAATATATGGACTTTCATACAAAACAGGATTTTAAATATTCATGTTTCATGCTGTATTTTCTAACAGCATTTCATCGTGGAAAAAGCCTAATGAAATGCAATCATAATTTAATTGGTTGGCAGATGATAGACAACGCACAAAATACCTCAGTGACAGACTGATATATCAGCTAGGCTGTTATTTGATATGTGGCCATTTTGGGATTATTACAGCTATAGAGTCTGCCGCGATGATTGTGTCAGTTCCAATCTACAGACAGCTCTATCAAAAGGGTTAAGACCTTCAGTTTTATTTTTTTTATGAATTTAGTGTCATATGTGTGTTTTATGTAGGCCATTTTTACAATAAAGTGATAATTCATCCAAAAATAAAATTAAAAATGTGGTTATCATTTACTTACTCTCTTGTAATTCAAAACCTGTATGATTTTAAAAAGATAATTTAAAGAATGTTGAAAACCGAACAGCAGTGGAACAAATTCACACTTTTTTTTACAGATGGGTGCCAATCTTTAATATATCTTTTTTTGTGTTCTGTAAAAAACAGACACATATATGATACAAATTTTCAAGAAAGTTGATAACCAATCAGGAGTGGCATATTTTTTTCCACAACAAAAAGAAAAGGCTCGCAAAATGACTACTTAATTTTACTACTAGAGATAAAAATTGGAAAATATTAGATATTGATTTATTTATTCTAGTTCACTTTCTATAAGTGTCAACAACATCTGTCCGCTGTAGTAGGCTCCAGTCATTTAATTGTACAGTAGATTTGTTCAATGGGCATTATTCTCTCAGAACACATCATTTAGCAAACAATAGATTTGGAATGATGATATCCCACTTATATCCTATTTTGAGGAAAAAGAAATATCAAGATATTGTTTTCCATTGTGATTTAATAATTCATGCATCACAGGGTTATTTACTGTGCTGGAAGCAGTGCATTGATCAAATTTGTTGACATAAATACATAGCCACAAAATGGACCTCTCAGGTGCAGATGTTATATTACAGAATTGTTCAATCGTAATGCGCAGAGCGTGTTTTTATAATTATGTTTCCTCCGAATGTCTTGTTCTGCGGTCATCCCTTTGCGTAGCTCCTGATTATTTCACAGACTTGTTAAGTTGCCGCTAGCCGGGTTTAAATTCAACCATCCAATTAGTGGCGTGCTGAGTTGTGCTCTAGGTGTTTAACTGTAAGAAATACCTATTCCTCTTACAGAATTCTGAGGGATTATTCATTTTATTTCTTCCAGCGGTCTTGTGCGTTTGCAGTCTCTGCATTGGATGAAAGGAAAACGCTACCGCCGTCCCTCCAGCGGCCATATGTGTTCACTATCGGAAAGGCGGCAGGAATTCGCTGCAGTCAGAAGGCATTTGAAATGCAGTACATCAGAGCTAATGTGGGGCCTCGGTTCTAACAGACGCTCTGTTTTATCACATCCGAATTACACACCATCAGCTTAGTGTTAATCGATGCAAATGGGGTTTCGAAATATTACAATTTCAGCCACTCCTTTACCAAATGCACAGATGCTGGCACAACGTCCCTTGCAGTGCTTAAGAGAGGAGGTTAAGAGTCCTTTTGAGTTGTTTTTTCCCAATGTAAACTCTTGGAAAGGGATGAAATGCGTAAACTGTATATATATATATATATATATATATATATATATATATATATATATATATATATATATATATATATGTGTGTGTGTGTGTGTGTGTGTGTGTGTGTGTGTGTGTGTGTGTGTGTGGGCAGCACTACCAACTGTGCTGTTTGCGATTCTCATACCCTATTTGATAACCCCTCTCTTTCTTTCTCTCTTAGATATTTGTGGTCACAGTGTGGCTTTGGGAGCTGTTCATGTTGCCTCTCTTCCTCCTCCTGCTCATTGGCTGGAACTACTTTCACATCACACCAGGCATGGCCAACTACAGTCAGGACTTGGTGAGTGCTGTGATCTCGCCCACTCGGATGCAAGGAAAACAGTCTCTCATAACTCAGCCGGAGCTTGTGAGTCAGATGCGTCGGAACTGACAGGCATCAGTTTAAAACATTCACAGATTCTATTGTAGATAAATCCCGGAGGGACAGCAGGTGCCTTTTATAGGGATATTTGGCATTAAATGAATGAACAGAAAATATTGATTCGATTTGGATTTGCTACGAGAGATTAAGAAGAAAATATATATAATTTAGTTGATTGATTGTTTATTTTTTTAAGGGGTGCCAGATAATGACAAAAATCATATTTGTCCATTATTAGCCTTGTTAATGGAATATAAATGATTATTATTGATTAATAGAGTTAAATTGAAGTGTTTTATCATTTTCAGTGAAGGAAATGCAGGGTTCATTCTGAACACGAACAAGACTAAATAATATAATGTGAAAAATTGTGGGGGTTATGTTGTTTGTAAAAAATCCAAAATGAATAACTTAAGGACATGTCAACTCATCAATATTATAATCTCTAATTCAGCATTGTATTTATTGCCTAAACAAACGCCAAAACACAAATAAATGAGCACCAATACACAGCTGTTATTGAGGCCTTTGGTGAATATGTAATTTTTTCACCTATAATTGTAATTTTAGCTTTTGATAACTGTGTAGACCTAATTTTCCGTAATTAGAGAACAATGATTTTGTAGTGCATACTTATTTTATCCATGATGTTAAAGAATCCAGCAGTAACAAAAGACCCCAACTTCTTAACACCGAAGTCACAGTCTGAGTGACCTCCATCTCCACAGGACATGGCCAACCATGTTTTAGGTCATACCCAGAATGCATCAGCTCTTTGTGTACCTCTAGCCTATCAAGGGCATTACTTGGGGCGGGGCTGTTCCCTCCCCAATGTTAAAACCCTTTTCAGCCTAGCAGAAACAGATCACCAGTCCACACCGCAGTTACATTCAGAACCCAGAAGGGTCAGGGTTGATTGATAGGAACAGATCTAAGCATCCGAACAAGCGAGATTAAATGTTTTCCTTTTGGTTTCAGGTGCATGCGTGAGTGTGTGTATGTGTTTACGTCTCAAAGAAATGAGATTGCTTGGTTGTGACATTGCTCTTGCGAGGAAGGCCCCTCTCATTCACCTCCTTCTTTTGTGCGAGGTCACTCGAGAGGCAGTTGCTACGGCAACAGGGCCTCTCCCAATGGGGGTGTATATACAAGTGAAGGTTTCATTACGAGGTGTTTGTAAAAAAATGCTCCATTGCCCATGTGTGTCACCATTTTGGTGGCTCTAACTCTCATTCTTCTCTTTTTTCGGCAGGAGAACATGTCCGTGGTGGAGGACGAAGACGAGGATGAAAAGGTATTTGTCGGATTTCATGCGTGGTTTTTGATTAACTGCTGACTTTAATGGAGTTCCCGGAACTGTCCTCGGGGTGGTTGCTAAGCTGGACCATACACTGTACCTTTAAATACCACATTAAACTCAGGCCTGCAACTTAAATTTGTATAAAATGAGGACAGGCGATTCAGCAAGCACATTTTCCCTGTTGTACTTTCACACCGCTCCTCTGGGAATTCTCTCTCATACGACAAATGGATTTGGTTGCTTTGCTGTGGTCCTTTGAAACACAGAAATAAGCACAGAACGGCATCATTAATTGAAGTTTGTCTTCCACTTGGGAATAGAGGCATTGTAAGGATTTTGCAGCAGGCATGGCTAAATGGGGAGGCCGGACTGTAGTTGAACTCCTGCGTTTGTTTTTTTACGCATAAAATGAGTCATTAGACTAATTACAAATTCTCACAAATCTGCTTAGATCCAATTATTCCTAAAATATTTAATCATTAGAAAAAAGTAACACTTGATTTCTGTATCGTACTAAAGTTTTATTTTTTGATGTGCGAATGGACCCCTGGCAAAGGTCAAAATGGTCACAGTCTGAATTCTGAGCGTTGAATAAATTCATAATGAGGTAGGGTGAGCTCATAATCACTTTATACTAGACTGTCTGGTCCGGTGAAGAACGGGTTAACAAGAAGATAATGTGTTATTGCTTTCCGACGCGGAAGTGCTGAGCTCCCAGCCTCGGAGCAGTGACCTCTGTGCTGCGCGGCTAGGGCCTAGGATTCATATCCATAATGTGCTCGATATATTCAGCTATGATATCCGCAGGCTAACTTCATCTGGTGAGAGAAACCCCTCTGTTAAAAACAGATCCCTCTTCTAAATCATGTCCAAGCCAAGCAGATAATTCACAGATGAAACACATGAGATGTATGTGCAAGCACATTAGCTTTCGCCCAGCGGCTAAATAATTGTAATGTATCTTGAAGGAAGAAATGGCTGTTGTAAAAGAAAATAATCTGTAATATGGTATTTATAAAAGACTTAAAAACATTTAGTTTCAACATCATTATTTGAATTTAACTGTAAAAATTATATCAATTTCGTTTAAAGTGTTTTCCTGTTTAATTATCTAGAGTATTTTTGGTTTTAGAAAAAATCCACCCATGCATATATTTTTATTTTAGTATTTATTTATATTAACATTATTTTGATTATCAGAATGAGTATGTATCGTCATGTATCATGTTTTTAGACGCTGTTCCAGCTTGTGTAAATGAAATATCTCCTTTCATTGATTTAATTACCCAGATGTCGATGTTTATTTTAAGTGTCAGTTCTAATTTAAGGTGGCTTGTTTCAAAGTCCTGTTATGTTTTTTTCCCTTTGACTTCAGAGTTGGGTATCATGCAGGCAGATCAAACAGTGGAGCTTTACGTTTCCTATCAAAGTCATCACGGCTAATGTTTTGAGGGTGAAGAACGATCGGTGTTAAATTTGATAACTTCAAAGGCTGCGCTTTTTCCCAGTCTTTGGTTAACACGGGGATAAAGGCCGTCCCCTCTTAGAAGGTTACGATTACCGCCAGCTTTGGCTGTGTTTTCCCCAGGAGGAAAAGAATATGTAAACCTGCAGCTCAATGGCGCGCATGCAATGAACTGAAGCTAAAGAAAGCTGATAGGCGAGGCTACGATACTGCAGAATTAATACACAACAGATCTGCTCTTTGAGCACATATCTGTCCTGGGGGATAAAGAGAGAAATTTACAAATCACAACCTTCCTTTGGGCTTCGGTATCAATTGTGTCTAGCTGGTTTAATCACATCTGAAAACGAGAGGGCAATAGAAAGAAAACAACTGAATAAAACTGTGTCCCAAATGACCAGGAGGTCCTGTTCATTTGCCACAGGGTCACCTGACTCTCTTTGGTCTGGAGAGAGAGGCCCATGCTTTAGGTAGACCTGACCGCCTGCTTTCACCTTTCCTTCGGTGAGGTCTCCTAACCCTCAACCTGTAACTCGCAATCTACCCTGAGTGTGATGATGTCATGATAATGGTGTATTCCATCTATTTGAGAGCCTTGGGTGTTTTGTACTTATTTTAACTGAGTGTAACGGTTCTAACAATCCATATGCACAACATTTTGCAAACTAATGCCAGTAACGCAGGTGTTTTATTTAAACGCGAGTTGCGAATAACTGCACCAACTTTGAATGAATATTCACATTTGATACCGTTTACCCAATTAAAGGAATTTTGAATGAACCTTGCCTTTGTGCTTTTCGATGAAAACTGTTTTCAATTTACCTTTGTGCAATCTGTTCCCTATAAAGCCAACATAAAAGTTATTTGACAATTTCATCTTAACTGAAAATATGATGTGACTCAGGTTTTCTAATCAGGAGACGTGTAACTCGGATCATTTAAATCTTCCTCAGAGGCGCACAGGAAAAAAGATGAATAGCTTCAAAAAGATACAGAAAGATGAATTCGGAACTTTCTGTCCGTTGCCTTTGGGTTCGCCAGATTTTTGAGGAAGTAGAATAAACTGTGGACACAAGCACACACGCATGATTGGTGGAAATCCATTTTGTTGACTGTGCAAAGAAACAGTAAAGATTTCTAAGCTGATATCAAACACAGTTGATGCGCTGAAATAATAAATCTTTTTATGTACTCTATCCTCCATTGACATTTTCCTCACAAAGCAAAGGTTTTAACTGACTCATAACAGGAGGCATGTTGATTTTTACTTGATTTATATCCGCCTCTCTGTGTTAGGACACGCTGAGTGCTGCTGCAGTAGACAGGGTGTGTTGAGTGGAGGCATGGCTGGTTTCCTATGGTTTCCTGTGTCTGGGGCCGAATGGAGAATGACAGCGGGAGTCTAAGCTGAGCTTTCCCATGGGCCGACTCTCAAGGGCCACCGTCTGGGGACAGTCGCTTACATAAACATATACACTGCTTTATCACGTATGCCTCTCTTTCTCACCACCCCCCTTACGCGCTGTCTGTATTTCTGTCATTATTTCTGTCATTATTTCCTTCTTTTGATGTGAGAGCTCTCTCTCTCCCCACATCTCCTCCGTTTGGAGAACTATACTCATGGGCTCTTATTCCTGAGGAATCTCTGATGTGATCATGTTGCTTTGGACGTAAGATTACCCTAGCAATCTTCTTTAAGTAAAATGGAATAGAATTTCCCTTTATTTTTTCATAGAAAGTCCATTTAGCTCATGTCTCTGAATTATGCCGCAACCCAATACTGTGTGATGCATCAAATACAAGAAGGCAATGGGATTTCCCATCTCTCTTACAAGAAGTAAAAACATTGCTCTGTATAACAAGATTACATTTAGACAATGCAAGCTTTCTCCCATGAGCTCGGATATAGAAAACGCTAAATCCAATGATTTCAACCCTGCACTCGATCGCGCCATAAGGTGGGCAACTCTTCGCTTTCATATGCCAAAAACTGGTACTCGAAAAAGCTCGCACCCCAGGAAGCGAGCCAAGACTTGCCCAGCAGAGACTTGCGGATTAGACGACCTCACATGTCGGCGCACTGCGCCGTCTGTATTCTCGAACTCCTGAGTCCCTCTCTCTCTGTGCTTTTTGATTGCCATTTTTACAACTTTCCCCTCTGCTCAAATTTTGATTGTGATGCATCTTTATTGTTGCGTCTGACGGACGGATGCTCAGAGCTCCGCGACAGTGCAGGAGGAGAGGCAGACACGTTCTCTTCATCTTCTGAGATGTTACCGGAGCTCATTACAGGCCATTGACTAGATGAAATACTGGTGATGGCACTCTGGAAATAAACCGCTTTTCCTTTGTGGGCTTCTAGCAGCTGACTTCCCTCATCAGTGCCTGTCCCTTTTTTTTCTTTCTCCTCAGGAATCAGAGAAAAAAGGACTGATGGAAAAAATCCACATGGTTCAAGAAATTGTGCTTACAGTTCAAAACACTTTAGATGAAGTGGCCTGCTTTGGGGAAAGAGTGAAGAAGTAAGAAAAGTACTTTTATACCTTTTCTGAAGTGCAAATACAGTTGTGCTCATAAGTATACAAACCGGAATCTGTACAGTGTTAAGCCTAAAAAAACATTTATTATAAAAACATGATTATTGCTATAAACTTCCAACCCCCCTAAATCTTTCCAATTAAATTAATATTTTATATTTACATTTTTTATATTTACATTTAATAACAGATGCCTTTACCCTGTCACTTAAAATTGAGAGCAATTTAAAATTTAAAATGTATCAAAATATTGTAATTAAATATCTTATAGATATAGAAATGCAAATTTATGATCTAGTTTTTTTAAAGGGTCAAATGTTGCAATGAAGCATTATAAAATTTTAAATATTTATTCAAGTGTTTATTGACTATATTATAATGCATTAATAATAAATTAATTGTGTCTTTATTGACAGCACGTTCAACTGGTCTGTATCGTTCCTGTCTTTCATGGCCTGCCTGGTTCTGTTTGCAGCCACTGTTGCCCTATACCTCATCCCGCTACGGTACATAGTTTTACTGTGGGGTAAGTAGGCCAGACACCATGTGTAGCCTTTTCACCCGACCATGCGTGATACTCCAATGGCTCTGTTAAGCTGTATCCACTTTGCTTCCAATGCAAGACTGCAGAGGTGTTTCACAAAGAATCAAGAGGTGCCACCCGAGCTGTGAGCTTGAACCGCTTTACTGACACGTTGACAAAAGCTATTTAAAAAGTGATCCATTTTCAAAGTTCTATCTGTGACAGCTGATCAGAATCAAGAACATGATCTGCTGTCGGTTATCGAGCAGCTCCAATTTTACTCTGTGACAGTTTGTGATGGTGTGAAAGTTTGATTTAGTGTGTGCAGTAAGAAAAATCGAGCAAATGAGGAAAAGCAGTATTTTATTATGTTAATGTTTGTATTATCAGCTAGAGGTTTTTGTTTAAACATACTGTAAAAAGATTGCATAACCAAAATAAGTATAGTTAATTTTCTGGTAGCGTTTATTTTATCACTTGAGGAATTTAACTATTTATTTGCTTAGTATTAATGTTTATTTTACAAAACCTACCTTAAAAAGGTTTGTGTACATACTTTGTGCAAATAATGAAAGTTAATTTAAAATTAATTTGCCATTTTACAAACAAATGTAAAAAGCTTATTCAAAATGTATCAACATAATTAGACAAAATCTTTTATTGGTCATATTTGATGCTTTTTTTGGTCCAAGAAAGATTTTACTGGAATCTATTTTAAAAAAGTGTGTTCATTTTTTATTTCATTTCTCCAATAAAAAAGCCTATTTGAATCTTTGAAAACTTGTTTGGAAAACGTAGAAAAAAGTCAGTTCAAATTGTAATTTTTATTTTGTAAAGTGATAAAATCTGGCATTACTGTGAAAAATATAGTTCATATTTTATCTATGTGAGATATGCAATTAGAATGATATACAAATATGCGGTCATACATAAGACAAATGTTTGCTGGGTCAAGGTTTTTGTTCTGTGTTGTCAGTGAAATACTTGCAGGTGCTGCAGATATGTTTATTAATGCACGCTTGTTTTCACAGGTGTTAACAAATTTACCAAGAAGCTTCGCAGCCCATATGCCATTGACAATAATGAAATACTGGATTTTCTCAAGAGGGTCCCTTCTGATGTTCAAAAGGTAAGGGTCCAGTTTTACATTCAGAGACAAAGAGGGAGGGAGAAAAAGAGACAAGGAAGGAATTCCCTGAAGATGTCTGCATTATTTGCTCTAACAGAATTCCCAAGTGTTACCCAGGATATTTCCTCTGGCTGTGTTTGATTATTAATGGGCTCGCGCCTTTAAAGGCGGCCTCCGGCCCAATTATTTCCCAGCATGTCTTGATAGAGTCACTCGGCTGCCTGGATGGGGTCTGCTCTGATCTGTCCTCGGCCGTATTGCTGCAGCATTGTCCCTGATTATCAGTTTTGTCGGCCTGTGATAAAAGAAGGATGCTGTTGAGGGTTCAGCGATTGGCTAAGGGGTCGGTGTCTGCACACTGACAGTGTGACGGCCCCCGTCACATCAGGTTGGAGGACTCGATTAATGAAGTGTTGAGCCAACGCCGTCCTGCTGAGTGCCATATGCGATGAAACAATATCCATGGCTTATATGTCATTCAGGGTTACATCACAAGCTCTTGGACGACGAGTGAGTGGCTGCTCATCTTTCGTACCCCGACACAAAGTGGGACGTGCTGTGGGGAAACATTTCCTTTAGGATGTGGTCTTTAAACATATTGCTCTCCATCAACAATTCTTTTAAACTCTAGTCAATACTTCGTTCAGCAAAAGACTGGCTCAGACCGTCCTCCTGGGACGAACCTCTGCAACTTTACGTTAACATATGTCTTTGCAGTTGGATGAAGCCAGCATGACACACTGGTTTTGGCATGTGGAGCAGCAAGTTGGCAAAACAAGATGGAAACCATTGCTGAGTTTTTAAGCCTTTTGAAGTATGTTTTTGTGCTTGGATGAACTGCCTGCTGTTCATTTAAATGGAACGCTATGAAGACAGAATGATCTCTCTCAAAACGAAATGTCAAAATATGCCACTTTGAAAATACAAAGCACTGCTAATACAGCGTGACTGACGGTTCCCTGCCCTTCCCCGTGAATAGGTATTCGAATACACTACAGAGTAAAATCAGTTTTCCGTCTCGAACCTTTATGCTAAAAACAAGCCAGTGCCGATAAACAGCACATTACAAAAAACTCAAATTGACTCGTGTCTTGTGGCTCCCGAATTGACTTGGCAATTAGTGCCATGCGCTTCTTCAAACGCAAACCCTCAAAACTGGACTTCATACGGTAGCCCTCTGTCCTAAAATAAGCAGCATCTGTCAGTTGTGAGGACAGTTTCATGTTCTGAGGCAGCGCGGCTCTCTTTGTTCCTGCATCCTCCATCTCTCATTCTCATAATCAGGGCCTGGTAATTAGTGTGCAGTCCCTACCTTACAGATACACCTCCTGGTTATTGTTTCCCAGAGAAACAAACAAGAAAAGGATTTGGACACATTCTTCATGGTTTTGAGTCACAGTTTTTTATGGATGCTGTGTAGTTTGGACGAGAGAAGTTGCCTTTAATGCTATTTGAAATCTGCTCTTTAAATGTTTAAGGTCATTTTGATATTAGTCCATTAAGGCTATTAATGTGACCCTGCCTGTGAAAACTGTGCCAAAGGTGAAAATCTAATTCTGCGATAATCAGCATTGCTTATTTCAGTCTTTGATATTGCCTTACTTTAAATTTAAAACTATTATAATTGTATTATTATTGAAATTATAAAAATATCCACAGAATGATTTGACATTATGTAGAATGATTATATGTAGAAAACAGTACATAAAAACACATTTTCTTCAGTCATAGATAGGGTCACATATGTCGCATCTTACCTCAAGCATTTACTAATGTAGTTTTAAAAAATACTAAATTGGTAACTTTTTACATTAGTAAAAGGGACAGTTCACCCAAAAATTTAAATGTTATTATTGTTTCTCTTAAAATATGTAAATAAGTTATTCTGAGAAATTATGTCGTGTTGAATGTCAGTGGGTTGTGATGTTATTCGGGTACTGGCCTTCTTCAATTACATTCTTGGTTTAGAATTGACAAAGTTTTGAAATGATTTGAGGTTAATAATTAAAGAAGTTAAATAAATACTAATTATAATTTTAATTCTTCATTTTTACTATTGCGTTTTCTCGTAGTGCACAGAACATTAGACTTCAGCATAACAGCGGCATGCAGATGTGTTGTTTCAGATGTAAGCTGAAGAAAAAAATCTTTATTCAGTTTCTCATAGCTCGGTAAAACTCTGCTTTAGCAGGGGGTGAACTGGGGTGGAAGGTGAAGGTCATCATGATGAAAGTAAAGTACACATCATGTTCAGCTGTGTTGAGCGGAGGAACCGTGTGATCATCTGTAACCGCGCTGCCCCAGTCAGAGCCGTGCGAACACTTCCTCCTGCCTACAAGCTGCTATAATTAGTCTCAAACAAACTTTTCAGAGGAAGGACACAACTTGAAACTCCTCGGTTTGCAAGGACCTAAGACAGCAGGCCCGCTCGCCCTATCCATGCGTGCTTTCAGCATAGTTCCCATATAGTCGGGGGGGTGTAGTCACCGCTGTGTCGGTAAGAAACCCTTGACTTTTCAAATCTTTCCTCCTTGTGATTAATCCCCTCTGCTCCTGTGTTTAAAAAATGATTCATTACAGCTTCGCCCGCCTGGCTTTCCCCCTGCACCAGCTCTCCTCAGGGGAGCCATTATCGTGAGCGGGGCTCAGCTCCGATTACCTGCCTCTGACCAAAGAGCTGTTTGTTTTTACAGGTGCAGTACAGCGAGCTGAGAGCCGAGCTCGGCAACCAGGGCCCGGTGAAAAAGAAACGCTTGCGCTGAAGCCCGGCGGACGTGTTGGATGAAAGGGATGGTCGACGTTTCAAGACACGGTCTGTTTAAGACATAATGCCCCGTGCGAGAGGAACAGACCCTTGTGCGAAGCCATCCGCGTTTCCACAGAGGTGTATTCCTATGACTTTGTGCTTGTGTGTGCTTTTTGTATGTATGTGTATCAGTGTGTGTGAGAGAGACAGAAGGGCCCCCTTTATGACGGGGCATTTGGCCCAAACTGACTCACATGGTCACATATAATGGGAAAGTCGGGCTTCTTCAGACTCTGCATGTGGTCGGACAGGAACATAAAGAAATACCAGCAAACAAATGACTTGTACCATACTCTTCATATATTAATGTCTTTTTAGGGACCACATTCTGGTTCATTTAACAAAAGAAAAATGATCCACGAAACAAATACAAGAAACACGCTTCCTCTAGTTTGTGCGTACAGCAGGATATTCAAATGTGGGTGAAATATTTACTCTATATTTCATGTTAAAGATTGTCCTAATATTCCAGCCTTTAATCATTAAATGTAATTTATTATAATATTTTTACTGTAAATTCAGCTTTTAAGAAACGTATATCATGCCAGTACAATATTTATGCAGCAGATAAAGATAAAACGAAGACGATAACTTAAAGTTTGACTTCTTGAGTGTGTTTTTCTTTTCTAACATTGTGTTGGTTGTAAAGGACACCCTCTGTGAGAACACACGGCCGCATTATCACTCAGTCCGCACTTCAGAAGAGGATGCTGGTCACTGTTTAGCTCCGCTCACGGAGAATACATCAAAGTCTGTGTGTCCAGAGCAGTCGGCTAATGCACCGCTTTTGTAGTACGCTGACAATAACAAGGTCCAGATGAGAGAGCTCATCTCACATAAAGAGAGAGAGAGAGTGTGTGTATGTACACTCCATACTCGCACTTAGTGTTTCCCATTTTCATTAAAATCACCTTCAGTGCCTAATGGCTCTCTACTAGACCCATCAGGCTGTAGTGTTAGCACCAGTGATGGGGCTTCAAGTACAGCAAATGGAGATTTCCTTCCTCATCAACTTATTTATTCATATTACAGACATATTCTACCCTCTCCTCCATCAGAGAGTCATTTTTATAGAAACTAACATTTCCAAAGCGATGCATCTTGAATGCAGGCATTCAGAGGATTGATTTCAAATTATTATTAACTGAATATTAACATATTAATTAAGTGGCGAGCATTCATTTGAATCTCATATTTTCACGGACTAAGGCGCAAAAGTTTCTTTCAAAGATTTATCGAACTTCCCAGAAGTCATCCGGTTGTCTTCTCTCCCTCAATAATTTAGCAGGCGAGGTAAATAACTGTGAGAACGCTTTGTAAAAATAGCCGTTCTGTCTGGTTCTCGCCATACAGATGAGTCCAAGACCCCAGCTCGGGGAGTTTTTTTCAGACTGATTGGAGCTCTCAGCATCCCAGCCTGGCCCCTCCTTTTCTCTCTCTTTCTCTATTCACTCCTTTGCAGTTTGGTGCTGAAGAAGCATCGGTTGGTATGGCGTGAAGAGTTTGATTGGCTCTAAGGGACCTGGTGGAGCCTGGGGCTATCTCTTTTGACAGTCTGATAGAGACATCATGGTTCTCTCCCAGGAGCTGCCACCAGGGGTCCGTTTCAAAGCAAGGGGGAGTGGAGGTGACGAGCAACTCTCCGCCGAAAGAAATCCCTCAAACAAGCTCCATCCTTTCCGCCTGCGACGACTCTACCGGAGGGCCATGGAGAGGGGGAGCTGGGAAGGGAGGGTCGGCGTCCCTTAGCTCACTAAATGAGACCCCATCAAATGTCTGCGTGAGGTGAAACCAATTAAACAATGCTTGCAGGAAAGTTCTAGTCGTCGGGTTAGCACCAAAACTTGAAAGCAAGCCTCTAAATGGATATTAAATGCTTATGCTGGAAGAAAGCAGTGGTCTTCAAAAATTAAAGGCATTGAAAAATTCTGGATAAGCCAAATGAAATAAGAGCCGGCCTGATCTCGTCTGTGTAAAGAAAGTGGAGATGTATTCATCACTGAAAAATAATGATTTTTATTTTGTTATAACTGCTGTATATTGGCTTTATGAAAATATTACGCTTTAAGTTTTGGGCCAGGAGGTCAAATTAGAAGCCAAACAGACAGTTCATAGTGATTAAATAAAAGTTTGCTCGACGCAGTGAGGTGTTGGGCAAGTCTGCCTCTGGATTTGTTTTGAACTGCAATATAGGTTCATGTTCCATTCGAGAATTCAGGTTTAAGACTTTTAAAACACAGAATATAATATATTTGAATATTTATAAAAAATTGTGTATACATTTTTTGAAGACTAATAACTGTTATCACATCATAATATAACTTTTCCCTAAATACATGTACAAACGTTAATGTTGCATTGGTTAAAAATAAATGTATTTTTATTAAGTCAATTATGTTTATTAAGTTTATAGAGCATCTATTATGTTATTTTTTAACATGTTTTTCCACTTTCTGTGTTATGCAAGTGAAAGCAAATATTTTTTTGTCTGAAATATTGTTATAAGAATACAGTTGTTTTTATCACTACAATATTGCTGATAACTTCGTCATAAAACCTTGTAACTATATATAGACCTATATGATTATTATATCATTAAAAGTAATAACCATTTTATTTTTGTGATCTTCTATAATTTCTGTAAACCTCAAAGGTTTTTTTATGTATTTACATTTCTCAGGAATAATAGTTACAATAAAAAGACAATTTTATTTCTTTGTTTCTAAAATCAGTCTTTTTGCTATTAGTGTTAATTGTTGCAGTCATTTTAGTACTGAATAATAACGAAATCCTGTGTAAACACAGCATAAACTATGCAGTAAAACAACTGTCTTATTAGTTAGTCAAATAAGAGATAATTACAATGCGTAACGAAATAACTTTCTCGACTACTCTGTTGTCTGTTTACAAACCAAATCATTTTTAAAATGATTAGTTTGTCTCGCTCTCCTGGGAGTGAATCTCTATAGATTACTAAACAGGCAATATGGTCCCTGAATAGATTCTTGTATGTTCCACAAGCTCACTAATGAACATTTCATCCACACAGCAGTTAACACTGCTTGCATCATTCTCTCTCTCTCTCTCTTTCTCTCTCAATAGTTGTTGTTTTGCTCTGCATGAAGCTGATGTCTTCATCAGGCTGTCAGAAAGGAAGTGCCTGCAGCTGTGGCAGGTCCCCCAGAGCCTGTCGCACTCCTTGTTTCCATGGTAGTCCTTCAGGCAGCACCATGGGCAGACTGTGCGTGAGGACCCCTACAACCTGTTTTTTTTCTTTTTTTTACAAAAGCAGTCACTGCTCTGATATGCAGCCCCGAAGCGGGCGTCAAACAAAAAATGCGGCAAATACCTTGAATGAGAATGCAGTACTTGTTTCTTCGCAGGTGTGCCGCATTATCTTTCGGAATGTATGCCAGACGAGTCTCATTTGAATACGGGCACCCCTGTTCAGAACCCCATCCAAATTATTGTTCCACGGATGCTTTCGGTAAAGCATAGTGACCCTTCCTTACTGCAGACACGTCTTCCTGTGGAGTTATAAGCAAAAGCTTCATGTAAGCTTATGTGTTATGTTATTTTGCTTTGGCTATTTGTTGTTTTAGTAGCAAGTTAAAATAAAAACACGACAGAGACTCGAGGTGTCTTGGAGGGACTGACCCGAGCCTCTGACACCAATAACGTTCATGGCTCACACACTAATGAGATCCAAATGCAAGGCTGATTGTTTTCATTTTGCTCAGGGTGAGAAACACTAAACTAAAGACCTTAACCTACTTGCTTCATCTGGTGAAGAAAAATCCCAATCGAAAGTCCCATTGGTAGAAATACAACATAGATGTCAACAAACAAAATGGAGAAAAAAGATTATAGACAGTAGGGGAAGATAATATATTAATTATATTAGAAAGTCACGACTTCAGCCGGAAGGCGCTTGTTGCTCTTTGTAGCTGTCGTTTATATAGTATGAATATATTCACACAGTGGGCGTATTTACGCTCGATGACAGCTAGTCGTAATTTCCTGCAATACATCAAGTGTACAAGGCTAGCCTTAAATTAAGTCACTGGCCTTTTAAAGTATCTCTCTTAGGGGCTCATCCGTATTAATAAATTCAAGAGATTTGGTATTAATATTATTCGGAGTGCATTAAAATGAAGATAACAGCTGGGGTGGTGGCCAGTCTCAGGGGCATCGACAGGGGCCAGGACCGGCACTGAGACATACAGTGCGGCGGGTTTGCCAGCAAGCGGCATGGGGTTAAGGGTCCCTCCATTACAGGTGTGGCCCTGACAGGCTCTGCTCCAAGTTCAGTAAGGCCAGACGCAGATGAAAGGATGATGAGTAGAGCCACTGACCGCCTCAGAAACAAAGTCACCCTTTTCCTCCGAGCTCCCTGGGCTGAAAACCGATCACGTGGGCAGCGTTTACTCTTCCATCTGGCTTATCATCACACAAGGAAATGTTAAACAATGTTAATAGAAAAAGACGGCCCTCTCGGTGACACATTATAACAATAATCAAGAAACAAAGTTGCGTAATAAACATGGGAAATCTTGGCGTATTGTCGTGCCATGACTGAATCGCTTCATGCCCCATGAGGTGGAACCTTGAGAAATAAGAGCTACAGAGGTGGAAATTGGTAAAACGATAGAGAGAGAGATAGAAAACAGACACCTTTGTTAGCTATCTGTTGTTGCCTGAATGGTCGGCGTTTAGCGTGTGTGCACCCCGTCAGGCAACAATACACAGAATAATTTAACCGCATATTTCATTTTAATTAACAGTGATATAATGCAATGTGACTCTCAGCCTCTAGAGACAAGAACGCAATATTTGGCTTGATGAATCTGCTGGAGCCGCTCACAGTCTCCCTTCTCACCTCATGGGATTCAGGTATCATTAGAGATAAGCAGAGATCTGCTTTTTGTCTCACGGTACAATGAAAAAAAGTGCAGACACATGGGTGACTGCAGAAGTGTTCAATATTAATAGCCTTTCATCAAGGACACAATTAGGACACCACTATTTGACACATTCTATAGGACTGGGATGAATATGTATGTATCTGCTGTTCTGGAATGTACCAAAGCGCAAAGCTACAGCCAGTAATGTACGAGCTTCAACAAAAAAGAAATGAGATTGATATTTTTATAAAATGCTTAAAAAGTTAAGACAACACCCATTACGTGTTGTGGAAACTTGTGAGTGTTGGCTGGCAACTAATGTGGCTACAGAAACTACTACCAAGTGATAGAGGAATTTGTGCCAAAATACAGTTTTTAATTGATGCAAGTCCTTTGACATTGACAATAAAATATGTAGAAAGTAGGCTGTTAGATGTTTAATCGCATCCAGAATAAAAGTTTGTGTTTACATAATGTTTGTGTACTTGGCATATTCATTTGGTAAACATACATGTATATATTATTATTTTTCTCAAATATACATGTTTGTGTTTAAAAATATGCACAAGGCACAGAAATATGTTATGTAGCAGAAAATTATTCTTGATGCAATTGTAAATATTTTTACAATAAAAGTTCCTAATTCTGTTTGTTTAGCTGTTTCTATCTATCCACAATTGTATATATATATATATATATATATATATATATATAATAGCATTATTCTTGTCCTACCCTTTGTAACCATGTCTGAACAGACACATTTTGGTTCAAACCAAATGTTTGATTTTAAAAGTTGCATTTCAATTAACAGTATGTGCACAAACCAACCAAAATATAGGTAACTCAAATATTTCCTAACCTACCTACTACATACTAAACATGCAGCTACAGATAAGCTATGAGCATATATAGTAAAATAAGATGTTACAAAAATAACTTCCTCTTTTCTTCCAATGTGAAAGAATTCAAGGCTCAATATTTCACACCAAAAAATAAAAAGTGTGTATGTACTGAAATTACCCTACATATCAATTATAATTGGGAACTGAGCAGACAGAGGTCACTGGCCATTGCCACCGATGGCACATTCAATCTCTGGGCATGATTCGCCTCCTCTTTCATTAACATAGTCTGCTAATTACAGCCATATGAACTGTCCTCCAGATCTAACGCTTGCCACTGCGCACATGGTAATTGAACACACCATTGATGTGAAAAAAAAAAGAAAAAGAATTTAACTTCATTTAAAGCTTCTGACTCAGATTAATTAGATGTGGTCTTGCATTGGAACCACTTTGCTCTGTGATCATAGTTTAAAGAGTCCAGTTGTGGAGATATTGAAATGGTGTTTGTTTTGCTCATAAGCGTGAGATGTCAGCCACCAGGGCCCAATTAGCCACCAAACTGAAGCCTCTGTTAGTTTCTCCTCTTTAGCTTTGACAAGCGGTGCAGGCCCATGTGATTACATTTAGTTACCACTGCGCTACAATGCTCTCTCACGCTGTTCAGACACGCAACAACATGCAATGACATATGATTGAATTTCAAAACTACAAACATATGTCTCTGCACATGTCTATACTTACTAAAATAGCATTGAGTTTGATCTTAAAATCAATCATGGCTCAACCAAGAATTTAATTTCTTTTAAATGTTTTTTTTACATTTTCAATTTGTTTTGATATTATTTTTTAAATTCTAAAAAGGAAATATAATTTATTTTATATTATGTGCCAAGGGCCTCCTTTGACATAAATCTACAATTAACTTACACTATAGATTTTACACTTCTGTAAAACCAATTTAATATTAAAATATTCAATAATTAAAATTATTTATGTATTAATGGACAGAAGTGTGTGTGTTGGGTGGATGATGGCAACAGGGGGAGGAGTCTAGGTGTCAGACTGACAGGGGGAAACAAAGCCATCATCTCCCCGTGCTTGCCCTCGTCCCCCCTTCTCCTCCACTGCACCAATTACTGGCTCTCCTGCTCGGGCATCAGTATGCAGCGGGGCTCACGCGCAGCGCCACTCGCCCCAGGCCATTGAATATGTTACCTCTGCTATGGGGTGAGAGGCTCGAGGGCAGCGCGCCCCGTAACCCCGTAGATAATTTGGGATTCCTACTCCCCACTGACGCCTGAAAGGAGTGGGGAAAAGAGAAAACAAATAAAGAGACACATAGCAATGAGGGAATAATGTCTGTCCAGACAGACACCCACAGATCGACTGATTTATTGATTCCTTCATTCTTTCATTTGATTTCTGTGAAATTGTAATTAAGCTCCCTATTTATGCTTCCTCCCAAGACGTCGGCTAACGCTAAACTGGTGCAGGTAGCCCCATTCCTAATACATAATTAACTCTAATGTGTGCATGGTGGAATAGTAAAAGAAAGATACGTGGTCCTGTCTAATGCCTGTATTTAAGTGAATTGTTTTTTTTGAATGTGGATGATGAAAACCTTACAAACCCTCCCAAGGACAAATGTACATGCTGAGCCGTCGTATAGAATTAAGATAAAGAATAAATCAACCGCTATTTAAGTTTTATTCCATAAGTGTTCATTTACTCACTCTCTTGTCATTTCAAACCTGTCTTGCAGAACAGAAAAAAAAGACAGAATGTTGGGAACTGGTACCCATTAACTAAAATAATATCTTCTTTTGAAGTTTGCTAAAGAAAACCATACAGGTTTGAAATGACACAAGGATGAGAAAATTCATTTTCAGGAGAACTATTACTTGTTTGACAGTTCTGCCTTAAAATGTAAAAAAAAGCTATATCTTACTTTAAATCTCTATGTTTACAAGTTTATTCAGTTGTAATAATTAAGTGGTTCTGTTATACAGTCTGAATAATATAAACATTTATTTTATATAAAATTATTATTTTATTGTAGATCGAGTCATTTCAAAAAAAAATTTTATATTTGTTCTCTAATTGTATCACATTTATGCACCTTTTAGACAAGATTTTTGTTCCGTCTTACAAGACAAAGATTCTATATGCTAAACTTGATCAGAATCATAAATAAAAGTTTGCTTAAGTTGCTTTGCATAGCCCCCATATATATGTTCCACTAGTTCTGAAGTCTCTTCGCATGCCGACGTGTTTGACTCCTACACGCTGGCCTTCCAACCCAGCCGGGTTCTTCCCACTCTCCAGCCAACAGATGCATGAGACAAATGCGGCCCCGCAGAGCTGCTGTTGTCATGTCGAAGTAAACGGTGCGATGAAATTTTACAAAATGAGAAAAAGAAGAGAAGCAGGAACTTTCCACTTCAATGTCCTGCCTAACTGAGTTACCAACAAAACAGGAAAAGGGGAAAAAAAACGCTGGAAGCGCTTATCATCAGACAAAGCTCACATTGCACCCAAAACATTTTATAACCGAGCGGATGACATAAATGCCTTTTTAATATGCCTCTGTTTCTCCCCCAAAAAACAGTTGGAATAATTGATTATCACGTAGTTAATGTAGCGATGAATCAATGATCAAACGTGTCAGTCTGAGCTGGGAAAACAAGTGAGGACAAGAAGATGGTAGACAGTGAATGTAACAGAGCTGTGGGGAATTTTGAGACTATTCAGAACGCTGTATTCATTGGCTGGAGGAAGAGGTTTTTCGCTGTGTGCTGTGGTTTCAGCTGGGAAAGGGCAAAGTTAGGACACTAAATCAACTGGCCAAGAAATCTCACGGCACGATAGTTTCAAATAACTCTCCAACATTTAATTGATGAGGTAAAGTGAGATGAGGTAATCCACTTTGAATAATTGAAAAGCCAGCGTGATATGTTTCATAAAAGCTGCCTGTGTTGGAACAGCACAGGTTAAAACAAACACAATTACGAAATGTAGCTTCTCTTATTCATATCTCAAACCACCCAAAATTAACAGTATAATAAAACGTTAAGTCCTTCGCCAAGTGCCTGCAATGTTGAAATAACGACTACGCTTGACAACTAATAAATCAAGCAATAATTCCAAATGATTTTTTTACGTTTTAAAACTAGAATTAGCATTTTTAATTATTCATGTGGGTATTAATCAATCCAACAACAATTGAAAACAGTTTGTGATTGACAAGAAAAGTGTGCTAATAAAAATGATGTCAAACAAAATTTCTAGGATTGTTCCCAAAAAAAAAATAAATGTTGCTATATTACTTTGCATTTTATTATTCTATACATTCTACTAGATTACATGCATTGCTTTATACTATAAAATATATTATACTTTACATTCGACCACATTACATTGCATTATACTATACATTTCAATATACTAAGAATAACATTATGATATACAATTTCACTACAATTTTAAAGATAACAATTTAACTATTTTTCATTGCATTATACCACATATAATTTATTATACTAAGCATTGCTTTATACTAACCATTTATTATCCCATGCATTATATTATGCTATGAAATTTAACTATAATAAACTATTACATAACATATTCACTATATTACATTAGATGATGCTATATATTTTATAGTCCAATTAATTATTTTATAATACATTTTAACAATAACATTAAACATAAAATTTTAACTATATTACATTGCATTATAATATACATTTAATTATGATATGCTTTGTATTAGACATTTTAACTATAATATTAAATATAACATTTTTACTATATAAAATTGCATTCTACTATGCATTGCATTATACTATACATTTGATTCTGAGTTTGTGTAATCCATGAAACAAAACCCATGGCCAGATGTTGCCAGCACCATGCTCTTACCACTAAGCTACAGGAAAACTCTCACTTTAATGCCAAAAACGTACAACTCGTATAGAAAATCTTGCTGTGTGCACATATTCAATATTTTCTTCTTCAGGACAAATGATTAAAGTCAAGCAAAAATTATGACATTGATGATTTTCTATGTTCTCTCTCAGTCATAGAACACAAAACGGTACGTAGTTTAAACACCGGCGGTCTGTTCTTGGGCATGTAGGGGAAGCTCTCTCTCCAGCAGAGGGGCACCTGCTTCTCAAAGCCCAGCCTCTTAATCACTTTCATCTGGCCCTCCTGCTGCCAAACTAACCTGGTCTTACTTTGGAAAGCAGATCTGTCTTTCTCATCCCACTACTTTTTTCTTTGTAGCCGTGGTTGTTTTACCTTTCTAATTCAGCCCAGATGTGACGGCCCACTCCGCTGTCCCGATCCCCCCCCCCCTCTTCCTCTCTCGCCCACCTGCTCGATGACCTGCGGACCCCACACCCAGGCTCGCATTTGATTTTTCTCCTCTGGAGTGAAAGGACCGCTGTGTAGCTCGATGCAGTCCCTATTTTCGCTCCCACTGTACTGCCTGGAGGGTCCGCATCGAGCGTCGGTGCAGAGAAGCGCCCTCTTAGTGGCAAGCTTTCATGGCTTTTGTTACTCCTTCAACATCTCAATAAGAAGCTCCATGTCTCTGGCCTCTAAATAACCCACCTCCCATGTAGATGGCTCAAGACCAAGGACTCACACAAGCACTCTTTAAACACACTCACACAACCAGCAGCGTTACATTTTACACAGCAGCAAAAATTTATTTTTTTAGAAATATAAGCAATTTAAATCCAAAAAAGATTTTGAAACTCTCTCAGAGGTAAATTATTGTCCGTGCTTAATTATCATCCAAAGGAATTTCATTATAGAAAACAAAGAGCCGGTTTGTGGAATAATCTCAGATTTAATTGGATTGGTCCAGTTGGACATCCCTGCTTGATAGACGGCGCAGATCTCTCTAGACCACCGTAAGGCTGTGTCTATCTGTTGGACAGGCCCCAGTAAATAATCTCTCACTGCTAAATGCTCACTGTTAATTGTGTTTCCTTTTTTCCCAGATAATTACGACAACACCTCTGCGCCTCCGCTTGAAGGACGCACTCTGCCAGGCCCTAAGCAGGTGCCTCTTACTGACTGACAAGAGCTGTCAATCAGCTCTAAAGAGCTCTCCACTTTCCTTCAGCCGAATGCCGCGATATTCCCTTTTGTCAGTTTATACCAAACATGAAATGAAAAAGCCAGGGCTTAACCAGGTAGCAAACAGGCCCCAGACTGTCAAAGGGAATTAGAGCAAGCATGTCTGCTTCTCTCCACTCTATCTGCAAGCTACGCGCAGAGACTTTCTTCACACATGATAAGGGATTTTACTTATGGGACCTACAGTGATTAAGAGTCCCTGGGTAATAGAGCCTCGCCTTGCTGCTGTATTTACAATTGTCAATGAAATTTCAGCCATCTTTTTTGTTTCAAACCGATTTTTGTTCACACAAGGACATAGAGTAACATGGTATTAGCGACAAATAAATCTAATGGAGAGCACTCAATTAAATACGCAAATATTGTACGTCGCCCAGAAATAGGAAAAAACCCAGAAATGTTCACCCAGAAATAAGTCCGTCATTATTTACTCACTATCTAAACATGTTAAAGCTATATGGCTTTCTTTCGCAGAAAAGATAAGATATTTTGAATAAAATTAAAAAAGTTGATAACTAAAAAGTAATAAAGGTTTGAAAAAAAAAGGGGGTGAGTAAATAATGTCACAATTTTCAGTTATTTTGTTGAACTAGGAAAAGTCTAGGAGCATCTCTGGAAAACACAAATACAAAAAAAACATGTGCGGTATCCTTACCATAAAATTACAATGAACACGCAGCGGAGCCTTTAAAAATAAAATAAAAGTAAAACGTATGACTTTCACTATAAAATGTAGAAAAAACACATTCTTAAATATTCATTCTGTTGTGGTACAGGAAAATAAAAGCCGTGTGACAACATAAATGTAAGTAAATTTATCAAAACATTGTATTTAATCAAACTGTTCCTTTCAGATTTAGCACTAGTCCCTGCAATCAACCTGGCCATGTTTGCCATTTCTGTACACAAACACTGGTCACATAAGCGAGCGTTGAAAAAAAGAAAAAAGAAGCGCTGAAAAACCAAACGTACACTGTCTAACTGCATATAACTCTCCAATGTCCAAATCCATGCACCATTTGCATCGCCACAATTAAGAATGCTAATAGAAGAAACCCAGCCCTGCCTTTGAGACGAATGAAAAAGGCACCTTTATTGTTATTCTTATGGCTGACCCGTGGGGCACTGTCACGCTGAGCTGAAACAGCCGGCCTCTCAGGAGAGCATAATAAACGAACCAAATCAAAGATGGGCATGCTGGTGTGGCCTGGCACTCCCAACACTGGTCCTTGATCAGTTAGATGAGCCGGGGAGATGGAGAGCCCGCGGCCATTCGTGCAGAAGTGGTTGTGTCTGAGCGAGAAAGCGGGTCAGGGAGTCAGGGTCGCTGAACGCCAGTGTGCTATAGAGTGTCTTTGACAGTACACGGCTCACATGAGTGAACTACACATGAGGTTCAGCCTGGATAGGGCGCTGTAGGGTTGGTATTTAGTGTACAGTACAGTTGCTGGAATGACGATGTAGAAAATGAGATGAAGTCTTACGCACGTCAGCATTTTCACCCCAATAAAGGTTTTTAAATCTGTTATTTTTAAGATTTAGAATAGTGTGTTACATATAAGTTGACATTTCTTAATATTCATTTTACCATTATTTGTTCAAATCCAGTGAGATTTTTGTATGCACAAGATGTGGGGCAATAGACAGTGCTCCACACAGAGATCTGGTGTCATTGTTTATTTCATTTGTCTATTACATGATAAAACGAGTGAAAAAACCTAAACCGACTAAGTTCAGGAAACCTGTGTTTAAATCTTTAAGATGCTTCAAGACACATATCTATAAAGCAACATTACTGTGAAAAGTCTCTTCAATATAAATTGAAGAGACTTTTCTCTTCAATTTGGCAAAATAAATGTTTCGAAAACAAAACTCACATTTTCTAAAGGCACACCACTGCAGATGAAGTAATTACTGAAACAAACCATTTAAATGAAGACTTTTGCACAGTACTGTATATGTTTAATATTTATCTATAGATCTAGATAATAAACAGTATAACAGTAAAATACTGTCACATGTATAGTGTTCTTAACGCACACTGATAAAATAACATGCCACAAATTTGTTTCACACTTCATCATTCACCATTAACCTGAAATAAATTGGGAAAGTTTTAATGTGTTAATTACTACGAATTTAGCCCGCAAGATTGTGATTCACAATTAAAACCACTTGAACTTGTCATTTGAGCATTATGGGCTTGTGTCGGTATGGGCACCATATGTGCCATCGCCGTAAATCACATAAAATGTGTTTGTACTTAATAGGTCAGTTCTTTAAAACATTTAAGCAGCAACACCATTATTTTTGTGATCAGTCCTGATATTGATAACCCATTAAATCAACCTTCCCCTAAAACCTTGCCACGCTCCATCTCAGACACAACACTGGCAAGATTCCGAGCTCTCCCCGCAACCTAGCAACCCGTCACACGCAGACAGGATCTAGACAGGCACTTTGGGGGAATTCAATTCACTTGTCCGCAGTGAATAAGATTGAATCACTTAGACATGTGAGGTGATTTAATAGTGTTAACATACGTTGCGCCTCAGCACAATGACACGGGAAAAAGGGGCTCTTAGGATTATTACATTCACTGCAAAATAAGTCACTTTCCCGGGTTGGCAAATATAATTTTTCTGGGAGATATTTCCAAGATAACAGCCGACAAATTGAGAAACTGCCACATTTTCACATTAAAGTTAAGAAGCATGTGCTTTACCTTGTCTTATTAAACTTAAAGTGCAAATTAACCAAATCCTATAAAGCTAAAGTAATGTATTTAAACAGAAAAGTGAGAACCCTGCACCACCCTGTCCTTTTACATAAAGTATTCTCACACACTGTCTTCAGTAAAGGTCTCTATGCAGAATGTAGTCCGATAATAGACATTAAAAAGTACTTCAAAGTTTGCAATATTGTACAGCTAAAGTCCTGGTACTTGTTTTCCCACAAAAAGTATTAAATAACAAAAATAACCTATTAATATATGTAGCACTGCAGAAAAACAAAAACAAAAAATTAATCGAAGTCATGAAAAGTTTTTAGTTCTGTAAGCACCTGGGAAGCAGGACAGCAGCCGCAGGACGTCTGTAAAACAGACCCATGAATAAACAAATGATTGATAAACAGCAGCAAAGATGAGAGGATATGAAGAGCGTAGGTGGCCTGGCCAAGACTTCTCACAGTCACTGTTCTGACCGTGGGAGGATGAAAATCTGGAAACATACTTTGGCTTTTTTATTCCATCATCATCTTCATCATAGTCTCTTTTTTCCTGTCTTATTCTCTCTCTTGAGCTTTTTCTTAACCGCTGAAGTAGAGACCACGTTAGTTAATACAACAAGCATAAAGACCAGAGAAAAAAAAGTCTTACTTGAAGTGAACTACAGCATCGCTTTATATTTTGGAAGAGATCTTAAAGTATGATAACAAGACACAAACTGGACAAAATAAATTAATAATAATAATTTAGGTTTGTTCTTTAAATATCGAATATTTAAATTGTTGTTTTGATAAAAATTATTCTTAAAAACAACTGTATTATAAATGTGTTATAAATGCTAGTGTATATTTCTGTAATAGCCATTTTCGAAACGCCAGTCGTTTTTATTTAAACCCATAGGTGGCAGTATGCCCCCACAAAAAGGGCTGGGGGCATTTTTCTGCACCACATGGCAGAAGCAAGTCTGAAGCTCCTTCACTGATTTAATTAGACAGAAACAGATACTTACATGTTCAGTCTTCAGCTGCCATTCCTCATTATTTTTTCATCGTCTGTTGGGAGGGGGAGAAAAGCGTATCTCTTTTGGTAACTTTTACACCAACCGTAGAAATAAAGTTGAGTGTTTTACAACGGAACACCAAGTGTTAAAATGTTACTTCACACCTTTGAACGATCAACATGATTAAGGTCAACAATTGCAAATAAAGCAGCAGATTTGATCATGAAACAACAGATCATTTTGTGTTTTAACTTTGAAGGCGAGGGAAGTGTGAGAAGCGCAAAGAATAGCTTTCCCCCTTTTTTTGGCCAAGCCGAAAGACCACAGACAAACACATTTATGAAAATAGCTACAATTACAGCCCACTAAAGTAATTATCTTTACAATCCTGGTCTTGGTTTAAATAATGCATCATTAGTTTTCCTAGGACATGATACAGTAAAAGCAAATGACTAGCTTATAAACAGGAAGTAATACAATCCCGAGTGAAGGATTTAGAGAAAGGATGTAAGGATATCGTTGAACTGAACTCTGCGTGTAAGGCAACCGCATGCAAATGAAAAGGGCCTGCTAATGATCCCAGACGCTCTACCGCACACGTATCTGTGGCTTTTTGCAGAAGAATAGCAAAAATAGTCCACCTGCCTACGTGGCAAAGCAGACTGCTTCCTTTAGTGGGCTGGAGTTTGAAACTGTTATGACAGATAGAGATGACATGAAGACGGGACAGAGATACAGCCTTTCTCTTTCCACATTAATTAAAAAAAGGCTCAATTAACAGCGATGAAACCCACTGCAGCACACTGACTGCTAGTCCAATCAAGGCTTGAAATGCAGAGCGGTTGGCATGTCTGCCTGTTCTTTCCTTTTTTATCTATTCGAACTTAATTGCAATTTTCCAGCGTGGAATGACGTGATGGAAACGAGCGGGTAAAATTAGCATCATATAAATAACTATTTACAAGCTATTGACAAAACACTAGCGTTTGCTCATTTGTGATTTCGACAATAAAGTGCATCCTGCTCCCAGCAAAAAAATCACTGTATGCGGATGGAAAAGGGCCTCCGCATTTCAGTTTTTCAATCTGTTTTTTTTCCACTTTTCACTTTTATCATGGAAATTCAGAGCGGAGCTGGATATTAGTCACATCAGCATCTGCTGACTTGCGAAAGGACGATTTTGCCGGGTGGTCATTCTGAAACACTTTGGCCACAATATAGGAAGAGTACTTGCAAACTAAGGTTTGATATCAACATATTTATGAAAATACCTATTATATACGGAAAATGAATAATGCATCAAATCAATAGTGGCGATAAATAGAGCATTTTAATTCTGAAGGAGGCAAATTATTATTTTTGTAGAAGGTAAGCTGTCCGTTTCAATGATATTTCAACAATTAAACTACAAATAACTGATAATCCCATAATTTACCATATATCACCGTATAATATGACTAGTATTGCAGAACACACACAGTCCTGGTGGTTTAAGGATTATGTAGTAATATATTTGCTTGTTTTTAATAATTCATCTAGTTATTATAACAATATTAGCAAAGATTAAACACAGGGGCGTTGCTCATTACATTGGGAACACAGCACACCAAAAGCTCATTTCCTGCGGAGGAAGCCCGACTAACCCTCACTGACCCCTATAGATATTCTTATTACATGTTCCAATGTTTAAGGCTAGCCTCCGAGCTTCAGAGAAATGTACCATCTTTCTTTCTTAAACATTGAGGAACATTGCATCATAAGTTATATAATGACTAATTGAAGCAATGAACCTTTTGAGTCATGTTTTTATAAGAATTTCATCCAGACAGATGGGGCGTACCAAAGCATTAGTAAAATCCTTTTAGTTGAGTTTTAAGAAAAGTGCTTATCTTCTAAGGGATTTGTATCATCTGTGTCTTGATGAATATTTGGTGCAGATCACGCTTACAAAGTAGTGTCAAAAAGGCAACTTCGCTTTGAGGTATGTAACTCACTTATTTAATCTGTTTTTCTTTGAAAGCCTTTCCCTGGGGAACATTTATATCCACCTGCCAATACAGCTCTGCTATACCAATTTAGTACGGAGCTTTAGCCATCCACATGCTCTTTAAAATAATATCTGAGGCTCCGTAATGAGCAATTTAAGGAAGTTAAGACTCGTAAGGTTACGTTGTACCATGACATGTCTCCTTCCACCGAAATCAAACCCCTAAATCCACGATTAAAGCATATACTTCACTGTAGATCTTTGATATTTGTTGGTTTAGATTAAATGTGTTTAGTCCCAAAAGATCTCCAAATGTAGAAACCAGCATATTAGAATACTATCGGCACTGTCTTTATGTAAATGTCCAATTTTGACAGTGAAAACACTGACAGTGAAAACCGAAAGCTCTGCACCAGGGGGAGACTTGAAAGCAGAAGCCACTATTAAGCCACTAATAATTTTTGTCTTTTATTCTTGCTCTGTCTTGGTCTTCTTTGGAATCGTTGACAGGTGTTGAGGAAGCATGACGTATTCTAAAAATATATCAAATAATCGACGGAAATTATAAATAGGGCCCATCACATCTAACTGAAATATGACAAGCGATGAACAGTTTGATCCAGTCATTTACATACAAACACAAGTACTCAAACAGCACAAGACTTCTCTAAAAATACAGTGCATTGAAATAGTGGAGAAAATGATCAGCAAGTTACCTGAGACTGTCAAGCCGATGCACGAATTAGGCTCGGACTCTAATGGGTTCGCTATTGCGACTAAGCTAAAGCAGAATGCAGTCATTTATTTCAAAATGGTAACATAATGCAATAATGGTAAGAAGCGGTTGTTTTGATTGGGGAAAGGATACCCACTAAAACCGCAGTTACAGCGTGAGAACATAATATTAGCGTCTGTCATCGAAAGGAGCTAACAGGGTTTCGGTTTCAGCTCTTTCCGAAATCAAATTAGTCAGCCAGACATCCAATTAGTGTTTTTGTTTAGTTACATGTCAGAGCCGTTCAGTAGGCTGTTAAGGGGTGCAGGGTGGGCCGTGTGGGGCTTTACCCTCTTAAACAAGCTTTAGGGGTTACATAAACTCTAAACACTTACCGCCTAACTGCAGGGCCGAGTGTGGTAACAGACTACTGAATGATTCACACGCAGGCGCCATTACGGCCCTAGAAGCGTCCGCTGAAACCATCAGAACAAAGTAGATGCAGTTTGTCGGGAGCTCCGAAGCCACAATTAAGGCGAGTCCCAGGTTTCTTAATGGCTAAATCATATCAGATAGAGTATTGACAGCCTCCCGTCAGTGAGCGGGTCCTCAGAGAGATCGCTATTTACACATTGACTGATTGACTGTTTTTTAATAGACACATAATTGGAGACAAAGACCTTCAAATGGAGTGTCATTTGCCAGAACATTTGCGATAATTCACAGTCGGTCTAATTTTTCATTGGACGCAGTCCCAATGACAAGGATGTAGAAACGTTCTAAACGTGCTAAATCTGTGTCAAAAACAGCAACAATGTATGTTAAAATATAAATATGTGACCCTGTTTGCGAAAAACCCAGCTAAAGTAATTTTTTGTAAATAACTTTTTTATACACTAAATCATTTTACACAATGTATGGAACATTCTGTGAGAATATAACATTGACATATTTATTATCGGCTGAGTTAGACCAGGTCAAATATTGAAATCATGGTGAAAATAATAGGCCAAATCAAATTTCTGACTATAGCCTGGTTTTCACAGGCAGTGTCACATATTCATTTAAGAACCTTGAAGAAAGTACAATTCTGTAAAAGCTATCCTGTAGCTATCCTGGGGTCAGAACCTGGCACTAGAAATGTCAGAGTCATTAGTTCGATCAGAATCAAATGTAAAGTATAATTCTTTTAATAGCAAAATGTGTAAATGTAACGAAGCAGCAATACAATACAGAAACAACACAATGAATAATGACTTAAATATAAAAGTTCTATGAATCTTTAACTTTAGCAAGTGACGGGTGACTATCACATCTCCTTGAGCTGCCTTCACAACCACAACCTTCATGGGCCACAACAAAAACAAACCGATAGATCGCAAAGCATTTCAAACAGGCTTGGCTTTTCATAGCAGCTGCTCCGAGGATGTTTTTACCATCTATTAATGCTGAATTACTCCAATTACAAGCTTTCTTTACACCCAGGCCCCCTCGCAAAGCCTGTGCGAGATGGCATCCACCTCCAGGAGCCAATCACAGCCGGCCCCGACCACCAGCAGCAGATGTAAGCAATTTACTTTTGATTTCTTCATATTCAGTGTGAGACGAGCTCCTGATGACCTGTAACCCCGGAGCCTGCAGGATTCTAACCCTATCAAATTAAAGCTCTCTGCTCACTTATCCCCCAGCGCTCTTCTGCTGCTAAGCAGCCATCTCGCTGCATAGCAACGCCGGGCCGGGCGTGCTGTCTCATACGCCCTACCTCATCAGCTGTTATTAGGGAAAATATACAGTGGTCTAATTGGATGAGATTCAGCTAAGGAAGTGCAGTTAAAGGTCACCAAGCCGCCGTGTGTCTTCTGCTCTTCAGAATAATTTTCAGTGTTCCTCGTCTAAGGGAGCCGTTAAACAATAGGGCCAAAGTTGCAATCTCTCTCATTCTCTCCATCTTCCCAAGCGACTGTAGGTGGAACGGCAGCAGCCGTGATGAAAGGAGAGACCTAAGAATCATGTAAACAAGATGGCGGGGCCCTGACTGTTGTGCTCAGCGATGCACTCGCGTTCACCCGCTCCAAGCATCCAGGTGCCCGAAGCACGGCCTCGACATTAGCCAATTTTATACATTTGGCAATGATGCGCAAGGCCACATCCTTTCTCTAATCAGTCGTTCTTTTGTTGTAAATCCATCATCCACCGTGATAATTCTCAAGTCTGAGTTCTCCCGAGATATTTTTACTCAATTTCTGATTAAGGCATCAACTCCAGTGGGTGCAGATGGGCTTGATGCTTATGTGAGTTTTCAAACAGTATTTAACCAAATACATAAGAGGTTAATAACATATTTATGCTCACAGACTTTTAACTGGGAGATTTCTTGCTTGATGTTGTACCAGCAATTTGAAGAATTCACTGGTGAAATCTGATATGTTGGCAATTGTGAATGTCTCTGTATTAGGGTAATTGGTTCTATATTAACCAACAGATCTTTACATCACAACAAAATTAAATACTTACACATGGAGATATTTTAAGAATTTAAGCATTAGAATTTAGATTAAATGTATTTCTTTATAATTATTATTATTAAATATATAGTTACTTTGAAATAATTAAGTGCTTTCCAAAAGTAAATAGTGAAATTGAAAACTAGTGAACTGAACACTTCGATTTAAAATGTATCTTAAATGTTTATTTATTTATTTAGAGATTTACCAGATATCAAATTGATATTAATATCTTTCAACATAATTCTGATATTTTTACTTTAAATCTGATCTATAAGATGAATAAAGAAAAAGGAAAAAGATATTTTGAAGAGTGTTGTTTCAGAAAGACGTAAACCCATTTTGTTTCGATTCATGAAAAAGTAAAATTCTTCAAAATATCTTCTTTTGTACTTTGCTTGCATGAAATCTTAAAGGGTAAGTAAGTATTCCTTTGTTCCTTTGGTTAAACTTTGGTTATCTACTTTTTTTATCTTGTTGTGCATTGTAAATGGTGTAGCTTTGCAACTTTTTACAGCAGAGCATTTTTTAAAAAACATTAATAAAAACACCATTCCAAACTCAATTCACTGTGTTTTGCAACAAATCTTTAAGCTGTGTATTCATGTTATTCCATGTGTGATTAAGGCTGAGGGGTCTTGGAAAAAGACATACTTGCTTAGGGGGCAATAGAGCCTAGTAAATGCTGCTATGGAGTGTGCACCCTCCGAAAAAGTGTTGTGCTTTAGAGTCTAGCTGTCAGCCAGTTTTACAGCTGGAAACACAAGAACTGGCCGGCAGAACTGAGTGGCACAGAGCTGGCACGGTGGGCTGCACCCACCCTCGTGTGCCCTTTTTTCTATCTTTTGTTACCCGTGGAAAAGCTCCTCCGCCCCACAACGCTTCACTAACCGCTATGTGTTTGCCGTTGGAAAAACCTGATTAAAGCAGGCACAGCACACACACACACACACTGATAAACACACATACGCCTCTGACAACACAAAAACACAAACAAAGAATAAGACTGTCAATGACTCCCAGCTTTCCCTGTTCACCCCGCAGTCCCAGAAGACCTGGTATTGGCCCTCACAACGCTGGAGCTGCAGGAGAATGCCGGTATTCATTGATCTGTGCCTGATAAAGCTCTCGGTGTAGCGCGCACGCCGCTTCGTGTGCTTCATTCCGCTCAGCCGAGTCCATTTCAGGGAGTTGTGGGCAAGTTAATGTGGGCTGGGCCGCTCTAGGCACGACCTCTGGGATTTGGCCTAAGTGCTGTTTGCTCTAACGCTTTGCTGTGAGAGTCAGAGAGGCCGTGCAGGAGTACTTTCACACTTCCCTTCTTTCCCCTTTATTCTTTGAGATGTCTGCCCAGAACACAAAAATTGAAGAATCAGACTAAAACACGATAAAACCAACCACAAGCATCAAGTGTTACGAACAGAGGTACCTGTATGGTAACATAACCTGGTGAGATCAAAATGTGATATCATTTATTTACCTCATGTAATTGCAAACCTGTATGACTTTCTTATACTAATACAAAAGAAGATATTTTAAAGAATGTCAAAAAAGCAAACAACATTTGGCCCCTACTTACATCCATTTTACAGACATAAAATAACCGAGACATATCTCGAAATATCTTATTTTCTATTCATCAGAATCTAAGAAATATTCATTTGCCTTAGTAAATATAACAAAAATAAACACTTATATTTACTTAATAAAATATTTTAAAAATATTAAATAGATTTTTTCAAATGACACATTTTGCAATAATTAAGTAAAATTCAAAAGTTGATTGCTCTTAAAAATATACAAATATTTGAAAAGTTTATTTTATGAAAAATAACCTATTTATCTATTTAACAAATAAATATACATAACCAATATATTTGAGTTAATCAGATTAACTTTTTCCCTTACATATACAGTAAATTTAAATATTATGTTTACTTCATTTCAAAGACTTTTAAACATACTTGTTTTGTGTGAAATGTTTAACATAAAAACAGTTAAAAAAAATTGACTGTAGGGTAAAAAAAGGATGATAAAATTTGCAAAAATTTGTTTTTGGCGAACTCTAACTTTCACTCTAATTACTTCCTTCATTTTTGTTTGCCTCAAAAGAGTCCAATATGAAACCAATAAAAAAAATGCTCTTGAAGGCTTTCATGTTATATCAAAAGGTACTAATTCTAGTAATTCTATCGCTATAATATGCATGTATCCATTTATGTTTACATAAAACACACTCAATGCCTCATTATATCTTTTCATAAAGGTCACGATGCGATCCATTCCATGTACCCTTCATCCAAACACTTTGAAGACATCATCTACAGTATATATGCTGAGCAAACACTCTGTCTGGCTGATGTGACATGCTCACCGGTCTCTATTGGCTCCGCTCATGCTGTCTGTCACCTTTCACATCTCAGTGCTCACGGAGGTGACCCTCACCGCGTCCCCCGGCTCCATACGTTATCGGCACTAACCCAATCGAACACAGATTTCTGCTGAGGGGTTGGAAGAAGAGGCCAAGCCCCAGAGTGCACAGACAGCCAACCACCACGACCTCTGTGACCTCACACCACCTGAAGCGTGACCCTCATTTACAAGTGGGTCACCTTTGCAACAACTGCATTGGTGCAGGGTCAGCTTCAGATATGTGTCCTCAAAGGAAGCCTGACCAAAGGAGAGGTCTTAATTATGAAGGGCCATGCCTGGCTAGCACATGGCCGCTTTAAAAGAGCCGGTGCGTGACCCCTATTGAGGTAAAATAATAGTTGTTCAGATGCAAGCTCATCATGTTTCAGGTACAGATGCATTGTTGCATCTCATTGAGGTTTTAGCGTGATTTTTTCGACTAGTGCCATGTGGTCACACAAATGTTTTGAGCGCAATAATCTAATTGGGCAGCACACGCTGAACGCTTGTTTATTAGCGCAATAATTTGTCCCTGTCTGTGCTTTCTTTTAAAAAACGTCCAGATGCGAGCGAAATATCTACCAACACCACCAACTGTGAGCCAAGAACTATCAATCTGTTCACATATCTACATCGTATCGTGACTCATGTCAAAATTACTATCAAACTATCAAAACATCACCGATCCAACACAAATGAAAGTCCTCTTCTACAAAGTACACAATTTTAGAGTCTGCCAACATTCCTTTTTTCTTTTTTTTTTCGCACGGCCACATCACAGACTCTTCAGAACATCGTGAAATGGAAGAGATGAAAGAGGTGCATAGAGGTTCATTGTGATAGTGGAAGCTCTCCTGGAATACAGCTGTCCTAAAACAGAGCCCTTATTGCTGAGACGTCTCAATAAAAGTGAATATGAGGTCTTTTTTGTACTGACCTTCTGGCAACACTAAATGGCCTTAATAGGGGTGACATAATGCACCATTTTATGGTTAATCAAATTCCCACGGACCTCGAGAGCTGCAAATCAGCCCCTACAGTTGGAACTTAACAGATGTTGGCTAGAGTTCATCTGCTTCACATTAAATAGATACTGACTCATTATGCCAAAGAATTTGAATGTTCATTTTCATTGGTATCGCAATAGATTGCCGTGACTGAGTCTTAAATTGGAAAATGAAGGAGCATTTGTAGCGGTTCTAATAGTCTTTCAATCTGTTCTGTGATGGACCTTAGTTAGAATAGAGCTGTATTTATTAAAAGTGAAACGAGGCTGTGAGGAAAAGTACAGTACAGTTCATTCAACCGGTCATAATTGAGTGGATCATATACACCGGTGTCCATTCTTCAGCTGTATACTTTATAAAAAAATTAGTAAAACACCCATGTTCTTTAAAGTCTTTTTTTTCCAAGGCCACGTTGGATAGTCCAATAAAGACAATTGGTGTCTTTCTTCTGCTGAACACAAAATAACATTTTGTAGAATGTTTCGAATTAGCACCCATTCACTCGCGTTGGTTTTGTGATTATACGATTAGGAACCGAAGGCGACTCCAGTTTGGTTAATAACTTTCTTTAAAAAAAATCCTATTTGAGTTCTGTGTAATAAAGAATACCATACAGGTTTAAAATGACAAGAGGATGAGTAAATTCTGTAAATGAAGACAAATTTTAATTTTTGAGTCAAACATCACAATAATTGTATAACTCTGCACTATATTGTATTGTGCCCTTCACATGTCTATAAGAAGAAATTTTAAGAGAGGCCTTCAAGATAAAGCGCATACATAAATAAAACATAACTGAGATCTCAATAAAGAGCAATCCTAGAGCAATAAAATTGTCCTCTGGTGTTACACGACTCAATTTATTCAGATTCGGCACTGAATAGAGAGATAAATATTTGATCGCATTAATTAAACCCATGTTTAATTTTCAGAATGAAAGACACAGAAATCTAATTCCGCTGAAAAGGAGCTACTCGCACAAAAAATGAGTGACAGTGAGTGAGCTTGCAAGGAACAGACAAGAGAGCGAGAGAGAGGTCACAACAACCGTGTGATGGTGGATGACACGGAGGTTCACAGTGCGGTCAGGGTACGCAGTTGAGGCTTGAGCTCAAGGCACAGGCCAGGCTCTGTATGCAGGTGCCCTCTCACTGCCCCGCTCACTTTCATCTCCCCTCCGCTCCCACAACGCCCCTGCCCCGCCTGTATCCACCAATCGGATTGCGAGGGGGTGGCAGCACAGCAGGGCTACATCAAAGGCCCGGAGCGGTGAGAGGCTCAGGGCCTGATTCTGGCACACAACAAAGTCGCACACAAGAGCGAGGCAGAGATGGACAGTTTTAAAAAAGCCGTCCAAACGCACCCTTTCTCAGAGAAGGGCATCCACAGAACAAAACATTTTATTCTCCTCCCCAAACCAGCATTGTGCCAGCCTCGCATCCAACAACCCAGACAAGATTCTTTTCTCTTTTCTCGCTCGCCCTGGTCTTCTCCTTTCAGCGCCTACAGCCAACGGCCCCCTCGAGTGTGTGAACAAGAGAGATAATTTAATAAAGAAAATCCAATCTTCCAGTTTGGGGAACAAAGTTAGATTTGAATGGGTGCAATATGTTCCCCGTTTCCCTCGCACCCCCCATCTTGAATTATAATTTCATTTTGAATATATCAAAGAAATGTTGAGGCTCCTTCATCTTTTCAAATACTAACCTGAAACCGCGCCACATTTGCTACACACCATAATATGTATTCACAGCTCTGCCTGGCCCGGGGCTAGTGTATGTGCCCGTATATTGAATATAGGTAACTGGGATGAATCATACATAAATGTATTCTCTTCTCATTATGAATTTTTTACATTATTACCTGTATATAATCATATGATTATTTCTGTTGGATCACATTTTAAGTGCAATATTGACTTATGCATTTTGTAATATTAAACATGCTTGCTCATCCTCTAAAAATAGATTCTGTGTCAAAACTAACTGAACAATAAACTCCATGAATGTATATCTCAAGCATAAGAGGCCACAGTGTCCTGTAAACATTCAATTAAAGACTCCAAACTGACTGACTCACTCATGATATGATGTTTTCCTCCTCTTCTCCCGAGACTGCCTCCTCATCAAACTTTGAATGACTTTCAATGTAAATCATTTCGGAAAGCAGAAAACTTTCAGAGCATGAAGCACCCTCACAGATGCCAGTCAGCTGCCAAGTCATGAGAAGTGGGCTGCTGAATGAAAGTGTGTCAGGTCCTGAATTGATTACGCTGTAAAACCTGCGGCTCTCGTACATATGTACAGCATAATGACTGGATCCTATGGGAAAGTTGGACAAAAGCCTGAAATTGAGTTCGACTAGAGAGTGGAGGATGAATCAGACGCTGCAATTGTCATGACCGGCTCAAAGCGCAGAGAAATGAAACAAAATACCACATGTCCAATTACATGACACAGCCGGAGAGTAAATGACATCGCTGCAGTCACAATTGCTACTCTTGAAGGGATTACCGCAAAACTACCACTTTAGTAAGTGAGGAGGTAAAAAGAGAGCGTTTAAGTATTGTTTTCACCCTATAGATAAACTCAATACAGTGAAGCACTATAAAGCCAGCACTCAATCTACTAAACAGGTGTCCTTTCCGTCTTTCATATACCCTTGCAAACATAACAACAATGACATTTGATTTGTTAATATGACGTTTTTAACTTTATCTTTATCTTTACCCTAATCATACCCCAAAACGATTTATATAAATATTTTAAATATAATAAGGTTGTCAAACTATCAACTGTGAATAATAAATAAATTGTATTACTGTTCTTTATTAATTTATCATTGTTAATTTCTGCATATTCATTTTGAATTTATATACACATACATGTATAACTATTTAGCAAATAAAGCGAAGATTGAAATCATAGTGAAATTAATATGTAAAATCAACCTTTAAGGCTTGTTTTCTCAAATTTAGATTTTCAACCAGATGCAGGGTCATATACTATATTAATGGTAATTAACCGTTATATTTGATGTTTACCTTAATATGTGTATGTATATATACATTGTGTTTTTTCCATTACAAACTTATTATGCACTGTACAAGGACATATATTGTGTCAACACAAACTTTTATTCTGGACACACTTACGCACAATTATTCTTTTGACAGCCCTAAAAAAAATCAATTTACATTTTTTGTCATTTTAAACATTTAATATCTGACCCAATCAGACATCTCGGTGAGAGGTTAACACTGGCATTATTTTATAAATTACAATCCATGTATTTGTTTTACACACTCAAACACAGTCTCTCGTGGACTGCTGCATTTGTTCATGATTTAGCCAAGCACTATGGACTCGAGGGTCACCACAAACATTAAAGCCACGGCAGAACATCAAACAAGTAGAAGTGTTAAGCCCCACATGAACACCATTCAGATCAACCATGCATGGCCATTGTTACCCCATATCAGTGACAGATGTCAAATTTATCTGTCAAGACAGCACCTGAGGTGTTAAACATAAAGAGTAGAAAAGTGATTCCTTATTGATGGATGTCAAAAATACATAGAGCAGATAAAATCCCTCAAGTAGAGCTGCATCATTGCGCTGCTTCTGAGTGCCATATAAGGAATAATATAGACAGAGCTGTGTGCCATAATGAAGACTTATTGATAGCCTTTGCTGTTGTAATGATGCTATTGACTAAATGTACACAGCTATTATATGTATTTCTTCAAACAGCTGTAGGTGTGAATATGGAATGAGGAGTGACCATCTCAACACATGTCAGTCAAGCAATGCACGAAAATGTTGGTGCAAATCGCAGCGGAGTGTTTCACAGTTTTTAATGTTTTTATAAGGCTGTCAAAGTTAATGTGCTAACGTATGTGATTAATTATAATAATCTCTGTTATTTTTTTAGCGCTGTTAACACATTTATTCAATTTGCATTCTTTATGTGGTGATATTTAATTATCGTCGAAGCTCCACAAGTCGAAATATCACCACGTAATTTATAAAAATGCTAATGCAAACATCGGCGACTGTGTCTTTACACTTGTACATAACGTCCATAATGTGTGACTGTTTTAATACTAAAATATATCTGATTTGCATTTGCGCTTTTTCCATGTCCTTCGCATTCTTCGGTTTCAAAGGATTTTTTGTGCGAGAGCGACGTTGCATAAATTTGCGCTTTAAGTGTCATCCTTACAAATTGCTGCACCTAATAATTACATATAGTTTTGATAGTGTTTAAATAAGAATTTAACTCATTAATGTGTTAACTATAAAAAAAAACATGAAGTTATAGTGCCAATGTTTACGCAAAAAAATAGAGTCTAGATTTAAATGCAACATATTTTTTGTATGCAGCCTGCCTCCATAATGCAACCTGCTAGCAGCTTCTACCCTTTCCTGCACAAACCTCAAGGTCTTGATACACTAGAAGCTGTTTAGTAGTGTGAATTAAAGCTGCTGACTTGCATTTGTTTGGATGTCACTCTGATAACCTTTCAGTGTCGATTGGGCTGTACCCAATTTGCTCCTCCTCTCGAACATATCTGTGCCTACAGTCTCTCTTGTCAATGGTTGCATGCACCCAATCCGTCTTCTCTTATTGTGCATAGAGGTGACAGCTGGCATTCAGCTGTTTGTAAAAAGCCCTTTAAAAAACACACAGGGGCCTTCGTCCTCGGCTACATTAAAGTAATTAGCTGCCAAGCAAGTCCAAAGCACCCCCCGCCAAGTGCCAGCAAGACAGTCGATTGAAGCAGGCATCCTGTTTGACACATCTGGGCATGGGAGAGTAATGAAAACAGCTGCTTCTGCCCATATGGCATCCAAAGGCTGGCAGAGCGGCGGAGCGCCGTGCCAACCATGGGCAAATTATCCATCATTAATCCCGGGATCTGACCGGCATACGAGTCGCTGCTAATCAAAACATCTGGGGGTGGAGGAATAAGAAGGGGGAGGTCTTACATGAAAGGGGCTATATTTTGCAGCTGAACGGGATGCAAGTCGACTGCTCAACAAAAGGGCTCAAAAATATGAAAAGTGTGGAAGCCTGTGAATTCTCTCCAAAATGCGTGTGGGCGATAGATTCAGCCGGGGGAGCGACTCTTGGCTATTAATGAAGAGTTTGATTATTGGCAGTAACTGCTACCCAATTTACTGTAAGGACTTGAAAGTGAAAAAGTAAATTATAAACGATGCTTCTATGAAAACAACATCCATAATGAAATGCATTATGTGAAATATGTTCGCAAAAACACTCAAATAAAAAATATGTATGCCATATCCTTTCAATAGTGACAATTATGCCAATGCCTATAAAATAAAATGTAAAATCGTTATAGTGTGGAAAATCAAATAAAAAAAGTTAATGTGCAAAGTCTAAAAGTATGACTTCCGAGTCTTGAAGATTCTCCAAGTCATGAGTGATAACAGATCCCCACGTGCCCACCCCATGGCAGTTACAGGATTAGCCACAGGAACATAACATTTGACTTTTAAATGCCGTCGGCTTTTGAAATCCATGTATGGTAAACTTTTACTTATACAGAAATCAATGCTCGGACACAATTTGATTAGCTGCAAATTGCCCTCACATTTGTTTCTGCGTTTGTCTATTGCGTGTCCTTTTCCCTCATAGGCTGGCCTGTTCAAACCAGGGCTTCAAATTCCCTCAGAAAGTCTGTGACATTAAAATGTCCTTTGATGTGCCTTCCCTAAGCAGGGAATATGAACAGTAATAGTGATTCTTTAACTTAATGCTTTTCCGGGGATCAATAGCTCTTAAATGCTACAGAGGGACAATTAAAAATAAAAGGGGGGTTGTTGGAGTTGGAATCAGATTATACGCTGTTGCCCCTAGCTGGACCTCAAAAGCACAGTATGGTTTCATCACTAGTCACCCGCGTGGCACTCCTGGTTTGTGTGCGGCACATGCATATGCAAGTGGGCTGCCTTTAAGAGCTCAGATCCCAGATATGACCCTGCTTCTTATCTAAAGCGGGTTTACAGTCCCAAACACAGAAACACTTGAAAGATACCCTAAATAGGGGATGTGCAGTCTTTAAGAAGCATATTTCCCATGCAACCTTTTCATCCTAATGTCTCTTTAAAATCACCAGAAAACCTTTACATTCCACACCGCTTTAAAATTAGACCTGTTTATGCACTTATATAAATGTCTCCCTCATTCTTCTCAGCCGCTGGGTTTTTGGAAGCAGATCTGTCTGGAAAGGTGGCGGAAAGGGTCGTGAGGTGGCCCGATCCCCCCCAGCGGCTCCTGCTGTAATGTCAAACTGGGGTAATAATACAGCTGTAACTGGAGGCTGGAGCAAGATGAACGCCAGCTCCTGACAGACACGGGCATATCCAACACAATTAGCCTGGCGACAGCAGGTGCTGCCTGCCTCTGCCGCGTTAGCACGTCTCCGGTTTCCCCCTTTAATGGCCACAAAGTGATCCTAACTTTCAATTAACACATTACCCCTGCCTACATTGCCCTCGCCTGCCTCGCATTTCCCCACCCAGACCATTACCTTATGTGTGCTGAGAAGTAAGGTAGAATGGCCTGGTGCTGTGTGTACGTGTGCGGGTTATTTCAACTCATGATGGGATGTAGACTGTCACAACACTGCTAATGACCGCAGTTTAAATGACCTTTATGAGGTTTAACAGCTGAACACAGAGGAAATTATGGTATACCTGCAATGTAGATTAGGTTAAATGATTGATGGGATGTGATTTGATATGAGTTTTGTAGAGATAATACAATGGTGACTAGACATTGGTCGCTAATTGTGGACAACCCTGATTCTTTTGGGGTTGTTTTACATGAGAGAGCATTAAAAAGTAGTTAATTATGACAGTCTTTGGACACGGTAGTAAGTCAAATTATGGAAATGATGAAAGACAACAGAATGGAATATGATTTAAACAGATAAATAAATAATTTAAATGTAAAAAAATTTATTTTGTGTTTTTTGTGCATAGTCATACAGGTTTTAAAAGACAACAGGGTCAATAAATAACATAATTTTCATTTCCAGTTGAACAAGCTATAGAGATAGTTATTAATCAATAAATGAAAACAAATTTTAAACAGTATATAACAGTAGTGTTGCTTTACTTTCATTCTATATATTTGTTTTTATAAATTAATATTATTTTTCTTTTTATGTATCAGTTGTAAAGCAGGCCCAGTCTCTCACTTGCCCTTAATTGAGAGAAATACTCTGCTCATGGACTTGAGGGATAAAACAAGACCAGCAGCTATAAAAGGTTAGACTGAAAACTAATGTCAAAATATGGAAACTGTAATGATAAATATCTTGTTTGGTTTTCCACAATGTCACAATGTGTAATCCGATCTCAAGTACTATCCAATAACTTTTCACACTGACCAAACATTTATCGTCAAAACAGGACAAAGATGAAGGCAGGTAATTTCCTAGGTAAAATAACTTTATACAGTTGAAATATAAGCTTGAAAAAGATGACAAAAAATGCAATAAAGTTGAACAAAGTTCAGTCGGAATCTCAAATTTTTTCAGAAACCTTGATTTTGCACTGAGCAACTGGGGCGATATTTTGGACAAAGTCCAAGCAATTAACCAAAATATTGCTATCAAATAATACTGTCAAACATTGCATCTGTCAGAGAAGATAAAAGTACAACATGCCGTGCAGGTTTGTGACAGCGACTTTGCATTCCAGCAGTTGAGTCGACAGGCTTGTCAAAATACTTGGCTCTGACATCATATCTGCTTGCATATGTTGGCTTTGACTGGAGAAACTGCATATGCACAAAGACTGACTTCCTTATAAAGAGCTTCTTATCCTATGGGATAAGACATTTTGAGTGCATAGTTTTACATTCACAAATAATGTACATGCACTAATTCTGTGGTTTTATGAGGCAAATTATTCTGTTATTTAGAAATATAGGATTTTTCCTGGGATACATGAATATTTAAATCAGGAACAAGGTATGTAACAAGCAATAATAAACGGCCAAATGCACAAATCAGTATACAAACCGGTCTATAGACGCAATATGATGCAGAATCCTTTCATTAAAATTCCTTTCTAGATTTAAAACATAAACGCATAAAGCAAATGACTTACAGCAGGCTAACAGTGGTGGGATGCAGCTATATAGTCTGTTACAAATTTAATTGGCAACATGTTTAAAACTGTATTACTTCATATGTGTGTTTATTAAGCAAACCAGACAAGGTTAGCGGTCAGAATAGAGGGGTAATTATCCTTAGCTGAACGTATACTCTGCCAAGACTGATTCACAGCGGTGCGAATCTGAGCTTTTAATTTAGCTCACTTAAACACAATATAAAACAGATAGACCCATCTCTGAATCCTGAAATCTCATTTTTTCATTAGACGGAGGAACAAAAGCTGTAGAATAATGTCTGCATTGAAAAAGCTTTAAAGACATCCGCCTTATTCTGCGAAATTACCTGCACATCTTTATATCGCACATCTGTATCTTTCTAAGCCTACGGTATGTCTCTTTTCCTCCAGGCGGTTATTAAAAGATATGCCAGAAAAGACGGTCTAGTTATGAATTCTTATTCAAATTATATCCACTATTTATGTATTTCATCATAGTCAAGATAGTCCTTATGAGAGCAGATAATAATAATCAAAAGGACCAAAGGGTAAAATCAATGACCCTTCCCATATGTGACTGCACAAAACATATAGTACACACTACTCATCTCCCTACACAAATACAGTTTTTGTGTTTGCTCTGGAAAAATTAACATGACGTTACTTCTGACACATTATGAAGAATGCATTCTATTCTCAGGGGAAGCCCAGTCACATGCACCTCACGCGGCTGTCTCTTATGTGACCTTGTATGCGCAGTGATGATAGTGCCAGCACCCAGTTCCCATTTCCAGGGAGCTGGATAAAAATTACAGGTCCCAGCAGTGCCTGGATAAACACGTGCTCTAATGAAAGTTGGGTGTAATTTGCTCTTTGCCATTTTAACTGTAGTTATTACTGTTTTGAATGGATGCATCTGTCTGTGTGTAGTCTTTCATTACCTTCACTCATTACGGGGAACAGCGCATGTCTCCCCAAGGACACGCCTTTTACGTGCTCATCTGCCGGAATGCCCATTAATGCAGCAGTCTACCTAAAAACAAATTTGTCTGAGGCAATTAAAAATAGCACTATAGAATACAACCCCTCGTAAAGAATGCTTGAGAAAATCTCTCTCAACGGCACCAGTCTCACTACAATACAACAGACATTTGATATAACCTATAGAGACAGTCTATATTACACTGATATATTCTTATTTGTTTATTAATTTACTTTTCTATCTATACTGTCTGAATAGCTCCTAGGCAAAAGCAGAATTGTACACAATTCTGAAAAGCACTAAAGAAATACATCTCAAAAGCTTTTTCTTTTTTAAACCCATTTCTTTCTTCTATGGAACACAAAGCCTTCAGACATGTATAGATTGTAAAGAAATGTCTGTGAATATGTGTTATGCAGAGTGAGGTCTTGGAAGATTGAATGGTATTCCATGGTCTCCTATGTCTCAAGCCTGTGTTTAGTTTCATTTGTGATCAGGGGTGATGGCCCGATGACATTTGCTGTAACATCTGAGCACTCCATGACATCATGGAGCTAAGCGCTCACATGTGTGCTTTTTGGCGTACGCCTATATGCTTAAAGGAATCCAGATGAATCAAATATCGCAAGAGCACAATAGCAACATTACAAAGAAATCCAACATATTGTGACAAACTATTCTTCCCCATGAGAAATTGATATTGATGACAGCATCACTCCTTTTCTTCCAGCCTTTAGTGAGAGTTCACAGTGTATTGCAATGGGTTTTACTGAATGGACTGAAAATCCTACACATGCCTACACTTATGATAATGAGACTCATTTCACTGTATCTGTGTTTGTGTTTGAAAGAGCCGCGAGACCACAGGGCCATTAAAAAACCTGCAACGAACAGAATGCTTGAAGTGATCTGGGGAAGGTCATTTATGACTTGTGTCTTCCTTTTAAACCTTTCCCTTCCATTATTTCACTGAATTATTAGCTTCCTTTTAAAAATATTGGCCAAATTTATTTAATAATGTTTGTACAGCTGTGTTGTTAGGCTTTGCACACTCGCTGACCGACCCATGGTTCCATATCCAGCGTGATCTGTAGGACCCTGGAAGCCAGGCACGTAGATGAAGCTTTGATCTTTGTTCAGAGAAACACACAGTCACACAAATGAAAACACAGAAAAGGGCTTCAAAAGAAAGCATTTGTATTCTGATATCTACATCCTACATTACTAATGGCATTAGCGATTTCGCAAATGAGCAATAGTTGCTTCTTAGACAAAATGAGAATTTGGCTAAATTTTTTGTATGATGAGATTTTAAAGTCTATGAAATAGAACAGTGTTTCGCTGTGTTTTAATATTTATACTTTTAACATAGTAACTAATTATTTCCAGTGAATTTTGCTATAGACTTTTTAAGAGCAAGTGCTGAGTGATGATTACATTTTAATTTATTGCATTCCGTGTTTTTAATAAATACTAATATTAAAATATTGCCTGAAGGGATGGTCCAAAAATAATATATATAGTTTTGTTCCAAACTGAGTTAAACACAGAAAATATATTTAAAAAAAAATTGCAGCTGAGATTTCTAAGGCAGCATTAACAATAGTTCATTTATGATGTGTGGACCATGAAAAAAGATATTTTGGAGCAGGAAAACAAACAGTTCTGTGGTCTTAAAAATCTTTATTACTTAACATTGTTCTAGATATCAACAGAACAAAGAAATATCTATAGAATGACAAATCCATGACAGGTTTTTAATTTTTGGGTGGAGTTTACCTTTAAAAACTAAGATCTTTTGTGATTTACTGTTTGCAATAGCGTTATTTAACTATTAGGAACCATATCTTACCTTTTCTTTTGCTCTAATCAAAATGTCTTTCTTTCTTAGGTTCTTCATTTCTGATTCACACAGAATGGATTAAAAACTCCATAAGGCATCTATGACGTATTGGGCTGCAATCTTCTCCAGACAGGAGACTGGATCTCATTGGTAAGTCTGATGAAATAAACGCTGGCTGCTGACTCTTCCAATTTCACGGCACCCCTCACTGTCACCTCGTGTGCCTTTCTGCAGATTGAGATATTTGCAAACTGTCATCTCCCATAAATAGCTGTCTGTGGTGATGGTGCTTACGAGGCCCAAGGTCTGGTTTTAAGAAGGATTTTTGCCTATGTCTCCTTATCTCCACTGTCAAGCCTTTCGGAGTTTGCTCAGCACAATGACAAGGGAGTGGTACAGAAGGGCCAACTCATCTGTCCATGAGAACCTGTCCCATTCTATCTATTTTTTAACACCCTCATCTGCCCTGTCACTCATTCCGCACAGTCCTTATGGTTATTAGTTATTCGACATGCTACAATCATTGAACTCCATTAGGCATGGCAAATCCCCCTTTCCCATCTCACGGATAAAATGGGCTTTGCCATTCTTTTCCCTGCTGAAATTAAAATGTGTCATGTCTGTCGCGGCCACGGAAGCAGGACGTGTCCGCATGGTCCCAAAGAATCGTTTCTGGCAGCCCCTTATTCCATGTACATTCCCATTAGCATCACACACACCAGTCAGATACTTATCAGTTATTTCATCTCTGAATGTCCTACAAACCCTGAGAGTAAACTGATGTAAGTGGCTGCCAGCTACAGTAATTATTGCTTTTTAGCTAGCTCAATATCAAAATGAACAGCTGCTTTTGATGTTCAGCAATTACATATACACTACATCTTTCTTCTTTAGAGAAATCGTTTTCAGAGTGACGGCTTGTGATGAGAGGGCACTGCTGTGTTTGAAGCATCTTTGGCTTGTGTTGAAGGACTCCCAGGTAACACCAAGCACTGATTCCCAAGTGTAAAATTAAGATACAAAAGTGGCTTTACACTGTATTTATTCAACTGAGATTTTAAACAAGAAAATTAACAATATCACAATTGTCTGGGTGGAACAAACCTTTATTTTTGAGATAACTAGTAAATTCATTATATGAAAGATATAAAGAGCATTCCTTCTGAAGAGCATTTAGTTGAAGTAAAGTCCGACCAAAAATGAATGATCATGATTTACTCACTCTTAAGTAGTTCTAACTTAATTCATCAAATTAATTAAATGACTTTTTTGTTCAAGTGAATATAAATATATTTACATTTACTACTATAAGCAAAATCCTTCAAAATATGTTTTGTTCAAAATATAAGTCATAAACATATTTGTAACCCTGCCTGGGAAAACCAGACTATAGTCGTAAAATCGAATTTTGAGAAATTTGTAAAAGTGTATATCTACTAAAGAATCTGCCATTGATTTGAAAATAGAGCTACCAGACATATTACATAACAAACATAATTTTGTTTTTATTGGTCTTTGAGCACTAATGCTGGCTAAAGTTTGCTATCAGATGCTAAGGGGGAAGTTTAGGGAGGTTAATGAGGGAAAGCAAAGCCATAAACGAATAGAGGAAAGTAAACAAAATTTATGACCTTCCCTTCTAAAAACAACTGTTGTTTCCTGCCCTTAAAGCTGATCTTTCTCAGTTACAACAGGAAATGTTGCAAGTCTCAGCGAGTTATTACCACTGCTAACCCACACTTAATAGCCACCTGATACGCCCAGAGCACAATCAGCTCTGTCGCCATAATATCATAACCAAGTATTCACCAAGGAGGCGTTTAAGATTTCCCAGATAAAACTGAAATGCAAGAGGGCCAAATTTGTTAATATCATTAAAGGATATTACCAGCAACCAGAGCTGACAGAATAAAATCCCGCAAGACCCAGCGGTCTGTGGAAATAATTTATAATGCAACAGCTATCAAACATGTAAAAGTTATCAGGTTCAGGACCTTTCCCAGTATTTGAGCTCTCAGGTTACATGTGGTGCTAGGGTGAGCCACTGTATTCACAGGAAATCTCTATTGCAAATTTCCTTGTGTATAAATATAAACAATATCTGACTTACAAATACAATACTACAGCTTTAGAAAAAAAAACACAATAATTAGGAAGTAATAGAATTTGCATTCTAAATAAGGTTTGTCATTAATCTGACATCAGATTACTAGAAAAACTTGTGCATACCCAACACTAAATACATGTGTTTATGTATAGCATTGCCAAAAGGTTGCATTTCAGCTATATAAAAAGATTTTAGGTCAAATGGATATTCCTAACAAATCAATGTTGCACATGTAAGATGCAGCTTAGGGGCAAGTGGTATTTTTATGCCCTTTAATATTGACCCATGTTTGTACTTTCCAGACCCAAAGAATCTAGCAGTTTTAGCTTCTGGGAATCGAGTGTTAGGGGTCAAGGGAAGCAAAAGGGGATGGACCTCACAGACTGTCTGCTATAATATCTTACAACCAGCAATTAGTGTACAATCCATCTTACACTCGCATCTTAAATCAGATATTCGGATTCCATTGCCGTCCACAAACCCCAAATCCCCCCAATGTCACTTGCCGTCTGCAATGCATATGTGTTGCATGTAGCAAATGTGCGTAACATTTGTGTTTTGCTGTGTGGTGTATTTATACTCCAAGGTGACAGTTGGGCAAGAGACGGGGTTCTGCGTCTTATCAGCATCAGCAAATGGACCATAATAGTCCCAAAGGAGAGACGAGAGAATGGCTTCACTTGACTGCAACAGTATTCCATATTGAGTTTATTTTATTCACAGTGGTAATGTGATATGTCACAGTGTTGCTAATACACTTCTGTGTGCTGTCATCTGCCTGTAATGCTTATCAGAGCCTTGTGCTGATGATTTGCCCTGCTGTCGGGGGCAATTATAGCTGAATGCAGTGGGTCTGAGGGCTAGGCGACTTATTATTGACTGAAAAGCATGACGTTAGCACGGAATCTCTCCTTTTATCACAGATTCTAAAGGACCCCATTCATTTCAGAGTTTATTCAAGGCCAAGTGAAGGACCCTATTTGTTACTAAACATACCTTTGATAGCTAAGATTGCGATGCATTCATAATGTTGGCCAGCGTTGGAAAGGTCAATTAAAATGGCAAGATTAAAGAAAGAGGAACTGTACTTTGCTGAAGTTCCTAAAAAAATAACAAGCATCTCAATCAACTTCTGCGTGTACTGTAATTAATCGCCACCATTCCATCCATTGGCGTTGAAGTAGCGCAAGAACAAGGCACAGCTATCACAATCCCGTATTTCCAAGATTTACATTCATCTTCGTGAACTTGGCAACACTTCGCCTTAATGGATCAGGTTGACCTTGACAGTTCCGATGATGGGTACACAAAAATGTGATTATTTTTAATTTCATTAGAGTGCAGGTTTGAAGTGATACCATTTTGAAGAATATACATCAATACTCTGCTTCCGAATGTCAAAAACATCTTTAAGATGCAAACACATGTGTCATTAAACTAAGGTCAGAGGTTATCCATTTGTACAGTTTTAAATTAAAACAATTATTAAGAACTGTGAAAAGGTACTTTATAATTCCATCACTAAACTGTCATCTAGGTGAAATTCCCCAGCCCTTATCAATAGAGTATGCAGTTGCGAATGGTAAATACTTCTGGGTTTGCATTCAGTGTAACATCTCCTTGTAAGTTTTTGTTTGCCATTATTTTTCGATCTTGATTAAAACTTCTCTCTGCGACCTTCCTGTCTTACGGAAGAGTGTTAATCTCTGTTCCCTCAGCCAGAACTCTCTCATTACTCACCTTTTTAAAGCGAAGCTCTTTAGTCCTGGAGGCCTCATTACTGCAGGAAAAGACACCCATGGGACGGAAAGAAAAAGAACATAGAGGGGACCCCTCCTCCAACAAACAGAATTTCCTGAAGTCCTACACAAGAATTTGTAGATAAACCTCAAGTTTGTATCTCTCCCTGAAGGCAGGACGTCTTTTCAGGTAAATCAGCTTCATGGCTCAGGCAACCTTCATTAATAAAGCCTGGCACTGGTTTGCGCAAGTGCCAGCTAAGTGAAGAAGTTTTGGCAAAGACGCTTGATAAAGAAGCTAAGTGTTACAATTTTTATTTTTAATCAGTTTGAGTTTTCATTGGACTTAATCAGTTTGGTAAACGTATATACTCAGTGCTCTGTGCACCCCAGGATGCTTTGCAGGGGGCGCCAGAGGGGAAAACAGGGAAAAAGGATGATGAAACATTAACTATGACGTTTCAAATACAAAATGTGATGAGACTATAGATTTGTGGTTTTATAGAGTATATGCGTTTTCTTTTCATATATATAATGTAATATAAAATATGAAAACAAAATTGACATCTAAGAGAAAATTTTGGTTATTTAAGGCAGACTCAATGAAGAGGTTATCATCTTAAGGTACATCTTAGCAATGGATGGATCAAAAATAATCTTTGAGTAAGAACAACATATTTAGAACATAACGGCTTAAAACATTGTCTTCGTAAACATAATCACCATGATAATCAGTAAGTCCTTCCTATCAGAATATTAATAGCCATTCCTCATTTATTGACCTTGAAGGGAGAACAGAAAACACAGCTGTGCATTTCGTTTGACTTAAAATGTTATCTGAACTAACAAACTTTGGACCCATGGTTTTCTTAAGAGAAACAGGGTATGGAAGCCAAAAGCACCCCACACAATTAAATTTTCCCACAAAATTCCGACAGAAGGTTTTGTTTTAAAATTGCTGCAAGCTGTGATTCCCACGTGAAAGGGTTGGAGTGAGCTTCCTCCCCCTGTCAGTCACTTAGGTTTGAGAGTTTGGTATGTTCAAGTCGTGACCTTCTGCTTCAGGGCAGGAGTTTCTATTCTCCACTATCTCTGCTTTATCGCTAACATGAGCTGCCTTTTTACTATAGAAGTCTAAATAAATGAATGAATAAATTAATAACAACATGCTTCATACATGACTTAGACACTGGAAGACGTAAATCGAAGATTTTTAAGGGATCATTATTGCTAAGATAATATTGAATATTTAACATGCTGAACTGCGGTCATGCCAAAGGCCTGCGGCAGTGCCCTCGCTATAGAGAAGGAGTCCGTGTGGAATGACCTTATGGTCTTTCACTCTTGTCCTGAGAGTTGCATTGGACCCTGTGGGGCCTAATATTTTTGGCCTTTGCTATGAACATGTTAACATTTCAATAGTGCAGAAATACATACAAAATGGACGGAATAAGCCATGCATAAAAGTTTACTGAAACTTCCCAAACTTAAGTTAAACACCTTAAGCAAGAGACTGTTATACATGCGGAATGAATATTATGTCTAACACCTCAGTGTGCAGACTGCTATATCTACTGACATATTTTCAGAAGATTTCTTAGTATGAATTAGATGGGCCATTTTATCTAATGAAGTCTTGAGTGCCAAGCAAACAAAAAGTGAAATAGAGTGAATGGATGGGCCCCTGGTTGGATCAGTAACAGACACAAAGCTCCACCTCGACTCAGACACCAACAAGGTGGAGGTGGGGTACTGGTATTGGCAGGTTTATTAAAGATGAGCTAGTTGGACCTTTCCAGGTTGAAACTGGATTTAAAATCAACTCTCAAACCTACTGCATATTTTTAGAAGACACTTTCTTCAAGCAATGGTACAGGAAAAAGTCTGCATCCTTCAAGAAGAATTTCATTTTTATGAAAGACAATGCTTCATCACATTCGTCAAAGTACTCCACTGCTTGGCTGGCCAGTAAAGGCCTTAAAGATTAAAAACCAATGAAAGTTTCTTCATCTGAATTGAACTCTATTGAGATCTCTTGGGCCCTTCTTAAGCATAAAATTAACAGTCAAGGTAAACAGTTTGTTTCTGATTCTGACACCAGATCAAGAAACCGACTGAATCTGTGAATGGAAGGCTAGTGTCTTTAAGCTCAAAGAAGGGTGGATGTATTGGTTACAAATTTTTTTAATTCCGAAATCTTTTTATTGTAAATTTTTTTGGCAAAAAAATGCAATCGGTTCATCTCGACTTCTGTGAGCTAAAGAAAAACATTCTATTTGGCCTTGTTGATTCTTTCTTTGCTATAACCTACATGGCCATGATTGATCTGACCTGCCTAAAGAGACTTTGTCAATAGAAACATCTTGATAACTAGAATCTCTAGGCTGAGGTATAAAAAACACTTATACTCCACATAAGGCCATTCAGAATCCACATTCAGGATCCCATTTCATCCTATGTACAGTGTAACACAAGGTCAATATTAGCTTTGTATGACCTCAATGCCAACAGAGGTCACAGTTTCTAACAGCTTGCATGCCAGCAGATGGTATCTCAGAAAGATTTAGTAACACATGTCTAGTGAGGATCCCTTTGGGGAGCACCTTACCCCATTTATAGCCAGTTCTTTTAACACATTCTTCCCAGTCATGTGAACGGAATACTGCTCACTCTGCAGAAGTAAAACATATTAAGCCATTGACATCAGTGTAAATGCATAAAAATGTATGTCATAAATCATTATGATCTACTTGGACAGTAGGCTTGTCATGGTGTCATTTAAAGTCCATAAGCAGTGTCAATTTTAAATTTGTCACGATTTGTCTCAGTAAGCGTGCAGTTGTTGAAAGATGTCTGAATAAAGTGGAGTAGTGGTCACATTGGGATTGTAAAATTGTGTTGAGCTGTGCTGCCTTGTGAATAAAAACACTAAACCAGAGCACCATTGCACATCCTTCTATTTAGCATTTCCGTTTCTAAAACCCTCCAGTTATGTTTGAAGTTTCTGGATGAGTGGAAGTGTTACTCTAAAACCAACTTTCAATTTGCATCTATTCCTGATGAGATAAGCCCCGCAACAGTCTCAGAGGTGTGAATGGAGACGCGGTGAAAGTAAATCAACATTTAGCTCTCGTCGCATCGATTGCTGGCAGTGAATTTGCTTTGTTTATGACATTGAAGCCCATTGATTGCAAACAACGACTCAACGCAGGCAGCCTGAAACCCTCCAGAACAGCGTAGGCAAGAACTGTTGAGCCAGAGGAGAGCACTTATTGATGGGCCTGCAAATACTAAAGTCATTTTAATTGATCAGCCTTGGAGCGGAGGGGGCCATCCTTTAGAGCAAGAGGGGGGTGTGTTGGTCTGGAGGGTAAAACTTGAGAACCATTAGGTGTAAGCGAGTGTGAACAGATTACTTCAGCTGGTTAACCTTAAGAAAAACAGTGAAAGATGCGATTAGCTTTGAACTGGGAACTCTGTGGGATCCCTAACACTTGCCAAACTCTTTGACAGGCATGGGTGAAACAGCAGTACACCAGTATCAATGCCCTGTTGTCTGTTTTCAATAGGCTTTATCACGTCTGGAACTTGTCTCTGATATTTCCGTTGCTAGACCACATGATTGTATTCTATACATCTGAAGTCAGACACTGTCTCACTGTAGTCATTTGTAGACTACAAACACAAAATAGCCGGATGTGTTTCAGTCAAGATTTGATTGAGTCTATAATTATGTCTTGTGTTATTTATAGAAAATCAAATCATTATGATGAACTGTCACACTGCATCTTTCTACATCGCTGTATTTTATCCCTCCATTCATGAATGACGGAATGCAAAATGCCCGGGCTGGAAAGGACTTTCCAAGTTGTCTGCAAAAGGAAAGTGAGAGCTAGACAGTTACTGATTTGACAAATGTCGAGCAGTTATCTTCAGTAACAAGAGCCTCAATCATAATGTGAGTGACTCACTTTCAAGTAGTTGTTGAAAGAGCAAATGGATATGAGAACTAAAACCCGTTTCATCTCATTTCCAGTTCCCTAACTCTGTAACTCTGAAGATTTCTGCTATCTCGCTCCTTATAATAATGAGCTCACCTTGATTTTGTGCCATTGGATCACAATTGAGACAGAAATAAATCCAAAACAAAGTTTGCATGTGACAAAAAGAACACTCATGTCTACACCTCTCTGAGATTCAGAGCTGTCTAAGAGTTGTCAGGATGCAATTGATTCATGTGCAAATGTCACCTATTCCCGATTCGCAGTAAGGCTGTATAAAACTCACGTTTTCCTCGGCAAGAATGACAGCCAGCGAAAGGCAACAAAGCTGTCACATACAGCTGTCTGCTCAGTGAAGAATCATATTTATTTACTGCCAATAATTTAACACACTAAACACTGGGGTATCCAGTCAGTTTGGAGGGATGATGCTAATGAAGTTTTGTGAGATACTCAGCAGGAGCGATCATCTATTGCCTGTGAGAAATCACTCAATTAAAACTGTTACGTAACTCCTGAAGGGATATGAAGAACTGCGTTTTAAAAGAGCAAAATGGCTGTTTAACACTCAGAAGTTTGCAAAAGTTTACTCTCTGAAGTTAAATATAGATCTTGAAAGTCTAGTTCACCCAAAATGTAATTCCGTGATCAATTGTTTACCCCTGTATCATTCAAAATATATATGTCTATTTATTAAGTGAAACACAAAAGAAGTTATTTTGAAAAATGTCTGTTTTACGTCCATAAAATGAAACTCAATGGGGGAATGGTTTCTTAAGTGTTTTGTAGAAGAAAGAATATGTTTTACATGAGGGTGAGGAAATTATTAATTATAATATTAAGGTGTAATATACCTTTAGGGCTGTGGCCTACCAACTGTCTTCAAAATATCTTATTTTGTGTTTTTCATAAGAAAAAAAATTCATAACACATTAGTTATGCTGTGAAGGTGAGGAGATTTTGGGGTAAGCTATACCTTTCAAGGTATGGCTTACTTCAAAATAATTTATTTTGTGTTTTGCAGAATAAAGAACGACATACAAGTTTTAAATGAGATTAGGGTAATTAAATTATGAATGATAACTTTGGGGTGAACTATCCCTTCAAGGCTGTGGCTTAACTACTTTCTTCTTTATTCTAAATTATCCTTATGTATTAAACAGTGGAAAGAAAGCCATACACATTTGTAAACACACGACAGTAAGGTAATGATGAATTACCAACGTTGGGTGAAGTGTTCCTTAAATGGTGTGATTTAACACCAAAACTACTTTAAATGATATTCTTTGACTCCTATTTACAATTCTGTATGACTCAAAACAGTGGTTATGCGTTTTACTAAAGAATTAAAAATACTGATATGAAAAGGAATTCTATTTAATGATAGGCTCATACTCACATCTATAAAAGAAAGCATATGAATTCAAAACCACCGTGGTTCACATCAGGCCATAATCTGTGGTTATTTGCTATTAAAGCAGCAGAGATGCGACAGCTTGGATGATCTTCTAATGCAAAGTGCCTGGCCCCAGAGTGACGGCTATCCTCCCAGACAGACAACTAGTGCCCTGTGGTTAATTCAATAATCTCTCTGAATCAGACCCTCATAAATGGTGAAAGTAATAACACTTGTAACCGTATTTGAACGGTGAAGAGCTGGAACAGCAGGACACTTGGCATTTGAGGGGCACAGGAGTTTAATCTTTCTATGAAGAGGAAAAACACATGCTCTCCTTTTCGGCCTTGTTTTTTTTTAAATCATACTGAATTAGTGTCCTTCCCCACTGGCATCCATTAGGGAAGGTGACCACAGTGTTTGTTCCAGGCTATTAGGTCTGATCCATTTAGAGGACCTTACCAGGAGGAGTCTGTTTGGAGATGAGGGTACACACAGAGAGGTGTCTGCTCCCCTGCTCTGATCGAGGCAATGAGGACAAGAGACCACCAGCTGACATGGGTAAAGGCTTTCACAGAACAGCTTACACTGTGTATAGACTTAGATGTAATGAGAATGGTGAGGGGCAGATAATCTTAGATGGAGCAGATTAAATAGAGATTGTTTGATGAAAAGTCCTGGTGTACCAGAAAAAGAGCACAAATAAGAATAAGAATGATGCACAACTGATTTTATTTTTTCTTGGTGGTGATGATTTTTTAATTGATTATTTGCTTTCATTATTTGTTATCCATCTCTTTAGAATTGTTCTTTTTTAATAAATCAATTGTTTGGAAATGGTGTGGGGACAAACTTATGGAGAAAGAAAACAGTTAAACATTATACTTTTTTCTGACAAAATATTTTAGGAATCCTCTCTTATATAATACATCCTTACACAGTCACTTAAGTGATATTTTACCTCTTCCTCTTGTTATTTGAAACCTGTTTTACTTTCTTTCTTTCGCAGAACAGAAAATAGAATATTTTCAGGAAAGTTGTTAATCAAACTACAGTGGCAATTGTTTGTACACCATTCCCCAACATTTTTCAAATTATCTTCTCTTGTGTTCTGCAGAAATTTTTTTTGAGTGGGAGTAAGTAAATTATAGCAGATTTATGAGGGTAGAACTATTACTTGATACTTTTTAATTTTTGATTTTTTGTTGCAGCTGAAACAGTCTACCTTAGCAAAGACCACTAAAAAAGTGTGTCGGTTTTTTACTAGAGATCAATAAAATTAAGTGACCCATTTGACCTCATTCAATCACCCCACAATAAAATAAAAAGGAATCAATAAAGAACACAGTGAACTCAAAGATGTTCACTATCTTTACAACTCTAGATGCCAGGGGATTCTGAACTTCCTTGTGATATAATTTAGCTATATCACTGAAATGCAAGACCTCATATTGTTGTCTTTGAAATGAAGGGCTTTTTCCCCCAATTGTATCTGATCCACTCACTCTGGCCCCTAAAGATCATAGGCTGTGTTTCAGCGATTGTGCACACATCAAAGGCCTTTTGGACAAGATAATCCACCTAAATAGGTAATAATCTTATTTTCTCCTCGCAAAACATGTTTTCAATGAAATTATCACCACCGGATTTCAACCAAAGGGCTTTGGAGCTTCCGTTTCTGATATCAGTTAGCGTGCTGGAAGAGTGCATAGCTCTTTCAAGTAATTTAAGACAAAAAATATCTCAGTACCTTGTTGAGCAGTCCAAGTGTATTAGGAGAGGAAGGAGAGAAGGAAAGATGTCACCCCATAAACCAATTATCTCTTTTCTTTACCCAGTTTCAAATATAGATGCAAAAACAGTGATTACAATTGTAAGTGAAACCCTACTCCAAATGGATATTTGTTCCAATTTACTAGATTCCTGGAAAAAACCTATTACAGCAACTTTGAGTGTTACAGTAAATAAGCACCTTTTTTCCTGAAAAATATATACGATGAATAACTATTTTTCTGTTAAGAACGAGAGGCAAGGCCACAGGACCAGATCGTTTTGTTCTATGTACAGGTGAAGATATGCAATAAGACCTCAGGAGGACCTTCCATTCTCTCATTTCACTCTCATATTTGCCATCACTTCTCCCACAATACAGTGCAAATAATACTGAAAATTAGGTGACACATGTTCATACCCCAGCCTAGTGCATTAGGAAGTAGTCAAACACTGTGGGCGCAAAGATGGCATTTCATTTCCTTATTCAAATCAGTGAAATTTACAGGCTGGACACCAACAGCATGATTGGAAAAGCTTGTTTATATCCAGCAGTGTCTGCTGTCTATATTCTCATATTTTCATAAGCAATATGTCAATTGAAATGAAAACGTCATATGTTAATAATAAACTTTATTCAAGGCGTTGATAAAAAATACATAATAAGGTTGTGTGACAAAGCTTAAAGCTAGACCATGCCTTTATAGAATCAAAGGTACTTCTCTGAATTTCATTTCTAAACAACATCCCCCACACCGGTCGAGTTCTTATTTTTAGACTTGATTCTGTCCATCAATTCTTGTAACAGTCATCATTAGCACCTTTCAATTGCAGTATGTGAACTGCCAACAGTTGGCTCTCATAAGGTTCCAAACAGCAGGTCTGAGCAATGACTATTCAGGTCAGCCCACAAACAAATTAAATTAAATTTTCAAAAATTGTTATCCTTTATCCATTCTCGTCACTTCAAACCAGTCAGACTTTCTTCATAATATCTTATTTTGAATTTGATTCGGAACCGAACTTCAAGGCAATTTACTTCTACTGTATGGACACAAAATCAATGCAAGTGAAGGTACCTGGCACCCCCAGATACCAAGATTGTTAAAAATATTTTTATAAGTGTTCTGCAAAAGAAAGTCCTGCAGGTTTCAAATGACAAGATGTTATATAAATGACACAATTTTCATTCTTGGGTAAACTATCACCCATTCAAAAACTAATTCTCATGTACAAAATGGCTTTGATCAACAAACAAAAAATGGCTCATACATAAGGTTAAATGCAAAATTCAATACTTAACTCCAGAGAAAAGTTCAAAGCAGAACTTAAAATGAATCCTCTAATGCACATCTAAACAAACAGCTCTCAATTACAAACATCTCAAAGTACAACTCTAGAAAGTTTGCCCACTTCAGGAGGCAGGCCAGCTTTCAACACTGCATTCGAGTGCCTATTTTCTCGCTTCCATATAGATTGGTAAACAAATCATTCTAAAATTATGCCGGGATGGCTCATTTTCTTATTGACTCCTGTGTGCAGCTATTTTAATCATTACCTAATTGTCTAGCTGCTCTATCGACAGCGTGGCAGCCCTACCGTAGTGATTTGTGCTGACACTGCCAGGGGCCCATTGGATCTGGGTTAACCTTTTGATGTCCATCGACGCTCAGTGCACTGATGATGATTGATCGAGGTGGCCCTTGCCGTTAGATAATACCTAATCAGCGTTCGGAGTAATTTGTGTAAATGAGACCTCATTATTGATGATGGCAACTTCAGAAGCCTTCTTGCACACTAATGCCAGGCCCCAACTGAATGTGCAAGAAAACTTTGTTCCATAATGTCAGAAAAGAGTTGAGGCCACTTCTAAAAACGACAGAGATGTTTAGAAATGGATGAACAGTTGTACCAAATGGTGAAATTTTGTACTTCTTACCTTTTCTCCATTCTCTCCATAGCCCAAATTCGCCTAAATAATGATACAAAAACGAATCTGCTCTGTTCGATTGTCCTTTATTACAGCAAGCACAAAAAATCTCAACCACTGGTGATTAGCTACATTATTCATCTCATAAAAGCACTTAATCACCAGGGGTATTTTACTGGCCACCATCTTCATATTTCTCTTAATATTACTTAAATTCAATCCATTGTGTTCCTATAATCTTTTTGAAGTTATCTTCTGGTGAACTGTGGCATAAATGACTTTCTCATTCCTAAAACTCCTAACTTTTGAAAATCATTTTGTCAGCAGCACAGATTGAAATAAGTGCACTGGTGTATTAAAATGATAATGGGTGGTGCGCAACTGCTTTTCAGCATAGCTCACTAAAACCTGGATTATAAAAAGCTGCTATTTAATACACTCTTTTCTGAAAGCAATTCAATCTCCAGGCAACAATGAAGAGAGATACTTTAAAATAAAGGGAGCAGGAAAAGTTAATTAATTATAATTATTTCCTAAGAGAAATTATGAGTAATTGCTTAAATACATGTGCACACAGTAAGCAAGAACATTGTGATCATGGAAACAGGGAACAAATAAGACCAAACTTTACCGCTTCATTGACATGACAAAGGTGGACGACTGCCACAAACTGTATGATATGATCTGTATATGCTATTTGTGCTGGGCAGCATCTGAGGTTCTTAACTGTAATCTCATAAATTCTTCCTAACGTCAGAATGCTCACATGTGTTTGAGTGCTAGAGGGCTCTTGTATCTGGCTCCTGAAGATGGAGCTCTGCTCCAACAATGTGGGTGCAAGGCTGGGCCACCACCCTGACGCGCTTAGGACCTGATGATGATTGATCATGTTGTTTTCTTCATTACTTTAAACCCAATCAGTGCTTGCTGTAATTTGAGTAATGATAGCTCATTATTGCCAATTGCACATTTAAGGGCTTAATTTACCCTTCCCTGGTGCACCTCTGGGACATCTGCATACGACGGACACCTTCGGGATAAGAGATCGATAATTCTCAGTTGCCATTTTTAAATAGAATTTATCTCGTTGAAGATATCTAGCTGATGTGTGCTTGCACCTAAGATTGTGTAAGGCAAAAATACATTTCACTTCTGATGCAATTGTAAAGCAAGAGGCCCAGTGTAGTTTGTGGAAATGTTAATACATGAAGGTCAGGGTTTGTGGTGAACTACTAAAAAGAAGAATGAATCACTACCACTCTGTCCTAAAAAATATTTTATTAAAATCACTGTTTTTACTATTAAATAATTTAATATCAAATACAGAAAATAAGACTAATCTAATTGCAGCATATTCGATATATATTTACCGCTTCATTGTCTCCTCGACTATTGTAAGTCGCTTTGGATAAAAGCGTCTGCTAAATGACTAAATGTAAATGTAAATGTAAATATATACAGATTTCACGGTGTGAAAAAAGAATATATAATTTCAAACATTTTAAAAGGATTAAGATCATTTCAAAGAAACATTTCAAAAGGTTTTTAGAACAAAATTTGTCAACCACATAAAGTTACAATTACATTTTTTTTAACAACAGATGTTTTATTTTTTTACCTAATTGATGAAAATAATGATCAAGTTTATAACAATGTTTATTAGCCTTTACTCAAACTCCATCATTTATGCAAAATATCACTACACAATCTCCAATTTACAATTACTGGAAAGACATAAATGAATATTATTTTTTAGATTTCCACAGAAAAAGAGCTAATAGTTCCATCACCATTATTTACAGTAATTCAATGCTCAATCAAATATCCATTTTAAAAGATAGCTATGCAAAATCCTCCTCTTTTCATTTCAGGTACAATCAATATAAATGCTTCTATTTAAATAGTACACGAGCACAAGCCTGCATAAACTTCTACAGAGATGAGGTGAGGAGAAGACAATGTTAAGGAAATGGAAAAAGAGGGGTCAAACCAGGACCAGAATCAACAGGAGACGTTAAAACAGAGGAGCCTGTCATCCTCCAAGAATCTTTGCGAGATTGAGGTGATTCATCATGCTAGAGCATTATTTCTGCCCTGATTTCTCTTTGAGTTCCTAGGGTTTTGGCACACAAGCACGGTTTAAGTCGCAATCATCACAAAGCAAAAGGGGAAAAGAGGTGAAAACTCGATAGGAAAGCATAATTATCATCTTATCTATGTACATATATCTGTTAAAGAATTTTCTATTGAATACGCCTGTGGAGGAATAACAATGTCAACCAAAACAAACTCCTAATTGTGGTTCTTCAATGGTCAGTTCTGTTGGGACTCCACCACACATGATATAAAGATCACTCGCCACTGTAAAAAAAAGGGGCTTCAGAGTGCTTTAAACTGGTACAGGTGTCTTAAACAAACAATGCTCTCTTTGAAAGTACTCACAACAACTGTGATCTTGCGTGTCCTACTGATGTCCTAAATTGCAGGAGAAGAATGGTGCTTTTTATCAGGGCTAGGTACCTGTGATACTGGTCTCATTCCTGCCCTTTTCATCTTCCTGCCTTTAGAGAATTCCTCTAGAAAATGTTTCCTCCTTTCTTCTTGGGAAAATTTCAGTTCATCAAAAAAAAGTGGTGAATCCAAGTCCTCATACTGTGGCCACGGCAATGTACGGTATCATTAAAGGGTAAAATAGGGAGGGCCAACATATATGTCCAAGGACACGCACAGATACACAGAGGGGGCATTGATGTTATCCTACTAATGTTTGAAGCCAGATCCTTGTTATCATAGTGCTGCTCTGGACTTATTTCATGGCTTTTTGAGAGCAGGTCAGAGGCTTTCATGTGAAAGGATGAACACTTACAGTGTCCCTGCAGTCACCACCAGTGGAGGACCAGAGCCTCAGTGCTGCTTATCTACTCTAAACGCTTGTGTTCAGAGATGATATATGTACCTACATGGTGACCATAGAGAGCGCATATGAACAACACTGTATCTTGTACTGGACAAGCCATTTTGACAACATACTTGCGGGAGCAGATGAAACGTGGACAAATAGGAAGATGGATAGCACTAGGAATACCTTCTTTTCTAACCTACTCACTCTATCATAAAAAATAAAAAAAACTTTCTACTTTCAGGTTTTTATCTCGCTCTGTGTAACTTGGTAAGATTGTTGTAGCACTTGTTCACCTATTGTTGTATCGGCTATTTACCGCTTCATTGTGTCCTCGACTATTGTAAGTCGCTTTGGATAAAAGCGTCTGCTAAATGCCTAAATGTAAATGTAAATGGATAGCACCCTTTATTTTGAACTCCAAGCAAATATGTCTGTTCAATAATTATTCTTTTCCAAATTGACGTATGACAGAAATATTTACAAGATAACCATGCAAATTGTGATGTTAGCACAAAAAGTATTGTTTAAAATCAGTTTTATTGGAGCTTACACATGCTTCATTCAGTCATTTTCTGACTTTAGGCTTTTCTGCAACCACTCAACGTTTCCATTTCACATGGCTTTGAAATCAACCAATTACAGGCTTTGTAAGCAGGCGTGTCACTCCCCCTCTATAGCAATGCTGTTATTTCCTGTTTCAGATTAGCTTTGTAAAGCCAGAACAGCGTGAACCGGGAGGGCCTGCAGTGACACAGCACTATAAAAGCACAACGCTGGAGAAGAGGGGTGGGGACGTAAAATAACTCATACATAAAAGTCTGCCATAAAATATCCTTTTTATTTCCCTTTTTACACTCAAGAAAATTTAGGTAAGGCTAATCTACAGTAAGAAGTTACAAGCCTGAAAATCTTTCCCCTGTGTTTGTACCATAAAATAATTGGTGTTTAGGCCTATTTCACACTAGGAATTTGAACCATATGTGCCTTCAACAAGTCCCCTGAGAGGGGGTAAAGGGGGAGGAGGAGAGAAAGAGAGAGGAAGGAAGAAAAAAGAGAAACTTTATGGGTTGGATTTTCTATTTGACTGTAATCACTCCTCTAGAGGCCCATTGAAGTCCCCAGGCCAAAAAAAACAGTTATGATTGGAAAGTGATACAACGTGCTCACATGCTGATAGGATGGCTAGAATTTTCTTTTCCTAAGCTGTACTCTTCCTTTACATCGTCTGTAACTTTGGGCTACAGCTTCTCCACCATAAGGGAGTAGAAGTAGAGAGGAAATGGAAAAGAAGAAAAAGTCTGGTCTCCTAAACCCTTGATCCGCCTCGGGCTGTTTTCTCTTGTTAATGACCACCTATCACCCCTTCACTCTTTCCACAAAGATTTACAAGATAAGTGAAGGGCAAATTACCATGAAATGATTCGGGTTCCTCCAGAATGTCAGGTGGTATTAGTGTGAGGAATGTGCATCTGTAATCTCTCAGATATTTTCTGACTACAACACACACTCAACTTTCCAAAGCCTAAGAATGACAATTACAAATGCAGTCCTGCATTTTAAAGGCAGAGAAGTAAAAAAAAAGCGACAAACATATAACGTCAATTGTGCTCTTGCTTTAAAAACAAAAACTGCTCTGACTTCTGTTCATGTCTTTCAAGACAGTTTTGTTAAAAACTTACATGATAAGAAAAACTAGTAACACTTTACAATAAAGAGTTAATAGTTAAAATTAATTAATGCATAAGCTAAAAATAACTAACAATAATCAAGCATTTATTTATGTTAGGTTACATAAATTTCAGCATTTACTTGTGCATTTTTAAATCAAATGTTGTCCCTGTAAACATTATCCGATGCACTGTGAACTAAAATAAATAACTGTATTTACATAAACTTGCATTAATAAGGATTAATAAATACTGGAAAACGATATCATTCTTTGTTAGCTAATATTTGTTAATACATTTACTTATGTTTTAAACAACAAAAGATTCTTTAAAACAATATAGATACATTATATATTAATACAACTTTAGTTAATACGTTTACTAATGTGAAAAAGAAGCATCTTATTGTAAAGAATATGAAAATACTGTTTTAAACTATAAAAACATGTCATATATTTATATAAATTCAGTTACTAAATTTAGTTATGTAAACAAATAGCACATTATCGTAAAGTGTTACCGAAAAACTGTTTTAAACAATATAGATATAATAAATGTTTATCAATATAGACAAATTATATACACACACACACCAATATAAATTGTAAAGAGTTACCGGACAAAATGTTCCCAAAAATATATGGATAAAATATATTTTTACAAATATATTTAAATTTTTTTCATTTTTTACATATATCCTCATAATTATTCAATTTTGAAATCCCAAAAAAGCTAATTGAGCACAACACATTAATGATTTACTCTTACTAAAGTTTTACATAGCCTCTCTTTGTGCACTTCCAGACTACGAAAGCAGGTCACCACAAGGCAATTGGAGTTAACAGATGCTTCAATTCCCACAGATTCCTTCACACTGAAATCATTAATACACAATTGCAACCAGAAGGACAGCCTTCCCCAAGTATAGATTCATTACATTGAGAAAGACGAAGGATCAGAAAGATTAAATTATATTCACGTTCTCCTCCCCTTTTAAAAAACGTCTATAAATACATGGATGAACAAGCAATGCAGTGTAAGGGAGTATAATGCTGTTAATGAAATGGGCCTTCTAAACATCACGTCTCCAGGAGTACAGTAACTCGATATTACAAACTCCTGTGCCATTGATTCCAATTCTTCTGAGATACTGAAAACCACACTTGACAGACTTGAACCTTCCAAACAGCTTGTACAAAGGCCAGTCATGTGTAGGCAGTCTGGGGCTAAGTGCTTACCGTCGAAAACGTTTTATGTGCGACACCTACTACCTGAAGCCGACCTTCTCTGTGCCATTGCTGCGAGTAAACATACAGTAATGGTGATATTAGTCTGCACACTTGCTGATGTGCAGTAGTTTGGGTACCGACAGATAACAACAATTACAGGTCCACATGCTACGTTTAAGGTTAACTTAAAGCGCTAAAACGGAAAAGGCACCGTTTTGGTCTTTTTCATACATGTAAGGCATAAATTACACCCAATGGTGCGAGCGCAATGCCACTGTTGAACAGCCAGTCAATGGAGAGGGCAGGGAGAGGCAATGGAGCGCGGTAATGTGTAATCTTACTACTCAATGGGCTGTGCCCAGCAACGGGGCTCCGAATGCTGGAAGTGTCAGAGAGATAAATAGCAAAGTGTCCCCCTCGAAAAACATGATTAATACCCCGGCTAGTGACGCTGCAGAAGATGAAGTGGGAGCAGCTGGCTCAAGCAGCGCAGGCACGCAGGGAGAGGTGTGTGGAGGGGGTGGATGGGGATGGGAGCGAACGCAGCGGAGCAGAGAGGGCAGAGAGTAGGACACACTGGCAGCCAGGGGGAGGGAAGCAAGGCAAGGGCACGCAGGGCCGCCGAGAGAGGAGAGACCTTCTTATAACACCATCCAGCAACTCTAAACCACCCTGTCTGAGTAAGCGCACATACTAGTGCAGAACATACATATGTTGCTTGGCTTACTGGTAAGTCTCCATTCATTTCACACCTGTACACAACTAGAGCTCCACACACACCGAAGGTATAGCAGTACAAACACTAAATGCGAGGGTGTTTACATAATCCCCACGTATTGCACGCAAAGTATGCTATCTTCTACACCGATGTGGTCTTAGTCACTACTTACAGCCCCAGCTGCTGTCATCATCTTTACCATTCCCTTTCTATTCTGTCTGATCCCCAGCCTAATGCCGCCTTCCAGACAAGTTTGAGGAGGGAATACTCTTGATGAAATTCTCAACTGAAATGTCGACCTCAAAGAATTTTAGGCAATTATAAATCACGGTCACATGCAAACAAAACAAGATGCCAACAATATTCACCAAGCCGATTTGGTTGCCTTATGTCGGTTATAAACGCACAAAAATATTCTGTTTGTTCAAAAACAAACAGGCAAAACTTTATATAATTTATATTATTCATTTTCAAACAAATTTTGAATTATATAATGTAAAATATACATTGCCGGGTACATCTGCTGAAATTTAGGAAATTACATCAAATGCAGATTGTCATAACATAACTTTGAAAAACTTTTGAGGTTAAATATTTTTAAGTTATGAGTTGTCTGGAACACCGTGTACAGCAATATTACATGAGAGCAAATTACAGATGCTTTTACATGCTGCTCTTTGGCTTCAACCAACCATTAGATTACCTCAACATTCTAGAAACATAAAAAACATGCTGAGTGATTTTATGTGTTGCACCCATGAGCCTGCTGTGGTCTAGCACAGATAAACAAGTTGAGTTCCAGGGTCTGTCCTGTTGTAAGTAAACATGTCGAGGGGCGGTCCGCTTTCTCATGGTTCAGGGCCCTCCGCCCTCCCCTCACACAATTAACTTTTGCAGTATAATGAGATGATTGATAAGCTGGAAGTTTGCGCTTCAAGAAGATATTAATCATTCCCTCCGGTAATTTTAATCATGCGTTCCATCAACCCCAGATGCTGAGGATCACCTTCCTGGCAAACAAAGGGCGGCCACACCACTCGCACAGTCATTTTGTTCTAGTTTAACTTTATTTTGCGCTGGTTTGTTCCTCCCATCTGTTCGCGCCAGCCTCGGCAGCCCACGTTGCACGTCGATAAGCCGAGGAAGCAGCATGTGGGAGTGCGCTTGCGAGTGTGTGTGTAAACTTCAGAAAAAACAGGCGTCTTTGAAATGGTAAGCCGAATTCTCTAGGTTCGTGACTATCTGTTGTGCCGACACCAGCCCACCCTATAAGCACAAACACACATATACACAAACAGTGATGTTACCACATGGTGTGGGCAATATGTCTTAGAAAAGCACAATTTGGCATTTGAACCGCTCTTTATGATGGGAAGAGAGTAGTTATGTGGAAGGGTAGAGTTGGATGGGAAAGCTCTGCATCCTTGAAATGACATAAAAGCCTGAGAAAGAAAAACACTCTTTTCTTTTAATGATCAGTGACTTTTTTAAGTGTGAATGTTACGGTTTATGCACTGAGGGAACTTAATATTTGGGTTTAGAAAATTAAATTAAAGTACTTGCATACTACTTGTGTTGACTAGGATAATGTGGACATAAACCGCAGCCATTAATACGACCTTGCTGCATTATAGGGATGCACCAATGTATCAGGTGCGGGAAATAGCACCAAAAAAAAACCTCTTCCAATGGTTTATTAGTTAACTGCAGTCAGTTGCATGTGTTTATCCAACATTTCCCCAAGCAAAGCCATTAAATAGCAAAACATTTAAATAGCAACAGCAGTCACTTTATACACATTTCCAATTTCAATTAGAAATGTTAAATTTTAAGTTAAACATGAGCAAAAATCATCCCCTGTGAAGCTTGTTGTCTCAGTGGTGCAACTTGTATTTTTCTTAAATTATTAAATAGATCCAATTCATAATCAGTAAAATAATATAATGAAGAAAAACTAGCTAGTACTTCATAGTACTGCATGCAATTAACCAATTTGGTATGCGACGATAGTTGTTTGTTAAAATTCCAAAAGAATCTGTACATCCAAACTTCATACAGTTAAATACAGTACAACACTTATTAGAAGTTAAATCCAAGTTCAAATTTCTTATACTTTATTACTTTTGATACCGGATTCAAATAAAAACACTCTACCCCCAAAGTTCTGTTTTAACAAGCCAGCCCACTTAATCAGGTGCAAAATTAACAAGGGTAATGACAGACATTTCCTTATTGAGTTTAAGCTTTACCAGTCAAAAGTTACTGAAAAGGTCTCAAGGAACAGAACAGATCCAAATGACTTGTGTGCCTGCAGAGGCCTTCCGTTGATAGGGCCATCCCTGGAGGGAATGATAGGAAACATCACAAAAAGCAGTAGGACTGCATTGCCTCTTACCACTTTTAATTGCAAGCAGTATAAAAAAAAGCAATTTAATTTTAAACCGGGCTTGGCATCATCTGTTATCAGCGTTGCACTTGCGCAGAGCACAGAGAGGTAATAGAGGTTTTCAGGGGCTATTCCCTGCTTATTATCTAATAATGATGAATGAATATCCCTGCTAGTGACAGCTGTTTGGATGCTTTGTTTGCAGTAAAACATCTATTTGCAACTTTACCCAAAAAATATCAGTTTGACTTTGAGGACTTTGCAACTAAACTAGCAATAATCAGACTACTCTGGGCATATTTTGTCAATAAAATGTTCTTGCATTGTATTTATGCTTAAGATATGCTATAAGTAAATGTTTTAAATGTTGTGTAAATACCTATAATGGAGATTTCCAAGCAGAGGTAAATGTACCCCTTAAGAAGAGCATACAAAGGATATTTGACAAGTTAGTTGTAAAGATCTTAAATATTTGAACTTAAATTATAGACTAAAAAATTATTGATAATTTGGAGATCGGTATCAGCTGATATTAAAATGAAATTTAAAAGTTTCATGACTCAATCGGTACTCACAAAACCTTGGCAGATTTTAAGAGCTGATCTCAAAATGTACATGTTTTGGCCCTGTGGTAATGTCATGGCTAGTGTGGAGCTTATTGAAGAACATACTAAAATGACACAATTGTTGCAAATTGTAACAAAAATATAAAATATTAGTGGTGAGCCGTTATCGAACGATAAAAAAAATGATCGCCATTAATCTCTTCTCAAAGTTGGGTTGGGAGCTGCGTCTATACTACACAAGCTATGATGACCTTTCACCTTTGATCTTTAAGCACGACTGTAGACGTAACCGAATTACAAAGGTGGGGGCGAGAGTGAGTCTTCTAACCTGTGTGTATACCTACTGTGAAATGGCGTCATCACACGTGACTTGCTTATATGGACGCATCTATGAAACCGGCGGGTTTATTTTAAAGAAGCTTCCCAATGGAAACCTCGACAAGACTAATGCTGTGTTGTAGGCAGACGCAAATTTTCACGTGTTGAATTTTAAAGTTCATTCGCGTGTACAATTCGCGTCCAACGTGTCATTCACGCAGGGGGAGGTGTTTCTGTCAAGGAGAGGGGCTTCTGTAAGGGGAACTCATCAACTTTAGGAGAAAATGTAATTTTTGTGTAAAATAAAGCGATTTAACTTAATGCGATGGCTTTATTTATAGTCTCAATATGTATATAAAGCACAAAATGAGAAAAGATGATTTTTTTCTTCACTAAATTTCTTCCAGTAAATGTCAAATGTCTTTTAATCCTGTCTATGTTAAAGTATAATAAAAGTATAATGTGGATTTATAAAGCTCTGTGTTTCCCCATGAAGCCCTGATGACTTTCTCCTACATGTTTGTTTAGGAAAAACCAAGCTCTTGATTGGTTAACGCGTTTGGCGAAAATTCGCCAAAGTTCAATTTTTTTAACTCATGCGATTCGCGTCCAACGCGCCGCAGGAAATCTACTCGCGTCTCTGCATTGACTTAACATGTAAATCACTCGCACTTGACACTCTATTCACGTCTGGTGTGAACGCAGCATAAGGTTGTTTGTAACTTGTGCAATGACTTACTTTTGGTCATTTTTTGGGTAGCACACATATTCTGAATGTCTTCAACAGAATTCAAATTAGCCATTTTAATCTAGATTAATCTGAATTTACACTGAGATTTAAAAAAAATTTATCTATGCCCACCACTAATGGAGAGAGAGAGAGAGCCCAATCACCGCAACTGTATTATAGGTTTACCTATGCAAACCTCAAATGTTTCCAGTTATCCCTAAAATCATCTTAAAAAGCCCCTAAGGTACAGGCTTACTAGCCTAAGGTTCTGTTAAACGAACAAAACAAGACACCGTACCATGATCAAGGTTTCATGCTTGATATACAGAAAAGAGGTCTGCGAAAAATACAACCTTAATCATTCCATCCATACAAATTCCTCATTTATGTTTGTTTAAACAGTCCAGGTGCATTCTGTCATGTGGATCATAAGTGCAGTGACTGAAAAACCCCTATAATCCCCCCTGAGCAATCCCAGACAAAAGACGGTAAAAATATTTCACGCTGTCGTTCTAAAACACATGAATCTCTGTCAGGATTCGGGCTTCACGGGCGATCAAAGCCCACGCACAAAGGGGTTGGGGCTGTTAAGATAATCAAGGGCGATGACGTGCAAGAGGTCAGGAGGAACATAATGAAGTGCAGAGGTCACGTGATCTCATATCTGTCTTTGACTTCACCAGGTGTTCGTGCGGTCAGAAGGCTTTTCCAATGCTATGAATATGCTATATTCATAAAACTGTCAGTGATCCTCTTAGGTATGCCTGAAAACTTGACTACACTTTTACAGCCCACCATCACATTTGCAGGCTTTTTCTTCTTTGGCATCGACCGCAAAGCCGAAGGAGTGCAATTTCAGCGGCGTTGACATGGCTTTTAAAACATGCCTCTGTTGAAGCGTGGCTTAAGAGAAAACAATGGGCCCCCTCAAAGGCCCTCATTATCTGTGACTACCTCCGCTATGGCCAACACGTTCTGACACACTACTAAAAGACAATTAATCCTAATAATCACGGCACCATGGCATCATTCCTCATTCTGGCAGGCCTTTTTCCTCCATAGGGTTGACTGGGGAGGTGTCGAACCTCAGATCGGTGGCACACAGATGACCCCTTCGCAGATGCTGGGAGAACAAGCTGGCTGGATGAATCATTTCAAATGCCATCACGAATGCCTTTGTTCCGCTGAATCATTCATAGAACTGGACAGTGAATCAGCACTTTTTCTCAGGGTAAATCTATGTAACAACGACACGAGTTTGTAAGCTCCAATCAATTTCGAGTACAGAAAATAGACATCCATTATTTTGATTTTTGAAAAGATGAGCTGAGACTGGGAATGCGTCCAAGTGGGTAAAAGCAAAAATTTGTGAATCTGCATGGCTAAATTGTCTATGTCTGCAAGGGCCAAATCAAACGATTTGAGTTATCTTGATTTCATGGGTGTAGACTGACTAAAACCCATTTCTCACGGGAACATCATTCAAGTGTATCGCTCAGTGTGAGTTGCTTGGATACCCAATATGAAGACGTGTAATGTTCTGTTCAAGCATCTTTAGATGTATTGATTTGTATGAGTGAACATTGCGTCATGGCCTGTTTTTAACAGTTGCGCTGCAACATGTCAGGGAATTAAAAACTAAATGGTAAAGTTTGTTCTAATAAATGACAGCAGGGATTATTGCTTTTGAGCTATTCTCTACTGAATGGCACAACAGCTTGTGTCTGAGTATGGCTCTCACTGTTTAAGGAGCCCTGTGTGTTAGCAGGGGATTGGCATTGTGAGTTGTTACAATCAAGCAGATGCTGAGGGCTTCCAAACTTGAAAAAAACAACATCATCATAGTTTAGCAATTATGTGCCAGCAAAACTAAAACATTGTCACAGTGGCTGTATCTCTCAGCAACCCACAGAACAAGCTCATTAAGGCTTGCTTGCATAGTCTTATTTTGGTCTAAAAAATTAATGTACTAGCACCTGGAATCCCACACTCATTCATTCGCACACATCCCTGGTACTCGCTTTAAAATAGAGGGCGATATACAGTCACCTCTGTTTAGTTTTTAAACAACATGCATCCCTCTCTCTTCCTCCCTCTCGCTCGTTTTTTTCTGAGCTGTTACAGCAGGAGCTGGCATATTAATCACACTCACAGTCGCTAATGCTAACAATCAGTCAATGTGCTTGGCCGGGCTCTCCATCTCATGTGACAGCGAGTTTTGTCCTGAGGCCTACTGATTCGTCCTGCCATAGCTGCCTGTAGGACAAAACATACAACAGCGGTTTCTTAAATGCCTATAGTGTATGGATCTCAGAGTAGATGGACATTTTATCTGAAATTTTGTAATATTGCTTGAGACTGTCAATGGACTGGTGGAAATTTAACACATAATAGCAGGAAATGTGTTAGCGTTTATTCTGTCGAATCTACGCTTACATCTCTGCCTTTTACACGTTTTTGTATCGCCCGAAGAACATCTCTTCAAACCATCTTTATAGTTTAGGCACGGCTCACCACATCAAATATTCAAGCATTGTCTTTGAACAATATATTTCCAGACCCAAACAGCTGTCTGGTTACAGAGGAAGAAAAGCACATGCTGAGATATTCCTGGACTGCCATCCAAGTGTCTCGTACGACGCAGGACTGGCATGTTTGCATTCGCACGGGAAGAAATGTGGCTCTTTTCTGACAGCTTCAAGCTGACAACTGTAACAGTGACACAAATCATATGAATTCAGTTCCAGGCTCGTTCTCTCTACACACAGAGAGAGAGACAGACAGAGAGAGAGAAAGAATGTGTGTGTATAGTCATAGAGGACAGCCTGTGGTGAGCACTGTATGGAGGGAAGCATGTATGTGTGCATATTTGGTGATGTTTTTTTTCCTCTCCCTCTTTCCCTCACTTAAATCCGGGTGCTAATTATTGGGCTTCACATAGCGTAAAATGTACAGCTGTGGTGACTGTCAGTGCTCCATGGGCTGTTAGGTTTGTGTGCATTTTGACAGTGGGTGGGTTTACCCCCCACCCTCCACCTCCAGCACCACTACCTCCATCTCTCTTTCCATCACTCAATGTAGAAAAGCTAGAGGACTTCACTGCCATGCCAGCCTCAATCAGACAAATGCTTTTCTCCATTTTTTCTCTGTTATGAGTATTTCACGGCTTCACATAAACTAGAGGACAGCTCAGGCAGGAGCAATATGGAAAATGATAGAACTCGCCTGAAGGGAGGGTCACGGATTACAGTGATCAATTACAACTTTTTTACAATATATCACGCTGTGCAGAACATCTTCGTTAGAAAGAAGAGAACGATGTTCAGGGTTACGATCACCTAGCAAGGAAACTGTCACACAGTAATATCATTTCAGATTTTCCCGAACTTTCAAACCAACACAAAAGTCAAAGACAACAGATGCATGTTGCAAAAAAGGATCATGCCGCATTTAGAACTATATGAAAAGCAAAAGGATTTAAACCAGTCTGTTCTCTCTCAGGGGGATAAACTTCATAAAGCTGTTGGACGTTGATTTTGATTGCTTTATTTCTGAGGTGTTCCAGATGTTCTGATTTGTGATTGGGTAATTTTGCAGAAGAAAAACTGGGGGTAGGATCCAAAAGAGGCCCAAACGTTTGCATTTGGAACCAATTACACATTCACCTAAGCCTGAATATCAGCTTTCAGCATTCACATAACATCATTACACACTTAACACATTTATACCATTATTTAGAGGGCCTGGAATACCAGGATTTTTAAGTGACTAATGTTTTTTGTATATGGTGTGTAAAAGTGTTATGATTTAATTTCCTGCCCTGGAAGGGCTGAAAATTTTACTTATTTTACTTTCAAGAGTGTTTTATCTCAAAGCTGTCATGTTGAAGACATATTTTTGAATTTATGTAATATACAGTCATGGAAAATGTTGAGAGCACTCGCAAATTATTGTGTATATTCAGCGTCCATAAGTATGTTCAAGTTAAATGTGAACTAAAAAATACCAAAATGCCAAAGTTTATTTTTTGTACACGTGTTTTGCTTAAAATTTAAACGATACAGAATGCATCGATACAGCAATTTTTGTGGATAATAATTGTTTAAATTATTTATTTTAAATGTTCTTTAATCCAGTGTTAAGCTAACCTTAGCTATCTATAAATGTCCCTACATTTAATATTAAACTATTGATGTTCACAAAAATCAATTGAGTTATTGTGCTAAACAATCATAATCTTTACATTGGGCAAAACATATGTAATCATCATTCACGTTTTAATCGAGTGGCTCTATTTATATGCATTAAGGATCAGATAAGAAGAATATATATTGATATTGATTCTGAGCTATAAACGAACAACTTTTGAACATTTTTCTCCCCCACACACTCACAAGCACACATGTATTAGCTCAATAACATTATCTCATGTCATCCTACATTTAGCTAAAGAATGTAAACAAGTGTGCAATTCATACAGGGGTGATGCTATTGATCATCTAAGTCAGGCAGCACAAAATTGAAAATGTAGTTTTGGTACGCACATGTTTTAAAGACACATGGGTGATTTTGTAGCCCCAAGGAACCTGGGAAACACAAGCACTGAAATGCTCTTTGACCATGAAATGGCCTGAGCTTGTAATAGTGGCTAATGGGTGCATGCAACAGCAGTGCAGTGGAACAGCAAAGCTCAGCAATAGGGAAGAGGTAGACTGACTCAAGGGTATTCTGACTGCAGGGGTCTTGTACAGTGCAGGGAAGAAGAGGTCAGTCTTGTACAATAGCATTCTTGATGCATACTAAATGCCAGCACACTGCCTAGTAGACTGCCCTGTAGGGGCATCAGCATGTTGAGGTAGAGGCTTGGTCATTGTAACTATCAATTTTTTTCAGTTTAAATATTCATAATTGTATTAGATAAAAATCTCTAAGTGTATGCTGGGGTATGAATATGCTAAATAGTGAAATTTAATTTATTTGAAGCTGTTCACTCTTACTTACTATAACTTTTTTTCTTGCAAAAAACAAAAGGAGATATTTTGAAGGAAGTTGGAAACCAGACAGCAGTGGCACCATTCACTTACACTGAATAATCATAAAACCAGTAAAAGTGGATGGGTACCAGCTACTAACATTCTTCAAAATGTCAATTTTTGAATTCTGCAGAAAAAGTTAAATCATTAAGGTTTATAATAACCAAAATTGGTTATTATACTATCAGTTTAAACCTGATCTGAAAGTATAGTATAACATTTCATATAATAATAATAATAATAATAATTAAGTACCTCATATGACCCTGTACATTGCTAATGGTTTGAAGCAGGCTAGTCACTTAAGACAAAAAATGAGGGGGGTGTCACTTTTAATGGCCAAACACAGTGGGCTACTCAATCAAAATATATCGATAACTCGACCTTTCGGGTCACCATTAGGGTAAACATGCTTCTGATCAGGTGGTTTAAAAGAATCTCTCTCTGTGCAGCTTCATTTCACCCTTCAATAAAATCATTAATGAACCATAAATCATACTTAAAAAGATCCTGAATTGGATTCGTACATGTAAATGGGTTAATAATACATTCACTATATATAAAGGTGAAAATTCATTTATATAGATTTCTTTGTACCATGCATAGATGTGAATGAAATGTATGGCATAATAAATAATCTTGCTCAATGCAATTTAATGCTGCTAGGTATAGGAAACCTGGCATTTGTGTTTATGATATCATAAAAGTAGATGCTGTGCAGTAAATCAGAGATCCTTTAAAATCAATAAAACACATTACAGATTGCATATTTTTTTTTACTTAACTAAGCTTTTAAATCTTTACATATGATTTAAAAAGGCTAAGGTTTAATAAAAATAGTAATAATATTTTATTAATATTATTATTGCTATTAAATTTGTTGTTGTTGTTGTTGTAGTTAATATAATACACATTTGGGTAAGGAACAAAATGTTATCTTTTGAATAAGGGTATATGAATATGGTAACATTTGAATTGATTTTGCATTAAAAAAATAATAAGAAACCCGGAAGTCTTTCTTTAATCTAAAGAAAACAAAAAAGAAGATATTTTGAAGAAAGTAACAAACAGGTATAGCAACTATTCAGTTCCATTGTATAAAAGCCAGTTAACAACATTCTTAAAATTATCTTATTATGTGCAGTTCTATATTTACAACTTTGGGTAAGAAACTAAATTTGTAAACTGTTTAACTTTTAAAATAATTTTGTATTGAAAATGTTAAAAAAATATAGATCCCGAAGAATCTCTCCGAACAGTCTGTGTTAATATTTTTCCATGGACACTGCTTCTATCTACAGAGGATAGCACTAATTACAGTAAAAATCCACACATTTGAAATGTCTCTGAGTGACATATTACCCTCATCCTTTGAAGGTCTCATCATCCTGTCCTCCAGCTAAATTCTGCAAAGGGCAAAACTGAAACCATTTGTCCCTCCACATGACAAGGGCCGTGTCAGAGGCCAAGGGTGGCCAAAGAAGGCAGTTTTTGATATACATCTCACCATATTGCCAGTGACAATGCAGAGGTATCACAAGTCTTCCGTTTACTGATGTTTCCATCTAAAGGTCATTACAGTGATGGGGAATAAAACATGACTAGACAATGGGGTGACTTTTCACCTTTGACCTGAAGGTGGGTCTCTCAGGATAATGTCTGTGTTTTGGCTAAGATTCATGTTCAGTAGGCATATTATACACAGTCTGTATTAAATGGAAAACTTCCTTAGAACTTGAAAATAAAAAACTATGATATTGTGAACCTTGTTAAACTTCAAAGAACATACGAGACATTATTTATATCCTGGTAAATCTGTAGTCAACAACATCCGACAGAATTATTGATCGCAGGTAACACACCTACAGAATGCATTTTTCCTTTTTGGTTTTTGTAAAGATTTTCTGAAACAGCAACAAACAAACATTGTTTGAAGTACCTTGCCAAGGGTCTCTCTAAACATGGACTGCTTGGTTTTTCTCACCTGACTGACATGGTGCAGTAAAGCCTGACAGCTAGTCTTAAAATGCTTGTCGATTGCTGATGAGAGTGGTGTCACTTTAATGTGCATGCCCCGTCATTTAAAGCTAAGGGGGAAATGGCTTTTAAACACATACCACAGTTTTCCCAAGCATTTCATAAAAGTAAATTCCCATGACTAAAAATACAAGACCTGTAGCTAAATCTTCCTTTTATTCAGTGCGGGAAGCAAGGCACAATTTTGCCACAGTCAAACAATCTCCTTTGTGTCTGTTGTTATGTATACGGCTGCTGCGGTGTCCTCTTTCCTGGTCAAATTGATTCCCCATAAGAAATGTTGTCTTATGCCTCAGACACACCCTATTGACTGTGTTTGTCCCAAAACAGCAGAGAACCAAATGCAATTGAATAGAACAGGATGTTCACATCCACTTTTTTAGAGAGCCTGAAGTGTACCTTACAGACACTGCTGTGGAGTAGCGGTTCAAGTCCATCCGATCTGAGCCTTTGATCCATGCAAGTCGATGGAATAATGCATCCTTCATGCATGGCAGTTGCCTCCTTGCCCTTCTCTGACCCCTGGTCTCCAGTCCTGTAGACAATTCAGGGTTAGTTTACACACAATAGAGCCATGCAATATCATTTTACCACCACCCCGGCTGGGACAGGGGCTACAGGGGGCAGGAAGAGAGCCACGGTGCTGGATGTACTCTAAATAAAATAGTTTATACAAGGGAAATATGGTGATTAACTCAGCGAGAGGTAATGTAAACAAAGTCTTAAAATCCTAAAAGATTTAGTTGACCACAAGCATAACACTATCATGTTCTTTTGTTTCAAAAGCTCTTATGATTAATAATAACAAATTAGCAACAGTAATATCAACTGTCATAGCCTAAAAAATCCAAAGCAATTTACAGAGCACAAAGCAACGCAGCTCTCACCATACCTCCTGCCAGTCTGCAGTTTGCACATATTCAGATGGATTATGTTTTCTGGCAGTTAATTTCTTTCTTTGAAGCGCTTAAACAGGAGGTCAGTGCGGATCTCCATATCAAAGGCGTATGAATTAAGCCATTTTCGTCTACTCTTATTTTAAGGGAATACAGAGAAAAGTAGCCTGCAGTGAAATGCTATTGTCAGCTTCTACAGAATCTTCTTTTAAAGCAAGGGTAACATCGCAAGAGAGGGAATCAGCAGCATTCTAGTGAAGCAGAGAATGAGATCACTGAGCTTTCTCGGTGAGGTCAATGGAAAGGCAAGGCATTGTCACGTTTAAAATTCAACCCTTTACCTCACACACTGGGCCCGCCACAAAACCTGCACGCCTTTATGTAAAGAAAAGCCGTCTTTAAGCCAATGTGTTTGCTTTAATGAATGCACTGATCTCGGGTGAGAGAGAGGCTATGTTTGTGTATGTGTGTACTGTATGTGTGTGTGTTGGGGGGCTTGCAAGTCAAGCAGGGGCAGGGTCAAAATCACAGAGGGAATAATCCTGTGTGTCAACATGAGGACTGTTAGCTCCCACCATCACAACCTGCAGCTAAATTTACAGTGAAGAGAAGGCTGCCATGGCGGTCGCCTTTGATGGGTTTAATCTATGCAGCAGTGAAGTATGAGTCTGCACACTAATGCCTGTGTTCAGCAGAGAACTCGTGTGAGCCCACAAAGTCCTACACTGTCTCACTTCATCTATACACAACGTGCCTGTCCCCCCAGGTGAACACGATTGAACATTGGATACGACAGTTGTAAAATAAAGCATTGCATATGTTATATATCAAAATTACAAGGGAATTAAAAAATAATGAGTTGGAAATATGCAATGTTTGTTTCTACAAATTTGAATAAATATTCAAATAAAAAATCTGCATCATGATCATCAAATAATGTAAAAGCATTGAATTATCTGTTTTTAAAAAGGATAATATTATTTAGCAGTTTTTGGTAAAAGCAGAAAAAAATAGGCAAAAAAAACCTTCTGGAAGGTGCTCAGTTCTCAGAGACATGGCAAAAGTAAGAAAGGCAGAAACCCGACCACCTCTGAACAAGATGCAAGAAATAAACGTAAAGAATCGGCTAAGAAATATCTGTAGATAGATTTTTCAGGGTTTTGTGGACTAATGAGATGAGAGTTAGTCTTGAAGGACAAGATGGTTGGGCCTGTGGTTTGACTAGTAATGGACACAGAACTCCAGCTACACTGCGTCTCAGACGCCAACAAGGTGGATGTGGGGTACTGGTGTGGGCAGGTTTATTAAAGATGAGCTAGTTGGACCTTTTCGGCTGGAAAACTGGACTCAATTCAACTCTCAAACCTACTGCCAAAGCAATGGTACAGGAAAAAGTTTTATTCAAGAAAATGGTTTACCAAATTCATCAAAGTACTCCACTGCATGGCTGGCAAGTAAATACCTTAAAGATGAAAAACCAATGATATTGTCACCTTCTTTACCTCACATGAACTCTATTGGGCCCAAATTTACAGTCAAGGTAAAGAATTCACCTCTCTGAACAGTGTCTGGGGGGCAGTGGTTGCTGCTGCACAAAAAGTTGATTCTGACCAGATCAAGAAACTAAATGAATCTGTGAACGGAAGGATTTTGAATGTTATCTAGAAGGGTGGATATACTAGTCACTCAGGCTTTTGTTTTATTTTTGTTTAATTACAGAAATCTTTTTACAGTAAATTTTGAGTTTGTTTATTATTCTCACTTTAACAGGTGTAAATAAAGTGAGATGGGAAAATCTTTGTTTTTAATTTAGTTGAATTATGATTCTAAACACTAATTGATGGTGTACATGTAGAAATATTCTTACAAATTACTTCACTTTTGCTGCTTAAATGTTTAGATTTAAGGGTTTGTTAACCTTTCATTGACAAATAGCTGTATTTGGACAATAACAATAAATTAATATATAGATTTTTTCCCAATATAATGCTCAAAAGTTAATTCACTGTTCCATAAAAAGCTTTTTGGTTTTTTGAAGCACTGTAAGTATTTTCAGAATAAATTTGAGTCTTAGGTAACTGTTAAAAGACGATGTATAAACACATAAGTTTTTTTTTTAAAACAATGCAAGTATTTATCACAACAAATCCGTGTCTTAGGTGAATGTTAAAAGACGATGTGTATCCGCATAAGCTCTCAAATTGACCAAATAAATGTTTTGCGGTCTTTGATATGAAAGTTTTTTTTACCAAGACAATTGACAGTTATGCTATTGACTTTAAAAACAAAGTGGTAGAAAAAAAAATTTAAAGACTTTTCATATGTATCGATATTCAATTATATAAAATATTGCATCGATGATGAATTATTTTGCTGTAACTAAATAAATTTGAGAAACTGCAAATAATGCCTTACTTATCCTTATAATTCGATAGTCCTGGAATAAAATGTATTTTAACACTGTAAAGCTACAGCTATAGCCGTATCAGGCTTGAAATTCATACTCTCTACATGCCTCTTTGTCTGTCCTTCATCACAGGCCTGACCTGATCCCAAAGTTCAGAATTAAAAGCACAAGGACAGCCTTGGTATGACATGTCAAAGTCTGTAGGTTTTTTACAGCCCCACTGGCTGTGTCCTCTGCCTTCTCCGTTTGGTCTGGTAGACCGCAGGGACATGGGGTCTGACATGGCAATACAGCATCTCAGGCTTGTGCCCTCTTTCATTCCCACTATCACACAGCCTGGTCCCATTGAGACGTGTCCACGCAGAGACACAACCCTACCGGCTTTGACTGGGCCAAGATCCGATCAAGCCTGGAGGGAAGGGTCATCCTCCTCTCTGACTTCAACTTGCTATGATCTTTGGGCCCAGTCTAAAAAGGGCCCCTGACTTGATTTGAGCAGACAGTGCCTTTGAAAGCTGTCTCTGCATCGGGTCACTGTAGCCTGGAATAGAGAGGAGTAGGGTCAGGCTGCACACAGGGAAGAAAAAGCAAGAGCTAGGGAGGATGGGGAAATGTGGCCGACAACCACGCTGACTTGGAGTACAGATGGCAAGATGTTTCATGCGTGGCCTCAATGGATCATGTCAGTCTGGACAAACAGTGCCACAAAAGAATAAGCAAGATGCTAGGAAGAATCTACAATGAAAATATGTTTGATAGGACAGCAGATACAAAAAATATAAATATATTTAAATATCAAAAAATAATGTTTAAAGAATATGTTTACTGGATAAATTTTTCTTCTTCAGAACTATCAACAGAAAACCTTTGAGAAAATTACAACAAACACAGCCTGAGTACTGTGGAAGTGTTATTTAAAGAATGTTTTAATGCAATGGATTTTTTTGCACTACAATTTCTGATTCGATCAAAGCGGACACTGCCTCGGAGGACCGGGAACTAGTGCAACCCTGAAAACCAGCCACGGTCAGAGGTCAGCAGAGGGGAAGTAAAGATCCAAGTCCATTCCCGTAGTGTGACACGTCGACTTCACCCGCTCGCCCCAGAGGCTTAGTCTCCGCGTTAACACTTCAAACACTCGATATCTTCACTAGACACAAAGGACACTTCTGCCTGCCATCATCACCATTTCTTCCAGGGAAGAGATATAGATCTGTCCCAAAGGTAGCAGGCTGTTGCCTTGATTAAGTTTAGTGTTTTGTTGTCTGACTTTTACCGTGCTGAAAGGACTATCTTTTAATGCAAATGAAATATTCAGATTTTTAAAGATACTAAATCAAAACTATTCTTAAAAATAGGTCAGTGAGTACTGTAAATACTGACAACTGTTTTTACTACATCAAAATGAATGTTTCTGGCAAACAACACTTTTATGTCCTCATATATTTCTTTATATGGCTTTGACAAAAAAGTACATTTGTGACCCTGCCTGTAAAAATCAGGCTAAAGTTGAAAAATAAAATTGTGAGATGAGCATCAGTTTGACTTCAGCCATTAATTTCACTATAATTTCAACCTTTGAGATGACCTTACTCAGTTAATATTGAATCAAGATTACATGTTCACAGAATTTTCTTGATTTCATTTTATAAAGAAAACATTACATCATAAAAAGGACTTAAGCTGGGTTTTCATTGGCAGGGTCATATTTTTATACAAAGCTAAAAGACGTGTGTTGAACAACTTATACAACATTATTCCTAGAAGATGTATTACAGATAATAAAGAGATGTTTTTGCACAGCAGCTTCAAAAAATTCAAAAGATGATGTGATAGAAATGTATTAATCCCAATGTTTTAATGATAAAGTGGTGCAGAAAAAGAGTCTATACAAAAAAAACTTTGTGGTGCTTAAACAGGCGATACAAGTTCAAAGCTGGCTTGCAAGTTTGTAACTTTCCCTAATTCCATTATTTAGTCATTCTTTATCAGAGCCAGAAAAAATAATAACAAGGAATAATGCAAACGTCAGTTATACATTTTCTACTACAGTGAAGTAAAAATATCAACAACGTATCTGGCAAAGGCTCTCTATTCATCTCCAGACAAACAGCTCGGTTCATTCATTTATAAAACAGGCCCTGCGAGATTGGTAAACCTTGTCTGGGATGTGCACCTGATTCGAGGGAGGTGAGAAAACACCTTATTTTATGGTTCACTTGATTCCGCCTGCACTGGCTGTCTGCATTTGCTCTAATCTTTTAACAGCCCAAAACCACAAGGCCGCCCACATTCTTACTGCAGCTTAAAGCTTCTATTCTACTCCACTCCAGTCACTAAAATCAGGTAAAGAATAGAGGTGGAAAAAATCATCAAAGGACTTGATAATAAATATATAATTGTGTGGTCAAAGAGTGTGTTTTCTCTCTGTGTGAGACCTCCCGAATGCTGCACAGAGTAGAACGCGCTGCAGGCAATCTTTTGATGGAAGGTCTCATTTTCAACCTCCTGCCGTGCAATATTCAAGCCAGTCTAAAATAATACAGGACTCATTTCAGGACTTAGGACCTCTCGAATATGCTGACAATAACCAACGGCTGGAGCATCAAATGAAAAACAGCTTTTCACAGGGAGGGCTTGAGTGGCACCCGAAACCTGGGGAGCAAAGATCCTGGATCCATACTTAGGGATGTCACATAACACCACAGCTGTGTTATTACCAGGCTGCCGTGACGCAGAGACCCCAAAACAGAGCAGTATAGCTTGTGTTAAATGCTGCAAGTAGTCTGTGTTCATCAGGACTAGTGTGCTTACAATGGCCTAATCATGAAGCACACTTTGGCAGTGGTTACGTCGAGTGACAAAACGCATTTAAAGCAAATCTATCATAACATCATCAGCATAGTTGCCAAATTGATCAATCGCAAACTTAAATGGAATACATTTGCCTTTTATATGAATTAATGTTGAACAAACCAGATGTTGTGTGTCCAACATTAGCCAGTTGGCAAAACTGCTGCCTGATGATGTTAGGATATTTTTCGTTATAGTGTTACACGTTGGCAGGCAACTAATAGCATCATGCACTAATAGCATCATAATAATATTGACATTTTTCTATGTGAAGTAAAATAATTATAGACAAGCAAAATTGTCAACTTTCAGGCCACAGGAAGAGAATTAGCACAAAAAATGAGAGTGAGAAAGCTTGCGTTGCATGTCATGTTATGCCGGGCAACTTTGGTGTGAAATTTTTTGTAGGACTTAACAATCCCTTCTCTCAAAATCATTCATCTTGGATAATCAAGCTTGGCCACAAACTCTTTTTTGGTTGAGGATAGAAGGCAATTCGCCTGTTCCTCCTTCACACATGCTGAAGACTGTCAATCTCTGTTGCACTTAGAGCTTCAAACACATCACTGAGCCTTTTTTAAACAGACCGTTATCCTTTTAAAGGGAAATCTTTTAAGCGCCACGTTGGATAAAAGACACTGATCTAATACAAAGCGAGCCCAGAGAAAACCAGACCACAGACACTCACACTAGCACAGATACGAAGAACATCCATAATGCCAGTTAGTAGCAGCTGTAAAGAGGGGGCATATATTTATGTAGGGCTGTTCAAAAATATAGATTTTTTTACAGTAATATTTTAACCTGTATTATTTATTCTTAATAAGTGGAGCCTGTTTAAAAAGATATAAAAACATTATTTTATAGGATTTGTTCATTAAACATTAAATTAAAAGTGTATAGAGACTTTTTACATTTCCATGTGTTCTCTGTTCGGCAACAATATCAGAAATACCTTTATAAATAAACTTGTTAATAAAACTGAGTGGAATTCATTTTTTGCTTAATAAACTGAATGGAATTTTTAATCTGTCTGCCAAGTTTTCAACAAAATGTGATTCGCATACCAGATTCAGAATACCATAGATTATACACAAAAAAATGCTTTTATTCACTCTTTTAAAATGTTATATTGATACAAAATCAATGCACTTTGATAAAAGTTTGTATCATATAGAATTAATTGTGACATATTGTATCGTGACTATTATGTATCGTATTGTAAGGACAAAACACAGCTCTGTGTTACTGTATATGTTGTTTAAAACAAATACTAGAATAAACAAACTTAAATATAAATAAAATTTTCTAGAAAGTTTATATAATGTAGCAACAATTGCAAAAAGCATTAGATGATCTTTACTAGAAGGCTTTTATTTCTGTGTACAAACGCACACAAGATGTTTCTCAACATATGGCTTGAAACCATTAAATCGGTGCGGCCTTATTCTGTATGGCGAGGTGTCAGAGAGAGGTGATATCAGACGGACGTGTTGCGACAGGCTGCTTCAAAGAGCAGGAGGCCACTCTCTCTTTTCTCTCTTTTCTCTCTCTCTTTTCTCTCTCTCTCTCGCTCTCTCTCTCTCTCTCTCTCTCTCTCTCTCTCTCTCTCTCTCTCTCTCTCTCTCTCTCTCTCTCTCTTTCTTTCTATTCTCTCTCTCTCTCTCTCTCTCTCTCTCTCTCTCTCTCTCTCTCTCTCTCTCTCTTTCTTTCTTTCTTTTTTCTCTCTCTCTCTCTCTCTCTCTCTCTCTCTCTCTCTCTCTCTCTCTCTCTTTCTTTTCTCTTTCTTTCTTTCTTTCTATTCTCTCTCTCTCTCTCTCCCTCCCTCCCTCTCTCCCTCTCTCCCTCTCTCCCTCTCTCTCTCTCTCTCTCTCTCTCTGTCTCTCTCTGTCTCTCTCTCTGTCTCTCTCTCTGTCTCTCTCTCTGTCTCTCTCTCTGTCTCTCTCTCTGTCTCTCTCTCTGTCTCTCCTTCTCTCTCTCTCTCTTCTTCTCTCTCTCTCTCTCTCTCTCTTTTCTTCTCTCACCCTCTCTCTCTCTCTCTCTCTCTCTATTACTTTTAAAGCACCCGGCCACCCAGCTGCACACAATTACAACCCCAGCAAGCATTCAGGCTGGCCCCCATCCCATCACAGGGCCAGTAATCAGTTAGATCTCAGCATGCATGTTCAATGATCTGTTATTAATTAATCAATCAAAGCTAATCAAGGTAAACTTGGCTTTTCTAGCAGGTCAGGACACACACTGTTCTCCTCTACAAGTCTGTTCCCCTCGCCCATCTTGAAAAACAAATTCAATACAAACCCTACATGTTATTCCCAAGGTTTTAATATTGTACGGAATGTGTTTGCATTGAGGTGTCCAGCCTCCATTAGCCCTTAGTTCCAGCTGCTAGTATTGCTAAACCAGAGAAAGCACATTCTACACAACTAAATGTAAACAAAGGCCTCTCACTAATTAAGTTCAGTTTAATATCTAAACTAGTACTAAAGTACACTTAAAGTCTCCCAAATGTGGTAAAAGTGTCCCATGTTGTGTATGTTCATACACTGCTTTGGGTTTTATTTAAGAACTTAGGAGGAAGCAGCTTAGCTTACTTAGCTGTGTACAGGTCAACACAACACACTGACTAACCATGAGGAGAAATGTAAGAAACGAATTACAAATACAACACATGTGATATAACAGATAAGACATTTAAAAAGGACAAGACGTTCAGGTTGTCCTTCAAGATCTTAGCAAACACAATACTGCACCTCTTCATCGACGGCTAGCTGTTGTCCACTGAGTGGCGCTGTAGCCCGCGAAAATGTTATAATGGCGCGAAGCTCCAAGGTGGCGGGAGAGCGAGTCACGTGACCACTGCGCTGAAGGGATGGAGAGGTGCATCTGTTACCCCGGGACATTTAGGGAGGAACATCGTGATCTTTTCTCTTATGATCGCAGATTTCGTATTTTAAAGAGTATAGAATTATTTAAAAGGTCTAATCCTATTTTTCAAATTCTTCATTATTTTTATTTTTATTTAAAATATTTATCTGTGTCGTCCTGAAAGATCAATAAACATTTATACTACTGTTTGTTCTCTTTACATTTATATATATATATATATATATATATATATGTGTGTGTGTGTTTTATTAGATTTTTTAAATATAATTACAAAAACAAGTGAGTGCAAATTATCTAAATTATATAAAATCCACAATATAAACCAAGTATATTACAAATATAGTATACTATATTTGCATAATATATGCAAAAAAGTATATATATAGCATATATATACTACAACTGTCTGTCTGTCTGTCTGTCTGTCTATATATACATATATATTACGTCTGTCTGTATGTCTGTCTGTGTCTATCTATCTATCTACATATATATATATATATATATATTACATCTATCTGTCTGTCTGTTTGTCTGTCTGTCTGTCTGTCTATCTATATATAAATATATATTACATCTGTCTGTCTGTCTCTCTATCTATATATAAATATATATTTCATATGTCTGTCTGTCTGTCTGTCTGTCTGTCTGTCTGTCTGTGTCTATCTGTCTATATACTACATCTAGCTATCTGTCTTTCTGTCTGTCGGTCTATCTATAAATATACAACATCTGTCTGTCTGTCTGTCTGTCTGTCTGTCTATCTATCTTTATATATGCCTATTGGAGTCAGATACATGCCTCAGAATATACAGATAAAAGTAAACATACCAATGTAAATTATTATAATTATCTAAGCTACAGGTGACAACTTTCTTTAAACATTACAGAGATATAAGCTTTATAGAAGAGTTTATTATATATATATATATATATATATATATATATATATATATATATATTTAAAGAAATATGTCACCTGTAGCTTAGACTGTTGGAAGAACAATATAGGAGAACATTATATTACAGTTAGTTTATTTCTTCAGGACTAAAAAAGAAGAACACAGGTTAGGAGAAGCCAGTATGAGATTGATACAGGTTTGAACCCATAAGAGCAAATCCAAGATGGGCATACAAGCAGATGGTATGTACAGTCTGAGAAGTGCATTGGGTCGACTCTCGACTTAGTGGCAAAGCTACGGGCAACGCTTGTAGCTGTGTTTTTAAAAGTCGACTTAAGAAAGCAGATTGTTTGGTCAAATCAAACCCTTAAGACCATATTGCTGCCGTTTTTCCTTAGTCTTTGTCCAGAGTGCTACAGGCAGTGGGAGCAGACGCCAAATGGTCTAAAAATTGTTATCATTATGTTTGTCTGGAGATGGGAAGGGTGAGTTACTTAGGTTCCTGAAAGGACAGATTGTCCTCTTTTGTCCTGCTGGAGCTTCCCTTTCTAGCTGAAAAGGGGAAGAACAGAGAGGGTCAAATCTCTTCAGACACGTGCAGGTCTTCAATATATGATGATGCAGAACTACTCTTGGCATTCATTTTTTTCATTAGTTTAAATTGCATTGGTAATTGTTATTTCAAAATCTTAATGCAAATTCCATTGTATTCTTTCAGCGTCTTGCCTTAAAAACAAGCAAACACAAAATCCCAAGAAAACAAATGGCCCCTCTTGTCTATATTCAGTTGTATTTACTGGGTACTGCTATGAAAACATTCGCTGGTGGTTTGGTGGATTAACAGAGAGCCCCCTAATGGAGTAATTACAGAGAGCCAAACATCTATTTTTCAACCATGCACCACCATTACTCTCAGTTTCTCTAGCCACTCTATTGGAAGTCACTTACACTCCTTACAATGAGTTATCATTGACTGCCATTTAGGCGTTATAGAGCAATTTGTCTTACTGAGGCCATGGGCTGGCCTCATTGCAGTGAACAATCATTCTCTCTCCAATATATCAAACATTCATGGGGAAAAAGAGAAGAAAATAGCCCACAAACAGATAGCAGCGAGCAGCTAATAGATACTTCGAAGCTGGGACACAAGAAAAATTATTGTTAAAGATTAATGAGGCAGGGACATGACTGCTCTCTGTGGCTGAGATGAAGAGCAAGCCGATAGCCCTCCTCTCTGGAAGCCGTGACCTGTCGGTCATGTGGGCCATGCAGGGTGACCATACAGGCGGTAGAGTTCATTGCTTTTAAATATCATACTGTGGAATCTGAGATGAGCTACTACTGTGCAAGTCCTTTCACAGCTTTGCATATTAAAACATTTCACTGGATTGCAACAATAATGGCAAAATGGATGTTAAGAAATGTCAACTCATATTTTCCAATGGCACATTAGTGCAAATGATGTGAATACTGACTCTTTTGCACAGTTTTGAATGTCGTTTAATGTTAGATTTTATTTTAAGGGATGTTGTGTACAGTTTATGAATGGTTTGGTTTTGCAGCATTCTTTCTGAAGTGGCTTCAAGGTTGAAATATAAATCTGGATAATTTCTTAATGTAATTTAGTGAATATGTCTGACTGATTTTTATCGAACACTAATTTGATTAGTTTTTTTTATATCAGATAAATTTGGCGATTGAAAGGGTGCTTTTCTGCCAAGGTGGCATGGTTTGATCCATTTCAAAGAAAATATGATCAAAATACTTTAGCTGATGTGCAAACAAAGGTTTCAAAATGATTCAAATTTGGGACACCTTGGGAATTTGGTACGGCCGAACCATATCCAGGATTCATGATGAATTAGGTACAAAAGATGAAATAAAGCCTCGTTCTTACTACACTCAACATAAAAACATGATGATCATTATATGATGAATAAATGAACAAATTCTCATTTTGTTATGTCCTTGGTTCCAACATAGGCTTTTCACATGTTTAATGCCACAGATATATGAGATGTAATTGTCTGGTGATGTCATTAAATAAGTTCTACTTTTGAATGGTTGCCAACCTAGGTAATTTTCCATAGATTGAAATTACCCTTTGTCCATTTTGCGAGCTTCAATACCGCAAAAGAAAAGCAACAGAGCTGTACACAAAGCAATTTGGGCATCCTCTTCCCCAGTAAATGTGTTCCCGATGAAGGGTTAATAGTGTGCTTAACTTTGTGTTTTGTTAGATTACTCTTTCTTTCAGACTAACACAATGACAAATAACCGTTATTCTTTTTCCTGCACTGATAATCAGGACAACTTCAACATTTTTTCACCAGTCCAAGTTAGGACCATTAATCCTGGGTGATTTTGCCGATAAGTGCTGACTGCCAAGTAATGGCCATGTCACTGAGGAAAAGAAAAAATATGTGAACAATTAAAAATAGACAGCCATTATCTAGTGCATCCGCAGTTCCTATTCACATTTCATTGGTGTTATTTAGAATGATCTTCATACAAATTACACAAATTATGAAATCAATGACAACAGCATTTACAACAACGTTATTTTGTGTTGGGAGCGTAACACCATAAATTAATTATTTTCAACAGTTGATGTAATTTTGTTCTGATCTATTATTTTATAAACATGTGAACAGAGAGAGAGAGAGAGAGAGAGAGAGAGAGAGAGAGAGAGAGAGAGAGAGAGAGAGAGAGATAGAGAGAGAGAGAGAGAGAGAGAGAGAGAGAGAGAGAGAGAGAGAGAGAGAGAGAGAGAGAGAGAGAGAGAGAGAGAGAGAGAGAGAGAGAGAGAGAGAGAGAGAGAGAGAGAGAGAGAGAGAGGAGGAGAGAGAGAGAGAGAGAGAGAGAGAGAGAGAGAGAGAGAGAGAGAGAGAGAGAGAGAGAGAAAGAAAGAGAAAAAATAGAGAGAGAGATAAAGAGAGAGATAAAGAGAGGTTGTGTAACCTAATAAAATATATAAAATTGGCAAAGAGGTTAAAGTGCTTTTGAGCAATGTAAAAATCATAATTAATATAAATACAGTTCAAACACACACACAAACATTGACATTTTGTGCAAATGAGAAATAACTGTTCATTAAAAAGTGACCTAATTTAAATAATAAACTTCTGAAGGACATTTTTGTTTGTGATATGATGCTTTCATTATAAAATATAGCTTTATACTTTTATTTTGTAATTGATATTAAATATTTATATTAATTAGTATTTAATATAAATTTTGTTAACCTAGTTGCTTAATGTTGATACAGTTGGAGGAAATGTTTGAAATAAATTAAATTCACCCTGACTTAGACACTTTATTATTACAATTAAAATTTAAATGACTAAATTAAACCAGCACTCTAAAATGTTCTTATTGCTATCAATAGACTGTTTGCCAATATTATCAGGAACACTTCAATGGATTTTAGAGTAATGCATAGTGTGAATATGAGGAGTAGACCATTAATGACAGAATACATCTTTATGTAAATTATATATCATTACTAATAAATAATAGAGTATTTTCGACTTTGAGATTAGGAGCAGGTGCATTATATCTCTCTCAAACACCACGAAAAAATGCCACCTACCAGAACAGACCATTGAAACAAAACCATTATGTAAACACTATTGAGAATTCTGTGGATTCAACATGCTAAACACACCAACTGCAGAACGAGTCAGGGCTCTTAGCATCTGAAATTCTGCATCATTGTGGCCTGAAACTCTATTTAGATCAAAGAGATTGAGACGCCCAAGTTTCAAATCCTCCCCAAAGCCCATTCTGGCTACTCTTTATTTAGCTCATTGGCATTCTGACCCCATGCCTCAGAGACTTTGAACCCTCAAAGTTTAGAAAGCTGAATTGCTCCTTTAAACACATTATCAGTGGGCCAGATTAAAGAATATCACTAAGCATCTTAAGGTTTTAGTGCAGTGTGGCGGCATGGACCGAGCCTTCGGAGCCACTTACTGCCATATACTGTATTAGGAATGGCTGAGAAAACACACCAGAGGGGTTGGTGGGAAAAAAGCCCTGCCCTCATGGTAAATTAAGTTTGGGTTAAATAAAATAGAATAGAAGGAATGATCTAGAAAAAAAGGAGTAAAGGTTAAAAGGAGACTGATTGTGGCGTTTATCATTATGGCGGATTTCAGGAATTCCGTGGTCATTATGAACCGTATGTCTTTTATTTGTGTGACTGCGTGCTAAAAGCAATATCATCTATCCTAGAATGCTGATCTCTAAATGCCTTAGATTTCACCATTCGGATTTCCTGAGGTCTATCAGTTTCATACAAAGCGCCATCTGTGTGGTGCATTCAGTAACAATTGTCATGACGTGAGATACATTTTTCCCCTTATTTGTTTTCTTTAGTAGAGCCAAACAACAGCAAACGCACAAAGGGGATTCCGAGAACTAAATCCTTCTTATTTTTAGGTGGTGGTTTGATAAGGTGCAAAGATGCACAGAATTGAATGTATGTGTTTGTTCTCCTGAGCGGCTCTCACACCCTCTCTCCTCCCTCCCTTCCTCCCTCCCTCCTGCCTTTCTTTCTCCTCTTCAGTCTCATCAGCCACCGTGATTAAGATTTGGCACCTTGGACCACATTGTCTTCATTTGGAAATATTTCAGCTGCATTTGTGCCACTCGGAGGGGAGAAAGAGATAAAGGAGAAGAAGGGGAAAAACACACCCTGTTGTGTGAATCCCAGAAAGGCCTTGAACCCTGCCATTCATCCAATTCACTTCATCAGCTGAGTCTAATTGCTAGAGAGGACAGGAGACCCGAGGCCCGATTGTTCCTTATCCTCTTTGGAGCCTTCTGAGGCATGAAAAGCGAAAGGCCTGCTTTTGATCTTTTTCTTCCCTCGCCCTTCCTTGTTCTCTCCCTCTCCCGATTTTCTTTCTGTGTCATCTTCTGCTATCCCTTCCCTCCGAATGACATTCCTCTTTCAGGCCGTGCCCTCTTCCTTATCCACGCAAAATAATTATCAAGCTCTGCTTCATCAAATAACGCTGGCGATAGGAGGTCATGGCGCTGAGGGCCAGAGGTCTGGAGGGGTGGCCCTGAACTGTGGAGATGCTCCTTAGCTCAGGGCACCTTTATGTACCTTGACCCTGGTTTTCGTTTGCCTCTCTTAATGAGACCCTCTTACGCAGCCGATGCAATTCTGGCCCTGCTCTGTTGGGGGGGGCTCAAAGTACAATAAGACACAGAGGCCGTGCTCAGACAAGGGTGCATCTGTGCTGTCCTATTAAGGATAGAAGAAGAGCTCATGCCTCACAAAGTCTCACAGGCTGGGAGACCAGATCCATTGACACCTACTTATCCTCCGCGGTCAACACCTTTCAGTGAAGGACCGGCCTACGCACACAAGTTCTTATTAGAAGTAATTTCAGGCAGCTTATTTAGAGAGGCAAGTGCTTAACTTGGTCTAGGTGACCATGTGGGCCACAGTGAAAGCGGGTGAATTCTGCAACAACAACAAAAAATTCTTTAGACTCAAAGGATGTCAAAGGGCAGCGCTGTCAAAGGACTAAAATAGTTCTTCAGATGAAGAATTGTGCACAGTAAGAATGCAGGCACTTCGAATCGAGCTTCAGGCACTCTCACAAGCACTTATTATGACAGTTTTTTAAAACTAGAGTGGGCGAATTTTGTTGGACTACACCTCGGTACTTTGGGTTTATGAACAAGAGGCCTGCTCGTCTTGCTTATTATTTTGAAAGTATTTTGAGATAGCGGCATTGTTACGTGGTTGATAAAATTGATGATGTGTTGAAGAGGTCATTTTGGCTTTTCAATGATACGTTGTATTACTAAATGTACTTCTACTTATGTATAATGTTAGATAAAACCTTATATATAAGATTAGTTTTTTATATTTATTATTATCTCAATGTAACTTGTTAAAACAGTGCTTGGAATCCCTATTTTCTTTGTCAATTTTCTATATACTGTCTAAAATACAAGCATTGCTCGTTGCATCTGAATATCTTAAGTCTTTTATTACGAGGTTGCAAAGATGAAACCTGACAACAAGTACAATGACTAGTCCTTAAACCCCACTTTCTACTACACTATCAAAGTGCATAATAAAGAATAAGCAGGCAAGAAAAAAATAAAGAGTACAGCAAACAAACAAGACGGCAAACAAAAACCTTTAAGCAATCATGTAAAGCACGTCGAACATCTGAACACTGTGTGAGAACAAAGCGGAGCCCCTGTCAGCCCATCGATCTACTCCTGAAGGCACCCGCGCACACACACACAAACACTCACACATCTACATCCACAAGGCTCTGACTGCTCCCGTCTCCCCGCTTCTCTCAGAGAATGTGTGTATTGATCTGGCCCACTTCTGTAGAGTTAACTCACTGATAAAACCTGACCACAGGGCTTCCATGGGCCCAAAAGCGCTTGGATGCTGTTGGAAAAAACAGGGGGAGAAAAATAGTTGAAAAAAAAGGAGAAATACAAAGCGAGTGAGAAAAGATCACTGCTGGAACGTCTTCTCAGTCTGGAGAGAAGCAGCTCTTTGACAGTTGTGTCTTTTTGGCTGGAATTATTTATATATTTTCTCAGCATTGTGTGCTTACAATGCTGTCGACTGCATCACGCGGACTGACAAGCATTCGGAGATGTTGTGCGTATTGTCATCCCTTCAAGCGCACCCACTGGAATTTCACTTCAGATTCACAGCGATGTTAAGAAAAGCAGGTCTTTTTTATCCCGCATTAATGCAGAGGGTTGGTCAGTGTGTGCGCGCCTACTGTACGTGTGCCTGCATCTCGCAACGTGTTGCTTGTGTGAATGCTTGCGCGTGTGCAACCGAGCGCATCCAACAGTATACACCAGTGTGGATGTGTGTTTGTGTACGTGTGCGAGCATGTATGCGTGTTGCCGCGTTAGAATGTGCAGTGTTGTCATGTTTGTTACATTCCATGTGGGAGGGTCTGCTGAGAGGCAGGCCATCTGTAGTGTTCTGAAGATCGACATGTTGTAAAATGCGATTGGAGAGTGTGGAGACTCGACTTGTCAAATCTTGGCACATAATGAGGCAGAAGGGAGTGAAGGCAGGAAAAAGATTCAGAGATAAACAATTAGATTAATCCCAGCGGTAAAGGGCACAGACAATAGGAAGACTCAAACAAAAAACAAAATCAATATGGCAACTGCCGGGGACACAATGGAGTACAGTGAGGAATAGACTCACACTTATTTCTCAGTTGAGAAGACACACGGACACAAACGCACCGAAGGAGTCGCGACATGTTCGAAAATCAATACCGGTGTCAACGCTGTACCGCGGTATTCTCGTTTTCCGTCACACGGGTTTCTGATGTTCGGTTCCGTACATACAGTAAAGTCGGCCGCATCTGACCGGACCCTAAAAGCACATCATCAAAAGCCTAAACAAAGACGCTTGTGGTAGGGAGAAGGGGATAATGAAGTGAATTAGGGGCCTTGCTTGCCTCCGGCTACAGCCAACTGATGATCTTTTAGGAAGAAAGACGTTTGGGACCGCAGTGCTTTCACACCCCCTGAGTCCAAACATAATGGAGCATGATCTGCAGCCACAGTGTGGGCCGTCCCAGCGCGCTGCCGCCCCTCGCAGGCCCTGCCCAGACTCGCAGGTCTGAACCGAGTTCTCAGCTCGTATCCCGGCAAATCTCGCGGGGCCGGCCGTGCCAGAGCACCGGGCCCCAACCGAGTCTGGGGCATCCTGTTTGCTAGCGTGAAGTACAAGCACAACAACACACCAAATATGATGTGATTTAAAGTGTGGGGGGTGAGCGAGCAACTTACCCCACTGGGACACTGAAAGGCGTTGACCAGAAAGGTGCGAGTCGGCAACGCAGCAACCCACCCATTGTCACGTCTCCAAGGAGACCGGTACGCCAATGAATCGTCGGCGTGGTTCCAGCCAAAACCCGAGTGAGCCAGGAGTGTTTGGGACCTGTATGGACTATCAGCCCAGTCCCAGGATGATAAGGGCCACTGCTCCACTGACCTCCAGCAACCTGTCAGTCTGTCATTCTCTCCTGGGGAATAGGAGTTATGGGGGGAGATAAAAAATGAATTCTGGCTTTCGGTTATTTGGACCAGCGAACACTTTACATGAGATTGGAACTGAATAAATATCTTTTGAAAAATAAGCAAATTAACAAATGTTTACTATAGGAAATTATAACTTTTTTATGACAACCGTTTTTTTATTAACAGTTGACATTTTAAAATACATTTTATATTAATTTGCCATTATTAACTTTTATATATTTTTTTCAACAAAAATGTCCACAAATTGCAGCATCTTATCATATTTAGAGTACAAATGTAGTAAACACTAAGAGAAAAAAACACACAATTCTGTAACTCCAGATTCATTTCCATAAAGCCAATATGTGTACTCCTTTTTCCCAAGTTTACATGAATGCATTAAAAAAATTATTGATATGTTTAACCTTGACTTTATGTATTTGTTAAATATATAGTATTGATTAATGTAAAGTATATAATATAAAGTTAGAAATATTGATTACACATTAAAATACTCCATATTATTTTTGCATTATATTTCAGTTTTTTTACCATATGTGTCGCTGTGTATTGATTGAAAAAAACTGTTTTATCAAAGACAAAGAGCATTTGGTGCGAGTTCCACCGCATTTGGTTGCTTTCCCAAGGGACCCTAATGATTCTGTTTCCTTCTTCTTTTTCTCTGTTTCTTTCAGCCAAAGAGAAAGAGAACATTTAATGGTGTGGTGTTGCCTCTTTATATCCCGAGCAAAGAACGTGACGCCTTCCAGACGGAAAAAGATGGCAAACCCTAATAATACCAACCCATACAATGGCTCTGACAGCCCGGCTATAAAGCAATCAGGGTCCCAGGCATTCAAAATCTCTTTAACGCCCACCCTTCAACAGTCTGGAAGATGAGTGGCTGACCTGAGAGCTGTCAATCATACTAGTGTACCTGCTGGAGCCTGGGCGGAGTACAACCGGGGGCATGCGGTCCATCAGATCCATGTTCACACTCCTCAGACTAGCACTGGAAGAAACACCAAAAATAAGACCAAATGCCCTACTGACCTATTCTTAATTAGGGAGTGTGGGCAGGAGGATGGTTTGTTTGGTTTTAAATGGAAAAGCGAAGGGTAGGAGACTGTTAAATCCCACTTGATTTTGGAATGAGGCATTGATTTGTCATCGTGTTCTGTGTAAGCAAGAACTATGCAAGTGGTGTGATGGCAGCATAGAAGGAGGCGACGAGATAGCCTGTAAGAGAAAAGGAGAAATGTTAGAAATAGGTCATTATCCTGTAGCTAATCCATGCAAATATATCATCATGAACATTTGAGGCACTCAACTTTTTTTTTCGTCACTTGTCTACCTTTATTCCAACGCACTGAGCACTTCCTGGTTTCCCTCATCCGCTGCAAAGAATGGCGACCACTATCCATGTCCCTCCAACAGATCAGTTTTTCTCCACTACTTAAGTGGGAAAAATGTATTTTTAAATGATTTACAATTTCTAGCGGCATAAGCCAGGACAATGTTTGTTTACTAATGTAATGCATTGTAATGTAAAACCTGTGGTTTACAAGCACTTCCTAAATAATGATCTACAGGACATTATAGTTGTGTTGATATAATTACCATATTAACATGAATTAACATTTACTCGACCTTTTTCCAATAACCTCCAGTGTGACCTGAATATTCTCATTTAAACAGTGGACACATTGAATACAAAGCGATTCTGATGTTTAGTTTTCAAATGCATTGTAAACAAAAAAATACAAAATAAAATTCATATGAATTTATTTAATGTACTTTAAATGAATGTTGTTAAAATCCTATTTAGTGAAAAGATGCACACATACGCATGTTAACAATTTTTTTTATATGTCACCCTTAAAATATGAATACATCACACTTACATTAACTCTGCACTGGTTACATTAGCACTGGTCTTGTGTCCATAAGTGGATGAACAAATGAGGACAGAATTATATATTTTATAACCGTACATCTGTTAAAATATTTATTTCCTGTTAGGAAACTTAACAAGCCTACAAACTACACATCAGACTAAAATATCAGATTTTCTTCTCTAAGCTTGTACGTGTTCCAGAATTCTACAAGTTAAGAAAATAAATGACAATCCATTTTAAACATTCCCTCCTAAAATGTGTGACTTCTTATACTGAAGGACTGGAGATGAAACATTAACAACATTTGGCAGCCGATGGCGGATGACTTCGACACAAGTGTTGTTTATACAATCCCATGGAGATGTTCCCCTAGACTGTGCCCTTGTGTTTGGCTGACCGGGTGTCACCTGGGGCCGGCTTAGGAGGCCTTCCTGTCGGGTCATAGATTGGTCTGTTGTCTTGCGGGGTCCCTTGCGGTGTCTCTCGCGCGCTGCACGTCTGATCCTGTGCAGCTGCACGAAAGGTCCACATGTACCTGGTCTCACCCTGAGGAACTGGGGGTTGAGGAGTCAGAGTGCAGTAGACCATTCAATGCTTTACATCTCATCCAGGCCTCTTTGGAGACAAAGCTGTACTTTTATCCACCTCGTGTATCCCTTATATCACAAGCTCAGTTGCACTTTTATATAATTCAAGATTTCATTTGATTTGGTCTGCTGTGGATTTCACATTGGTCATAAATGACTTTACCCAAACTTAAAGAACTGTATTAAAGCTGTATTTCACTTGCAGTTGGTACAATGTCGGGAAGTCTCTGGTGGAAAAAAGCCAGTACCGAGTTGTCAGACCTCTGTGACCAATGACATAACATCCTTCACTCTGTCATGTTTAACTAAAACCAATACCTATTCAAAGCCGCATCCATCAGCGTTAGTTCTCAACAATGACAGATTGCCTTTGCCTCTGCACCCGTAGCATCTGGATTGTCCTCTGTCCCCATTTTTTCTTTGCTTTATGGTAAACAGCCTGAACAACAGCTGGGCGATGGGAATTTACAAGTTAATCAATTGTTAGTTAGGAGCTACTGCTGTGCCCTATATCCAACCATCTGCAAGTTAATATTCATTTACTATGCTAATTTTCCCAAAGGTAACAGTCTATCCATTTCTACTTAGGGGATTTCTTAATTCTTAAGAACAGACTAAATGATACGTAACAGATAGTTAGACAGCGTCACGTCTTTTTTTTTTTTTACATTTTTGTTTCTATAAGGATCAGTGGAAAAACGGTTTTAAAACAGTAATGAAATGCTTGAACTTATGAAAATTTTTGTTTACAGTTTTCTTTCACAGGGACATGCTATTGGGTGCCGGTCTTCTAAGGGTTATGTTTCACAAGATCCTGGCTAAAGCAGGTAAAGTCTGTTTACACAGGAGGTGAACCTTCCTGCGGAGGCAGATTGGCTTTTATTTGCTGCACTTTGCCTCCTTGGACAAGCCAGGTGTTGGTGAATGTGATACTCCTCTTTGTCTGATGGTAGTGTCCCATGACATCTTTAAGTTATTACAGTCTCAAATCCTATGTTTTTGTTTTTAGTAGTATGATATGCTAAATGAAACGACTATTAGCTAACATAAAACCAAACATGAAAAGTTTAAACACAGTAGAATGCAAAAACCCTTGACAAATTTTCATATAATAAATATTATTATTTGTATATTTATTTATTTTATATAGAATGTATACTTGATGTAACGTTTATTTCATTTATAATATGTATCATATATTAAATAATATATTAATAACAATAATAATACCCTGTAAATGGAAAGTTATGTCAACCTAAAATATTTTTAAAACCGATTTCAGATTTCAATGTAAAATATTAAGTAAATATCAAACAGTTTATTCGTAAAACAAATACAAATATTTTTAAGTTAATGTTAGGAAAATGTTGTATTTTTTAACAAATATTTATTAGTGTTATACACCAATATTTTTTTTATACCAACATGTTTTTACTCACATATACACAAAATTAAAATAGTATATTGACTTAATTTCAACAACAAAAATAATAATATAAGGGCTTATTTTTATTTTTGTTGATTTTTATTCTCTTCAATACTCTTCTCTGTAAAACTGAAAAGGATTTTAAACTTCAAACAAGTTGAAAGAAATAAATAAAACAACTGATAGACTGACCTAGTGTAGTTGACATTTAACATCTTCTGAAGGTTAAGTTCCAACTTTCACTAACCATTAAAAAATGAATAGCCTATTTGTAAAGTCCCTGTTGTCCATAAACCACACCAGACGAAAGTGCTGTTACATACAATGACCCAAATGCATCCACTTCCAAAACTTTTTTGCCTCTAGCCAAACAAATCAGTCTTGTGCAACCTCTTCTGTGACTTCCCATTCCAATTGACTCTCTAAAGAAATGATGAAACAGCTCCCACGAGCTGCAAGAACCAAACTAAACAAAGGCCTTTTTTCATTCGGACTGTATTCCCTGTACGACTACACTATTGGAAAATTTAAATCTTTAATGCAGATACCACCTTTGCCATTTGATATTGTTCGTGAACTGCCTTTGACTCTTGAAAAGAGAGGGCTTTTTGGAAGGCAGGGTTAGCGAGCCTACGGGACACGTTTTCATTACAGACCTCTACAGGGCTTTTCTACACAACACTGTATAGAATAACATGCATCTCACATATGTTGCCTTGGTGCCTTGAGCCAAAGGTTTGGAGCAAGTGCGGGTGGGCTTTTTCAACCCTGCTTCTAGGGCTGGCATTCACCTTTCCAAGTCTTCTCATTGCCATGGCGAAGAGATCAAGCTCGGCTTTATTTATAATCTGGCTAACCTCACGGCATGACCCCTGCATAGACATCACACAGTAGGGTCACATCCCTCCTCTGCACCTCCTCTGCTGTTCCAGGATTCCAACATGGCTCTAGGACAGCAGCCTTAGCAAAACTTTAACACTCTTCGCCTCGCCCAGATCAGAGCGAATTCGGCCTCGCTTTGGCCCTTAGCCAGGGCTCAGGCAGCTGGGGGCGTGCTCTAATAAGAAGACAATAAGAACGCACTGACTTCTGCGCTTTGCATTGTGGGTCATGAAAGTACAATTAAACCACTAAAGCCATGAATGTTCTTTCGACAGAAGACACAACACCCACAAGGGTCCTTTAAGAACATTATTCACAGTAAACGGTCATAACAGCATTCATTATAGAAATATATAATACTGGAATACTTTTTTGATTGCATTTTGGCATTTAAATAAACTGGAATAATATTCTGATTTCTTTTTTTCACAAAGGTCTTTCCGACAGTCATTCGATTCTTATTTAATAGCCAAAAAACAAAAGCAAAATCATGGTCATCTTTCCTTTATTCACTAAGGGAAAATATGTAAATGAGGGAAGGCTAATATTTTCTTTTACCCATCTAGATAAGATATATCAGAGTGATTTAAGCAGGCCAGGTTAACAAAGTAATAATTAACAGATCACAGAAAGGTAGAGGGAGGTTGTGCTTTCAATGGCTCCTGGTGGCCTCAAGAGTCCCAGATGATAAATCTCCTCAAGACTTCCCCCTGTACAAAACCTAAAGCTCATTCAACATCACATCCATCAGTGTTGGCCTGAAAGCCATGACAAAGCACTTTCAATTACACCAGTAACTGACTCTGGAAGCAGTTCATAGCTGGTGCCCGGCTGAGCGAAGTCATAGGGGTGGAAGCAGATGGGAGAGGGGGTGAGAGAAGCTGGCCCAGTATCATCTGTATGATCCCCCCTGCAAAAAACAGGGCGGGGGGCGGAGTGTATGTTCCAGAGACATGCGTGGTCCCCGGCCTGGGATCCCAAGAACAATTCACCTATTTTGTGTGCTGTCACCCAGGCTCTCTGATTTATGGATGGGACACCCTTCCTGCGACCCATGTGGTCCATCAGCTGGGCACCAGGGATGTGGCGGTGATTAGAGACAGGAGAGGCCCCTCATCTGCTATCGGCAGGCCCGTCGGCTCTCCAGCGGGGAAGCAGCCAGAGTTAGAGTGCCATTCTTAACCCGGAACCATCACAGGATAAGCCTGTCCGCTGTTAATGCCTGCATCTAATTTCGGGCATTTTTGGAGTAGATTCCTAATTATATTATGTGGAGTTGAAAGCTGAGTGTGAGCACTCTAAAAGTTAACACGCTAATGTTTCATTGGAGTGATTTTGTACATAATTACATGACCCTCTCTTGTACTTCGGGCTTTCACTTGGTTGGGATAAGTAATCTAACACGGATATGTAAATGGTTAATTAATTCACATATACGGCGCCGAGTATCCAAAAAATGGGCAAGGTTTGACTTGCAAACCTAATTAATTCCAGTGATATATTAGCTGTTTGTCGGAATAATAAAAAACAACAACAACGTGATAGGTTTTGGAAATCAATTTGTGTCGAGAATAAAAAAGGGCATCTACACAGCTGAACAATGAGCGTACTATCTGCATGACTGATTTATTATACACAAACGCGGTGCACTATTCTCGCAGGACGATGATCCTTTAAAAGAAGTTCTGACTCCAATGGCCTGATGAAAGGCACCCTCCTCTATCAAAATTCACAGGCCTTTGCTCACTTACTTCAGGCAATTATGACACACAGGAGATCTTTGACTGTTCCAGGCACCCCACACATGAAAAAAAACAGGCTTTCTTCTCAGACTGAGTGGTAAAAATAAGCTTGCTCTCCTCCATTGTGGTACACCCATGACCCCTGCAATAGTGGTAAGCATCTATCCGAACAAGCCACAGGGCAAAACAAATCACTTGCGATTTGTAGAATTATAAAGATTTTAATAGCTGTTATGTTTCTCTCTCAGATTGGTCTTTATTTCCAAGTGTCAAAGTTTTCTGGACGCCCCAGGCTTTTAGAAACCAGTAATTGGTCTACTGAGAGAAAACGCTTTTCCCTTAGTGATTGAGTGCATTTGTTGCTGTGAACTTGAGGGTATCCCTCAAAAGATTGCGGGTCCGGGTCGCTGGAGCTTGTAACATATCGAGCAGAAGCCAATTCGTATCCACACAACTCCTAGTTCTCTTTCATATGCGGTTTTTGTTTGGGGAGATAACCTCTCGGATCAACTTGAGATTTTGATTGCTAATTAGTTTTGTTGCCAGATAACACAGCATACACCAGGAGGGCTTTGCTTGTTGAACTTAGGGAAGAACCTGCATTAATTCAGAATAATTGTCATGGAGAAAGTTGAGAGTAGCATAAACGCTGGTAGCGCCTACTGCATCTGCAATATCTAGGAAAATAGCTTTGTTTTCTTCTTCAATTGTTTTTAGTAAGAAAGAGGATGGCAACTCACTCACATATTGACTCCATATCTTTGTGTACATATCTGCGCCGTAAAAAATGTTTCATGTGGCTTAGTAAATATTACAAAAATGTGTAATATTAACTTAAATCTTTTACAAACATTAAATAGCTTTTCTCAGAGTAAAATATATTTAAGTATATAAACAATTAATTCTGTAAAATTTACAAAAAATAAGAATATGTAATGAAATATTAAGAATTTACTTAACAAATATATATTTGTAAAATACACCAAGTATTTGAGTTAATCCGATAGACTTAATTTTTTTACTCATATTTAGACAAATTTGATACAGTATATCAGCTTTAAGCTTTTAAATGTTCTTGTTTTTGTGTAAATTGTTTCATATAAAAAATGTTTTACTAAGAAAGCGAGTTAAAAGCGGATAACTACTCTCACATATAAAATCCATATCTTCATTTCTGCTATTCAATAAATGCAGGTACCTAGAAAGTACAGCGTTTTAAAACAAGCAAAAAGCTGATCCTTGAAAGTACTTTCCCTAACTTTCTTGGCAAATAGGTTTTAGGAGACCAAACTCCAACAAAGTCAGACCATCAACCTTTGGAGCAATACGAATTCTTAACTCATTTTACCTTACATATTGCCAGCAGATGAATGTCAATTTACGGCCACAGAGCCACGACGCCCGCACCCCCACCAGAAAGAAGTCCAAAAATGTCATCCTAATAAATTGCCTTTTTTACACTTCAAAGTCACCTTTTGCTCTTGGTTTTCAGGGCCAATTACCACCTCAGCGTTTTTCCTGGGCTTTAACATTACACAGAGCAGAACACAAAACAAACCAGCCGAGCATTGCGAGGACCTCTGTAAACCTCGCTGACCAGTGGCTGTAAATCTCTCATTCATCGTGCTTAACCAGATCCACCACCTATTCAGCAGCACATCCGTCACAGCTGCAAAAAGTCAACGATGACAGAGTGCCTCCGATTGTGCTATACAACAACTTACTCGCTGGTCATTGACTGAACCCTCCCTGTGCCTTCAGACGTATGGCCTGAAGGATTGTTGATGTGATCCATTTATGAGTCTGTACTCTATACTCAGGGCTGTCGCGGCGGGCTGAATGTGTGAGGTTGATGCATTGGAAGTGGACATGGGCTTTTGTGCGTGTAAGGAACATGTGCTTGCTTTGCCAGATAACTGAAACTTTGCCTTGTTGTTGGTCGTAAATCAGCTATGAAGCATGAGAGTCATGGTGAAAATGATACCTCTGTTTATATACTTCTACCTAAGTGCTGATAGGTTCCTTCAACGCTTTGGTTTTGCCAGCAGAATTTGTGGTTAATAAGCGAACCTTTTTAAGTTTTACGGAAAAGGGTTGTCAATTATGTTTATGTTCATTTGCAAAAACAGTTAACTCTCTTACATTTATACACTTACATTTATGCATTTGGAAGACACTTTTATTCTCTGAGTTATTATATACATTAGATTCTGAGTATGTGCAATCCCTGGGATCAAACCCGATACTCTAGCATTGCTAGAACCTTGCTCTAACCACTGAACTACAGACACTTAAAGAGAAACCTTATTTTTAATAAGAATTATCTATATAAATCATGGTAGTTGTTTTAATTAAGTAATGATAACTGAAAAGAAAACAAAGCATAAAAACAGAATAAAACACTTGATTTAAAAATACATCTATTTTTCCAAATTGAATCTTGTTTATTTACAATAAATAGGTATGCATGTGTATTCAAAGTGAGTGAATATATATAAATATATATAATATAGATAAAGCTTAACACACGCTTAAGTACACAACATGTATAGTAATCAAAAATATATAGAATTTATAATATTTTATATGTCCATCCAAAAACCTTAAATCTCCAAATTGCTGGGTTTGCAGAAATATATAAATAAAAAACAAACTTTTAAATGAATATAAAGTGGATTTTTTCATTTTCTAAACAACAGCAAATTTGGACATACGAGAAAGTGTCGATATGCATATACAAATATAAATATGTGCATATTAGTACTTTCACATGCGCATATAAAATATATATTCATGTATTTATATTCATACATTCATATATACATACAATATATATTTAATAAAATTATTCATACATACATATATATACATACAATATATATATATATATTATATATATATATATATATATATATATATATATATATATATATATATATATATATATATATATATATAATAGAATATATATAAATGCGTGTGTATATATATATATATATATATATATATATATATATATATATATATACGCATTTATATATATATTTTATTATATTTATATTATTAAAAAAACTATATATATTTATTAACATATTTATTGTCACCAATGCTTTGTTTTTACAACCGAGCACTTAAAAACAATAACTAATTCTTTCCTCTAAAATTTACTGTAAAAAAAGTGGTTTGAAGAGGGATGTGACAGTAATGTGCCACCATTACACACATAGACACAGAGATACACATTGGCAGACATGACCATAGCAAAGAGGTAATGGAGTTGGCTGCAGCTCTGGTGGTCTTCTCGTTATAGAAGTGGAGAGTGTCAGCTGTGACAGTACAGGTAGCTAAAACACCACTTAAGGTTTTAGCTGGAGCGGCTTTTGGAGAGAAAGGAGCGTGACCCGTGCTACCTGCTCCCACATCCCACACACCCTTTCTGCCTGACAGCCACTCAATGGCAAGTGTCTGCCGGCATAGTGAGAGAGAGAGATGCCTGCCAACAGTGCTGAGATGAAAATGATTACCACACATCCCTCTAGTCTCACTCACTGCAAACTGATACCTATTAACAAGCGCCTGTCAACATGTACAACGAGTGTGGAAGAGAGAGAGTGAAGAAAGAAATTGAGTGAAATGAAAAGGAAAAGAGAAAGTACAAGTTAGAAAACATAAAAGAGAGGACATGGTTAAAATATTATTAAATTATTGTTGTTAATAATTAAAGCATTGCATAGAAAAACTGTAAATAATATGTGATCCTGTCTCTGAACCCCAAGTCCCAAAATCAAATTCTGAGAAATAAGCATTAAAAATAGATTTTACCTATTATTTCACCATGATTTTAATCTCTGGCATGGTTTTATTCAGTCCATAATTAAAGATATCAATGTTGTTTACTCATAGAATGTTCTATACACTGCGTAGAATGATTTTATGTACAAGAAAGTAAATACCTAAGAATATCTTTAGCTGGGTCACATAATAATATATTTTTGTAAAAGATTCAATATTCAGTTGTTAACCTTAAATTATTTCTTAAAGTTAAAAAAAATAGATGCACTCATTTTGACATGTTTCCTTTTTTATCATCAATATTATTATCTATATGCTACACACTTGAACGGATTCAATGAGGGTATATTTGGTACACATTGTTAGCTCCATTTATAAATATGGTGAGTTCACAGGGGTTACGTACTTGGACTAAAACAGAAGACAATGTTATGAATTCCTGTCTGGAGATCTGCAGACAGATGCTGGTTTACAGTATAGGGGTTGTATCTGCCTTCTTTGAAAATGAGGGATGGGATATCCATTTTCGTAATTAGGGGAAATTGGGAACTTCTTTTAGAATTCTTTCAAAACAAATTGGTATGCAAATGATTACGATATTTTTACGATTTCAACTTCAGCAAGCTGTATTAATGTTTAACATTGGTAGAAGAAGAACAGAAATAGTATTCTTCTAAAATAAATGTCCAACTGTGCCACTTTACCAGACTGAAATATAAATGAAATGATTGAAAAACACAGCTGATATATATTTTTCTAATTGTTGCCTACAGGGAAAGTGAGCTGCATGGAGTATCTCTAATCATCAGTAATTAGAATATTGTTGCACATAATTACAAAAGATTTTGATTGTCTCAATTTCAGCGCTGCGGATGGCCCATCCCAATCCTCTGCCTTAATACACATTTGTTTTAGTGGAGTGTCAGAAACAATTATGATTATGGGCATCTCAGCGTGAGACTTTGCTTAAAACGAGAGGGAAAGACCTGCTATAAAGACATAATACACACATCCAGAACCAAGAAATTGAGGCGTTTGTAATGAGCAAATTCCTAGACAATAAGCGAGATATCAAGCACACTTCATTTAAAGTTTAGAGAAAACTGGAATAGAAGCATTAAACTTTTAGCAATTTCAGATCCATCAACAAAAAATCTGTGTACACACATTGAATAACACCACACATTCTCAAGCTTTTCTATTTTAAGTTTTATTTGTTTTAACTATGTCCTCTATAAACCTTATGCAGGAAAGGACGTTTAAAGAAATAGTTTACTGGAAAGGACAAAAGACTACTATGGAATACTCTTAACACTAGTGACAAGTGCCATTAAAATATCTTCATTTGTATTCAACACAACTAAGAAATATGACCCTGCCTGCAAAAACGCTGCTTCACTTTGATAAATGAAATTCTGATAATCAATTTTGACTCTTAACATTAAAAATATCAATGTTATGTTCTCACAGAATGTTCAATACATTATGTCGGATGTAAATCTTCAGATGGGTTTTCACAAGCATGGTCACAAATGCATGCAGGTTTGTAACAACTTTAGAGTAAGCAAATGATGACATTTGGGGGCAAACTGCACCTTTGAACCTTTTTAAACACCCTAAAGCCCAGGTAAAAAAACATATTTAAAATAAACCACTCGTGAAGCTCCGTTTACGAGAAGAGGTAAAGGAAAAGAAACTCTAAGTGCTACTTGGAGCCAACTTTGAAAAGACTGGCAGGAAAAACCACCAAGCATGAGAAGCACTTTATTAGCCAGCAGGGTGGGTCAGAAGGACCAGCCCCATTATTGATTGTGGTTGTTGGATGCATCCACAGCTGCACTTTCTCTAAATTTCCAAGAGTAAATATGCACCTTTGAAGTGGGGGGTGCCCGGGAGCACTCCCCAGCCATGATGGTGCGGCTTTGTGTGGAGGGCTGCAGTTACGGGAAAGATCAATGAAACGGGGGCATTAGGTGCACTGCTCTGCCTGGCCCTGCCATCAGGCAACAGAGGGGCTCTTAGTGGGCTAGTCTTATCGAGTCTCGGCTAGTCGGAGACTGATGGAAGCATGCCGGCATTTCCTTTTGCTCCCCGGTCGGCCATACAGGTCAGGATCTTACGTGGCACATGGTCTGATCAATGAAGGCCTGTGTTCCCAAAAACGAAACCACAGTCATCTAGCAGGAGGTTAAGCTGTACTTAAGTGATTGACTTTTCGACAGCGGATAATGATCTTTACCTTATGGGGTGAAGATTTAAACATTCAGGTACTTACCATTTTGTCAATTCAAACCTGTGTGATTTTCTTTTTCTGTAGAAAACAGAAAAATAACATTTTCTCTTTTTCTCACTCATTCACTTGCATTAGTTTTGTGTCAACACATCATCAACATTCTTCAAAATATAGTTTTATATTCTGCAGTCATACAGGTTTAAAATAACAAGAGGGTGAGTAGAAGATGACAGAGTTTTTATTTCGGTTGCATCACTTTAAAGATGATGACATTTGTGAAATGGTGGTAAAAACTAAATCTGGAAAGTACTGTAAAATATGGTCTGGACGTTTTACTGAGAATCATCAATTTTTATCACTTATACCAAGCAAGTGAATAATGCAATGAGAAGATACCTCACAAGCCATATGTAGCTAAAATAAATTATTTGTTCTAATTAGAATTGTGCTTGCGGGTCTCAGGTTCGACCCAGAGAGGTATGAGCATCGAAAAGACAGAAGGTTAATGGGGTTAATGTGTAGCCCCAAGTCAGACAGAACAGTAAAAACAGCATATTTTATCTTATCTTATAAACTAATATTATCATTACAGCCATTATAACCACTATTACAATCTTCATCAATAACACCAGCAGTGTTTCATGTAACATACATAAATGATGCAGAGCCCATAAAAAGCTTATAAAACATAGAAAACCCGTAGCTTTGAAGAAAAAAACAATAAATAAAACTTGAGCAAAATCAATAATTCCTTTTACCTTTTGAACATATGTTCACTCTCTTATTAGAACAACGAGCAGTCAAGGGTTTCGCTTTTAGCTTCCAATTCCTGGCTCCGTGACAATGTGTGGTGCAAATGTGAGAAAACTATCAAATCGATATCCGTTTTGACACCAAGTGGTCAGGCAGGTAATATCATCCTAACAATCCATCACTGGCTTTTCTACAGTAAAAGCAAAAAGCCAGGGACTATTAAAAAGTTTGTATATTATCTTTGTTTGTTAAGGTAGGTACAAGTCCAAAAGGCCAGTTAAAATTAATTAAACCAACTGATTTTAACTCCTCTTAAAAAGTACTGCATCATCAGACACAGCGGCTCCCTTTCTGACTGGAACATCTCTCCGCTCACTCTGTGAAAGCATGGAAAAACCCATATCCTGCCCATTGTGCCGCTTGATGTGCTTACTTGTGGCATGCTTTAAGTGCATTACATTTGTGCTGAATGTACAGCTTTTTATATTGTGGCTTGAAGAGCTCAGTGAAAAGGCCTGGTGCGGTTAGCGGTTCATGGGAGGAGGATAATCTCTCAGACTGAGGTGGTACAGACCGATAACTCGCCAAAGCCGTATAGTCCTATCTTATCACCGGTGTCCTAAAACAGCTTAAAAAGTGCCGCAAGAAAGCAAAAGCCTCCTGATACGCATTGTATGTTTCATCATTCCATTCGGATCCTTGTGGGGAGGCATGGGATATCCTCCCATCTCTCCTCTGTGACAATTTCAATCTTCCGTCTGTAACTTAATGCATCTGTCAAGTTCTCAATGAACTGTAAGTTTTCACACTATCTAAATGTGACATGATGCTTGTATTGAGTCATTTGAGTGTAAGCAGACAGCTAGAGGACAACATCTGTGTGTGTTCACTTAACGTTTGTGTCTTTGGGGGTTCTGCATTCCCAAGAGTCATCAGGCAAGGCTGCTGCCAGGCCGCGAGAGGCAGCCAGCAAGAGTTAACATTTACAACCCCCCGTCACACTTCACAAACCCCGGTGTCAATCAAGCACAGCCTGTGTGGCAGGCCCAACATTAATGGAGACGTTGACGTCTTCCGGCAGCGTGTTTATCTGATGCTAACACTAAGCAACCGGAGCCAATATCCTCCATGTGGAGCCATCACATTCAAAACCCCCCAAACAAGGCTTGTTGGCAACAAGTGAAAGCTTTACTTTTTCTTCGCGTCTTTTTCTTATTTATGATTCACTCTGGTTGCTGGTAGACACTAAAAATCAAGATGCATTTCTTTTCTGGCGAACTTAATCTTTCGCACAGCATCATGCAAGGTTGCATAACCACGTTCCAGTAAGGACAAACAGGAACGGGAACTGTTATCAAACATTTCTAAGCGGACAATCTGAATTGGCGAAAGATGCAGGCGTATTTCACAGATGTTTAAATCAAAGTGGAGCGTGATATTGACATACAGCGGGGAACTTGAATACTCTGCTGGCAGTAGTCTTCTGCGGTGGGCCTCCAACAAAGGCTGTTTACATATTTCCTCTGCAGTGTTTTGCTCAATAAACCGTCTGACATTTTTTCCCAGGATTCCAGAAACGGCACAAAGCCACGGGTTCCCTCCTGTGATGAGAGGTTCAAGCTTGTGTCTTATGAATAGAGAGCTGATTCTGGCCATCGTTTCATCATGATTTACCCATGGTGCTTCTTAAAGCTGAAGGTTACGGGAATGGTGACATTGTATTATGTCATATGGATTTTGTATCGTATGCAAATTACAATGTAAGCAAAAATACTTCTCATACACAGCCTGCTCTCTAATCTAGAAAGACCACAAAATAAAAGTAACAATTTCTAAATGATACACAATTATAATGACTAATATTTTATATTTAAATCCATACACAAAATGATAATACATCTTTAGAATCATCATATCTTATGAAAGCCACAAAGCTAACCATATCATGGCTACTGTTTAATAACAACGAGTAAACATCACATGCATTGTCAATCTGGACCTATTTCTAGTACTTTAAGAAGAACATGCCCAAGAGGATTACAATGAACAAACATGAGCTTTCAACAGCATCGGTAATTTGTTCTCAGAGGCTTCTCCAATGAACATGACGAGTGGATGATGGTGATGGGTTCATGAGGTAGATGAAGCTATATTTAAAGGATTGATTTCCCATACTTATACTGCCGGCTGGATTTATATTCCATACCCGTGTCTTCGTGACCCCTGATTCTCCTTTGAAGTGGCGGGCACAAGCTCAGAACAGACAGCAAGTCTCATAGAAAAGGCAGCGCAATAGCAAAAGGTCGACTGAAAAAGAGTAGGGGGCGGCCTTATGATATGATGGAATGATTGGCGGGGGGGATGTGAACTGATCAAAACATCATCTGACAGATCTGTGAGTGTGTATGGAGTTTGCTGCGGGGGAGAGCCTGTGTGTGTGTGCGCGCGTGTGGTGAGGGATGACGGGAGAAGGGCACGGTGGTGTCGCGGGTTGATAGAGACGTCAGCTTCGCTCTAGTAATCTTAGGATGCCTGGGCACAGCGAGGGGCCAACGCTGGGGCTCATGAGAGCAGCGGTATGACAGGGCAGACCACCCTAATCACACTGGAGGGGGTCTGGCGGGATGGACAAATCAAGGCGGCAGAATGTAATTTTTGGGAAATTATCAAAATCTCCATGGAAATTAGCGTGGCACAGTTTCTAATCTCCTATTTTTCACCATTCATAATAAGGGTCAATGCATCAAATTTTCTCCTTTGCTCCCTTTCTCCCTCGCTCCTGTCACTCTTGGTTTTCTCCTTGATACTTTTATTTTTCAGACACTTCTTTCCCCCACTTAAACCTCCTTTTATCCACTACAATTAACCATTTAGCATTCAAAGACAAAGAAGTGTGAGACCGTGGTTCTACCCTCACAGTGACACAAGATCAAGCTGTTGTTGCTTTAGAGGTCTGCTCGGGACGAACTTTCAAAGATGTGACCCTTTCCATCAGTGGCGCTACGTCAGTGGTGGTCGTTGTTGTGTTGTCTGTCTATCGGAGGCGGGGGTGCCTCTGCAATGAAAAGCGTCGGCTCGGCCCCCCAGGTGACACCAAGCTGCTCCGCGCCAACAGGAGAATTAACACCAGCAGAATGGAAGCTTAAGATACTCCTGATTTATGAGTCACGCTTTATACATCTTTATCCCTTTAATTGTGAGATCACACGGTTTTGTTTGGTTTTCTGAAGGGGGAGACCATTTAGTTTCTGCAACAAAGAAGGGGAAATTTTTAGTGCTGTTAGAGAAACGATCACAGTGGGACTAAACAGATATTTGTATTCATTTCCCAATAGCAATTCTGCTGTGGTTCCAAAGTATTCCTAGTGTACCGAATTTTACATTTTAAAATATAATACACACAATGAAATGATTTCAAATGCAGTCTGGTCTAACAATATCCCCCATGCTTCTTTTAAAACTATGCAATATTATTCAGCTTCTTGTGTTTTAGAACACTCTCGAGATAATTGGGTCATTCTTTGTAAGAAGCTGCACCGAAGATGGCTGATGAATAATCAGAGGCCAGGCATGTGAGCATTTTACTAGAGTACTTGACTGATGGACGTTTAAGTTAAAGCTACATTGATATGAAGTGGGTCATCAGCTTCTTATGGGCAACCCGATGTCAGTACGCGGGCATCCAGCGCTTATGCCACGGGGTCACAGGTCAACCATGCAGTCAAGTCAGTAGTGCCAATTTTTTGGTGATCTTTTTCCAGTTGAGTCACTTATTGTCTTTGAATTTGTCATCGACATGCGTGAGATACAACAATTTCATGGCCACTTCAGGCCAATCAGTTTTCTGATTAATGCAAATCTATAGTGTCTAAATATGTTAAGTTACCCATACTTGTAACAGACCTAAAGTAAATCAGTGAATCACACAAAGAGCACATACAGATGATGTTTCATTTCCCTCCTCTTGCTTTGCGCTCGTTGCAAAACAAAAAAGTTTTGTGCAAAGTTATGCTGGAAAATATTAGTAAAGAGAAGTTGAAGTACTGCGACTTGGCAAAGGCTCAAGAGGGGCTTGTACTCCTGGGACGCCGTTCTCTTGTCACATCAGAATGCTCTTATTCCTTCAAGACACAAGCAGAGTGTGTCTGAACACAGACTCTACCCAGGTAGCAGTGCTTTGTAATGATGCCAAATTGTTCTGCTGTTTATGCTTCCCCTTTGGGTTTAAGCTGATGGTTCCATGCAGAGCGGACAGGCAAAACAAAGCATGCAATTTAAGGGCTACCTTGAAATGAATGGAGCTAATGAACTATGGTTTCTACTTTTTATTATTGCAGTACCATTAGAAATAAGATATGGTAAAAACTGATTTAACTGCATAAATGTTCTTTTTAAAACTCTTTGTTCAAAATACAAATGTGTCTGATGCCAAAGTGGAGGGTTGCAAGAAAAAATTTCACTTAAAAAATAAGTTTGTCCAAACTCTTCAACTTGGTTCACATGGTATTAAATTAATTATAAGATAAGGTAAGTGTTTTATAACCTGCTTAGAAACATGGGTCTCAATCACAAAGCTGACAGCTTTACAGCATGGCTAAAGAGCCAAAGGGTTCAGCATAGTGAACTTAGAACTGGAGTTTCCCAGCCAACAGATACACGTTTGGGAGACAGACAGGCATCTAAGAGCCAGCAAATTCAATTCAGGAGAACCCAGAAGGGATCATGGTCTTGGGAGCTGTACAACACACAAGCTCCAGAGAAATACACTAATTGGGTCAGAATGGGTTGCCTTTTGAGGACAATTCACTGAGCCCCTGCCCAACTTTCCACACTCAAAATAATTCTTTATTTCTTATTTACTACTTCAAATAAACTTTTAAATGTATACAAATATTGCTTGAATAAAAATAAATAGGATTGAAAATGAAAATTTTGGGTAAATATATGTTCTCCAATAAAGAAAAAATATTAAAATAAGCATAAATATGCATTTTTGGATACATGTAAGGGTTATTTCTATAGAAAGAGGGACAGCAAAATATCTATAGAATTATGATAATGTTGCATGCTGATTCATATTAAGTTATATGTGTGAGAATGTGGAGTTAATTAAGAAAGCTTGCCGACTCGGCACAATGTTCTGACAAGCGGCAGAAATATGTGTCAGGTTTAAAAACCTCTCTGACCTTTTCTCAAACATTCTCCCACATACTCTGTGAATTTGTAGCTACTAATTAAGCTTGATACAGGTTTCCTTAGTAGTTTGCCAACTGCATACTGAATTGTTTGAAACCGTAGAAATGAATTTAAATGACAAATAGTTTCAGGTTAATTTCATAAGACTTGGAGCTTAGAATAAATTCTCAAAAAGCTAAAAAAAATTTTTTTAGAACGCATAAATGTTCATTTATAAAAACAATTATAATAAATAATTCGAATGCTTTAACATTTTATAACAATAAATGGTTGAGATATTTTAGAGTTTGATAGAATTGCGTGACAACGCAATCGACTTAGGAATAATTAAATACAAGTAATAATAAAAATAATAATAATAATCACAATATTTTAATTATTGCGATAAACGGTTAAAACGTATTTAGAAATTAAAGAAAAGCACAGCGAAAAAGATTAAAAACTGTGTTTCACAAATTAAATATTTAATAAGAAAAGATTACACCTTGAATAAAATAAATATGAATTACACTAAAATTCTATTTACATTGAGAAGAATTCATCACAAATAAATTAAAACCCCAAAATAAAACCGATAAATAATAAAACAATTGTTTATATATTTATTCTTCAGTTCATCAATTTCCACATTTCGCTTTATTTTAAGCATGCAATAAAACCTTTATCAGTATTAAAATATTACTTTAGTTTAAACAACATTTTAATTCTTCGCAAGAACTTTAAATAATTTAATGCACGCCAACACCAGCAACACAATACATAATTCCAACCCAAAAAATACGCAATATTGAAATAAAACTATAAAACCAAAGTGAAGGATTGTAAAATTCTTTATTTAATCGAAATGCTGTAGAGACACACACGAGGTGCAGCAGTCGTCTGCTATAGCGCACAGTCACAGATAGATGGCGCTGCACGCAAGCTGTAAAACTCAATGAATCTGCGCTGAGTTCGGTTCGGTTCTGCTCTTATTATCGGCTCCTAAATTAACCTGTCACGTTCTCAGTCACCACCATCTTGATTCTCTCTCTCCTGCGTCCAACCGACTTAACTTTACAGATAACTGTGGGCGCTTGTTTGTTAGTATTGTGAATGAGTGTATTATCGCTTAAATGACCACTATGAATCACTATAACGCTGTCTGGATTGAGATAAGGCTCTCTCTCTCTCTCTCTCTCTCTCTCTCTCTCTCTCTCTCTCTCTCTCTCTCTCTCTCTCTCTCTCTCTCTCTCTCTCTCTCTCTCTCTCTCCCTCTCAGACAGAGCATGTTGTCTGTTTATTCCTTTATAGACTTAGGGAAAAGAACATCTTTGTAACATTGCCAGGATCCAATGTTTACTGTCTGGTCTAAAGTGGTGAAATGTAATGACATTGTAAAACATTAAATTCAAATAATAATAATAATAATAATAATAACAACCATAAAAATAGTTATAGTAGTAATAACAATAATAATAATAATATAAACAACAACCCCAACAATAGTAATAATAGTAATAACAATAATAATAATAATAATATAAATAACAACCATAACAATAGTAATAGTAGTAGTAACAATAATAATAATATAAATAACAACCATAACAATAGTTATAAGAGTAGTAGTAGTAATAATGATAACAATAATATTATAAATAACAACCATAACGATAACAACAATAGTAATAACAACAATATAAATAACAACCATAACAACAACAATAATAGTAATAACAATAATAATAATAACAATAATATAAATAACACCATAACAATAACAACAATAGTAATAATAATGATGGTAATGATGGTAATAATAATGATGTAACAACAACTATTACTATAACAAACAACATAAAACTGCTTAAATTATTTTTAAATAAAAAATTATTTTGTATGATATACTATATGTATAATACTAAATAATATATACGGCCATTTATTTCATAAGAATTATATGTATTATTGTGATTGTGGCAGTAGTGAATAGTAGATTTAATTTTATTATTATCATTGTCAATTGTATAATAATAATTACTATAAAAATCAATAAAGTAAATTACAGTTTATTTTACTCCCTTTCTTTAAATTGATTTGGAGTATTAATGTTTAATAATTACATTAATGTTGCACTATAATTTCACTTAATTTCTCAAATGTGAAAATAGGTAATATTTATGTCCTGGGTATCTATTTGAATAATGATGCATTACTATATTTCTTAACTGTTGCTAAATTACAAAATAATACACATTTTAGTGTTCATGTTATTCTAATAATGATAAATATTAATCATTAATAAAGCTGAATTTTATGCAATTAATAATTGTTTGAATATAATGAGAATATATTACAAAACACAAGCAAACCATAAAATAATAACAAATACTCTGAAATGAAATAAAAAACAAATATAGTCATTCTGAAATAAACCCTAAAGATTTTGGGATGTAATCTGCTATTTGAAACAGATGATAGACATTTGGTTTCATTGTGACTTGCTTCTAAACACAAAGGATTTAAAATACAATATGACCTTACATTTTCAAGAATATGTCGTGGCTAAAGAGAGTAAAAGTGAAAGGAACATCAATGCTCCAAATAATCGTTAGATGAGAAGAAATGAAAGAGGTGTTTGTCCGCTCAGCAGGCCTTCGTGGGGTAACAAGAACAGGGCGCTTTTTATGTGTCTTAATGGCTAATAATGTGATAAGCTAGACTAGGTCCTTAAAAATCCCTACCAAGTGTAAATGCGACAGAGAGACCCCAATTGCCCTGGTCTATTCTGTTTTCTTTCTTCCAGGTATTTTCCTTTTTCTCAGATCAGGTTATTAGCACCCACATGACTGCACCATATAAAAAACAAGAGGGAGGGAGGTGAAAGGCGCAAGATAGGTCTCCTAAAATATGGGTCTCAAGCCTCTCACACTTTTTTTGTCTCTAATTCTTTTATTTTTCAATTGTTGTTATTTGCAAATGGTTTTATTGTATAGAAGTCGAGGAGAAGGAGGCGCTAGTGAGGGCAGAGTGGTGGTGGGTCTTCAAATGCATACGCACATGCACAAAAATGAGAAAAGGGAACACAACATCTGGTAATTAGTTTCAGCAAGCTTAGCCTAATGATGTAAGCAGATTATTTTCCATGCAGAAAGACGCGGGTGGGAAAAAACATACCCATATTCTTTTTCGAGTGAAGTTTTTAACGTTTATGGATAGATTGGGGTGTTGCTGCAGGCCAAAAAGCGTACGATAAAAAAACACTTCATTTTGTGATGATGACGGGTGAGAAGTCAGCCGATACACACTAGATAAACTACACTTTCGTCAATTTCTGAAGTGTGCTAGAACTTTGCCTTTCTTTTTGATATAAGCTTGGCCAAATAGAGGGATTTGACATACTGCACCCAGCCACGCTGTCTGTGGTTATAGGTTTATAGGGGGCACAGCCCTTCGGTCCCTGCCTCTTTGGGGCAGTTCAGAGCAGCAGGGCAGGCCACCGGCACTCATAGAGTGTAAGGGGCATGGGTAAAACACTATATTAAGTGCAGTTTACTTACTGGCTTCTAATTTCAGCAAGACTGATCGATTCTGACAGGGAGGGCATCATACCGCCTGCCAGATCACTTAAGCCCGTGCCTCCCCAACCTTCTCTCTCACCCTGATTAATGTCATGTCATCGGCTCTCTGTGCCTGCGATTCAGGGGGCCACCGATTTCAGGTAAGATTATGCATTTTTACACTTCGTAAATCAATCAGGATTTTATTTGTGATGCTACAATCCAATCGAGCCATTTTGCATGCGTTTTTTCAACTCTTTATTCTTCCGGTGTTTAATCTGAAGCGAATGCTGTGGAGAATGGCCATCTTGCTGCTTTATTGATTTTTTTGATGCCTGCTTTGAACCTGAAACAGAAGAACCGGGGTGGTGCGTACAGGGCAGATAGAGTTGTCCATGCCTTAACCTGAGACACCTGCTCCTTTTTTTGTGTAACCAAATTTTAATTTTGTAAAACCCACATCTGGACCATTATTCACCACATGCAAATTCCTTGTAAAGACAACACATTGTCAACCACATTTAGATTTATGAAGATTACTCTCAAAGGGGAATGTTTGCCTACATTTTCCCCACATACACACGACTGACATTCTACAGCAGAAATATTTATTCAGCCATGAGTTTATTTAAGTCTTCCAGGTTAAGCACCTCATCAAAACTTCTGACTCATGAGTTTGAACCTAAAACCTTCTCTTGAACATTTCACACCCCTGACCGCAGCTCCAGTCTGGCCCTTCAGAACGATGAGGACACAGGAAGTGCACCGCCGACCGGAATACAGTTACACACACACGTACAGTATCCCCACTCTGTTCTAATATCATGTTTCTCTGTGTCAGTGACAGATTCAACAGGCACAGCCGGGACCACATTATTAGATCTGTGAGATCTAAATCAGACCGAATGGATTTTGAATAAGAAGAATAGCTCAAATCTTCTGCTCCCGGAAAAATACCACATGGGAACGCTGCATTATTTGTGCTTTTCATATGTGAGTTTTTAGCTCTTCAAGCACGACTGTATTTTCCAAGCATTGGCAATGGAACTCATCACAGGGCAATAAAAGTAATGAGGTACACAATCGGATTTATCTCAATAACCACCAGTACCGTCCATACTTCGGTTTACAATGTGACAATATATTGAACGGAAGGGAAAAAACATTAATCCTTTTCATCATTTTATGATCATCCATTTTATGACCAAATATTTGTTCTTAAAAAAATTTCAGTTAAGATCAAGCCATTTACCATAAAAAAGGACGAACGTGCCTACCCGGCATGGTGATGCCTCTAATGGATTGCTTTCCACCAGGGGCCGTCTGTGCAACCAGCTGAGGTGTTAATGTAAATACAACAGATCATTTGTGAGCTAACGTGTTTTAAGCTTTAGTCCCCAAAAAGTGTGACTGGCAGGTGGGGAAATATGGAAGGAATAATTAGATGGTGTTGTCACATGTTCTTGATTTGTACAGCATGGGAGAGCGAGAGGGATTTTTTAAGAAGAATAGTATTTCCCTCTGTGCCCATTTTTAAGGTTTTTTGGCTCATTACTCAAGCTCAAACAGAATACGTAGTACAGGGATTAAAAAAAAAGTAAGCTTGATGTATTATTGCATAATGTTTTTTTATGTGAAACTTTCCTGATATTTGTACCTTAAACATGTATTAAAATGTGAACGGCAAATTACAAAACCATGTAGACAATTTCAAAACAACGAAATGAACTAACATCACTGCGCATAGGGTCTTTTGTGGCCCAAGCATAACCTCCGGTACACATCCGCAAAGAATAATATTAATATTTGTATCATTTCTGAAAACATGATTATGTATATTATAGCTTCAAAATTATAGTATATAATTGATAAAATTATAGCATTATTTTTGCTATCATTTTTTGGCTTAACTTTAATGCAAGTAACACAACCCAATTGTTCATTTAGTAAAATGATATACTATAAACATACTATAAACACAAGTTGGAAGTTAACTTTACTCTTTTTTATTGTGTAAATGATGCACTTACTTCCACACACGTGCACACACCACAAACAAACTTCAACAAAAAATGTCCCACTTAATAATTTGTGATACCACACATTTTGGCATTAAATCATAATCAGTTTCTGGACAGATTTCCCATGAGCTTTTGCAAATTCTAACCAGTAGTCCCTTCCTCGCAGCTTTCAAGAGTTAGCACCTAGTTTCGCTGGTCTCCCTCAAGGCTGTCCAGAGAGTCAGCATGCCCCACCGCTCCCCCCTCTCTTACCCCCAAAGCAAGGCCATCGGAGAGACCTGCTGCCTCAGGCAAATGTGAGAGAAAATGAATGAGGCAGATGGCTCCAGAAAAGCAAAAACATATCTGAAAGGTAGGTACAGTACAACTCCTAGCTTTCAGAAAAAAGCAGCATAATTATTTTCCAGGGGTGAAGTTGAACTCACCTTTCATCAAGGCAACACATCCGAAAGCCTTTTCTCACTTTCCCTCGGACTGAATTATGCAACAAAATAAAAAAGAAGTCACATTTTACTGCCGGTATACAAATAACCAGGCCACAGGGATTGTTTGAAAGCTTTAAGGAGCAGCCTTCAACAGTCACTTATACCGCCTCGCTGTAATAAAACCGGGAACGTGTGATCAAGTTCATGGTCATTTTTAAGTCCCTTCTTATCGGTGTGCATATGTCAAAACAAATCGCTTCTCAAAGAATTGCAGAAACACATTTCCAACAAAACAACACACCTCTTTGCCTTCGCCTTCTCAGGTGAGGTTCTGTTGTGTCTACATGTGAACTGTGCCTTCTCTCTGTCAGTCAACAGCTAGAGGTGATCTGGCGATTTTTAATGCCCCTGGCCCATCTGGGAGAAGGACCCTTTTCATTCCACATACTTGGCTGCCTGTCGCCTCACCATAATGGTCCGTTCAACAAGCTCAGAGGCAATAGCCAATTAAATACCTTGAGGGGGGACACTCAGAGGCCCCCGCGTGAAAGGCTTCAGGTGTGAAACGCTTGTTTTTGAGAGTGCCGTAAATGTATGGCAGCTTTCAAGTTTGCCTGTGCCCCCCTGGCTAGCCTGAGCCCGTAGCCCCTTCTCATGGAGAACCAGAGGAGCAGTGCTGGGTGATGGGCTGGCGAAGGCCACTTAAGTGCAATTTTCTATTCAGCGGTCCAACCTGTGTTCTCCACGTTTCCCCCCCTTGTCCCCCACTGATGCCTGGTGAGCACACACAGAGCCTCAGATGATGCAGACAATGGCTTTTTAGCACACAACAGGAGTGATAAGGAGAAAGGGAGAGAAAGATAGAAGGGCGATACGAAAGAGAAGGGTGGGGGTGGGTTAGTTGGGGTTGGTCCGGGTACAAAAGGAGGGTTGGATTGTTTGCTAATGATGGCCATTTCTGACCAAAGCTTGGCAAGTTCAAGGACTACTCCAAAAACATTCCCAAGCTCTATGAAACAAAGAATAAAAGTGGTGTTGTGAAAATCTGAATGTCTTTTACATGAGAAAATGAGCTGGAAATGTGTGCGTCTAAATTTCTACAAAAAAAATAGAAATTGAGTTTGTTGCATTGAAGGGATAGTTCACTTCATCTGCAAAAATTCTGTCATGAATGATCACCCTCAAGTTGTTCTTACCCTTTATAGATTTCTTAGAATATATATATATATATATATTATATATTATTTTGAAAAAATGTAAGCAACCGTGTACTCACCATCACGTCATTTCAAACAGATTTTAATACCTTCTTTTGTACAACACCAAAGCAGATATTTTGAAGAATGTCAGTAACTGGCACCCATTCATTTGCATTCAAGAGAAATTTGCTGTTTGAACATTCTTCAAATGAATGCTTCATGACATGACACAAGGGCGATATTTAGAACGATGTAAGCAACTCAGATTTCTTTGTTATCAATGACTACCATTGTGGAAAATAATTAAATTTCATATCTAAGGTGCCCCCAATTGTTTGCTCTCACACAGCCTTCAAAACATATTTTGTGCAGAACAGAAACAAATTATATAATATGTTTTTTCTATTATGGTAGCATATAGTTCACCAGAATTGCTAACATTCTTCTAAATATCTGAAGAATGTTGAAGAATGTAAAAAAAACTGTTTTCTGCAGAAAAGAATTATACAGGCTTGAAATGACAAAAGTAGGGTAAATAATCTCAAGAATTAAGGGGAAGGTGCCCAAGAACCATTTGCTTTCTAACAGCCTTGAAAACAAGTTTTAGTTTAAAAGAAAAAAGTATGACATAATACTTATTTCTACTATGGTGCCTGGGAATTCTAACATACTTCCAAATATCTCCCTTCAAGATTTTTTGCAAAAACTCTCCCATGTTCCACATAAAAAAGAAAGGTATACATTTTAAAACAACTTCAAGTCGAGTAATTCATGACAGTATTATAATTTTTGGCCAAACTATACCCTAAAGTAGACTACAACCATCCAAGTGTCATAAAACTGGTTTTGCAAAAGCAATGCAGCTAAAGTTCTGCGATCGCTGAAGCACAACATTAGAGACACTCTCCACAGAAACAGGGAGGGGAAGGAGATGAGGGGATATTAATCTTATTAGGATTGTGTATCTCACAGTGTCAGGTGAGAAGGCAAACGAATGGGCCGCTGTTTATCTGAGTTTAGCTGTGTGGTTTACCCACCACTCGCCTAGGGAACATATTGCCTCTAATAAATTGGTTAAGTCAGCGAGCGGTGATGGTAATGAAGTTAAGGAGACTGGGCTCTGGTGTACTTACTCCTGTATACTGCCACACCCCCACCAGCGCCCCTCCTTTTATCAGCCGCAGATTGGGAGAGCGCCTTGATAAGACAAAGGGGAGAGAAATCAAAATAAATGGAGTCTATTAAAAGCAGCAATGCATCAACTGCTTGATAAAGTGATTAATAAACAGGCCAAGATAGTGATTGATTAAAGCGTTTAATCAAACTGTTAAACAGGCACTATTTGCATCAGCGCGTTCACTACAAAAAAAAACGGCACATTTAAGGGGGATTCTTTTTTCTTTTTGCCTTTTTCGAAACAAACATTAACCTAACCTTCATGCCATTAAAGGCACTGGTAAAGGTGAAACCTTTTCACTTAATTGTTCGGTTAATAATTCAAGTCAAACCTACACGCACCAATTACACACAATTCCATTAGTTCTTTTTTCCACAAGAATATGAAGTCCACAAGCTGCTCTCCGGATCCATTCTTTCCTTATCGTCTTCACTTTACCGTAATTTCTCCTCATTAATATGCACGTGAAGTGCATTGTGGGAGACCACCTGCAATTACAAACCATTTTCCTGCTCCTGTACGGAGGCAATTGGCAATCTTCGCATTCGCACGCTAAACACTTTTCAGTCATTGACGGAATCATATACAGTTAAAGGAGTGTAAGTAGTCTGTGAAAGGGCAACGGCAACACTTGTAGGATTTAAATGTCATTCATGCTCGCTAATGCAACGACAAACAATCTCAGAAGTGATTGATGTGTTCAGCTGTTCAGAGTTCACATTTGATGTACGTGGCATTAAAAGCTAAGCACTTGCAGATAAGACGCAATCACTTAAGCTTCACTATGCTTTTTCTGCTAAATTTAGTCCTGATATTTTAATTTCTCATTTTAAAGCTATTACCAATTTGTTATCAATTGTATTGTAAATTATGAATACCGGTAATAATTATAATTGTTCACCCTAAAATGAACATTTTGTTGTCATTTACTCACCATCTTGTCATTTAAGACATGTATGATTTCTTCCTTCTGCAAAACACAAAAGGAGATATTTCGAAGAACGTTATGAATGAATTGGTGCCTCGGATGTTTGGTTTTTAACATTCTTTAAATGAGTTCTCCCTGTCAAGTTGTTTCAAACCTGCATACATGTTTTTTTTCTGCTTACAACATAAAATGAGATTTTTGGAAGTATGTTAGCAACTGAGATTTTTGGGTCACAATTGATTATCATTGTAGAAAATTTTAAATTGTAGTTAAAGGTGCCTCAGAGCAGTTTGCTTTCCCAAAGCCTTCAAAACATGGTAGCCAATGGTGCCCCCTAATTGCGGACATTCTTCTAAATATCTATATGTAAATTAAGTATGATTAGCTTATGTTGAATGTAAATGAATGAGTGCCAGTTACCAACATTCTTTAAAACATATTTTGTTTTCAACAGAATAAATAATATAACGCCCTTTCTACAATTGTAGCCTATGGTACCAACATTCTTCAAAATATCTTTTGTTTTCTGAGGATAAAGTCAAAAATGATCAAAAATGATAAAAGCGTGAGTGAATGATGATTTTGGGGTAAAATTCATTTTAATGTTTTTTTATCAAAAACCATCTGTTTCAAAAGATATTTAAAAATATGTTTATGTCCATACACAATAAAAATGTCAAAAGCAGAAAAGCAATACCACTAACTGCTTTAGAATGCAATATTGATCTTTGCAATGCTCTACAACACCATGATATTCATCACATCTCCAGTTTAGAACAAGCTACACCCTTTAGTTAGTCAATACATCCACAAAACATGAGTTCCCAGTATAAAACAGAACATGAACATTGTGCTGGTTCCCCCGTGGGCGTATATATCAGATTATTGTAAACCCCATTGTGTGAAGATTCTAAACAAATGCAATATTCTTCTCCACATTATGGATCTGAGCTAAAAGCATCCATCTCATTTTCCCAAGATTGAGACAAGGCTGTGCAGCGAGAGAAAGTCCTGCCTTGTTATTATCCCTCTGCATGCTCCCCATAAAGTGTGCAGGATACTAGGAAATGTGAAAAGGAGGACAGAGAAATGGATGTCAATGACTGCTCTGATCCATGCAGGTGGTCAGGGATAAACCATTGTTTGGAGCTATTTTTCAAAGTTTGCGATGATCACTTTGCACTTACGTGTGTGCATGAACGCACGGCTTCACCCCCTGAGCGGCTAGCATCATTGATGGAACAGAAAAGCAAAATAAAAGCACCGATGTCAACCACCTCCATGTAGCCCTCAGAAGTGCTCGTCACAATCCATTGGCTTCTTATGGACCCCACACCTGTGAGAGCCCTATTAAAGTGCTATTTCTTGGCGGCGGGATGAGTTGAGGTGTGTGGCGAGCAGGTAACAGCAGGCCTGGTGTCAGCTCTCAAATACTCTCTCACAGGAGCGTCACGAGGCTTCGGCTTTAAATCAGAACATTGACAGGCCTTCACCCTACAACCACAGCCCTGCCAGGGAAGTGCCAAGTACTGCGCAAATGCCATGGCGGCTATGAGATGTGGGCTAATTTCACTGTCAGCAATGCCAAGGTCGCCATCTGCAAACCCGCATTCCCATTTGAGCAGGGGTGCCAGATAATAACTCTTGGCTGCCAGAGGTGAAATGGTGCTTGGTAAGTAAAGCTAGACAGTTTCAAAGAGAGGTGGTAGACATAACAAACATAATATCCATAGGTTTGTACCATCTGCAAGGTTTAAAAACCATTAAAGTGATAGTTCACTTTAGTTTCTCTTTTCTGCCAAACACAAATGAAGATAGTTTGAAGAAAGATGACTGTACAGCTGTGGCAATATTTCACTTCTGTTGAACGGACACATAACCAATGCGACTCAATTGAAACCAGTTAACAACATTCTTCCAAATATCTTCTTTTGTCGTCAGTGAAAGTAGAAAGTCATACCGGTTTATACCTGATACCCAGGAGAACACACTATATTTTAAAACTATCCTATATACACCACATACTCAAAAAGGTAACACACTAAACATAAAATACTTCTATATGCACTATACACTGAATATATGTAAATATAATGCATTTAGTATCGTTTTTATATAGAGTGTGTTACCTCTTTAAGTATCATTGAATGTATGATCCTTTTTACTCAGCTGTTGGGAGGATCTCAAACACAAGCAGTCATGCTCATCAAGCAAACTACATTATACAATGAGACCTATGGGGATGTAAAAAATCATTTACTAAATAAAAGCATCTGCAAGCAAGCGCACCTGATTCCGAGGTAACTATAAATAATGGTAATCTAAACTTGCAGCATTATTGTTGAATTTAACCCTCATAATGTATTTTTCTTCAAAAGCAGCGAATGCCAGTTCATTTGATTACCTCGGCAAATGAAGGCAAGTCTGAAAGAGAAGAACTGACTTGTTAATTATGTAAATAGAGCAAAGTGAGGAGCCCGGTAGGTTACAGGAGCTCTGTCATTTTGAATGGGTATGGTAGAGCGTGATAGCGAGGCAGTCTGGCGAGAAACCCTTGATATAATGACAGGTCAATTTGACTGGCTTTGTGATCCGGACCCTTGCAGGTCTGTTCGTACTCCCCCCTGGACTTTGATTTCTCCTTTGTTCTACTGGTCTCTTTTTTTGACATCTCCCAAGAATGAGAGATGCCACACAACCGTGACCCCTTTCACACCCCGGTGGCGACCTTTGGCTTTGCCGAGGGTGACCTTTGACCCCAGACCTGACAGCTTGATTAATTGCAGAATGTTTATGATTTATGAGTATCTTCTCGGCATGATTAATGGGGCAACAGGTGGCACTGCCACGCAGCAAAAGGGGAAATATTGCAAAAGAGGGCCAGACAATGTAAGGGATTGTGTAGGGGAAAAGCGTTTTGTCTGAAAACGGCTCCCACCTTGGTGGAACCATACATCATCTTGACTTTTCTGAATGTGGCTGGCCCGTGGTTATCAGTAGCATTGCGTCTTGAAAGGATTCTCTTAAAGGTCCTCTGCAGATTGATGCATACTAAAGAGTCACATGCATTAATCTTTGTAAACCCCAGGCATAAAGTCTTTGTGGAGTTCAAAAGGAAACATAAAAACAGTTGGCCGCTCTATAGAGATACAGACCCATGGGAAGTAACCCATGCCAAAATTTGTCCCTGACTCAGTATACCTCATTTACTTCCCCCATTTTCAGTGAAGGAATCCTCACCCTTCACAGATAAGAGCTGAATTATTTAACTGCTCCTTAGTCGGTTTTGTCCCGCATGCCTACGTAGCTGTGAATAGCACCCCGTAAGCAGCCCCAAAGACCCTGCGTTGTCAAGCAAGTCACGGGCGGCATTAAAATGTCCATTCAAAGCTAAAGGCCTGCTTGTTTAATGACCTGACAGGTTAGCAAGATAAGCTATAAGTCGTCTTTTGGCCGAGACACTTAGCACACAACAAGACCAAAGGTCTGCCACAGGTGACAAACTGACATAGCTGCTGAGGAGGTCATATGTGACATTGTTACTTTCACACAGGGTAGGTTGATTGGAGAGAATAACTGGGTATCTGGTGGCAGTCCCTCTGCGGCGAGCCCGTGTCAGTCTCACTGTCCGGAGTGAAAGCGCATGGGGAGAGGTGGCTTTCATCTTGACATGTACCAGCCTTGACCCCACACTTCAGAACTGACAGCTGACGAGAGATTGATGCTGCCATTTGGCCGGCATCGATGTTCGGAGCAGTCACCTTAAAGAAAATGAAATATTGACCCGTACACACAAGAGGACCGGTGGTTGTGTATACATGGCCACAGAGAAAATAAAAAGGGGAAAACAAGCTACACTGGCGAGTTTGACACATGATTTACACATGGGACGTCTTTCTTTTATTGTATTTGGGTTCACATCTTGTGAAGGTTTGACCAAATCAGCCAGTGCCCTTTAGATAAAAATGTCAGAAATATACTCTGGAACTGTAACAGGGTTTCGTTTATATAAGTATGCATATGCATAGAGCTTAGTCAGTGGAGATGACACATTATCATTTATATATATAATGTTAAAAGATGAAGCTGTGAAAGACATACAGTCTGTGCTGTTAGATATGTTGTTATATTTTCATGTATTTTAAGACAATTTGAGTTACATTAACATTACCGACATCACATTATTGACCCACTGAACAAAATGTGTAAAGTGAACATCTTAATAGATTAGACAGTGCAAGAAACAAAAAAATCAAGGAAAATGACTTAAAATAACAAATCTTGTTTACTTAGAAAACTAAGTATATGATTATAAAGCAATTATTTAAAAAAGTAATAAAAAAAGAAAAGTAAAACCTCATTTAATTCCTTTAATGATTTACTTTATTTATATTTTAAAGTTATGTTTTTCTGTCCTTCAATAGTAATACAAAACAAAAAAAGATCTACACCATGACTAGCACTGTTTCAAAATGATTATAGAATTCTCTGCAATTCCAGATATTGCTGTTGTTCTTGATGAGTGAAAATTAATTATCTAGATGTCACAGAGGTTAATTTTGGTCACGGACCTTTCGATTGAGAGGACACAACAGTGTTTACACCTCTACGGGCATGGGGTGACCCAAGCACTGAACTGTGACACAGACAGCGACAGTAATGGAGAACGTGGCGATCGCCTTCATTGGCCCCGCCTCACAAGTTCCCGGATGTCCTGCAGTTGAGGATCCCAGGAAAGCGCGGCACCCAATAAGATGCCCACCTCTATTTTCCAGCCCCGCAGAGAGGGTGCGGATGGCCCTCCACTCCCCCACCCCGATGCCACAGACACCCAGCTATACCCACCGCTGGCTGGCCCATATGTTTGGGCTGCACACAAGGTGGTTTCTCGGATACTGTGGTTGCTAATTATAAATTTAATTTGCATTTTAATTAGAATGGTGGAAAATTAAAGCCTGCCAGCTGGAGAATTTCAAAAAGCTTTCTCTCCCTCTCTTTTGCTCTCTCTCTCCCTCTCTTTCTTACAGCTTCAATTTGAGAAAGTGTGTTCTGCTCCGTGTGATATTTATTATTTTCAGGGGCCTCCACTCTTCCCACTATATCTCGCTTCCACAAACAGTCTCATAAGTATTCACGTTCTTTTTTTTATTCATTAAAACGGGTTAACCAGGTTCCCATACAAGCCCTCTCATTAATCAAAAGGTATTTTTTTCATTCTGAAATACGTGAGCCTTCTGTTTAAATCACTTAACCTACCGTCACAGCCGGTTCAAAAGAAACACTGTCGTCGCTGTAGTTACTTATATTTTTGATATGATTTCAAAATGTATAATTCTTACTAAATTAAACTTTCATTTTGGCGTTTCAACAACGTGTGATGATTGTTTACAGACAATGTAAGGCGTTTTAAATGAATCAGTGGTGTAAATCAGTTCACCAAACCAAAATTAACAGTCTAATGAATAATATCTACATGTGTGGCCTGTTCTTCTTTGGGGTTGCTGTCATTATTTTCCAATCTTCTTAATTTATCCTGCTCTCTGTTCTTCTCCTCCACTATCATTCTCATTCGCTGTATCGCCTCCCCTGGGTGTCCTTGCTCAATAATTGTCATTAATTGATTGACAGTCCTGATAGACCCAACTAACCTCAGCCCTGCTCAAATGTCTATTTTTTTAAATGAGAGCTTGTATATCCAATGACCTTGTCAGGTTGTCAACTGTCAGCCAATCGGGAGACTCCAATGAATGAATCCTATCCAGAATACATCTCTCTCTCCTAAATCGTGCAAAGCGATTCAACTCTGAATGACATTGGCAACAATGGATCGGACAGAAGGTGCTCGTGACAAACTTTGAGAAAAATAGATGAATATTAGAGGTTATGAGAGTTATACTTTTATCAAAACAACTCTGTCCTTCCAATAAAGTGTAATAATCACAGCAACTCTATTGGGATGAAACTACATAAACCACCCATTGAAAAGTTTAGGCTTTTGAATGCTGAATTATGCCATGCAAAGCTCACAAAAGCCCACACTCAAGAGCAAATTATATCAGCTGAAGAGGTGTGTGAGAAGGTGACAGCTAAATTTGGGCTCTTGTATTTCACTTAACTTTATGCGAACAAAGCACCATCTTTCCCAAGGCCAATTTTCAGCCAAAGCGAAAATAAAAACAAAACAGCGCCCAGCATTTGGTGCACAGCATAAACCTTGGCATCATTCATTTTATTCAATAACACGAAAAAAGAGCAGCCACTGCTAGATTTGCAGTTTATGATGCCGATGATCAGAAAAATCTAAAAAGCCATTGTTCATCTATGGTTATTGTGGCTGCCACACTTTCCACTACTACATGTGTTAAGTAAATGTAATGTATTGACGTGCTTCCAGGGTGTTTTGGTTTGGGAGCCTGCCAGCCTCGCTTTTGCACCTCTTTGTAGGCTTTAGTTTGATCCGGTGTGAATAACATTTAGACACACACACATGCTCTCATTAGCATTCATTGGGCGGGCGGCAAAACAGCTCACCCTCTCTGCTCTGAAGGTGGCATTTGGCAAGGCCAAAATACACCTGGCGAAACTAAAAACCTCCCCCCTTTCACAAAATGACATTCATCACTGTTACCTTTTTATTCTCAGTCAAGTGTGTTAGTTTTCAACACGGTTGTGTGGCGTTCACGCATGCTCGGGCCATCCGCTGCATCTGGCTGACCATTACCACTGCCACTTTTGTCAAATACATTTTTAAACATGGACATCATTTGAAAATTTGGAAAACTGATATTTATGTTTGGCATGTTTGGCATATTTAGGGAAAAAATAATATATATACTGGTTTATTTTCCATGTTGATTAGAAAGTCTTCTAAAGAAATGCAATCACCAAAGATAAAATTTGTAATTTAATCTTTAAAAATTTTTTATATCTGGTCACAATGTTGCTTCTAACCTCTGTTCTCTTTTGTCTTTTAGCAGAGTACAGCCTGTGAACAAGACACGAAAGCACCTTACTAACAGAGACCATGAAGACAGAAGTGATCGCTTATCCGGAAGACTGGCACTCTGTTTGCACTTACTTTTTTTAAATAAATCCATAATACTGGATTGTTTAACTGTTAAACTGTGTGCTGCTCTTTACTGTACTGCTACAATTTAAAGAGACCCCAAATCAAACATGGTGATAGTTGGTCAGGAAATTCAACAGAGCAATGTAATTGTCATGTTCAGGTGAACTACACGGCAAAAAAGAACTTAAAATCAAGCATTTTTAGTTTTATTTTAACATAAATATCTAACACTTTCTAAATCAAGACATATTTACTTGGCAAGGAAAGTAACATAAGATATTTTGTCTTACTTTAGGGAACATAATAAATTAATCAAGTAAATTTATCTTTTAAACAAGCAAAATAGTCTGCAAATGGGTGAGAAAAACAAACTTGAATTAAGAAGAAACACTAAATTCAAGTTCACCTTCTTTGCTTATAGCTAGTTCTTAGACACTACTGACAACCAAAGTTCTTTATTTTTTGTTGAACATGAAATGAGATATTTTGAAGAATGTAGGTAGTATTTTTTTTTCTTTTATGGCAGTCAACGGGGTCCAAAACTGTTGCTGTTACAGCATTCTTCCAAATATCTTTCTCTGTGTTTGTATATAGCTTTTATAGACAAGTTTGTATCTTCAGAGTGAGTGATATATTAGAATTATTTTGGGGGGGAACTCTCCATTTAAGCCTTGTTTACTAAACTTCCTATGCCTAACAAAACAGCAAAATAATGAAATAAAACAACATTGTCAAAGTGAAAGTCAATTGCTCTCTGTCCCTAACAGCTCTCTGTTAAGCTGGCACAAGGATGCCCCTCCTCCACAGGGTGGGCATCCGTCCACACGGACCTAGAGCAACAGTGGCTATGTATAAAGGCTTGGCAGAGGCTCTGCACACAATCTCCAGATCCTTGTGCGGACTGCGGTGTCTGTCACCCTCTATCACAATCTCTCAGTCTCTGGAGTTAAGACACATACATTCTGTCACTCCATCACAGACTCTGATCAGTTCCCTCCAATCTGTTCCACGCATCTTTCATTTATCAGAACTGGTGTTGCTGTATGTCTGCCCTAGTGGCAAATTCATCATCGTTGAATAATATTTTGTATTTCGGATACTACATCTTTTTTAAAGCCAGTTCACTCAAAACATCCTGTCATCATTTACACTCCTCGTTTACTGTCAAATCCTCTCATCTTCTTCGACAGGGAGCACAAAAGATTAAGTTCCCACTTACTTTTACTGTATGGAAAAAACTCTTAAAAAATTGCCATACAAGTTGAAAATGTGAAAAGAGGATAAAATAATGATCGATAAAAAAATTATAAAATTGATAAAATATTGATAAAAGATTTGATAAAGGATTGATAGGATTGATGGTACTTCGGGCTAAGAAGTAGGAAATAAATGAATACGTGTTTCTGAATCCCACACGAAAAGTTCTGGATCTTCTGTCAACGAATTGATCTGCACTTTAGTTGATCTTCTTCCATTGTCAAATATTTGAGTCTATGAAGTGGTTAGATGAGGTGCAAAGACAGATATTTGAAAGGATTTTAACTAATTTAAGCAATTACATGCTTAACTGGACCAAGATAATCTGCCGTCCTTAGCTTACTGTGTGCCTTTTCTTTTCCTACCTGCTTCATCCTCTCTTTCTCTCCCACTTTCTCTCATCTCTCACTCACTTTTCTTTTTTCCCTGAACAAGAGGGAGGCTTAGGGAAGCGGGATTTAAAGCACAAAAGCCTCTTGCTGAATGGAGCAAAAGCAGCAGAGAAATTAATTGTCGCTAACAAACAGCATGACTGCTTACAGCCAGTCTGTGCCACTCCGTTACCTACCCAAAATGGAAGGGTGGGGGAGGTCTGGCAGACGGGCTAGTGGGTCAAGGCAATATGTTTTAGGGCACACTTGATCTAAGGTGATTTATGTTATCAAAACATATGCCAGGAGGAGCGGGTTTACACGCCTCATCTGGAGAAGGGAAGCTCATTACCATTTTTATTGTGCTGGAGGACACTGGCCGGCTAAACAACCTGCAGTGATGCGACAAAACCGTGTTATTTCGCTGCATTTTACAGGTATTTAACACCACGTGGTTTGATAAAGAGTTGGTCATGCTGTAAATATTTATGTGCCCCGTGTTTGCCGGCGACACCTTCTGCAATAACATTACTTTGCATAATCTTAATGCAATTTTTTCGCTCAAAAGACCTCAAATATTCAAGTGGGCTGATGCAGATGTGTGATGAGTAATGTTCAATGATGCTGCCCACTCTGTACAATCAGTGCATTCTTCATATCCAAAAGTTAACTTGTAACACCATTTGCATTCTCAACATTGTCTGTTCTGACCCACCACCCAACCCTGATACGCCAATTAGCGTGACCGGGGCATCTGACCACTGCACTGTGCTTAGCTTACAGCCGCCCATATCCCACTATCTCAGCCCACTGATGACCCGATGCCAGGAGTCGCACATAGGCCAGAAGGAACTTCTTGCATAATTTTGTGTTCTGCTTACTCCAGGATCTCATCCGCTGTGTTGTTTATACAAGAGGTCACCGTATAACAGTAAAGCTGTATGCATAATCAAGATACTTCCTTGTCTAATTGGGAGGGGTATTTCATGAACAAAAGCAAATTTTAGCGCGCAAAGCACCGCTGCAGCTTTGCGGCCTCTCGCATTTTCACAAATCATAAATTGACTCCATAGGCTTTGCTGCCGTTACCAATTAGTCATCCTTAAATGCCGCATCAGAGGGCGTTTACACATTAGCTGTTGCGGTGGTGAATTCGCGTGTGCATGTGCGAGCATGTTTTTATGTGAGGAGTGAGGTGCATTTTGCCCTAATTCTGTTCCCTGCTTGCTTTCACTCCCACATGACACCGTGCAGTCTGCCACCGTCGGCGTGGTATCTATCATTCAGCACAACCGGCGTCACGCCGGACAAAAGCCCGGGCTGGACGGGGCTCAAAGCCATTTGCATTTTTGCATCTCATTTTGCCGATAATTACGTGGCAGTGTAAGCAGCCCCCCCTCCCATTATCTCGCCTAACATTATCAGTGACGTCTGAAACGCACGTTTAAATGTCAATTATTGACTACAAAGAAGGACTGACCTTTGAGAGAGCACGTTCCCGCTCTTCTTCTCGCTCCAGGTTTGTGTCTCCTTCACTTTATTGCTGGTGCTAATGATGCCATGGTCTATTTTTTGCCTTTAATTTAAACCCAGTTGTTATTACCGTACTGGTTTTTAATCACACGATTAGAGGACCTGCACATTGTGGTCTGTCCTTTTTTAAAACTAAAGCTGATTTGTGTACCTCTTTTACCTAGGTGTATTAAATGGGGGCAAATCACAAGCACAGAATGCCTTTTGTGCCATGGAACGCACAATACATACACGTAAAAAATAAAGATATTGTCATATACGCAGAAAAACTTCTAAAATCCTGGAGTGGTTCATGAAGATTCCTTTTTGCACCTTTATTGGTGTACAATACATTAAACGTTTTGCCTTTCATGTTACATTATTGAACCCAATGGACTTGTGTACCTTAAGGACATATTGTGTATCCATTTTCTATTAAGGTTGAAAAACATATAACTGTATCTTTCAGAGTACATAGTATTAGTGTACAATAATGTACCCCAAAATGTACTTTATAGACCCGTCTACGTCCCAAAAGGAACCTGAGGGTACCACCCCAGTGACAGAATAGTTGTGCTTGGTTTTGCATTATAGCATATAGGGAAAGTTAACAAAAATGTAAATTCTGTCATTTAGTCAAACCTGCATCTATTTTTACAACAGTGAAGCTTAGATTAAGGGATGGGCTTTGATAAGTCATGTGAAAATAGTACAATAAGCCTTGTATAATGAGTTTAATGGATATTAAACAAGTTTAACAAGTTTATTTGTGTAATGTTTTCTGTAAAGCTGCTCCGGCAACATTTAAAATATGAATGTGATTTAGAGATAAATGGATCTGAATAGACTGTCTTAAGTTTTTAAAAACATGAAAATATGAGACCTTCCTGATAAATAGTGAAAAACTACTACGTTTTTGGACCAAAACAGAAAGTTGTAATAGACAGACATATTAAAGAGCTATTTTAAAGACATTATCAAAATGACCAAAGATGACTTTTTTTCTGCTGAACACAAAAGAAGATATTTTGAAGAATGCTGTTAAATCGCACCCAACCACTTGCCTTGGTTTTGTTTCCAAAAATAAAACTAAATAAGTCTTAGTGCTGTTTGGTTCCTTTAAAACTATTTTCCTTTGTGTTCTGTGTCAGTCAAACAGGTTTGAAATAAGATGATTATTAAATTGTGATAGAATCGAGTAAACTGTTACTTTAGACATAGATTTCAACATCTGGACACTTAGTGTTGGTGTTACAGTTTCTCAGTCATTATAGATCTCAAAAAACAACACTATGTTGATCAAAGACTATGCAGTACAGTTCTTAAATGAGGCTATGTTGTACATAGAATTAGTAGTCTGTCTATTCTGGTTCTGGATAGTTTTTCATTGCATATCATATGAATGCGAGAGAAATTCAATGATTTTCCAGTATCTCCATCTTCATTAAATATTTACTCCTTATTGCTGTGTTTATGTTAGTGTGACAAGCCAACAAGGTCTTTTCATCTCCATTTTCCTGTCTTTTACGTCTTTCAATGTTAAGTACAGAGGATTATAGTTGTTCCAACCCAACTCACATTTGCATCACATGGCCCTTAGAATATAGTGGAAATTAATAAATGCAAGTATATTCTGGCATGTTCCAAATCACACGACCATTCAATTCAATTTAATGAATAGCGCTATAATTTCCATTCACGTTGCCGACTGTACAACAGGCTCAGAAATGTGCCCTGTAGCGATACTAACACGTGTTTATTATACCATTTTATCTCTATTACAGAGGTGCTTTCGCCTAGGGTAGCTATTAACAGGCTAAAATGTTAAAAAAAGAGCACCACTGTGCAGAAATCAAGAGTAAATTAGCTAAGAAATGACAGCCAGTGGTGCTAAAGGACTTTTACAAACAACTGGCTCATTCTAATTAATGGAGACACAACCTGACAGAATACATTTACATTTGATTGGACCTGTTGCAAAATGAGAGGGTCCTTATTAGGCTTCCTCTTGCCGAGTATGACATTAATTGCAGTTCTATTCCAAGGCTGTTAGCTTCCTTCATTCCAGCAAATTCTTCACACTTTCCCAGTGCATTCTTATGGCACCATCTAGACATGGAAAATCAAATAAATCACTTAACTGATCTTATTAATTAAGTCAAAATGAGAATGTTGGAGCTAATGTATTCCATAGAAATACTCTTGGTACTACCACTTTAACTGATATTTTTCTAAGCCGTGCCCCGTTTTTTATTGCACAATTGCATTACTTGAGCAAAGTATTTGATATTACACCTTAAGCTAAGATAACTCAGGGTGTCTGTAGGTATACTCAAACTTTTTATTTATTTTCATTGAGTGCGTTTAATCATAATCCCTAAACCTGATTCTCAAAATTTTAAATGCACAAAGTAAAATACTTTATAACCTCATACAACCTCATGAACACAAAGATATTTTAAAAAGTGTTTATTACCAAACAGTTCTTAGAGCCTATTTATTACCATGATAGGAACATTTACTTTATTTTTTGATCTGTTGAACACAAAACGGGATGGTTTAAAGACTGCAGAAAGTTCTGGGGCACTTTTGACTACCATTGTCATTTTCCTCCTATTGTCATCATTAGAGACAAGAAACTGTTTGATAACAAGCATTAGTTTTTTTAACTGTGTTCAACTAAGCAAATATATTAAGATTTGAATAACCAGAGAGTGATTAATTCATTATTTTAATTTAAGAGAAATCTCATTTTGGGTGAACTTCTTTTAACATCTTCTGAAGTGCCACAACCAACGAAATGCTTATAAAAACAGATTAAAATTAATAACAGTTCTCTGTGAATTTCCAAATTAGTATCCTGTCCCTTTAAACCCAGACCATGAGAATTGCTGCCCTGTAGCTTCACAGATGACAGTAAATGCCCCCACCCCGTCTCAGAGGACCAACACTTGATCCACAGTTCCTGCAATCTTTCCCTCCCCTCTTTGGCCTTTGGGCATGCGAAGACCCCGAGCCACCCGTGCTTATCTGACCCTAACCTTGGCGTATGGCAACCTTGACCTGTACCTCACCCCTTTCCCATCCTTAGAGCTACATCTGTTCCTGCATCCCCAGGACACCCAAGTGGTTAGCTGGATTGAAACATCACCTTGAGGTTCCATTTGTTGTCTCTAGAGAGGTCAACTCTAGGTCGTCATTAGGACTGAACTTGATCCTCCTCAACATGATGAAAGATCAGTGGGTTTCGGAGAATTGACACAGAGAGCCACGGGGCTAATAAGCTGTTGCGGCTTACTGTAATTTCAAATTGTGCATTAGCTTCTATCCTAGTGCATTGCACATAAAAGTGCTAAATTGGAAAAGAAGAGAACATGTTCCTTTTTGAACGGCACCATCTTTTATGCTAGCAGTCTACATGATGTTTCTTCCGAAACCCAGCCATTCAAGTCATAATTGTCAAGATGCAAATCTTCTCCAATTATCCTCATTGTCACCATTTTTATCAAACTATTAAAATGTCACCGAGTACCTACAGCCTGCAGCAACAACAATACTTTTCATTTGAAATAATGCATGCATTATCCTGGGCTTTTCAATGCAGTTGAGCTCTCTGTCACATCGCGCCGGTGGCTCGTCCCGATACGATAGCTTGATTGTGATGCCCTTTATTATTTTGTCGAGTGTTGCAGCAGTTCCCTGATTCCTCTGACCTTTTCATGAGTTTTCATTCCCCTCTTTTTCCCAGGGAACAGAAACCTAAGTCCATGCCACATGGTAATACCAAAGAGTTAATATTAATGAGCAACACAGGCCATGTCCGCCCGTAATGGATATTAAATTAGAGCCACCGGCCATTGATTGTTAACCGTGCATGATCATAGAGCACCGCCTCGGGCAGGATGCTATCTATTTTGCGCCTGGTATTTTGATAAATCATAAAAGTCTGAGCACGAGTCATCCCCCACAATCCTTTGCCCCCAACCCCTGGTAGGCAGATCAAATTTGAGCCACAGCATCAGAAAGATGAGTTTCACACAATGTGCCTGGGAAATGAATAAACACACACAAAGGCCTAAAGCGGTATCATGTTCACTAAGTACTTTTAAATGTACTTTTGTTCTCTATTTCAATCCCATGGCATTACGTAGCCTCTGAGGAAAGGGACAGGGTAAAGGTTAGAACTTCAGAGCATCGGATTTGAACCTGACTTGACACATCATTCTCTCATCGTTCTCTTCCTCTATTTGGTAATGCTGACTTTGTTGCTGCATTATAAATTGCACACCTGCCAAGTACTAACAAAGAAAATTCCGTGGTTCGGCATCTAAAATTATTGTTTTTATCCATCAGTCCCATTGGCCTTTTCTGATATGCCTTTCAGAATTTTGCGAACCGCTATTTTAGAAGAACTGCTTCCATTGTGTATAACAATACAAGGCAGGACAAAAAGAGAAAAAGCTTCTGATAATGGCAACCCATATCAGATTAGCTTCATGGACATCAAGCACACCTTCTTCTTCAGACCCAACAATAATAATCTTTCTCAATGGCCCCCTCCATACGCGTCCACCTCAAAGCCATATATGAAACGCCAATGCTTTATGCATTCTATAATCCTGTACCTTAAAAGGTCCACTGACATTTTTTTCCCCAGAGTGAGCGAATATGCTCTCCCCCTCCACGGTGGGGCCTTGGTATTTGTACGGCCGATGCGACCTTCTCTCTGGCCTCTTAGATTAGGTGCACAACATGGAAAATTGTGCTTCTGCTGCAGTCCATAAATCATACTGGCCATCTTTTCCTTTCCCTTTAAAGAGGTATGTAAATACCAGTGTACTGGCTAGGTAAACAAGACTAACCCCTGCACAAATGGCTCGAAAATTGAAGAAAAGCACCTTATTTTTCAGCTGAAATTGCTTTTGAAGCCCTGCGCTGGCGCATGGGATAGAGCAGGACGGGAATGATTTGTGCAGGCTGTTTTTGTGTGTGAGTGTACAAGGAGAAGAGGGGATAGAAAATGGGCTGATGATAACCACACTCAACACACTCCCTGGCTGCCCGACTTCTTAGGATGATCAAAGATATCATTGTTGTATATTATTTCTCCCGTGAGGACCCCAAATGTGGGTTCCAGTATGACAGAAAAATAAATTCTTAAATCTATCCACAATGTACTGGGATTTCGATTATAAAGAACCTAAAGACCAACCAGCTTTGAATTTGGCTTTGATGCAGGACAACGTGAAGGATTTATCTCAAAACTAGTATCACATTTAAATTTACTCTAACTCCTACAGCTTTCGGGCACACAGCTATGTTAAGACATGGGTCAAAGTTCAGAGTGATCTAAATTGTAGTTAGGCATCAAGGTCTCACGAATAAGCAAGCCCCAAAAGCTTTGTGCGTTTCACTGTGTCAGCTTTGCTTGTGAATGAAGGTGAAAGGTCCTTCCTTCGGGTTCATGAACTGTTCGAAGCTCATTCAGTCCATTTGCATCTGTCATGAAATATAAAAATGTTTTTTTGAACATTAACAATTAACAAATGCCTTGAAATCAAACCCAGACGTTCTACTGCCGTTCACAAGAATAAAAAAAATAATAACAGCGGCAAATGTCCGAACATAAAACGAAGGAAGGAAGGGAGATTGTCTATTTCGAAGTGAAGGGAAGCATGACTGTAGCTCCTGGTGATTAGACAAACAAATCAAGCCTTCGAACATTTTGGCCTATTGTTTGCACAGCTGCGTAGTTTGAACACTGTGGCCGGAGCAACCTTGTTTCAAGCCAAAGGCATGATTCACATACTTTCTGAATTCACAGAGCTCACTCTGCAAAATTCATTGTGTTTTACCCTGCCACAGTGAATTCCTGAAACTAATGTGATTGGTTTCACTAAATACGTTACGATTCCCTTCTTTATCCAATAACACTGAATTCAAAATCAGTGTCTTCTGTTAGTCAATGGACTTCTTTAAGCAACAAAAGTGCATTGAGGGGGTCTTGATCTGGTCAACACATCAAGCAAGCATAATGAGAGTGCCAGGCGGTATTTTTGGGTCTACTCAGCATTACTGGAGCCAATGAAAGCTCTGACCCTCATTGCTTCTGGCGCGGTCACAGTTTCAAATCTGAAGCAAAAGTCAGAGAGGAAAAAGAACAACGGAGATGGCCTCAACCTCTGAATAAACCGTGCTGGCTTCCCCAGCAACATCAACAATACCACACAATCTGTCCCAAGAAAAGAGATGTGCTCACAGGCTCGGATTGTCACAGGGACCGACTAATTCCCAGCATCTGGCGCAAGCTGCTGCCTTTGCGTGGAACCGGCAGAGCAACGCCAGTTTGGCAGCATCATGCGTCAGACGGGCGAGCAGTTCCCGCATCATGCTATAGGCGCACTGGAGGGGCGACCGCTGGGTGAACCATTTCGTTTCAGCATGGTGGACCGTTGATGCTGTCAGAAGTAGGTTCTGTTATCTAATCAAACAGCTCTGGTCAGCAAGGATGCCAGCTCCCTAAATCCACGACCGTCTGCAAAGCTGTGGGGGGAGATTAACTGCCACAAGCTTCAGTGTCCTACATTCAAAGACTTCCTTGTTTTTTACAAGAACCACTCCTTTTTTCCCAAGACATGCGGTCAATCAGACACACCATCATCCCCCCGCACACCCGAACGGGCATCAGAACGCCCTTTTTACAAAATCTGCGGGTATCAAAGCAGACCTCACAGGGCTGGCTTTGAAAGATAGCCGTGTTTCTTTGATACACACTTTCTCTCGCTTTCGTCCCCGGGACCGGCAGCGTATCTGACGCTGGCGGCGGTGCGACAGATAGAGGCTTGGAGGAAGCCACTTGTCCATGATCAAGGTGTGAGAGGCAAGAGATGGCTCTTTGTCTGGACTCTCCGCAGAACACAAAGGAGAATCTGTGAGAGTCTAACAAACAAAGCAATCCTGAGACATCTCTCTCTCTCTATCTCTCTCGCTCTTGCTCTTTTCTCCCCTCCCTCTCCCATTGAACAGAACCTAATAAGAGCCTGCCGTCTAGAATTACACTGCTGTGTATGTGCACCTCATTACGCCGTGAGAAGCAGAGACCTTCCCAGAGCCCAAGAAAGAGCTCTGGGCACTTTTTTAATATTAATATCCCACTCTGCCGCCATAGTAATGATATTAGGGAGCTGGCGGAATTCTCCACCCAGCTGGACATGTTAATTGAGAAGGCAGGATTTAAAGGCAAAGTTCACATTGGTGCAGATGGCGGGACAATGCAGAATGGCAGACCTAGGTCAGTGGCGTTCCCAAGCCACACCTTAATGGCTCAGGCTGGGCTCTCTTTGTTCGCGTAAAGTTTGACACGGGCCGGTCCCCGAGATACCAAGAGGTCTTTGGGGTCTGTGCTGCTAGCATTGTGCCCTTGACAGAGGACTACATCTTTAACTGGATATATAATGGCACCAATTACTAAGTTTCCCCAATGCCACCTACATGTCACTAACAAATCGCAAACCATCCAGAACCTTTTTAACCAGTCGGGGTCTTTCGGTTAAATTGTAAATGGGGGACACAGATTTCTAATACTATCCCGAAACGTTAACACATTCTTAGAAACATGATGAAAATGTTACTTTCAACGCATCCATCACTATGATTACCAGATACTTTAATCTATATATGCATAGCAAGTTCATGACAGCACATTTATACAATCCCTCATGTTCATGCACATGTACGAACTATCCTGTAATTTACCTTCCCGTGCGAATCGGTGACAAATTGTATCACCAAGTCCTGAATTGTGTCACCCACTGCAGTCAGAAGCCACTAGGAGCTGCTCTTATACAGTGTGGATGTCTGCCCTGCGGACACACACCTGGGCGTCCTCTCCTGCCACTGCATTTACTTCTCACTGCACATTAGATAGAGCATGAAGTAATGGCCTTGGAGACCACAGCCAGGAGAACACAGTTTATCTCATATAACTACCTGTCCCCAACACCGTACAGCTGTCCAAACAAATAAAACGGCACGGTAAAAGTGTGTGAGTGTACATGCTTTTGCGAGAATGCCCGTGTGATAGAATGTAATGGATACGGTCTGTGGTTCTCCTAATGTCTTTGTCTGTTACCTTCCTAGACAAACACGTGTACAGCTGGAAGCCAAAACACAATTTTTTCCGCTGTGGTGTCTAAGAAGCAATGTTGGCCAACAGTAATAAAAAAAATTAACAATTCCTTGATTGTTTTCAGTGACATTGACTGTGGGATAAACTATATTATAAATAAAACAGTTGACTCTCTTTATTAAGTAAAACATTATTGTAGTATAAGTATGTCAAAGGCATCACACATGGTTTCAGACCTTTTACAAATTTGGCAAGGTAAATTTTGATTGGATGCATAGTACATAAAGTCAGTAGTTTACATACATGCACACATGTCCATTCTGTGTTTTCTTTACACATCTTATTTATAATCACCAACAAAATCTTTTTCTTTTTTTAACTTGAAATCAGTAGCATTTTTTAGACAAAATTAGAACATATTTAAATTAAAAAAAGTTCCAATTTAATTTGTGATCCTGAAGTCATTTTTAGGTGTTCATTTTTTATACATAAAATCATTATATTGCTATCTTTAATATTGATTAAGTAAGACCATGTCAAAGATGGAAATTTTAATGCTCCGCTTCTCGTTTGACTTTAAGACTTAAGCCTGTTTTTTACGGAGAAGATCAAATTTATTTCAAAATGATCATAGCTTTGATTAAAAGTATGGCTGTGGGAGGCAAGACCGTTAACTCTGTGGGTCAGAGATGTGAAAAGAAGCAATCGTACATGATCAAGTTATAAACGCTTTCAAGTTGTAATAAAATGACAAGATTTTAACCAAATTGCATTGAAACATATGCAGATTTTACCTACATGTAAAAAGTCACATTATGTTTTGACCTCCCTTTGAAATATTATGGTTGTCAAAGCAGTACTGGAGGACTCGGATCAGAGTTCACTGACTTCAGGGCACATGAGGAGAGAAGATCATCTCCCTGATGTAGACTGTAGATAATCCATACTGTTGCACAGATGGAATCCCTCCAATCGGAAGCCAGTGTCACACTAAACATTTACATCAAATTAAAGCCCTTCTTCTCTCTTTACAGCCCCACCGGAAAGCAGGTGTCTGCTTAATAAGTTGGTCAAAGATCAGCAAGTTAAAGGATGAGGCCGAGGCCGGTGAGACAAGAAGGTCATCTTGCTGTTTGGAATCTAGTGAGATCTGATCTCCCCGAGTCTGGAAGTGCCTCGCCACAAGGTCATCCATTAGTGCTCCAGCACCAATACTGCTGTAGCATCCACTATAAATTTATGGCCCACCCTTAACCTTTTCAATACAGTCAGTGACCCACAAAGTAAGGATGCCCACCCTTGAGGAAAAGAAAGGGAGGAATATGGTATTAGTAATATGTCATTGACAGCTTGTCAACTTTATGCAGTTGCACTTGTTCTGCGTGGCTGGTCTGCAGCATGAAATTTAATTATAAATATAGGGTTATCAGGGATACAATATGATGAAACAACTTGCTAAAAATATCAATGTGCAAAAATGACAAACATCTTATAATTAATGATGTCATTGGGATAAATCATTTTAATTATAAAGACCCGTGATGCAATCCTTCCAAAAAACCTAGCAATTTGTTCGATTTGACAGTCGGTGATAGGGATGTAATTTAAATATTCCACACTTAACAGTCTTTGACTGAAAAACAGGAAAAATTAATAAGCTACATTGTAAATATAAATAAATAAGGGTTAATATGATTAACATCAATCATATTTAATGAACAAATCAAGAGTACAGAATTGGGAAAACGCTTTACTTCAATTGATTAATAATTATATTTATAATATAATTATATTATAATTTATATTATATTATTATAATATAATCATTCTTAAATAGATTTATTATAGTTAATCTAGTTATTTTATTCAATTGAATAAATACGTTTTGGAATTAAATAATCGTTATTTTATTTAGTTCTGCTATTATATTTAAAGCAATTATTGAATAATATTTATCTGCAACACAAAACCTTACAGTTTGAAACAAATAGGCTTGCTTACATTCTGAATATTGCTTTGAAATAACAATTTAATTTAATTTTCTCTGATGATACTGGAAGACTGGTTTGATAGTGATATTCTAAGCAAAGATGCTTCAATACAGATCATTAGAGGTACTGTCTGAAAGACCACGCTATAAACTGACACATTTCTCTCCTTAATAAGCAAAGGATGAAGAAGCCGAGACGAAAGAAAAGGAATGTCATTTGTGTCAACCACTCCCTTTAAATAAGACCTTCCCATGATCCTGGTCCCCTCGTCGTCTAGCAGCATTCCCAGGTGTCAGAGCCAAGCGTCAAAGAAGAAATTAAAGTGACAAGGTGGTGGCAGGAGTGAACGAGATTCTGATTTTCACCCCTCTCAGGACAAGTGAAGAGCCATCACCTTGCCTGAAAACAGGGCTTTAATGAAGCCAGTCGCACCCGAGCTCCTCGTGTGCCGCTGACTTCTGACCGCACCCAGGTCTTCCTATGTCATCAATAATGGGGATCTTGTATTGCACTAAGCACTGATTCCATGGTTTTCTCAACATTTTCACAGGCCTATCAAATTGACACGGGTTAATTTTGCCTTGTGCTTGTAAAAACATTGACTACTAGGTGTTGAGGTGATGTAAGGCCACTGCCTCTTCTCTTTTCGTCTTTTGTCTCTTCTTTTAAGGGAGCAATAAGCAGAGATCAAAATGTGTCACATCAAAGACAGCTCAATTTGGTGTACAGTAAGAATGTTCGGATGAGTTTAATTGGTAAACATGAGAGCTTATGTGTGTTTAATCATGTACTGAGTTTGATAAGTATATTACATTTCATATCGATAAGATCGAATGAGAGACATATAGTGCTCACATTTCAGAATTAAAAGGAACCCAAAAGTACCCAAAAATTCTATGATTTACTCAAACTGAATTACTTTATTTCTTCTGCTGAACACAAAAGAAGCTATTTAAAGGTATGTTTCTAGCCAAATGTAATTAAGGCCAAATTGACTTCTCAAGAAGAAATCTCTTTCTTTTTGTGTCCATACAGGAGCCATGAACCTTTTTTATACAGTGAAGGAAAAAATAATCCCCTGCTGATTTTGTATGTGTGCTTACTGACAAGGAAATGATCAGTCTATAGTTATTGTTATTAAAGTAATAGTTAATCAAAAAAAATAAAACAAACTCAGAAAAAGGCATGTCAAAAAAGTTATGAACTGACAAAGAAATGTAATGAGTGAAATAAGTATTTGACCGGTTGACAAAACATGACATAGTGGTAGGATTAAGGTATGGAGACTGGCCTTAATGTCCTTCTCCCTAAGCCACTCCTTTGTTGCCTTTGCCGTGTGTTTTGGGTCAAAAAACCCATCCATGACAATCTTTAATACCACGACTGAGGAGATTCGCAACAAAGAATTGATTGTACATGGCCCTGTCTGTTGTCCCTTTGTTGCGTTGCAGTTGTCCTATTCCCTTAGCAGAAACCAAATCAAAGCAGAATAGTTTCTTGGCCAGTTGAGTTTATGCCACCCAGTCCTTAACTGAATCATTCAGATGTTCAGAGGCAAACTTCAGACGGGCCTGTTCATGTGCTTTCTTCGGAAGAGGGATGTTTCGGGCACTGCAGGATTTCAGTCCTTGACAACATAGAGTGTTACCAATTGTTTTTCTTGGTGACTGTATTCCTAGCTGTCTTGAGATCATTGATAGGATCCTCCTGTGTAGTTCTGGGTTGATTCCTCACCATTCTCACGATCATTGAAACTCCACAAGATGAGATCTTGCATTCAGCACCAGACCAAGGAAGATTGAATTTGTTTTGTGTCATCCATTTGCTTATAATTGCACCAAATCTTGCCACGGTGGAGAGTTTGGAATATGATTGATTGATTGCATCATACAGGTAACAAATTTTGATTAGCAGCACCCCCTTTAAAGACCGCTTTTTATCTCAGCTTGTTATCGGTGTTAAATACACTTGCTAGCCAGAGATCCTGCTGATTGAAGGGGATCTAATGAAGACCTCTTTTCAAAAATCTATAAAAAAATGTATGAGTTTGTGATGCCATTTTGCTATTTACTGAACCTTTTCACTGCTCAATCAATGTTTCATGTCAAGCCACGTACAACAAAATGCAGGATATTTTCAAAGTAAATGCTATATGTTAGATGCAATTCAACATGGCGATGTTTTAAAGTGTTGTTTGTCCTCGATATTCAAAATTAAAGTTTTAAACTTTAATAACAATTCTGATGGCCTGGTTGAGCCAGTGAGACCTAAACCTGGGGGTAGAAATTCAAACTGTTCATTTTCATTAAGTTGATTTATATTAAATCATAGTAAGTGTTGTATGTTCTATTGTTTTGGTTATTCTTGTAAACCAACATTTTTGGAATGATGTGTAGTGTTCTTGATAAAATACATAAACTTTAAAATTATAATAAACAACATTTTTGTTTTTTTGAATAACCATTGTTCAACATATTCCGACCAAGCCAACAGATCACTTAAACAGTATAAATTAATTATTACAAAATTTGTGGGTCTATGTAAAATAATTTTCATGAAAACTATTTAAATGGATTCTAAGCCTTTCAGAAAAGAGCTCTTCAAATACTTATTTTTGACATGCCTTTTTCTATATTTCTTGTTGTTATTCTGTCTCTCACGTCAACTACTTTTTCCTTAACTTCCTTAATAAATAGATTGATAAATTCATTATATAAAGCACTCGAAGAAAGAAAGTAAAATTCTGTTATCTTTTACTCACCCTCATTTCATTTCAAATAAAAAAAAGAAAGTATTTTTAAGAATGTTTGAATCTAAACAACACTCAGCCCCAAATTACTTTCATTGACCAGAAACCACTCAGACATTTTTCAAAATATATTTCGACTCCACAGAAGAAAAATTCACTAGCACTCATCGAATCACATATGAGTAATTTAATTATGAAAATTTTAATTTTTGGGTGAACTCTCCCTTTAAACATTCACATGACTACCCTAATCCTAGTTCATCCACACGCACAGACATGGTTTAAGGCATAACACTCTCTCCTTCAGAAGTGTGTGGGGAAGATAAATTCCCACACACTTTCAGTCCCCTCTCCTCTGTAGAGCTAGATCTTTTGGGCAGTCTTTTTTCAAGACCCACCCCCTGCGAGCATGGCTGGTGCTCCCTTTGTGCAAGCTGCTCTCTCCCCGCTTCAGCCCTATATCACACCACTAGCCATTCACTCCAACAATCCCTCCTCACGTCTCAAAAAGGACTCCCTCACTGCCTCTGCCAACCAATTAAGGGCCATCTGGGCCACAACAAATTGGCATAAATACACCCGAATTATTGTACTCATGATAACAAAGTCATGATAATAATTGTCAGTCAATGGCTAGGTAGAGAGCAAATACGTTTAGCACTTAACAATAACACTGTCAAGATTAAAACCTTATTTTATGAAGGAGAATTTGTATTTGTTTATTACAGCATGGCAGAGTTGGATTGGTACTACCCGGGTCATGTGTGAATCCTGACACTCGATGGGGTCAGGCAATCCCTGAGGTGACGTCGAACAGGGAGTGGAGAATAGCAGAGTTTGGCTCTCGGGTCACTGCTGCTTCAGAAGTGGCCGGCCAACTTTGTCCTTCAGGGGAAGGGAGATGGTGACAGATTCTGCTGGTGTTTTCTCAAGGTCCACTGAACCCTGCAGCAAAGATTGAGCGGAGGCACACAAAAGAGAATCGGCAGTGAGAAAGGGAGCGCCCGCTCAGCTCCACTTCACACAACTCTAAAAGAGGGGAGAAAGTAGGGAGGAGAAAAGGGCTGGAAGTGCTCCAGGTTGCCTCAAGACAAATAAAATCCAGCCCCAACCTCATGGTGGCAGTGCCAAACCTCATTTTCCTCCACTGGATACAATATGTGCTAAGCTACATGTGGGGGAAGGGATGGACAATTCACTACACTATCTCTTTTATTCTTAGCAAAATCCAGTCGGCATGGCACAATCATCTCATTTTATTCTCAATTAAATGTGGGAGGTTAAACTCAGCGGTAATCAAGATGGCTGCCCTATGGCACATCCCAGCTGTGGTCAGCCGCTCTCCCCTAATCTCACATACACAAACAGTGACACACACAGTCATACATGGACACTATTTTATAATTGAGCCCTACATTTTATTGGTTCCTTGTGTGTCTCTACAAACAAACATCAAGAGACGCTGGCCACATGCACAGCAATCACTGAGCTTTGATAGATGAAGATGTGTTTGGATGAAACCAAAGCTGGGTTGGTGTTGAATATTTTTGGTACGTATTTACAATTAAAACATTCTTCCAGCGACAGGCCCTGCTACGGTTTTGCAAGTGTATTCATTCAGATAATAAATATATAAATGTATTTTATGTTAGGTTCAACACAAAGAAATATATTTATAAGAATGTTAGCGACTGAGATTTCTGGGGCCCTTCCATAGTAGAACAAATTGTGTATAATTTTCTGATATATATTTTTTCTAACATGATAATCAATGCCGGACCAGCATTCTCAGTTGCTTACAATATTCCAAAAATCTTTCATTCCGATCAAAAGAACATAGAAATGTAGACAGGATTGGAAGTTTGAAAAAGAGTCATTCATAACAGAATTTTCATTTTTGGGTGGTGTATCCCTTTAAACCATCACTGGGTTCAAGTCACAGCTTTATCCTCATTTAGATTAGATGATGTTTAATATTATTAGAGGCCTCTTTAAGCATGACCAGAATGAGAAAGTTTTTAATCCTAAATAATGCACATGCCAAAATAAGGGTAACATTAATCCTTTTGTGCCCCAAAGGTAGACCCTCTAACTTTCTATAGAATAACAAAAACCTGATGATTTTATTCCACACAAAGCTGTGCTCTTTTCATTAAATCAGTTTAAATATCTTTCAGGGCATTGCGTTTCACATTCGAGTAATACTTCCTTGGCCCTGTCAACCACATAGAGCTTTTCTTTGAGGTGTTCTTTGGAACATACAACATTTCTTAAAAAGACTTCATCTTTCATCCCCCTTCAAAAATCCCTAACACACACATATAGCACAGATACAAGCCCCCCACCCCTCCATCTTTTAAAACTGCCTCTCTCCTCCGTTAGTAATTTTTGTCAAAAGTTGAAAATGTCTTGATTTAGTTGTCTGGCTGTTCCGGACGCTTTGCTTCCCCGCTGGGCTAATGTGAACAGGACGTCCTGCTGGGAACCAAAGAATACCACTTCACGGCAAGCCGCATAGCTGGCTGCTTTTATTTATGGGGCTCCCTGAAATGAATGGGTATTAGTGTCCAAACATTTCACCATGCTCCTGCAGCCGCACACAAAAGCCTCTGATTTCCAGCAAATCTGCACTTATTTCATTCAAGCAGACTAAGCCAAAAACGAAAAAAAATCATAATGACTTAAAAGACCTCGGAGAAGAAGGGAAAAAAGAATAGACTTCTCTCATTCAGAGTGATCGAGTTGAGAGAAATCGAACATAAAACACCACAATTTCACAGCGATGCAGTTAAAGTTAAGATGGAGAGTGGTGACAGATTGTTGAGCCCATGGTCTGACGGAAAACAAAGAATCTGTGCCCTGTAGACCTTAGCTTAAGTGAAGTATTAAGGAATATTTTTAAAAGATTATGACACAGCCAGCCGTTAATTCTGCTATATTTTAATAAAGACTTAATAAATCTAACTTTTTATAAACCCAGTAAACACTGCATACACGTCTGAAGACAAACAGCTAGACATTCAATAAATTGAATTAATTCCATATTCAATATCAAAAGTAACTGCATCATACAGCTTAACATAAAACAGAACTCCAGGCGTAAACCCCAGAGCCTTCTCCGTTCCCAGCCGGGACACGTGACGCACCAGCACCTCATCAGCCCCAAATACTCTGTTCGGTTTACACACCTCATCTGTCATTTCTGCCCTTCAGCAAACATGCCGCTGACATTTGGAAAAAAGTCTGGCATTCACCCATGTTATGGATTTTTGTTGATTATAGCTTTCTGTCTCCCCAGATTGTAAGAATTATTGACTGCGTGAGCCTGTGACTATTTACACAGCTTTACTGCCCCTCTGTGCCATGCTATGGCGTGCAATGTCCACTAGGTTCTCAATCTTGTTGTTCTATTATTGTTTCCCCAGCATTTTCAGTTCTCTGCTCTGTTTAGCCTACTTTAACACATTTTTCCATTTTGTCTCATCCACTGCCACCAGAGATCAACGTTAGTGTGAGGAGGTGGTCAGCGATGTCACCGATATTGTGATGAGATACTCTTATGGGCCGATGGGTACATGCCCTCAGCCTCAACCCCCACGTTGTCCTTTAATTCCAAACGGCAGCTTGGTTTCACTCGCCCGCGTAAAAGCCCATAGGTTAAAGTTCTGCTCCTTTTCATTTCGATTTAAATCTTTCGCGGACTACATCTTCCTGCTTTGTGGCGGGTGGCTGGTGTGTAGCTCGGGGCAGGAGAGGGGCTGTTCGAGCGGGGAGTCTGCATTTTGTCAGCTGCCCACTTCCCATCTTTTTGGAGGGTCACTAGAGAGCACCTCGACTTAATGGGTCAACGTGAGCAGGCCCCGCCCTTCTCTGGAGGGGAAGCTATGGAGCCCACCATTACGGACTGACCTCTTATCCACACCACATAGCCACAGCTGGGCTCCACTGAACAGGAGACAGAGTTCTGCTTGATGCCTCATTAGATCACCAGAGCCTAATAGAGGATTAGTAGTCCTCACTACCTCCCCCAAATACTGATGACTTCTATCTCATTTGTTTGATTCCCTTTTCGCCTTATCAGAATGTCTGACTTAAGTCCTTCCTCACTCCTAACATTAAGCCTTTCTCATCCCAAATTATTTAGGATTATTTTAAGTTATTCTCTTTGCTATAAGCAGATTGACACATCTTTATTGTCAATGTTTTGATCTGAAATCAGGTCATTATAACAATAGAAGAGAATAGAATAAAATATAGAAAACATGTTTAACAAGAATAACATAATAAATATTTCCTATGCCCTTGAACATTTTCACACAAATATGATACCATTTGATTTTCTGCTAAACTTCTTATTAACCACAGACTACAATTTAAGTAAAAATATTTTAAAAAGTCTCTTATTTGTTTGATTCCCTTTTGCCTTCTGAGAATCCCATACTTATGTCTTCTCTCACTCTTTTTGTGTCTTCAAACATTTACAGGAATTCTACCTTCCCTTCCTGATGCCATAAGCAGTTTGTCACTTCTTGTTATTATGTTTGGACTGGAAATTAGGTCATTCTTGAATTATGATAAAATAGAATAGAATAAAAAATAAACCATTGCAGGAGTTCTTGAAATAATAACTACAATGATAAAAATGATCAAATTAATAATGCTTTCCATACCATGTCTCGAACCGTTTTCACACAAGAATGTTAATATTACTAGACTTAAAAACTTATATGAACCCCAGACAATAATTTAAAAATATATATATATATATATATAAGTATTAAAAATCAAATTCACAATCTATACTGGCAAACACACTCAGATCTATAAGGAGGTTCTACCCTTAGCCCTTTTCATTTCCCTGTGTTTCCTTACATTTACCGAAGCTTTGACTGTGGTTAATACACAGTGGCTTGACCCATTTACTTGTGTCTCAATGTTTAGAAAGAGAACCCCATTTACTACTATGACCCCTAGCACCTTCAGAACAGTCATGGCTGAACAGAGGTTGTGTAGGTGGGTGAGCACTCTGAAAGAGAGAATGTGGCCACACACAACTGCACACAGGTACGCATAAACAAGACACACACAAAGCAGGTAACAAACCAAACAAGGTCTACACTGCACCACCGTAGGGATTTAATTCATTTTTTATGTGCTGTCATGACTTGAAAGAGAAAGCCGTGTCCCAGGGCTGTTGATGGAATAGAGGTTTCTGAATAGAGGTGCCCTGGTGTCATTGTGGTGTGCTGTTTTCCTGCATGTTGGTGATTCGTTTTCTCTCATCTATTTTAAAAGCAAGATCACACGGACCATAAGAGATTTAAATTCCGAGCACAATATTTTTTATCATCATTCCTTCACACTTTCACTCATCTGTTCTCAGATAACGAAGACAAAGAGGGATTAGAGATCCTTAGAAATTCAGAGAAATGGGTAAATTACAACACCTTTAATTTTTTGTCTTTGTTCTATCAAGAAACCACATCTAATACTTGTTTGTTTCAAGACATGGATTATTTTCTTTTTGAAATAAAGAAGTGTAAGTTAACCGTTTAAATTATGATTTCTTTACGAAAGTTATACAGCTGTGTTTTGCGGCGTTGCGCAGGTCGAATGGCGTATGACATCAAAGTAACGCGAGAGGCTATAACGCTGAAAGGTCGTTGAACGTTGAAAGTTGAACACACCTCAGATCACGTGACTTGTTTTCATTTACTTGTTTTTATGAACACAAACTATAAGATGTGTTATTGTAATCAATGCAATATAAAACATGCAACAAATAAAATATTGGACAATTTTTACACAATAACATTTATAAGGCAAATGTCTATAGTCTGATCAACAGCATGATGATGCTTTGTTTTTTTTTCAAGATTTTGTGTATTGCTATTGTGAAACATGAATATACTCTTACGGGCCTATAGGTGAACTATAGGGTAATATTCAACTTTGTCTGTTTAGGTCTGTGTTGCGATGTGTTCCAAATCACAAAATGGGTATACCAGGTGAAAATCCAAGTTCTGTGAAGCAAATGATTCAAACTTAGCCTAGAACCAACTCAGTCAAACTTCATTTCATTTAAACGATCCTTTGCAAACCAGCAGAAGTTCAATGATAAAAGCCATCTAAAAAATACAGAAAATATGATTGTCAATAGTAAAATATTCTTGTTCCTAAAAGTAGCACTGGCCTAGAGCCAAAACCAAGTACAATTTGGCTTTGATGGCAAAGATATAGTTTAATACCCTTTGTATATAGTTTAATTGCACTTGAATTAAAATATAAGAATAAATTTTAGATTACCTGTTTATGTTCTTAATGGCTTTTAGGTATTGTTTTAAATTATGACTTATTATGTGAATAATAATAGATTATTCCCATAAGATGTGGATATTTAATTAGTTCATATTTTAATTTCAAATGAAATCATAAATTAAATTATCATTATTTGTTTGTTTTTCACACACCATACAGTGGATTTCAGCTGAATATATCAAGCCTTTCTCAATTTAAGAAAACATGTTTTAAAATGTAATTCCATTAAACTTTAAAAACATATTTAGTTGATAAACTGCTTAGAAGATGAGACAAAAAGCATGCAAAGCATTATGTTTACAATTACAAAGTTACATGTAAATTGTATGCAAGAAAATGTAACCATCCACAATTCAGCTTTAGCAAATGCTTACAAGTTAAAAGTGTCATATGTCATACATGCTACATTGAAGGTAAGCAGATGCAAATTGCGACATTGTTTAAAAAATAACTCCAAACACAAATATTATCTTGGTGTGTTAGTGAGTTGATTGTCCAGTCACATAAACATGCAAGGCAAAGAGATATAATTAATTTGCTTTCAAAACAACTAAGGATTGCTTTTAGAGAGCTGTCAGACACAGGGTAAGAGAGAAACAGAGAGGGAGAAAGAAAGCAATTGGGAGAGGCAAGAGAGAAGAAAAAGTGAAACTGTGTAACAATCCAATTAAACTCTGGTAATGAGGTCAGACATCATCTCCAGTGCAAGCGATATCATTACATGGGCCGAGCGAACTGCTCCAGCTGCCATGCCAGCATCGAGGGATTACGAAGCTTCCACCCCGGCACCTCCCTTCATGACTTTTAACTTCATCCAAAGAGGGGACGCTCCCTTGGCCTGACCCTAGCAGGTTCCGAAGGGCTTCGCCCACTCCCAAACTCAGCTGCCCCGGTGCCACTGGCACCCACAGGCCTGACAGTGAGATGGGGGGGGTTGGTGGGTGCAGGGCGCCCGGCAGGGGCCACCACGTGGGAAGAACCCGAATTCCGCTCTCACAGAGACAGACCGGCACCATAACCCAGTCGTCCAGCCAGGCCATCTCTGAGCAGCACTATACTGCTTCAGACAGCTCGCCTCTGGAGAACAATGACAAACTTTGATGGCTTGTGAAAGAGAAAAATTAGGCTGTAAAGGAAGAATACAAGTCTGTTAATTGCGTCTGAGTGACAGAAAACAGTCACAGGTACAATAGGACTTGCTGGTTTAAGGAAATAAAAAGTATTCTATTTGTGATAAACGTTAAATGGACAGTGTGTTTGCCTAATGTTTTTCCTTCGTGTCAAATCGAGTTTGTACGGTCGCTCGCAGGAGTCAGCCTAATTTGTCCTTTTTGGGGGGTCTGCGTGTGTGCATTGTGCTGGTCGCCTTCTTGTCCACAATTACTTTGAGGATATCATTTTGACATTTGCCAGCAACAAGAATTCTTCTGTTCTAATTTATATCAATTAGTCGGGGACAGTAATGCGAGCTGACAGTTCGCTTTATTTTCAAAAGGCTCGCAACCATGTAGTGGTGGCAATGCAGTAATGCAGCCAAAAGGCATCCAGCCTGCCTCCGACTCTGTTTGTCATTGCATGACAAAGGTTTCCGGGCAAAAGCGGACAGTGGCAGCTAGAGCCGGTACTTTGATAATTAGTTATTGATTGAGAACAATGCCACAGCGCACTCTAGCATATTAGCCAGACGCCAGCGGGTCGCGACACAAAGGGCACTCATCAAGAAATAAAGGCTAAAACATATCTGACTCTCCTAATAAGACGTTCCCCTCCCCTCCCCTATTGTCTTTTGTCTTTCCTAGACGTCAGTGTTTGGACAGTTTAGGGTCAAGAGTGTTAATATTGGACGATTAACACGTATCCGATGAATACTTTCAAACAAACCCTCATATTATTATTTTTCAGCTTTGCTTTGAGCATTTGGGAAACCGAACCTAGTCTCACGGATCAACTGAAAACATAAAACTTACAATTAGGGTAACATAACAATAACATAAAACCAACAATGTTTACAAAGCAACGATTTCATGCATACATAATTAAAAAAAACTGAAGCTTGTCAATTGTTTGTCTATTAAAGTCTAATGGGAGAGAAGCCCTCATGTCCACCCCACCCACGCCCTGTACAGACGCACCTGGCATTAAACTGGTGGGGTGGCAGTGGCGGGTGAACAATGGAAGACTGTCAGTCTCGACAGCGGGGCACGACTTGAGGCTCACCGCATTGACAGCCCGGGCCTCAGAGGCTAAACTGCTTTGCTGGAACTAATTAAACAGATGAAATTACGACATGAATATGCAGATGTTGTTTACATTTTACCATATGGCATTATCTCAGGTAATAGCAAACGGGATAGAGACGTGTCTTCTTCGTCAAGGGGACGGACTGAGAGTCGGTCCGTCAAGACATTCTGTGAAGTGAGGAGACAGAAAAATTGTAATTAGGGATGAGACGGGGTACAAATGTGATTGCTTCATGATACACTTCATGATGGCTAATTTGAGCTTTGTACAATTAGTAAATGTTGACAGTAAATAATGCGTACAGTTTTATAATATATTTGCAAAAACTATTCAAATGAATAGAAAGAAAGATAGAAAAAATTCCAGCCATTTCTTTTCATTCTGCGGAGGTGATCTGCATTTTAAATGCAGGGCCCATAAACAGCACACCCTTTTGACACCTGGCATCGCAAAACCGACGGCAAAAAAGCATTTTGAATAATGCAAAGCACAGCACTAGTATGAAAATAGTTGACCCTTTGTTCGCACAACTCGTATCTGGAACTAAACTCACTCTCTCGAACTCTCGCTCTCTCACTGGTTCCCAGTGTTTGTTGAGCCTAATGCTGGCTCCCTGGGAGAGGCTGCCAGGAGGTTAAGAGGGAAAGGGCCAGACGAGGTGAGTGGGCTGAGGAGAGCAGGATCATAGGGGCCAGCTGGAGAGGTGATAGGGAGCGTAATTGTGCCCGCTGTGTGGCTGGGGCGGGGGCGAGAGACTGGGTTGAGGAGCTCGGTAGAAAACGAAAACGAGCTCGGGAGGGGACTACTCAATTACCTGTGCTCTCACTGACCTCCCTAGCTCTCTTTTTTTACTCGATGGGCTAACCTTCCTCCCTTCTGCCCATCCAATGCACACTCTCAAGGAATTAAATTCAAAGTTTGGACATTTATCTGTAGTTTAATTGGCGAACCAAAACTTTAAAATAAAAATGAAAATTCTGTCATCACTTACTCAACCTATTGTCCTTTCAAACCTGCACTCTTTTTCAGAGTTTCAGTGTTTTTACATGAAACAATTTGCAGAAAATACGTTTTTTACAAAAAATAATTTAATTAAAATTAATTAAATATACATTTATACATTAAATAAACATTTTGAGTGTAATTAAAAAAATAGTATATCTGATTAACTCAAATATTTAAATAAGAATTAATTTGTTATATTACAAATTTAGATTAAAAGATTAGATAACTTTTTATCAATTATTTTAGTATTTTCAACTAAAAATATTTCTTTATGTTTTAAAAGATTTTATTAAGTTAGTTGAACTTATGAACTTATTATGAAATGTTTTTAAAATGTGTATAACTTTCTCCTACAGAACACAGAATATGATACTTTGTAGAATGTCGGGAACTGGCTCTCATTCACTCTCCTTTATTTTTTATTTATACAATAGTATAGAATGGGTTCCAATGCTGTTTGGTTACCATCTTTCTTTAAAATATCTTCTATATATCTAAGAAGGAAAGTCATACAGGTTTAAATGATAAGAGGGTAAGCAAATAATATTTTTTTATTTTTGGGTATCATTTTAATAAATACAATAACATAATTTGTATAAAATAAGGACATTTTATATTTTACAATGATCGGCTTTCACTCTAAGACTTCCCGAAATCAAGGATGTTTTGTATTAGCTCTCGCTATCACATTGTAATATTTGATGTCTTGTTTTCTAGTCTTTAAGTTATTTTAAATGAGTGACTCCTGTCGTTCAGGTCGCACTCGGTTGTTAAGTCAATACTTTACGGACATGTGATGTCTTAATACACTGGCATCGTTGTCCAGACACGAAGGCCACGCATGTTGGAGTAAGGCTCCATCTATTGTGAAGCTGTCAAGTCTGCCCCTCAAAAGCAGATGAAGCCGTCAGATTATTAATATATGTATAGTGACAGGTCCCCGTTCCACCCCCTCCAAAACATCTCACTCTCACTTCTTTTTGTGTCCCACAAACCAAACCCAATCAAAAAAATATGCTCGCATTCAAAGCAAAGGGGCGAGAGGGTGGACTCCGTGGGTCACAGGGCAAATAAATTTTGAAAGCAAATTCTTCTCCCTTTGCAACCTGTTTTTGCTGCTGTCCACTCCCCTTCTCATCCGCGTCCATTCAGCCACGACTTAAAGCTGAATTGGCAGCCGCTTTCAAAGTGGCTGGCAGTGGGGTGATCCCAGGGAGCTATGGGGCTGACATCTCTCTGAGCGTGTGTATATGGCAGGGTCAGCCATAGCCGTGACTCCTAGGCCTTCGCTCACTCAGCCGCTACCTCCAGTCAGTCCCGGGGAACCCAAATTACAATGTGAAAAGCTGGCGGACCGCAGGCATTCTTCACCCCCCGTGGCATTTCTCCTTTCTCATGACAGTTCCTCCGAGACTGTGTTTTTTCTTTCATGTTTCATTTTCTTTCTTTCACTGATTATTTAACAACATAGAAACAGGGTTGCCTAAGAGCAGGGCGCGTGATTGACAGCCGGAGGGAGTACTGCAGTCAGCACAGGGTTAAATTCGATTTTCTGCATGTTCACTACTGTTGTCTGGAGGCATTTAATGCCTGTTGTGAGACTTTTTTGATGGATCAATTATCCATTTTAACATGAAGTGTAGCTAGAAACCAAACAGATGAAATGTAAGACACCTGTCAACATTCACTATTAGCAGAAGGAAATTGAACCGATCCAATGACAGCTAATTAATTCTCTCTTCTAGTCCATAATAAAAACATTTGCTTCTGGAATAAAAAATGCAATAAATTATAAAACAGAAACTTAAATAATGACCTGGAAACAAAGTGTTGTTCAGTTGGAAAAATTAAATTAAACACACTTTTAAGTTGATAAAAAAAGAACAAATATTTTCTAGTTGAGTTAAGTTACTTAAATTTTTTTTGACATATTTTATTGTTATTTTGAAATGTTATTAAACACTTTACATTTAGGTAATGTTTAAAAATATATATATATATGACAATAAAATGTATTTAAAATAACACAAATGAAGAAACGAGACTCGCTGTACTTGCATAAAAAAATTAAATAAAAATGATAAGAGCACACTCTAAACTTAAGTGTGTGCCGTGACATTGTGTATAAGCCGCGTGTGAGATTCTTAGCGTATATAAGCCGCCATATGACAAGAGAGAGCTTTATTGTGATTACGGATGGCATAAATTTACTTACTATCATATGGAGAATAGAAGGGAGGAGATGCTTCTTAATTTTGTCTCAGGGAATACACAGAGCTGTCCCCCAAAGCCTTTGAAACCTAGCTGCCCGCCCGCGTCAGGGCCCCTTGGTCTATGCAACAATCTCAGACTTAATTTAAAGATCAGTCCAGGGTCCAGAATGTGTGTGTATGGAACGTGCGTAATAGATAGAGCCGTCATCCCTCAGATGTTTGGAGGTAATCTTCAGCTAGGCTTGGTCTAGCAGGCCTCCACCCTAAAGGGATTGATGCAATGTCAGCACCTTTGGCTCAGGGGTCACCTACTTCTCTAGCCCGCTCACTCTGACAAAAGCGTATTCCTCCTTTCTCTCCCCCCTTTCTCTTCTCTCTCTGCTTTTTTCTTATTCCCCTCTATTGAATTCATCGGCCACGAAGGCAGCAAGCACCTTCATTTGAGATGTGAATGAAACATTTTCATTAAAAGAGCCTGGAGAATTCTGAGGCGTCGTCAAGGCCAGAGCCCGAACCAAGACAATGACGATTCTGAAGATTATTTCTCTCTCTCCCGTCTTTCTACTTCTCATTTCAGCAGGCTGTTGCTCCGTCTGCGGAGTGGCAGGCTGATTGAAATCAGCACCGTGTCACGACTGTCATATCGCGCCGAGACATAAAACATGCAGAACCATAAATAAGCAACAGGCTTCTGTCAGATCTTCAACCTCAGTGTCTGAGCGGCGGCTGTGGAGCGGCAGGGAGAGATAGGAAGGTTAGGGCTCTGGGGTTTTTGCAGAAATGCCTAACCACCAAGGCGTCTTCGTCAGCCTCCAAGAGACCCAGAGTAGACAAGATAAAGTCTATCAGGTTATCGCTTGGTTCAAGTCACTAGGACAGCGACACCATTGGGATGAGCTGTCATAAAATGATCAAATCCAATGTGTTCTTTCTCTTTCCCTGTCCAAACAATAGAAAAAAGACTACAGACACAGTGTTAAAGATATGAAAATGTTGATCATAAACAGATTGTCTACTGTCACAAACTGCCGTTTGTGCGCTAATTAGTGCATTACAAAATCCATATTGAAATTCTCCAAAGCAAAATGTGGCCACACGCACACAACGTGTGCTTTTTTAGCCAATGAATGCTCTCGACTTGTTAATGTAATAGAATACCACTGCTTTGAAGGGTGTGAAGGAATAAAATTACTCGCCCACGCAGCCTCGCACAAACTCTACCTCACACTCGTACTTATAGGCACAAGAAAGCAGTAAGTGGGATTTTCTCACTTCAGTAGTGTGATATAATTGCTGAGCAAAACATCCAGTTCATTCAGGTAGCTAATGGTCAAGCGACAGCAGTGATAACACGATGAAGTGCAAAGTCATAATCACGTTCACTGCCTGTCTCAGACACTGCCTTTAAGACACTAATAAGACTCAAGAGAGACTGAACGTTTCCTCACAACCTGACTCAAACCTGTTAGCACAGTTAATGAGCAAAGTTAGCAAAGCTCGTGCGCAGGGCCGAGTCTCGCTTCCTCCGGCCTAATAAAGCTCTTCCTCTTTAGCTTGACTGACAGCAAAAGTAATCAGCCGGGGCAGAATATTTTTCTACAATGTCTAACAGTGACAGCACTCGGCTTAATGCAATTTAAGGACGATTACAGACAAATTGAGTTGGTACGCCGAGATTTGGGCATTTAACATAGCTTAGCCACAGATGGTGGAAAGTTTCCTCTGTGGCGTCCCATTGTTTACTAGCGGTGGTGAGAGTAAACTTTTCTTTGTGGATGTGAGCCCATCTGCCTGTCACGCAGGACTTTTTCTCAGAGCGTTTCACACTGTACTCTCTCACTCTCACTTTCTCTCTCTCTCCAACTCGTTCTACTCCATCTGCTTGCTGTCCATTGATCTGCCTACTCAGGCATCAGTCTGTTTAACATCTGCTACAAGTAGCTCGAGCTCAGGTAACTAGCTCTCCGCTCAGCACCGCTTATTGATCTGTGTGTCCACCTGCGTTAACATCTGTTCCTCCATGTCTTTTGTCAAACAAACATCCACTTTTTACGTTCTCCCCCTTGGCGCTGACAACTCCTCTGCTGCCCGTCCAAACTTTCACTCCTCAGATTGTGCGAGAGAATAGATGGATAAGGTCAAGCACCTGCTTGAAGGGGAAAGGAAAAAACAAAACCGCTATATATTCGGGTGAAGCAGTAAATGTCTTTGTTTGGTGCTTAAAATGTACTTGTAGTGGGAAGTTTATTTTGCAAAAAGTAACTATTAAAAATCATGGCAAATCATAAATCGATCTAAATTAATTTAGCCAAATTAATGTATAACCTCTTGACGGTGAATTTGTATATGCCGGCACTTGAGGGAAATCATCAGTTTGATTATGAAATGAATCGCATTCGATTATGTGTGCATAAAAGCTAGAGCAAAATGATAACATGTTGTTTGAGATTTCCTCAAGTTTGTTTTTATTCGGAGATCAGAGACGTCATGCATTTTTCACTCATACTTGAATTCATTTCAGTGTCATGGAAATAGAGAAATTCCATTCTAGTCTAGCATTACAACATCTAGTATAATCCATGCCTGACAATGAAACGTGCACAGGTGTGTGCGCTGTATGTTGTTTGTGTGTAATGGAATAAAATGGTTGTGTAAGTGTGTATAAAAAAAAAGAGAACGAGTGAGAGAGAGAGTAATTCAGGCATGCAAGCGGAGCATCTTAAAATCTATTTAGAAATTTACCTTGGCAGGCGTACACTGCCAATAGGAAACACTGTTGCAATTTTAATTTGCTCTTTTGTAATGACGGGGCGTAGGTTAGTTAATTTCAATTTCTGATTTCAAAAGCTATCAAATAGCGCTCAGATGAGAAATCAATTTTCTCAGCTGCTCGTGCTTTGTGGCAAAAAAGCCTTCTGCCATTGGAGGACAGACTATCACATGACCCAGCCAGGGATTAGTTCAGTAGGCCCGTGTTGCAGCCACCTCAATTACAGCCTGCCTCTTGTAATTTACCTTTATAACATCTAATTCCCAGACAGAACTCATATTTAATTCATGAAAGCCTCTGCAAGAGTAATTGTAAAATAAATTGCCATAGAAAATATCAATTTGTGACTACAGTTTTTATTAGGTATGCTAGCGGCATCCAGCACTGTGTCGTACCCCTTCATTTGTGGTAAACAAAGAGAAGAGAAAGGCAACCCTTGCGCCAGTTCTTACCGACAATTGTTTTTCGTTGAGAAGAAAATGATTTTAAACAGCGTACTAGTCACGATGTCTACTTTTTGAATACCTTGAGAGAAGTTTGTGCTGTAAGACCGAATTGATTTATGGGGAAATAAATTGTAGTGTTCCTGACGGATCAATAAAAAGATGTTAATGCAAGGACAATGATGCCAGTTAATTCACTGCGGAATCAAAATAAAACTCTTTTTTCAATGGCCAAATGAAGGATTCAAAGCAGCTGATGATATGGGTTCTGAATGCCTTTAACAAAGTAGCAATTATGTAAATCGTTTATTCCTCATTTTTATAGTACATCGCTGTATTATGGCGTGCTTCTGCAATTCAAGGAATGGAGTAAAAAAAAGTTAGGTCATTAACAGGGATGAGTATATATTGTAGCATATTTGTTAAAAAAAGAACTTGAATCTAACAAAGACTTTGTTAAAATCATTCTATGCAGCAGATGTCTTTATGCACGTGCATCACTAAACCTCAACTATCCTTAGGTTTTATCCGCTTGCCTCCCCCATGTATAATTATTTGACTGTAAGGTTACTCCATATTGTTACCATGACAACTGTTTGGGTGAGGCCTCTTCCTCTTTCAACCTCAGCTGTCATCTCTTTACCTAAAAGCTTTGTAATTGCTCTCATTTGCATACTGCAATTAAGTGTGTTAGCTCACAGCAAGACAAATCAACCTCTCCTCTCAGATGTGTGGATAGTATAATTATATTATCATAGGACATCAAAAAACACATAATGTGAAGATTCCAAGTCATTCATTCCTTCATTCCTTTATTCCATAATTCAGTCATTCCTTCATTTGTCCAGTCATTTTTACAGGGTTCGTCTATTTGTCCCTCAAGCATCATTTAATCCCCAAGGAATGTCTAACATACAATATAATGTGTTTACAGTGATAATTAAATGCTACAATTTCAGCGTTTACTAAGAAATCATCAAATAATAAATAATTTTGGTTTATATAAATAATTTTAAGTACAGTAAATTAATAAGAATTTAAAATCACTATACATTACAACTGTACTTTAGGTCATTAATGATGTATTGAAAATCATGTGTTGTGATGGCTGTTGTGATGTGTAAGGCAGCAATATTTTAGTCGATCCACAAAAGACTCATTGATCTCATAAAAAAGCAAAGCTGCTCATGAGACCCTCTGACATGTCTGTCAGTTATAATATGTGGATATTATGGCACTGCATTTCAGCAAATACATTTCATGGTTGTTTAATGCTGCGTGCTACTGGCTGGTATTGAACATTGTGAATTATTTTACAAACTCGATTCAACTATTAAAAATAGCAAGAGGAGAGGGTGTTTTTTGTAAATTACTCCTAATTTCACCAATCATGCAGCTATCAAAAATAAAAGCTTAACAAAAAACTGTTACTAATTATGAATTACATTTTTTGTTAAATAAATATAATTTCGTTTTTAATAAATTAAATATAATACATAAAAATATTGTTATGTAAATAAAGTATTTGGTTATTGTTATAATAAACAGTTTCCTGATTTAAAGAATAGTAATATATTTTAAGAGAAGAAAAAATAAATCAAGGTATACATAAAATCATGAAATCTATTTATAATTGTTCGCACTATTGCTTTGAGTTAAATAACTCCAGGCAATTGCTAAGACGTGATATTACATTTTAATAATAGTGCAAGAAAGCACAGTGGCAGTCATAGGTGAGGTGAGCTGGAATCCCCGGGCGACTGCCTCATTTGCAGTGTACAGCACGGCTGCCGAGGGAAGAGGTCACTGGAGCAGCTCTGGAACTCAGACAGCAGGATTCATTTGCCTTTTGTTCAGGTCTCGTTGGTTTATTAAAACGGTACTGTATTTTCTCTTTATATATCGCACAGAGACGGCGTGAATGATAGGAGTCGTAATATCTCGCCAACAAGCTTTTCCTCTTTAGATAATGGTCTATAGATCTAATCAGTATGTTAGTGTGGGGGTTCCCGTTGTTGCTCTCTCTCAACACCTTTTTGTCTTACATTTCTCAACGCATCCAAAGTGCAATGGCATTTTTTTAATTTCCGAGTTATGTAGTAACATTGAGTAAAACAGAATTTAGTTTGTTGTGCAGAACTAAATTAGTTTTTTCAGTCTTTTTTTAAAAACAGAAATAGATCAATTTTTTGATATCATTTATTTATTTTACAAGCAATTACAGAATTGTTTTAATATCTTAATTATTTACATACACAACACTTTGTGTTTATCTTAAAAAGTAGCAGCATTCAATCGTTCATCCTGCTTGTAAAAACATGATGCATAAAACATAAGCTGCTAATTGAAGAGCAAACACAAGAAAATGTAAAAATCTACTAGCACAAATTACAGAAAATAGCTCCATGTGTTTGTCAAAAGCATCTGTTTGCGTAAATACAAGGCGCATTTAGAGTTTTCTTGTAAGCATTTTATGATATATGCATTGCAGCATGTGTTATTCTGAAAGTGTCTGCTAATCGAGGCGTAAAAAGATCTAAATCTGCTTGTGTCACTGTGACACAAGGAAAGATGTGTTAGTCCGGTCAAACAGGCAGTTGTTTGCCTAGAAGTCTCAGCAGAGCCTTGGAAACCAGCTCCCACGGTGAGGAGAGACAATGCAGTTTCAAACGGTGATTAAATGGGAAGGTTACAGGTCCCGGGCCAACCACATTGTTTTTCTTAGCCATAGACCCAGCGGGATTCTAATGAAGAGCTCTTGAACTGCCAGTCAGGCGAACTGTGACAGTGTTTCAGACAGGACAGTCGTCTCTGGTCTTGTTAGAGGACTCACACGTTCAAATATACACACACACCAAAACCGAAAGGCAACGCATTTTCATCTATGTATGCACACACACACACGCTCGCAAAACACACAGCCTTCCATTCAGCTACGTTTCTCCTCAAAATGAAGATGTCACTCATATGACCTCACACAAATCAGCAGCTGTTCATTTCTGGCCTTCTCCAACTGGAACGAGACAAACCCACATAACGACAACCAGAAAAGAAAACCAGCGGAGAAAAAACATCTAATACTTGCAATATGTGTTTTGCGTTTCGAAATTTCGAAAGGTTTCCGAAGGTCAGATTTTCCTCCGATAGTTTTGTTTTGTTCATAGAACAAACATCTGGTATATCCATCTTTACTTATACCTCCATCAAATCTGGACAAAAGAAAACAAATGGAAATAAATATAAAATACAGAAATTGCAACAAATGTGTTTGTATTTAAGAGAACAAGTGTAGTGCTTAAAGTGTCCTAGCTCAGGAGGGTCTTAGGAGTCAATAAAACTTGGTTTTTAATATGTAGATTGTTTAGGAGAAATACAACGACACAAATGAGACAATTGTTGATGTTAAAAAGATAGCATTGTTTATAATTACTAAGAATTATATCTTCATAAAAAAATTTAATCTGAGCAGTTCAGAAATTCTTCTTTCAGAGAAAGCAGAGCAAAGCCATTCCAAAACCACAAAACATTCGCTAGCCCAAGTTAAAATAAAGAAAAAGAAAAGAATTTCACACAAACACTCACTATAGAAAACTTATAAAACTAATAATGAAATCTAATCCAATTTCACAGATTATTATTCTACATTGATCAGCTCTCCAGTTATCAGAGAGTATGTGTACAGGGTATCTGACAGCCGCAGCAAAGACGTCCTCCTGTCTATCTCTCAGACTCCCCAGACAGCCTGGTCAAGCAGAAATGAGCCCACATCAATTTTCATTTGTATTTATCCGGCCCGTGACCCTGGTCTTTTCACAATGCTGCAGAAGCCACAAATTACACCCATCATAACTCGCAGTCCGACTGCCAGGCGCTCCCGCTATCAGAAAATTAACATGCTTATGTATCAGCCAGGGGTTCAGAGTGTCACGGCACAATTATACAGTCATGCTACCTGCCTGTCTGACAGGGTAGAGCCTGGGGCTTGGCACATGACACGCACACATTCCTCCGCAGAGGCATCCTGGAGGGCTGGAGTGTCTATCACAGAGGCAGTATAGATAACTTGGGTTTGGATTGCAGCGCTATCAAACATCACAGGATGTTGTCCTGTGCTTGCAGCAATGGGCAATGCTCATGTAACGGCCAACATTCACGCATGCTTATGTCATTGTGTGGGGACATCAAAGAGAGAAAAATAATATTACTATGATAAAATTATTCCTAAACTCTTTAATGGATTAATGTTTACTGATAAAGCTATAAAGGCACAGGCATGGATACAAACTGGTACACAAAGTTCCGTGATCAGCAGAATGTTTCATCATGAGCTTTCTGCCACCCCCATCATCTCAAACCCAGGGAAAAAACGGAGAAAGCTTCCGTGCTTGGTACCCCGGTGTGCTCCGAATGTCATGCCATTAGAGGCTGTGAAATGAGGTGCCACTCATGAGTGATTACGCTGCTGGGAGAGAAGAACATATAGACCCTCTCTGTCTGGAGCTACTAGGGCTAAACCCTCACATAAACACACACACATCTTCATCTCACGCTGATACTGTTCCCTCTAACAACTTCCCTGTAATCCTTTTCAGGGCAGCTGTAAGTTTAATGGAAAAGTCCTGTGTGTATGGGCACTTTTAAGGAGAAGTTGGTTGAATGTATATTTTTTTGGGGGAAAAGATAAAACGCTGTATATTGTAAATATTTAAGTGTGAGTATGGGTGCTGACGGAATTGCTGGTAGCAACTGTGACTGACAGGACATTTTATATATTACAAATTGTAACATTTGTGTCCTTGTTAAATTGATTTTACTATATGATAAAAATTATCTGATATATTTAAACTGTCATAAAAAATGACCAAGACCATAGATAATTGTTCATTTTTATTTTGAAAATATTCAATGCATTGATTTTAAATTGTTAATTGTACATAATAATAACAATAATAATAATAATAATAATAATAATAATAATAATAATAATAATAATAATAAATGTAAAATCTAGGAACACTACTTAAGATTTAACACATTTAATATGTGAACAATATTTATAGAAAAGTATTTTTATGTACTTGAAAAAAAGCTCTGCTAAATCATTAAAGGTGTATAGGTATTCATTTGTTAAAAATGAGTGTATTATTATTATTATTATTAATATTAATATTCTTAAAGAAGTGTTTGGTCGTGCTGTTTACAATGTTCTAAAGCAAAAAATGTATCTTCACATTTCACTCTGCTCTTATCCTCCACTCACCATTCGCACTGAAAACAGAGTCTGCTGTCCGGCCCCATACTACATGTTGTGTGTCCTGTTATCCCGCATAGGGAATATGTGCAACCCTCACACTCTACTGGGTATTGCAGTGTTTTTCAAAACATTGTAATGTTTCAGCACAATAACATATTGCAAGCTGCCATTGTCCATACAATCTGTGAGATCCTTTTCCCCGCAATACGCTTATTACTCGGATCGCGAGGTATGAACTTGGCATGACTTACAACATAATTTGCAGTCTACGCTGTACCACGCGCATCTTCTTGCTCCCCTATGCTCTAGTTCCCCTGACAAAGTCAATAGGGGGCATTTCTCATCTGTCCAAAAGACAAACAGCAGAATACTAATTAGATCTATATTTGTCACCACTGCAAACACTTGTCTGCACAATACCATTGGATCATTGTCCTCTAAGGGTTGTAACTAGTTTGATCCCCCAAACCGATTGTCATTCAAAAGGACTTGAAGTTACTACGTTTTGTATTTTTGAGCGTGAGGATACTATCTTCATCAGCTCCAGAGAGAGGGAGCATACCCTATGCTGACTGCCTAACTCAGAGGGGGTCAGCTGGGCTTGCTGAGTAGAGTTCTGCTCAATCTGGGGGCCAGATGGCTGCAGGCTTTGGGCAGGTAGTGGAGGCAGAGAGCCTGTGAGTAAAGTAGTCAGGCAGAGCAGATTCCCCCAGCTCATCCTAATACCCTCTTATGCCACAGCCATGGGCAAAGGCCACAGACAGGCCAAAGACCCCTTACTGAGACTTTATTCTCTCTCTCTCTCTCTCTCTCTCTCTCTCTCTCTCTCTCTCTCTCTCTCATGCTGCATTTAGAAGATTGACAAAACATACATAGTTATTTAAAAATATTTAATTTAGAATTACACTGGAAAAGGATTTTTCAAGCATCCAATAACAATATGTGGTCTAGATCAATTCACATTATTTTCCATTTTCCAAACATTACAACATTACAAAAATGAATTTTCTTTACCTATAAAGTATAGATGTGAATTAATGAGTATCATTAAGGTTTTTAGTCAGTGTGCAGAGTTAAAACTTTATAATTACTTTAATTATATTACATACTGACTGAATTTCATACAATTTGCATGAATGCATAAACTACAGGTAAAAATGAATGCAAAAGGTCTACATTTCCACAAAGTATTTTGTATTTGAATTGACCATAATTTTATATTCATTTGTATGTATAAAACAAAGTTATAATGGCTTGGGGATCAGTATTTTTAAAATGTGATCTAATGCATGCTATAATTCCAGTTTATCAAAATATTTCCCCACTCTTTATGTGAATAAATAACATGTGTTTACATCTAAATAATTGTAATTTGCCATCCCACATTTTCCATTTTCACATCTTCAAAATGTTTGAGATTGCTAGGCCGTGCAGAGATAAGCACAATGGCTGAGAGCTAAACTTGCTTAAGCGGTGTAAAAATTAAATTTAGTAGAAGCATTATCCCTCCCAAAGGCATGATTTACATGAAAGCAAATGGATGCATCACAGGCTCTAATAGAATATTTTGCCTTTGGCTCGGCTCACGTGTGTATGTTTATATGCTGGTGCTTTCCCGTACCACCTGGGCTTTAATCGGCATGACTGGCAGGGAGACTCCGGCAGGATGTGCTCAGCGAGGTGAGACTGGCGCCACCCTTCCGCGCTCTCTTGCCTCCTTCTCCCTGCTCTCCCTCCCGTATTATATAAAGAGTGGCAGCAGGCAGAGTGTCAGACTGCCCCCAGAGATGACACCTGTCACAGAGGGGAGCACTGCTAATCTACAAGCCTCATTTTGTTTGAACTTTCTGTCACCTCACTGTCAAATCCTCATCTTCTCAGTCACTGCCAGCATCCCTCCCCTCGGCCACTCTCTATTGCTCTGGCAACCGACCCCCCCGCCCGCCATCCGACACCCCCAGTCTTCATCGCCCGGGCTACTGACGGTCTGACCAACATCACCCTGCAGACACAGCCGCCCACCCGACGCACACATACAAACACGCAAACCAATCAGAAAGGGCTATATGCTCGGAACACAGCGGTATGCAGGACATCATATATGCACATGGGCATGAATTACATGCACGAGGATGGATTTCTATTTTTGTTGACGTTTTGTCTCGTTCGCTGTTGATGGGGTCATGATTGTCGTGCCACTCACAATAAGCAAGCATCGATGCACAGAATACTAATTTCAAACATACAGGATTTTAGGGGCAACGTCAGCAGTCTCTGTTTTTGTACTAAATACACGCAGCTAAGGTGTTTTTAGAATACCAACTTGCTTAGTACAACAGACATTATTTAAAAAATGATAAACAATTTCATAATAGGTTTCTGTCTGTCTAGCGATCATCCCAATGCACTCACATTAAAAAGACTGAAGAGCCCCGCTAGAGTGTGCATACTGCGAAATAAAGCCCCATTCATGACGCCAAAAGCTAGTGTGCAATCGCGTTAAAGAGTGTGAATGACCACGTTCTGAGGCCGAATTCTCAGTGGGACAACCCTCTCCACCCCCTGCTCAAATATCTGTTTTGTTCCTTTTGCGTCCAGCCTGTATTATAATTATAATGTAATTCATTATGTCTCCGCAGCACATGGCACAAAGCGAGACTACTCCCCCAAAGTCCCTCCTCGCTGTTCTCGCTGACCCAACACGTCGTACCTCACCCTACAGCTCCTACTTCCCAGGCATAAATGCGGCCTCACACCCCCAAACGAATCATGCGTCCCTCCCTGTGTTGATTAAGATATCAACACCCCGGGTGACAGCTGCGTTCAGACCCATCTCATAAGGCACGCTTTGAGGTCCACACTGCGGGTAGGTGCGCGGCGGACGGCCTCGACTCTTCTGAGGTGAAGTAACAAAGTCAAAGGAACTGAACCGCTGGGGACAAGACAGAAACATGTAGATCTCCTAGAATTCGATGGAAAGCTAAATTGAGGGAACATTGTCTGAAACTAAATACATTCTGTCCCCTCGAATTTGGCTATTATTGTCACAGCAATAAATTTAATAAATAAAATACATATCATACTAAGGTCCAGTTTGGGCTCTAGTCAACATATTCAAAAACCTCCATTAAGAGGAATTATCTTTTCGAGACACATGATTGTGTCCCAAAATTACTTTCTTTTGGAATGTGTTGGGCTTAATTAAATCCTTTTGCTGAAAAGGATGCTGCATTTTTGACAATGGTGAGGCCGTTCCCCATTGAACATAATGGTTCTGAGGTTAAATTGAAGGTTGTGTGAATTCTGAAGAGAGCAGCTTTTGCTGTACCCGGGAGGTGCATTCATATTCAAATGGTGAAAGATGGACATGTACACTGACTAAAATACATGCATGTTGTGCCATAGAAATATAACATAATAAAAATAATAATAAAAAAACAGCAGCGTCCTGTTATTCAATGTACTGTATCGGTCTTCCACCCACTGAAGGACATAGCACTGCAGGAAGTGACTGTTATATTACTTATTCATTTTAAGATAAACTCAGTGCTATTTTACTAAAGCAAATGATTATCAATGTCTCCAATAGACCTGCAGTAAAGTGCGTCAATGCACACACACACACAATATCAGCATTCGAGCCCTTTACATCTCTCACTTTCAAACCACACTTAAATTCAAATAAGCTATTACCTAGGATCATAGCTCGCCATAGCACTATTCAAACTGAAATCAGTGAGGGCCATACAACACGTAACAACATGCCTTAGCAGCATAATAAGTCTGTTTAAGATTGAAGCAATGACTTCTGGGAGATTCGGAGACCACGCACACTCGTTTCAGCAATGGGACACCAAACATCAATCCACCACTGCACCTGCCCAATTAACACCTCGCCTGGCAATCGTTCGCAGGGCATGGGGCTGACTCCCCTGGCACCCGCTACCTGTCTCAGCTCCTCTCGACACGTGCCCACCTTCAATATGGAATTAACGGTGCAACTCACCCCTCTCGGACGCAGCGTGCCACCGATAAAACCGGTGCGGGTCTGAGATACGCCAGCCCTTCCAAATGAAGGTTCGTTGAGGTTAAGATGCAGAGTGCAGAAGGGGGCCAGTGGCAGCTATTGTGTCGCCGTTCTTTTAATAATAATTAAGCTCCTATATGAATAAGTTCTCAACTAAAATCCCCATCCTAATTCCACTTCGAATGAACACCTGATAAGAGAATAATTTTGATGGCCACCTGGGTCCTTCGCCATATCGCTCTTGATAAGACCTTAATAAATGTAATAAGTTGTTGGGGCTTAGCAAGGGGCCTTTGTGTGACAGGGAAGCGCTTCTCTCTCTCTTGCTTCAATTGAATATAGCGCATTTCCATAAACACAAAGATGCATTTTATCAATGAGGATCCAGAGAAATCTTATAAGAGAATCCCTTTTTGTATTACACAAAAAAGCTTTTAAGATTTTATTAATTATGTACACAACATTGTCTTCATATCATTGGCCAGATGTAGTTTCACTTTTAATAGACATCTTCTCTCCACCACACTGGAGGATGGAGATTGAGGTGGAAATTCATGCTACAGAATAAAGTTGTGAACCAAAATATAAACAATTGACAAATATATTTTTTAAATACAGGTTATGAATTCTTTAATAAAACTTGGGCATATAAATTGCTCCTTCCCTAAAATAAAAACTACACATCCTCCTAAGATTGCCTATAAATAGTGTCACAGATATTGTGTATAAAATTGTATTTTGTATAAAATCTAAGATATAGAATGACAAACAATTTGAATAATTTTCTTTACAGATATATTTAGCTTTGCTGCATTTGTTAGGCTCAGATATTCAGCTTGTTACACACAAGATTTAAAAAGATATTATTTAAAAATAAAATAAATTCTTCAGATCATGTGAAATCCACAACAAGTTTTGGGCTTTTTTATATGTGTTTAGGCATATTTCAAAATCTGAAATTTTAATTTTACAGTTTCATTTATTTCATACTTTAATATATATAAATAGCTCATAAATTGCAACTTAATATAAGTTTTTCATCTTGAGATTTTTCTTAAGCACATCCTTTCAATGACCATTTAATGTAAAAATAACAAGTAGAAATGTGCCAGTAACACTCACACAACCATCATTCTTGGAAATCTATCAAATGTTGAAAGATACTCCGTGCACCAATGCTCTCGGTAACCTTTCCTATCACTGTGGATGACCCCCTCTGTGATCGTGGCATTCGAAATCCTAGAGGACTTAATACATCCAAACTTCAGACACACCATGGAAACTTTCAAGCTATAAAACTATTTAATGTGCAGGAAATGGATACTCTTGTACTTACATAAAAACACCATTATTTTTATTGCTTTATGTGTAGTAAAGAGAATATTTTCTGTTGTACTACTTAATAAAAGCACACTTATTAAATGTTCATTTTAATCAATTTTTAACTTCAAATTAAACACATTTAGTAGATGGTATTATGATTATAATATCTTCCACTTTGACATCATTAATCAATGTACTTTTAAGAGATGTTGTAAAGTGAGGATCTGACACATGCACCTGCCAGTTGGAAGAAACCATTGCTAAATTCAATTTCTAACCACACTAAATAGGTAGGTGAACAGCGGTCAATTACAATCAGTGATCATCTACATTCATAATTCATTTCAGGCACATTTTAATAGTTTTGCAATTTGAGGCTTTTTATGAGCTGTAGCAGCAATTTGACACAGCAACTGAAATAAACTGGAGCACATTAAGCGACTGGCAACTTTAATTTGATTGAAACCTGTCAAAACAATGTGTCAGTCACACAGGATGAATTAGCTTCATATTTGTAAATATATATCATCTAACACAAATAAAAAGAACGGAGAGATGTTAGACGCAAGCAAAAACAGAGATGATTCATACAGTCCTAAGAAAAAGAAAGTCATATTTATTATTATGAAGTCAGATGGACATAAAACTTCAAACAACATTAGATTTTTTTTAAATGGATGAGAGTAATTTTCAATCCATAAAAAATCGGCGTACACATTATGCAGAGCACTTGAAGCATGGGTCAAAGCCTGAAAGTCCAAGTGTCCATTTAACCATGTGGAATAACAATGAAGCATACAGTTTCTGCTGGTTAAATCTGCTGCACCCACACTGTGTTCTGTTCAGACTTGATTGACAGGAACACATAGTGAGCTATTAGCTTATTATAAGTACAGGCTAATCCCACATTTGTCAGTTTCCAGCTGATGTCTGTTTATGGAAAAATGAGGCCCAACTCGCTCGTTTTTTTTCTAAAACAAGTGGACCGCAATCCCTCGCACACCTGTAACATGAGTGAACACAAGCCACACGCTGGTGTCCGCTCTCTCATGCCCCACGACACGCAGATCGAATAAAGCCATCATGTACTTATTAGAGGATGGGTTTGGCACAGCGTGACAGCCTTTAAACATGGCTGTCTGTTAAATCTCCGCCAAACAGAACTTTGAGTCATTCTTAAGCACCAGATATAAGACCTTTCGGGGACCTGTATTTTTCCAATTTAAATAAGAACATTCAAAGTGAAGATACATCATATTTACAGGAAACATGAAGTAAACATTTCCTTGACATTGTGGGTTGGAAGGTTTGTTGAAAATGTTATTAGATTTTACCACATAACCTTTTTATGAATGGATATGACCAAACTTGACAGATGACCTTGTCATTTATTTGTTATCTTTAAGATATGTACTGGCCTTGAAAGAAACACCTTTCACAGAAGGAATTTATAGTGTTGCTTTTGCTGTTTCAAAGGGTTTTGTGTTATTCTAATTCTTAAGTATTCTAACTGAATCTAGCCTACTTCTGTCACTTTGATTCTGGACCTTCAAGTTATTAATAATGTAATAGGGGATTTTCATCTTGTACAGACATCCTGTCCTTAAACTTTGAAAAGAAAGACGTCCAATACACAAAAACCTTTATTGTATTTAAACCATTATTTATCCATATATATAATTGAGGTAAAGCTTTAACAAAAACTGCTTATTATTTTTGCACAGAGGTGTTTCGGGCCTACTGGGACCACTTAAAAGTTTACGCCGAGCACCGGCCAAGTAACACAAAAAAAGCCTTGAAGTATACACACATAGCGCCTTTTCTCTAAGGCCTCTCAGGCCCAGCCAGGGGGAGTGTTGTTGGTTTATGAGAGGGAAAATAGCCCAAGCTTCTGCAAAAGTGAAACGGGATTAAGGCCTTTGTGCGGCACACAATAGTCGGGGGAATTAGCAATAGTTGTAGGCACTTAGAGGGGCTCTCACACTGAAGCTTATCCCAGATTTTGCACAATAATCATTTGAATATCAACAGTGTTTTGCAACTACAGCGCTAATGTATAAACTTCTCTCTTTTACGTTAGCCCAAATCCCCCAGCTGATGGTGCAAATGAACTCCTTGCAAACTCTAAGCTGAAAACTCAAAATGTATACAAAAATTTACATTTTTATTTACATTCAAAACTTCTAGAAAAAATGCATTTTATTTCTTTAATCCATTGCTTATTGCAACTTGTTCCGTCTTTTCTCTCATGCTCATCTTCCATTTTTTCTTTTAAACTAATTATAAACTTTCTGCAGGTTGTCAATACTGTTCCAAATTTTTTTTCTTTTTGGCTTATGGATAATAAATCATTAGGTTGGTGTGTGGAAAGTAGCAGTGGGACATAGTGTGGAGTCTGTTGGCATCTGCTTATCTGCCTCATTAGACTGTCTTTTACGAGGGCTGGGAGGGAGGCAGCCACTGCTGTTAGCAGTGCGCTCACAGAGGGGAGTAATCCTGCACTGCTACCTCACTACAATCACACTGGCAAGCCTGGAGGAGTGTGATGGTTTCAGCATTTTTTGGGGGGAAGAGAGAAAATGGGCAAGAGACCTAGAAAGCATCATAAAGAGTGAGAGAGAGAGAGCAAAGGGACAGGGAGGTAGAAAAAGAGAGGGAGGGAGGGAGAAAAAAGTATTGTCTATATCACAAAACATTGAGTGAGATCAGCGGACTTGTCAAGAGGCCTTGGCTTGAATATGAATGATGAGAGAAGAGCAGGGTGGTCCGGGCGGCTCGGGCGGAGGCGGGCGAGAGAATAAGCCCAACTGTCCCTGCCAGCGTCACAGCAGGCAAATCAAACACAGTTGAGACACCTCCGCTCAAAACCCTCTGATGACAAAATAAGAGAGGAATGCTGCAGAATTTCACAGAAAGAAGCGTTCACAGCTCTCTGTATCATCCGGTGTGGTGATAATGGCGTTGATGAAAGTGAGCCCTCTGTATTTTATAAAAGCAAAAAAGTTGCAACATGGCAGAGTCAAGTTTTACTCAGTTACAATAAGTGAAGCGACAAGTAGCTGGTGAAATCGTTTTCCTCTCAGCGCAAAAGAGAAGGGTCAGCTACAAGTGAGACGTGTTTTTTTGCCCCAGTTTAAATGAAGACATTAAGATGTGAACCCCCCCAACACACACACACACAACCCCCCGGCCTTCCCCAATCCCTACAGACTTGTTCAATTCACTAGAGTGTCTGCATAGTTCCCTCATTCAACTGGATACAATGATGCGCGAGATGAATAAAGTTATCTCTGGGGTGAATAGGATGTTGCTGAAGGGAGAAGACAGGGAGAAACCAGCGGGGGCCTGAATGAAGCCCTGTTTGAGGGGCAGATCTGAGGGGTCGGGACCCAGCTGCCTGGCCGGGTGAAAGGGACACCAGCGGGCTGGACAGGCCCGAGGAAACAACAAAACAAATCCCCTTCCAATAAAGACATCCCACGCCGGACTTACCCCAGTCCCGCTGCAAAAGTTGCTGATCACTCACATTTCACACATTGAAAGTTTGCTCTTTATACCGAGTGCTATACATTGAACTGGTAGTTAAACACGCAGTCAGCTAGTTTTTTCCCTCCGGGTTTCGAGGGGGGACGTAGTCAGTCCTAGCAAATCTGATGAAAACAACAGGGCTACAAAGGTAGGAGCTGTTTCGAGTTTCGTTTCTTGCTGTGTTTGTGTGTAACTTGAGATATTGTAATGTCGTAGTATTGGAGCAATATAAATATGTCAGGTGATTTTTTATTATGAGAAATAGCTGTAAATTTGTGTTGTGATCTACACTAGCTTGAATGCCCGTGGTTGTTTAGCCATGTTTGAAAAATTCCTAGACCTACAGAATATATCTCCTAGTGGTTAAAAAGCACATCAATTGAAGGGGTCACGTCTTTTCTGGGGTTACACCATTTCCTTGATGGCACTGAATTGCTCTAAGTTGGAATTTGCAGGGGGTAAGTAGGATGATAATCAGGCCATATTATAAGGAATTGATGGTTCATTTTCCCTGTCAGCAGTAGCACTGCCTCACCCAAAGATGTGCCGACCTGTGCAGATGGGGTTCAAAGCCAATTTCCATGTTAAAAACTCCACACGCTCCAAAAAATCCCCTCTGAGTGAGGGCTTGCTGATAGGAGCATGTGACTGCGCTATCTGTTCTAGTCTGCATCTATGTCAGCCACTACTCAGGAACCCGCCACCCCAAGTCTGTGAATTCGCATTATAAAACGCAGATATTTTATGCAAACGTGGCAAAGGAGTAAATTAGCAGGTAATATTTTTTGCATTTGCGTCCGACTGTCACATCAGAGAGACATGCCACTGGCTTGCTTGAGCAATAGACTACAGCAGTCTCAAGACTTTTTTCTTATTACATCTCATTTATTTCTCTTCTGTTTTAACTGCCCACATCAAATATGAGCCAGGAGTCCTCTCGCAGTGATCCGGCTGCCAGAAAATCACTTTCTCCTCATTCATCATCTCCAACATTAAAACCCAATTGCCTTCAGGCTGCTATATTTTTATGTGCGTAGTTTAGATGCGGAACAGAACCTGAGGAAAAAGAATAAAGGCTCCACGTAGACGCCCGCAAATTGTTTGATGAGTTATGAGATGAACTCGTATGAAAGAAATGATAGTGCCAAGTTACGCTGCCTGTATCCCGAGGACAGGACAATCTTGCTTTTTATCCTCCTGTCTGCCAGATCATTTGTTTTCCTGTGATTGAGGGACAGTACTTTAAAGCTAAGCTCTGTATGTAATTATCCAAAACCCAGATTCCACTAATTTCCATATTGTGTTAGGGCTCCTATCTTAATTGCAATCGCACATTCCTGTAGGACCCAAAATCTTTTTTCTCTCATACTTTGTCAGGATTATTAATATCAGAGAGAGACTGGCATAACGGTGTCAGTGCAAAGAAAAAGTGTGCGCCTGCTCGTCTACTCGAACCTTACGGAAGATATACTTTGAAGATAGCATTATGCCAAAACAGACATAACTTTGTCGGTGTGTACTGCAATGCTTCGCCATTCTCACCGGACACGCAGCTGATAGTGATATAGCCGTGTGATGACTTCTTAAATAGAGCAAACCTGCTGCTTAGCTTTTTCTCATTACCTTTTCGCTCTTTTTTGCGCCCATCTCATCATCAGCCCTTGGAGCCAATGAGACAGGCGACAAAGCACCCACCATGCAATTCTCTCTCACGGTCGCTTTCATCAGTCGATTTGGTGGCGAAATATGAAGCCGATTTTATCTCGCTTTATAAATTCACAAAAGGCCCCCAGAGTGGCCCTGTCGACGACATGCCGCATCCCAACCATGTGGCATCGCTATCAGTGATCCCCTGCAATTGATAACGCCACCTCTCCTATTTAATGATTTGACAGGCATCAGACGCCAGTCCAGCAGCCACGCTGGGTTTTTTTAATATACTTTTCTTCATGTCACTGGCTGTTTACACAGAGTGGGTCAGAAGAAAGAAGGTATCTGCTCTATCTCTCCCTCTGAATGTGAGATTTATATTAAAACTGGGCTTTGATGCAGCTGCTCTCATGCCAGTGTGATGCTATTCTTGGCTTGGGTGGAAATATTTTGCACAAAATTGTAGGCAAAAGAAAATGTTTGGCTGCTCTCCTCTAGTCTACTTTTTTTTTTATATGTAAACACTGAGAATTTTAAAGGATTTTAAGACAAAGGCCAAATTTAAAGGTTTGACTTTAAACATTAGTCTCTGCTTAAACTGTTTAAAAAGCAGAATTTTAGTGATTTTGAAAAAACATAGGCATTGTATTTTAGATTTGGTGTCAAGAAAACAATTTCTTTGAGCTATAAGAAAATTAAGAAAACAAAAGGAAAAAATATATGTTTAAATTATATGAATTAAATTATTGGAATTAAAATAAAAATTACTGTGCCACATTATGTTACATTTGACATTTTATTTGTACATTTTCATTTCACATTTTATTTTTATTTAAAGATGTTGGAATCTCACAAAATTTTTTAGATTTTAACTGTGCATATAAAAGTTTTAATATCATGTACATGTAGGTGGTGTTATTTAAATAATTAGTTTTTGTCTGGTTTTATTTTTTCCTGTAAACTTCTTCCACATTTAAAAAAAAACATTTACTTTTGATGCCAGAAATTTAAGAGATGTTAAACCAAAGCGGTTGGCACAAAACTCGATAATAAATGAAATAGCAAAAATGGGTTCAATCAAAATGATCTATATTTCAGGTAACTATTATTAATAATAAAGAAAGCTTAAAAAATTTATATGGACCAACAATTTAAAATTCACTTCATTTTGGGCATTTGAGTAATTAGAATTTTTAACATCTGCACAACAAAGTCTCCAGGACACTAATAAATCATTCATCACTTAATATGTGATGTATTATTTATTGGTATTCAATTTTTCATGTTTTGGCTTATTGATCCTGATAAAGTAAAAAGAAAAAGAGGAAAGGATAAACTGTGCTGAACTTGGTTTTGCAAACTATAAGAAGTACAAAACAACGGTTTATTAATAAACTCAATAAAAATGTGACTTCCAAGTAAAAATAATAAAATGACAATAATAAAAATAATGTGAAAAATATCACACAGTCAGTGGTTCAGAAGGAGGTGGATTATTGAGGTTTATGACTGAACACATGGCTGTGCAAATTAACTTTTCCCCTCCTGTGCTTTCTAGTAAAAGCCAGGCAGCCTCCCCCCAGGGAAGAAAGTCAGCAAGCTCCTTTTCTACACACTCGCTGGTTCACAGACTCCAGTTTGATCAGGCTTCAATGTAAGCACACTACTCTTGATACTCATTAGGTTTCCTTCATTAAAAAGTTTGATGTTTTTCACAATTCCATGTCTCTTATTACACACTGTTCATGGTGCTGAAACCTATACATCAACATTACTTTTATCCAAACAAGCAATAATCAGTTCCATTATCACAAATCTGCTTGAGGTGTGTTGGTCCTAAATAACTAATTTAGCTGCAAAACATCTTCATCTATTTTGCCTTTTCATTATTCTTCCCTATCATATATCTAAATACAGATCTTCATTTTATAACTGACAGCTTATTACCTCTGAACACATGCTGATAAATTAAATTCCAACGAATTTTCTATCCTATTACCAGCTAATATTGTACCATGAGGGACAACATGGGCTCTAATAAAATCAAACGCAAAAAGTGACTTATATTGTTATTATTGTTATTATTATTATACACAAAAATTAACAATTACAATAAAATAATACATATTCAATTTCCTAAATTTGTAATATGTTTTATAAGCATTTCCAATTAAGAGTTTAAAATAAGTCAATGGACTTATTTTGTATTTGTGGAATATATATTTAAACAAAGAGGGCTGTGTTTTTAATTTCATAATTAAAATAATAATAATAATAAAAAACTTTATTTTTTAAATAACAAAAAGAATTAAATTATTTTAGAGATATAAAAGAACTAAGATATAACATAAAATTATAATTTTAAACAAGTTAAACTCAATGTTACATTAATATGATTTAATACATTTTCTATTCATATTATTATACAAGCAAATGCCTTGAAAAACCTTTTGTATTTCTCACACACCATCTCCGAAAAAAAATCCCCCTTTTAAGGAGCCACTCGGTTTTCTCCTCCACAAAAGACACACAAGAAGCTGTTGAAAGAACAGAAATGCAACTGAAACGCATGCCATCAGAAGAGAAAATATTATTGTGCTTTAAGTTTTAAACATAAAGGCACACAATGCAGTGCAAAACTAATAAGCCCCCTTTAGCATATACCCCCCATGAAAGCTGCATTTAGAGCACTGTTGGGTCTCTTATTTGGCAAAAATAAATAAAGGCTCTGCATACTCTTCTTTTTCACTTTGATGTTGCCCTGAATAGCACTCAATTAACAATGTGGCTAATGAGCCCATTAAGGATGAAAGACTTCTCAACAGGTATGAGAGGAGGATGCTGTTCTTGGAGTCTAGGAGCTCAGTGCTCAGTGCAGCAGGAGATGCACACTGGCCCTTTACAGAAGCTCTAGAAGCAAAGCCCTTGTGCTAATATCAAACAGAGAGAGGAATTATAGTCTTCTTTCCACAGCACACTTCAATGGCACAGTAAAATAATCTTATACCCAGGCAAACATGAGCTGAAGCTACTGGATTTTATACATTTATTTTGAGACCCTCTTCATGGCATGTTTGAGAACATATTGAAAGAATTCGATTTCGTTGGAAATAGAAATATTTGGGGAGACTTCAACCTCACAAACTGGATCATGATTTTTCTTCTATAGATCACATACATCGAATGCGCATTTTCGATCCTGTTTAAATACAATTGTGAAAAAAAACAACTGTGTTGAATTATAGTCTTGTGCATTTGTCGTGTATGCACGTTTTATTTTTTCTTGCTGTGAAAATAAAACATATTTCCACTTTTTACAATTGAGCATAGACTCAATGTCTGTAATTTTATATAAGTGTTTATATGCATGATAAATGCATTGCGCAGACTGAATTTAAGGACACAAATAACCAAAGGATGCTGCGGTGCGCAGAAAATATCCTTTTTTTTTACAAAGCTGCATCGAATAATCCCAAATTCCCTGTTTGGATTAATCTGTGAATGTGATAAATTTTTTGAAGCATCATAAAACATTTATAATCATATCATTGTATTTTATTTTATCTTAAAATACTCCGATTTCAGTGCGCAATGAAGCTTTATTTCGAATTGAGATATTTATAAATTATTGCGGTTTTGTGATTATTTCGATTGAACGAAAGTTCGAATTAGATTGCATGTTTAATAATTGACACAATTTCAATTATTTACCCTTGTAAATATAAATTAAGTGGTGGCCAATGGACGTAATGCGTTGTTAAAATAATAATGCATACGTTTATATCTTCATTTTTCTTAAAATGTATTTATATAATTAAGAATTACTTTGCAAACGGCATACGGAGGCTTCACACTGCATGTGTTTATTTTACATGGCACATAATACAATGTTAAAGCTTTAATATTTATATAAAAAAGGAGAAAAATATTATAGCAAAGCAATAATGCAATAAAACATCACAATCACATTATAAAGATATTAGCAGACTAATTACATTTTTATCTGTCTGTGAATGAGATGATGCTGTGCCAAACATTGTGTGGTGACAAATGGACTAATGCAAAAGATGGGGGCCGCTGTCGGACCGAATGGGGGGCCCAGTAAACTGATTATGAAAATGTGTAGGGCAGCACTCTGTTTTAAACTCCCAACCTCAGCACTTCAGCTTGAACACATCTCTATCTGAATGCTTTTCCAGCAGGGTGAACCTGCAGGAGTTCTCCTGGATGCTTTCCAGCTTTTGTTGTGCTGATGTGCTTTACTCCTCAATTATTAACCGAATTTATTGTATTTCACTAAATGTGGTCAAGCTTACATTTTCCCAGCAGAGATGCATTCTTTTCTGCTTGAAAGGGAATTTAAGAATAGTTTGCAAACATTGTCATATACGCATGGTTACCATTCGCTGACATGTTTTGTCATGTTCTGATCAATTCATTCAATTCAACTTTTCTTGAGTAATATTTAATAAAAGCACTATCTTAAGCCTTCATGGTTAGACTGAAATGCAGTGCATTTTACTCGCATCCGCCAGCATGCAATTTTCGTTTCAGCCTACCACTTACTGTACATTATGATGTTCCCTGGTTTCAGAATAGGCCGAATGCGTACAAGAGAAAAACAGATTTGCTTTCAAAATAAAGTACACCCGTTTGGAGGAGTAACAAAGCAAATTATATGGATTCCACTGTGCCGCCCCTGCAAACACTGAAAACTAATAAATAAATAAGCTGCTCGGACGAGGAAAGAAGTTATTGAGATGTTAAACCTGTGCATCCGAGGAAGTTTCCGAATGTTATCTGTAGCTTCAGCTCAAGAATAGCTTGAGGTGTTTGGAATGTGAATCTTCCTAAAGCCGCCAATGCGGACATACATGGCATATGCTAAATACAGATAAGGGTGTTATTTAATAGATCCAGTGAAAAGACCCGTCCACACGGCACAATGAATGTGCTTTGAATGTGCATGATAAGTTGGCTTAAGCTGAATGAAGTATCCACTGCAACACAGAGTTGCTGTTTGAGCTTGTGACAAACTTGCTGTTTAGTTAAGCCTGCATCCAGGGGAGGGATTAGAGAAAAGCCGTCAGGATCAGCCTCTGTCTCCCAAAAATTCTCATCAAAAGTAATTGCATACTCCCGAACAGGGCCAACTTAGCTACTTAAAGAACAGCAGTAATAATGAATGTCTGTCTTTTCATGGGTCAGTTATACTGTGGTTCACTGCTTATGAAACAGTATGGCTTGTGTGATAAAATCTGTGGTTGTGAAATAGATTTGTCTTGTAATTTCATATTCTTTAAACCACATAAGATCCTATAAATTGTCATGAGATATCTATGCAGCACATCATATATTACATAACACCTGCCGCAAATTGTGTGTTGACATTTTTTTTTAAACATGTTCATTTAAACTTTTAAATATAAAATAATATAAAATATATATTAAAAAGTTTATATGTTCATTTAAACGTTTGAATATAAAAAAAATTACATTTAAAAAGCAATTTGAAAATTATGTGGAGTAAATAAAAGGCATTTCTCTTTTAGGTTTTAAACTGCTATTGAGTGCAGAGGTGATGAGAAGGGCAGCTAAGCCTTTTCTAAGCTCCTCAAACCTCTTAGAAGTCTGAAGCTTCTTGGGTAGCTATAACGGTAAAGACTAGAAAAGCACTTCTTATGCCTTAAAATAGCTGCTTTCATAATTGTTAAATTTAAGTTCAAATGTGCAACATGTCATTGTCTTAAAAATTCTTATAAGTCTGCAATCACTTGTTGTCTACACCAAAAGAATGGATATAATTATTTAAATTTTAGACTTATACATAATTCCTACATATCAATCACTGAAATCCACACCATAAATTTGTTTTTTGGTTCTTCCCTCTGGGATTTTAGAATCGTTCATGTCTTATAAACCTTTAAAAACTTAGCTACCAGAACTTTCCATTAATCAGGCCAAATTGGCTCTAAGGTATACACATATCAGGGGGTGTTGAGAGCCATATCTCTAAAGCAATGCTGCACATTTCCGGAGAGATTCTGGCATATGAGCTGTCTTGTCAAATCAGCCCGTCTCAGCTTAGCTTCTTTAAAGTCACACTATTTCAAATGGAGCCTGCATGAAAAAGAAAAAGTAGTCTGATTTGCAGGACGCCTCGGGCAACGGGTTTGAGGAGAGCATGATAAGCAGGGGATGGGTGCCCGCACTGATCCATTTCTAAAAGATGACACTGCGAGCGGTTCTTGGTGGAGCTGTTATTTCATGTTTTTTTGGACACAGTCCCCTCTTTGAAGTCACTGTCACTCAAGAGAAAGCAGTGAAGGTGATGCACTCGGGCAACATGGCCTCTTGCATAAATCTTCATTCAGGCTTACCAGAGGGTCCTGGTAACCTGGCTGGGGCACATGTCATGGCATTAAGCAGCAACATCTGGTAACAGACAATGAGATATCACAGGTCTGAACCTGATTAAAGGCACCAGAAACATTTGCAGTCCATCCCTTTAGTTCCAGAAGTAATATTTTATCTCTATCCCTCTCTCTTTCTCTTTGTCTGCATTAATGCCAAAAACTCTTTTTTATTTTTAGACTTTCCCCATGAATTATATATTTTATATTAAAACATTTTTACATTATAGTGATTAAATGTCACAACATAGTGATATATTCTTATATTATATTTATACTTTAATATATATAAAATGGTAATAAAAGGAAATTCTCATTTTCTGTGTACACAAAAGTCTTTATAAAAAACATTACATTTTCAAGCAATAACAAGAATCTCCTTGATATTGGATACAGTCTATCCTCCATTAAATTTACTAACAGAATTTTACTGTATTACTTATTCTACTATAAATAATTGAGAGCTTTCAAAAATGAGATCCAAAAATAAGTGTTGGTGTGTTTTTATATTTATATACAGATGCAAATGCATACATGTATATATAACAATATATAACTCATATACAAATAAGATTTGTATATAATCAAAAGAGTATATTTAAATATAATTTTATATTATAAATATATATTGCACATATTAATAAAATCGAACAAGTTAAAACACATCATTTTTATATTCAACAATAAAGCATAAAATAAAGTAACCTGAAAATACCTTTATTTAGATTCAGCAGACATATGCGGTCAAGTAACTGCTCACCGCTCTGGGCCGTGGCCTCTGACATCACTGTGTGCGGTTAATGAGCTTCAGTGGCTCTCCTCATCACACATGCATGAAGCCTGTTAAAAACAGACTGTTAAGGATATAGAGCCCACATCTGTCTCTCTGAGAAGAGCGATAGCTTTCAAAAATCAAAAATGATGCCACAATCCTCAAAATCCTTTATCTCGGCTAGATGATTGTTTCTTATTTCCTTTCATTTTCAAACACAAGATGTGGTTATCGAGCGTTTGAAACTCATAATGCCGCCGCTGCTGCTTATCACAGCGATTTACAGTCAAAACATTTAACTCTACAATAAAAAAAACAGAATTCACAACCCATTTATATTAATAAAGGAGAATAGTTGATTTAAGCATCAAGTTGAACTCTCAAATTCTAAAGTCTTCTTTCTTTTGAGATCATCTTTTCATCAAGCAAAATTATAATCTGTTAGCTGTCGTGACTGAGGTAATGTTTGTTTAAATGGACCAATTATTGACTCCTCATAAAACCTCCGATATGAAAAGGCAGAGGAGTAAAATCCTGACTTAAAGTAATTTATTCTGTAATATGGAGATACGCGCGCTGCTTGGAAAATATGTCAGAGGTGCATCTCTTTCACGCCCCCACCTTCTAATAAGGCAGTTCGGCTGGCCTCAACTGTAATATCTTTTACCAATAAAGCAGCGGCAAAGCCCGGGTGGCCTTTTGACCAAGGCTGAGCACTCGGAAAGCAGCAGGCAGTCGCTGCTAACTAGGCCGTCTCTTCTGTCTAATATTAGCTACCTGTCCCCTTAGCTCGGCTCGACACGGAGGAGGGCTTAGCGCTCGATATTTTTCCTTTTGGCTCTGCCAAGATGCAACACCCCTGCTTTAATCTTGTGTTTGACGTTAAGCTCTGTGTCAGTGAAAAAGCCCGACTGAACTTTCAACCTTAGGGTGGTGCTGTCATACAAAGATGATGTGGCCGGGGAGTGGCAGCGCCTGGTCTGTCCTTGACCCCGACTATTGGCCAGTCGAAGCCTTTCCCCTGCCCTCTTCTAACCAGGCCAACGCACTGACAGGTGAAAATTTAGCACTGAGGACTCACAGCTAGGCCTCTCTTGTTCTGCCTGTTTCCGGCATAGTGCTGGAGACAAAGCGCCATCGTGATTTTCACTTGAATGGGAGAGGACAAATCCCCCCAAAAACGACCAGACTTTGACAGCTATTGACCTTCGATCTCTGTCACGCACTTGTCATCCACGGGATTACGGCAAGTGATGTCTCTATTTCGATTCAAATGTGAAACTTTGAATAAGACGTCACAATTTTACGGATACGGTTGCCATTGTTGGAAAAAGTGTTGCATGTGAACTATGAGAACAGAAGCGGAACGTAGACAAAGATAGCGGGGGAAATAAAGCTTCATTATGATACAGATGTCTCTATTTGACAAGCGGCTGAGAACCACGAGTGAATCTGTCTATTAAAATATGAAGAGGATAATTGTTTTAAATGAACAAAATTAATATCGCCACTTTAATTTTGCATAATGGCAGTAATAAGGGAAGTACAGTGCTTGATTGATTCATAAACAGTTAAGGCACTCAAAAAAAAGTGCCCAGAAAAAACAACACTATTCTAACATTGAATTGAAACTGCACGTCCAAAAACTTGTGGCCCATATTGACTATCACAAAGACAAGGCAAGCTTTCCTACTCTGCAGCTTCACACACACACTTTGCCTTTTCTCCTTCATAATTTAGTCCACATCCCACCTGACTGTTGCCGGAAAACCAATTGTTCGCCATAGCATCGATGTCAGTCTATTACTCTGTTGGCGTGTAATGACAGCCTGTCCTTTTGGCACAGATTATAGTGCTCTGTCTCAAAGCACCCAAAGTGTGGAGTTTCCCTGACCTGCACGGGGACGAGAGTAAACACCCTCATTTAGCCACCAAAACAGAATACATTTCACTGATTAGGGAGTCATTTTCTGTCAAACTAATCACAGAGCGCTTGGTGCCGGCATCAGGAAAAGAGTGCATTATTGATCTACTCAGCTGAAGCACATTGTTACAGAATGTGTGTGTGGTGGGGATCTTTACGGGAGGCAGGAGAGGGGTCGTCTACACAAGCAAACATCACAACAAATGCGTGTTATATAAAGTCTATTTACCACACCAGATGTAAATATGCTGTTTTTCCGAGCTCTAGCACACTACAAAGATAAAGAGGGAAGAAAAAGTGCTTTTGCTACGGGCAGGAGACATAATACATCATTATAAAGCATACGATTTGAGGCAGCGGGCGGCGTTCGGGAGTCATTACTGTGCCCCGGGTCTGCTCCATTTGCCACGGCGCATACACGAAAGCCTTTGTGGAGGTACTACGTGAAGGTAATCTACCATTTCAGGCATGACTTCCACAGCACTGAAGACAAACCTGTGGGCTTTTTTGTCATTATCAGGGTGACGGGTCTACCTGAAAGAAAGCATTTTCCCCCTCTTTCATTTGCGCTGTACAGATATTGATTGTAATGGGAGCAAATTTCTCCAAGTCATTAAGTGCTGACCAATATCAAAAGACAAAAATGGCGCATTTAAGCGTCTCCGGCATAGCAACCGTAGATAAAGCGCATTGTCCTGACCCTCATTAAACACAGCCAAACGGCAAGCTGCAAGAGCCTTTGATCAGCCATTTGAGTCCGTCTGAAAACTGCATGTTCACAACCACAAAGTATCTCTCTGAACTGACTAATTGAATAGAGTTGGCCGATTCTATTATGGCGTAATAAAGCAGTCGGCATATTTCCACAGGTTGACCCTAAATGCTGGAATGTGCAGCTGATTTAATTACATCCAGCAAAGTAACCAAAAATATGGCGAAGATCAAGTGAATTATGGAGCCTTTCTGATATTGTTCTCCATACTTAGTGCTTATAGAAGTAGGTGACACGAGACTTCAGTCAAAACAAAAGCCAGAAGCTACTAATGAGACTTGTTAGTGATGCTAATTTATGTAAATGTTATTAATTACAGACACCTATCTTTCATCCGTGCCATTTGGCGGAAAAGTAATTAAAAACAACAATGAGAATCCCAGCAAACATGATCAAAAGGGTGCACGAGGAACGAAAAGAGACCCTCTTCCTGAACTATGCATTGCCACGGGCAACTGAGGCCTCATTACGGTCAGAGACATTCGGTTGATCAGCAGTTAACCTGATTTGCTTATTTCGCTTTTATTGCCACACGGGCCCCGCATCCCACTGCCGTCCCCTCTCCCTTTGATTGACGGAGAGTCGCCAGCAATCCGGGTCTCTGTTTCGCCACAAGGTTATAAAGGCCCCCATATGATCAGTTACAGTATTATGTCAGCAAACAACTTCAAAATCGCCCCATGTTGGGCGCAAAGCCACGGCTGTCTTTGTAGCCCTGCAGAAGGGCCCTTTGATAGGAACAAGGGCAGGAATTGTGGCATGTATCATGTGAGCAGAGGTAGAGCGCTGGAAACAGATACGGGGAGATCAATAGTCCTCTCTGCTGTGCCAGCCCTCAGGATATTGACCCAGTCTCCATGGAAGACCTTCCATTTTAAAGAGTTCACTGAAGATAAGAGCTACTAAGAAAAAGAGCCCTTTAGTACTTTCCGTCGCTTGCCTATGACCGTGATTTCCTCAGGACCTCCAAGGTATTATTGGCACCAGCGGATTTAATATGTTTACATCAATAAATAAATAAACTTTTCACGCTTAGGGGTGAAACAAATGTATACAAGATAGATCAATTCGAATGGATTAAAAAGTCTTAATATTTAACTCAGAAGATGAAATTAAGCAAACATTTCTCTTTTTCATGCAAGACTGCTCTTTTGATATTTATTCGGACACAAAGAACTTTAAAGTGGACGTGACCACATTATAAAAAATTATTTCTATTTTAATTTGAATTTATAAGTTTACAGAGTTTTCTCTCTGCTGTAAAAATCTTGGATTTAGTTTAACAATATTTAGATTTTGAGGCATCTTTCTAAATATCGTTCTGTGTCCAGGTGTACACGGTATTACACACTTGTTTTGTTCTTTTGCAAAGTGATGGCACTTTTTTCTTTTGTTTCACATAATTATACTGTAAATTGCTGTTAATCACTGTTCTACTTCAATAATGAAGAGCAGAAGCAGGCATGTGAGGACAGACTTTGGAATACAATACAGAAAATGAAACATGAAATGAATGGGATCCACCTTCCTGGCCCTTTCTCTCACTCTGTAATTTGAGGCATTTAATGGAGGAAATCATTGTGATTTTGCGCGATAATATGAGATGGAAAGCGAACAGAATTAGGACTAAGATCTGTTTTTATCACATATTCTAAAAAAAGACTACATATATTCAAATAATTACAGCCTATTGTCTTTTAACATGTTTTTCCTCCTAAAGTGCCTTTTAGCTAGGGAATAAAACTAAACATACTGTACATTTAATGTTACATTTTTATACAGAAATTAAAAAGGAAATATCCATAGATAATTCTCTATCCATAGATAGAGAAGTACAATGGTATGGCTTTTATTAGAAAAACTTATTTTTAAAATAATACTGATGAAAATGAAATTAAATATGAAATGAATAATTCAAAGTAAACAGTATTTGTATCAATGAAACCTCAAAATAAATGTTAAAGGATGCTAGCGGACTTTATCCTCACAGGTTACAAAATAATCTCAGAAGAAAATTTGTTAAATTTAATATTTGAAGTCAAAAGATTTGACACTTAGGAAATGTACATAATCCAAATGAGACAATATCAACCTAATTCAATTCACACTCAAATTCCCACATGCTAAAACGAGCATGTTATTTTCATACAATACACCAAGACGTGCACTACATTTTTAACATTATAAAAAGTAAACATTAAATATTCTCACAAATATATAATTGCTAACAATAAATCACATAACGTATACATTAAATATGCAAAGAAAGTAATAAGAAAAGAAAACAACCACTCCAGTGAGAATGTGAAGGGTGAGGGTTCTGTTTAAAATGGAAGATTAGCTACTCATCACAATATTATCCTCTGCCTGCAATGAAGGGGAGTCTTAGGCATGGGTCGATAAGGTTTGACGGCATTTCCAATTCATTTTCCTCAGCTCTGGAAGCCAGACTCAAATCTAACCATTGATCGCACAGTTAATCCATAACCAAGCTCGATCCATCCCCATGGAATGTACCATAAAATAAAACCGATAATAGGGAGAGGAACTCTTGACTTTCCAAATAACTGGGGAAGAGTTAAGCACAGATTAGGCTTCGGTTCATTTAATATACACTTACGTATCTCGCTAAAAGCACTCAGGATTGACACGGCCTTGATTTACCATGCCGCACTGTTGAGTATAACAGTAAGTGCTTTGTTTGTAGAGAGTGAAATATTCCTGAAAACTCTGTTCGTTTTAAATGTCACCAACAACATTTTGTAACACTAATGCAGCAAATATTTAAAATTGTATAAAAACAACATGCCATTTACTCTACTCTGTTTTTCTTTTTCAGCTGCATGACCTCTTCCGAAATCTACGGATGACCAGTTACCACAAGTTTTTTTTCTCAAGCTTTCAACTTTCCCGATCACTGGAAATGTTAAATGATGGTCACATGATGAATGATGGCATGAAAGGCATCTTAAATCAGTATAATGCAAAAGTAAGTTATTGGTAAAAGGCTTTCTTTTTTTGGATTTAAAACATATTGAGGCATAACATGTGACCCTGTCGGTGAAACCAGGTCAGAAAATAAAAAACTGAAATAATGAGCATCAAAGTGTAATTTTAGCCTTTCATTTCACTATAATTTCAATCTTTGACATAGCCTTATGAAATCAATGTATATTGTATTTAAATATATTATATTTTGGAATTATATTTAAAAAATACAAAATATGATTATCATTATATATATAATATTTTGAAATAAGTGAATTTATATTTTCAATAATATATTGATATATGTAAAATTGTATTTCACAGAATGTCCTTTACATTATGTAGAATGATCACATAGAATGTTCAAATATTTCACACTGAGTCAAATATTGTTATGAATTAAATATGATTATTGTTGTAACAAAATTAAAAAATGTATAAAGAATATTTGTCCTTGTCTTAATGTCAAAAGTCTAAATGAATTGATACAATTATTTCTTAAATAATTTCTCTAAAACTGAATAATAATTTTCCATGCAAAAAATGTTTTTTTTTTTTAATTTAATGTACAGCCTTGGACTGTAATAGGACTTTAATAAAAATCCGATTCAAGGACACATTTTATTACAAAAACTAGGTTGGAGGGATTTGTCTATAGACATTTTCTTCTTCCAACAAGAAACATGTTTAAGCAGCCCCTGACAAACGTATGATTGATCCTTGAAAATGACCCAATCCAAACAGAGAAGCTGATAATGGTTTGAAAAGATGGCTCTATTATGGGATAGTATTTCATGTTGTGGAGAAATTGCTCCTAATGAGCCTTGTTCTAAAGGCCTGCAGGCCTGCCATCCCTCCCCTTACTCTCCAGACCTCCAGGGGTTAGTGTCTGTGCGTCAGGCCCCCATTGTTGCCTGCCGACGGATAATGTCCTTATTAATTGTACCTCTTTGTAAGGTGTCAGCTGCAGTCTTCGATTGAGACGGATGGGTCCTCTGGAGTCTGCTCTCTGGCCCTCTACTGCTCGCCTATCTTTAGACAGCACACAGGTGCATCATTTCTCATCCTGTAGGCTCGGCACTTGCCCAAGGCACTCACTGAAATATGACCAAAATTTTACGAGAGGTGAAAAACAATAGACTGGGAAATACTTTTGCATTTGTAAAGGTCATTGTTCATAACACTGAAGTTGTTGTTGTCTAATCAAAATCTACCAAATATAATTTCAAAATCAAATTGAAATTTTAAAAATGCATGAAGAAAAGGTTTGTAACCTTAAAGATAAACTATAAAGTACTTTTAATGTATAACATTAACTCTGACAGAAGTACTGAAAACATTATTTTGTGCATTAGTAGATTTGATAAAAAAACAACATTAAAATAAACTTAATATAATGATTTCCCGTATTTTAAATACATTTATTCATTTGGGAGACGCTTTTGTCCAAAGCAACTTATAAGTATTATGTAGTTGCCAATTATCACTGCAGATCAAAAAGTCGTCTGGTGGAACTGATATTCCAACCCACAACCTCCCGCTTACAAGTCCACCTCTCTTTTTAAACATATTTTGTATGAGTAAATAAATAATTAAATTACTGTGAATGCATTTTAATTTTATATTCTTCAAGCTATTGCTTTTGTGTTAAGACTGCATACATATTTTTTTGCGATTTAACTAACTTGGCCATTTATTTTGAAGCTCCCAGCATGCTTCTCATCTGTCTGCATGAAGGTTAATTTTCCAGATTAACTGTCATTTTAAGTGTTGTTGTTTTTTATAAAATAAAGACTTTTTTATAAAATAAAGACTTCCAGTTATTTGTTCATTTACCTTTAAGATTAAGTCGAGTTTTGGCAATATTTTTAAGTTGGGTTTATAAGTGTTTACTGTTTTTCAGAAGAGCTGTGTTTGTCTTTAGACTGAGACAGGCACAATTTTAGACATTTATTGAACAGTAAATGTACTAATACCCCACCAGTATACCCCACATCTCACTAGATCTTGTTAAAGAAAACATTACTACAATTTGGTACAAACGTAAGTGAACTTTGAAGGTTCAGGTAGACGTGTTTTTTTATTCTTTAAGCATATTGAATTCAATCAAAAATAAACATTCTAAAACCGAGTGTAGGGTCTTTATGACAATTCTTTCATTTGACGAACAGAAAAAACAAGTCCCTTGTACAAAGACTAGTTATGTTTGAGCTGCATAATAAATCTGTGCAAAAGAATGTATCATATTTTTGAGTAAATCCAGCCGATTAACATGCTGTGACATTTGGTTCTCTGTGTAAGTGAAGTGGATGTAGAGAGACGAGCAAGTGATAGACAAAACATCTCTAATTTACAAAAAGTGTACATCTTCAAAAATACATGTACAAAATATGTCAAAACTACACGTTAACTAATTCTAGAACTAATAAAGTATTACACATGGCCGTACCAAACTTACAACCCCTTTCATTCAAGGCAAACAAGAATACGGCTTAATATAAGTATTTAAAACCATTTATTTGGATCATCCAGGCGTCCGTGCGGACACACTAGAAAAATGGGAATGATGTATCTCTGACCTAATAACAAAAGAAAGGAATCCTCAACCTGTTATCCTCATGATTAATGTCAGTGACTACAAGTAGCCCAAAGTACAGATGTGGGAAGGCAGGGGGTTCACAAAGGTGCCCAGGTCTGTCTGTGTGGTCCAGAATGTTCATAATTACCTCTCATGCTGACTTTAGAGGAAGTGGTTTTAAAGTATGTGGGGTTAAAGTGGGACTTCCAAAACAAATGCCCTGTCCCACAGCAGCATCCCATAAGCCACAGTCCCTTACCTGGCCCATTTATCTCTGTAATTATGCTCACCTGCAAGCCTTGGAGTAATTTAGTCGTTAGTTTTGAGTTTGTGTTCAAAGTCAGCTCTGAAACTTCTTATATCCCTCAACAGTTAATGTAATCCTAACCAGTTACTCTTGAGGAAAACCAGCTCAGATATTGAACATTATTCAGATTTGGATATAAGCCTTTATATGTGTCGTTTTATCAGAGTTTTCATTGAAAACAAAATTTAAAACAGCATTTTTCCTAAATAAGACAATATTAAATAATATAATTCATGACAATAACAACCACGTGGCGTTACCTGAGTGCGCGTGACGCGATCTGGAGACTCGCGCGCGTCTCTTCCGGTCACGAGAAGACTTTTATTCATCAATTTGTTTTATTAAATACGAAAGTTAAGATGCATTTCTTGTGTCTTATGTATTTTTTCTTTTTAATTTGAGTTTATTTTATTAATATTACATAATCAAATGACTTTTTAAAGCACATTATTAATATTTTCATTATTATTTTTTCCATAAAATCATATATAATTCATACAAAATATAAAATTTAAATAACTATTAACCTTAAATATTAGTTTTCCCCTAAACTATAAGGCTTGGTGTATTAATTTCCAAGTTTAGTACATAAATGCATGGTTGATTTGTTTATACATTTCTATCAATCCCATTAATAATTATTAAATAAATAAAAAATCGATATATATTTTTATATCAAAATGGTATAGTATCTTAATGATGACATTGCATGGAAATATTAATATATAAATTATATACATTTTAATAATGGTGTTTCATCAAAAATAAAAAAACAATAATTAAATAATGAAAGACTATAATAAACATAAAATAATAAACACAAAAAATCCTTGGAAAATTTCCCTTTATATGCATAGTTGGTGGATGAATTACACTAGTGAGGGTGAAACACATGAAAAATCAGAACACTGAAGAAATTGTGATGAAACAAACAATAACAGTACTTCACAAACATTTTACATAACTCAAAATATGTTGTGATCATTAATGAATTCCAATATAAACTTTATAATGTTGTTTACATACTTTTCACATTAGATAAGTAACTCTCTTTTGGACTACAAGGACATTTTGGTTGGGTAACGCCACTAAACTTATTTTCCCATCCATAAATGTATAAGTTCTTCTGAAGACCATCTTATTTTGATAAGATGTGGTATTGAGACTGGTGTGCTGGTAATAACTTACTGTGATGAAATATCATTTTCATTGGTTATTTTGGTTTGTTGAGAAAACACAGTTAATTAAGTGGATTGAAGCCTCTATGAAATCACCAGCATTAACATCAAATCCTTTCCTCCTCATTAAAGGCAACACAGTCAATTTAATTAATGCATATTAATCCCTACTGATGCTCATTTCAGAAAAAAGGGATCCATAGCAGGGCGAGCTTGACTTCAGATCACTTTGTTTCAATCATGCAAGTTTGATTGCTGCCCGAATTTGTGGGCACCACATGGAGGGGCCTCCATTTGAAACGTTCCGCAGCATTTTGTGTGATCTTTCCATGAGCTAATTAAAAGAGATGAATCACAGTTTCAGAGTGCATGGACACTGGTCCACAATCTCTGAGTGTTGTAATGTGTCAGTGACGCATGGATGCATGGTTCAATTAAAATAAATAAAATCTATTCGGATCAATTCTAAATTGGTCTCATTTGTTTAGGGGAATTTCAATGTATGGACCACTTTTCCATAAGCCCTCATTCGTGTTTAGGAGGAGCCACTGTTTGCGTTTTAGTGAGCTTAAATAAATATTAGAATATCAGTTTTAGTTGTTTTAATAAACTAACACTTTGTGCAATCATATTTAAAGTATGGACTGTATATGTTGTGATAAAACCTCACATCCTACTGAAAACACTTTGCGAAAACCACACTACATGCCTTTGTATGGCATTCTGCAAGTAATGTTCACCTTGCAAATATTTGTATAAATTCAAGCTGCTTGCCATGTCAAGCCTTTCCTTTTTCTTTGACTGGCTATGTCAGAGGTTATCCAAAATGCCCTTGGCTGTGTTTTCAGACAGAAACACTCTCTCTCGCCAACACATTACTCCCATTGGTGATAGGGAAAAGCAAATAGTCGCTGCCAGTGGTCAAACATGACCCAGGTTTTTTTTCATGGACATTGATATGCAGTCACTGAACTTAAGTGGCAAATTTTGTACTCTCTTGTGTTTTTATCTCCCAGATAGGGAATCCTGTTAATGATCAACAAAATGTTGGCGCCTGGAATTGAATTGAAAAAGAAAAGAGAGTTGCCCCCAAATGCACCCTTGCCGCTTCAGGATTGTTTTTTTTGAGGAATGATAAGCAAAACAATGAAAGGCGAATTTTTGTACATAATGGAAATGCAAAAACTGTAGGACTGTGTGTATACGGACAACAAAATAAAGAAATGGGGAAAACTTGGTGTGTACTTCACCTTGTGTGTATAGTCGGTATACAGTCTGACATAAAATAAAACAATATTATCGGACAATCTTAGCCTTGTAGGTAAGGCTAAGCTGCATTTTGATGACTTCGTAATGCTTCGTAAAAAAATAAACAAATTCAAAACCTCAAACAATCACAACAACAGAATGTCATTTCATTTCACCTACTGTGTGATTATTGCTGATCTCGGCTATTATCATTACCTCTCCGAGGCAGGTGTCAGTACAAACATGACCCCTGTTTAACATTTGCTTCTTCCAGACAATTATGTGCTGTGGTCACTCAGTGTTTCACTACAGATGCACAGCTTCACAACACTCTTAACAACCTCTCACAGGAAGCCAAAAGCATGGCAGCACAGGCTCGGATGAAATGGGAAATAAGGCATGAAGCAAGAAAAGAGGGAGCATTCAGATTCCATTAAGAAAGGTGGTGCACCTTTTCGAAGTGTCAATTGTTTTTGTGTCTCTTGAAGTATAGATGATGTTTCAATTCAAAGTATTAAGTCCTGAGCCTGCTGTGTTAAATTATGGTCTGTGAGCAACAGGGTGGGGTAATCAATGGAAATACACACTGGCAGTGTGTGATGTGTGTGCCCCTAGCAGCAGGGAAACTGTACCCCCTGTTCTGTCCCCTCAGCAGGTTAAATAAATATGACAGTGTAAGTGACAGATCATATGATATCATTGTGGAATCAGTCAATGTTATTTCAGTCCCTTACCCACTGTGAGGAATACTGAGGGAAATAGCCCCCCCTCAATCCCCACATAGACATACTCATCCCAAAATACTGATAGATAAAGGAAAACATAGCTCTGTAAATTGAAAATATGAATTGCTGTGATCATGGTCCATGGATCTAAAGATGATACGCTGAGTGGGACTATATACTTCATTTTCAGGTTTGCCTCCAGCCTGGAACTGTACTGCAAAAAGATCCCCCTGACGTTTGATGTCTGCTAACACAAGAACAAAACACATATAAGACAACATAGACAATCCCTATGTAATTATTAAGCATTATGCGCTAAAGAAATGTATACATTTGTCAAATTTGGCAGTTAGGAAAGTATAATTTAGTGTCATTTAAGTGACATAGAAACTTTCAAAAATGTATTTGTTTCCAATATACAGGACTATCTGTTTATATTTTATTAAACCCCTGTTGGTAGATTCCAGACATCAGAAAAAAATCTGTCACTTTCACCAGATATTATGGATGAGTTAAAAAGATGAATTAAAGTGAATGAAAATGCACAAGCATCCCACAAATAAAGAAGGTATGCCTATTTACAGACCATAAAACAGTTTTAATTTCCGTGTGTCTATTCATTAGGACCATGTGTCTGTGTGGATATGACAATCCAGAAAATCTTGAAAACACTTTTTGACTACGTAAAATCATCACATGGATATTTGAATCAACAAATGTTGAACAAAGCAAAACTCAAAATACTACCAAGGCATCTTTAGGCTTAAGGCTTTTTTATTCATATTGAAGTAGTTACCAAAATCATGAAAATAATACATTCCTCTCCTCATCAAAATTATTTACTCACATATGAAAATTCCACACAAAAAAAACTTACAAAATTTTATTTTTAAACTTGTTTTAGGACAACATCAGTCATTTTTGTCATTTCCCAAATAATCTTGGATATAAGATCAAACACTGTCAATGGATATTTACAATCACTCATTTAAATACATTGCTATTGATATTAACATGTTAACAGTAAACTAACTGTTTTTAGATCTACTCAAATTCAAATAGGCTAACTTTTTCTTTTCAGTGTTCAAGCCCATCATTGCAGAATGCTGGAGATGAAGAAGTGTCTTGAAGCTTCAGGCTGATAAGTCCTTTCATAGCCAGAGTGATGTATGATGAGATTGATGAAACGTCATACTGGAAAGAGGCAGATGCAGGGAGAACAGCTGTGAAAAGATAGGTCTCTGCCACAGATAAAGGTTGATGAATGGATGTGCTATTTTCAGGTTGACCTGGTGAAATGACAAAGCTCAATTAGCTGGCTCTTGAATGTGGGTGAGCCGCTGGTGAGCCGGCCATGTAGTAACCCCGGAGCTCTGATCCACTGCTGGTATTGATTAAGCCACTCTCTCAGCCAGCAAAAGGTATCAAACGAAGCATGTGTGAAAGGCATTATCAGTGACCACTTCAGATAACCTGATACAACCCGATACAGCCTTCTCAAAAGGTTGTAACCCCTCCGGCCCTCTGGCTGTCATTATTTTACAAGCTCTGTTTCTATTTCTCTACCTCCTTTTCTGAGCCTCCCACCTCTACCAGTCTCTCTCTTTTCTCGCTTTATGTATACATCGCTATCATTCAATATTCTGATTTAGCCTCATGGCCCACACATGTACCAATGATAACTGTATTTAACGTGATGTTGAACCTCAAAGGCAAACGTACAAAACTGCTGTCGGCCTTTCCTTGCAAAGACGTTTCTCAGGCTCAGCCTTCTCCATTGTCAGCTGTCTTCTGCTGTCTCTAGGGCCTTGTTGGTTTGCAGGAAGGTTTTAGCAGGTAGACGTAGTGTTGCTTGTTTGCGGAGAAACAAGTGTCAGAGGTAACCCCTGAACCTCCGCTCCAGCTCAGACAGCTTCTTAAGACTGATGTAACAAAGCCCAACGGAGATCGTGCCGAGATACAGAAGACAGAGGGGGAGGCAGGGAGGTAGGGAGAATGTTGTTGGCCTGAGGGAAGACACACATTGCATGCTTGTATGGTTCAAGTTAATCAGCAATCTTGTGTTAATTGCTTGCATCTATGTGTAGATAAACAGCACAACTTTTCAGAGCAACTTTAATCTTCGGATCAACGTTTTTGATAAACAAGTACGAAGAAAGCAAGGGGGAAAGCACCAGATAATGTACTTTTCGCATGCTTTCATCTTGGCAGGTGTAACAGTCTGGCATGTCACTGGACCGAGATGTCTTTGGATGCAGTTATTTTAGCTATTTCTCATCTCAGTATTTCATATGGAAATGGCATCTGTGCCTAGAAAGAAAAATTCTATTTATTTCAAAGTCTTTGACTAAAGCGCATTACGCATTCATATAATTCAGAACTGACTACGAGGCACACATCCACTCTCTGTCCATACACGGGTAATTATATGAATACTCTGCATACTCCCCCTTTCTCTGCTCTGATATGATCTAATAACATGCCACAAATTATTGCATGCCTGCCTAAGCCTGGCACATGTCTGATTGCTTGGATACATTAATGTGCCTTCATAGAGCTTTTAGAGAGCTTGAAGAGATGCAATTTGAGAATGTAATGGGAGTGGGTGCTTTTAGCCTTGGACATGTCGCTTACTGGGGCTTAGGGGCTAGCTGACATTTGGAGGCATGTGTTCATTGTGAAAGCTTTATATGCCGCACGCCTAATGCGTGGTATGCACGTTTTGTAAATTTCCCATGTGTACCCTGTTTCAACATTAAAAACCAACAGCAAAATATCACAAAAGCCTGTTTTCTTACTGTCCGTCAGAGGGGCTCATCATCTTCTTTTTCAACTGTGCCGGTCTCTTTTCTCTGGCAGGAGAATGGTCTGAAAGAGAAGGCTTGATGCCAGGTATTGGTGACACGGCGAGGGGAATTTGCTGCCTTTGCCACAAAAGATTTGGGGAGCCACATTTGCATAAGGTCAGAGCCTGCCTCCTGATGGAAGTTGTGCAGCATCTCCCGTCTCTTAGCAACCCTCTTGCTCTCTTGGTCCTTGCATTAAATTGACTGGTCCTCTCCCTTTCTTCCTTTTCAGCATGAGGCTCACAATAAAATGCCACCCTCCAACCTATGTCTGTCACCCAGAAGGTCACCGGTCTTTTTTCCTCCCTCCCCACTCATTCTCTTTACAGCCCTTTCATCTCCAATTAAATGATGGGAAGAATATTTGTTCTGTGCATGTTGATAAGGCCGGATCCATTAATCCATATTTAAAATATTCTTAACTTTTCTAGTAATGTCAGACTATCAAGTAATACACATGAGAGTAACAAATTAAAGAGCATTTTTATCAAGACAACCTGGATTATTGAGTAAAACACAAGGTATGTTGAATAGCAGCAGATGAGAAGGTAATAAAATCTGGATGTTTTTCCATCCGTTGATGCTGGGGCAAAGCTTGGTCAAAAAGAATAAGAAGTGGAATTGGGTGTGTTGACAGAAATTGCTTGCCCCCTGGCATGGTGGTGGGAGGGGTTGAAAAGATCCAGATGCTGAGAAGTCGTGTTAATAGAGGGTCAAAATTGGACAATAGTATCCATCACTGCTTTCAGAGCTGCCTCTGTTATCCAGACCAATTTCTGAATGCTCTATCAAACAGAATTGGAGGGATGATTCAATTACTATGCTTTAGGCATGTTGACAGCACACCATCATTTTGACTATGCTCACATCTAGGGCACTTTAAACATTCCTTCTCTATTGTACATCTTTGTCTGTCATGAAGAACATTTGCTCTTATAATCCATAAAAAATGCATTTTAAATGAATGACTTCTGATGAGATGATAAACTGGTAAATAAAGAGTTAATGGCAAGAAGTAAACATAAGGAGGCAATCTACACCAACAGATTTAAAGCAGACGAGCTATGATTATAATTATGATAATGTGGTGATGTTGATAACAGAGATGATGATGACGGTCATGGTGGTAATGATAATTATGATTTCTATAATAAAGACGCACATATTTAAATGGGAAGAAAGTTCTTTTAAATGTACCTGAATTCTTTTTTATTTTTGCCTTTTTCAGCGTCAAAATGATGTCGGCATGTTTTGCATACTGGTAAGATTCATGTTTGTCATCTTATTAAAAAATCTCTTAACGCTGAAAAACTGTGAAAAAATATAAAAAATATAATTTAATAATATAAACCCGTATAAACCTAAATTTCCGTGTGTAACCTAGTAAATATAATTATGATATCATATATGAAATATAATGTATTATGCAGATATATAATAATGATATCAATAACAATAATATAAGATTAAAAACACAACATCATTAAAATAGGATTGGGTTATAGTAGAACAACTATTTTGAAAATTCTAAATAAAATAACGCATATAATGTGTAATATATCGATATACAATAATGATATCAATAAAAATAATATTATGACATCACAAACACAACATCATTAAAATAGGATTGGATAATGTTGAAACAAACATTTCGAAAAATAAAAGAGAAATAAATAGAGATAGCCAACACCTTTAAAATATTATTTTTATTTTTATTCTAATCCTAATCCTAATTATTATTATTATAATTATTATTATTTTTGTTCTTATTTTTATTATTGTTATTGTTTTATTATTATTGTTATTATTACTATTCTTGTTATTGTTGTTGTTATTGTCATTATAACTATTGTTATTATTATAATTATTATCCCATCAACATTTTATTGATAAATATTGTTAGGAAATGCCGTTCCAAAACCGAAAATATAAAAAGTAACATTCATGTCTGACATGAAAGGACATTAATACTTTTCTTGACATTTTTCTGATCTGCTTCGCCCCCCCCCCAAAAAAACAATGTAAAATCGATCGTATGTTATTGATTTATTTGTCCTATTCTGTATGATGCTTTGAACATGGAGAAATGGTAAGAAGAGCTCTCAGTCATGCTGACAGAGGTTGAGGGCAGTCTGAACTGTTGCCAGTGAGAAGGGAAGCATTAGTGTTCCTCTGTTGTACTTAAAGGTGCTGCAAATGTCCCCGAACAGCTGTTAGTCACAGTGTTACACCTGTGAAGTTTGCTCATGTGAAAGCTGCTGGAAGGAGGGCTGCAAGCAGCCTGAAGTCAAAACAGTGACCCCTTCAAATTTTAATTAACTGCGAGCAGATGCACTAAAGACAAAGGTGCAATAAAGGACAAATTGGGAAGCATGAAGAAAGGAGAGAGGGAGGTAAAGAGGTGGCAAAACATACATGCAGCCAATCTGATCGTTTTGCCCTTTAAACTCATCCCTACGTGCCAACCCCAAATATAAATCATGCTGCAAGGGATACTCACTGTAATTCAACTTGGAGGTCTTATTGTTCTTATTAGGGAGAGAAAAGTTTACAATGGGTCAATCATTAACAAATGTATTAACACATAAAAATTGCAAATGATGATGATGAAATAGGTTTGATAAAATGTGTTTTTTTTATAGTGGTACAATTATGAGATTGTATGAAACATAAAAATTGCAGATAGTGAAGAGATATAAGATGAAATTTGTTTGTTTAATAGTTATAAAATGATGAGATTGTATAAAAACATAAAAATTGCAAATGGTGATGATGAAATAGGTTTGAAAGAATGTGTTTGTTTTATAGTGATAAAATGATTAGATTGTATAAAACATAAAAATTGCAGATAGTAAAGAGATATTAGATTAAATAAGTTTGTTTAATAGTGATAAAATTATGAGATTGTATAAAAACATAAAAATGGAAAATGGTGAAGATGAAATAGGTTTCATCAAATTAGTTTTTTATTGTGATAAAATGAAGAGATTGTATAAAAACATAAAAAATGCAGATGGTAAAGACTTATTTGTAAAAATGTGTTTGTTTTATAGTGATAAAATGATGAGATTGTATAAAAACATAAAAATTGCAGATAGTAAAAAGATATTACATGAAATCTGTTTGTTTAATGGTGATAAAATGATGAGATTGTATAAAAACTTAAAAATTGCAAATGGTGATGATGAAATAGGTTTGATAGAATGTGTTTTTTATAGTGATAAAATGATGAGATTGTATAAAAACATAATAAATTGCAGATGGTGAGTATAAAATAATTTTGATAAAATGTGTTTGTTTTATAGTAATACAATGATGAGATCTTTCTGTTTTACAGGATATTATTTGCATATCACCTACCTGCAGTTTTTGAGAGGTTGCAGCCACCTGTCCAACAGCTCTTGACTTGTTTAAATGACCCCCCAAAAAGTTGCACTCATGAAATTGTTAGGTTGTTCTGCATGCAGTGGTAAAATGAGAGTGCTCCTACTACACGGCCTTTCCAGTATCCCTTTACATTACATCATTATCTATCTTCTATACAGGCTACATACCAATACAAACTTCTTTATGGCATATTTTATCATTTTGCATAATATTTCTGCAATATGTTAGTAAAATAATCTGCTGGAGTAAAATATTTATAACTAATGGATATAAATTAATTGTGACCTCTTCATAATGGATGTAATCTGTTACTTTGCTCCCTGTATAATTGTCATTCTAAATACCTTGACCCTCTTGAAATAAACCAAACACACCAGACTTGGACCTAGGACCTCCGGTGTAGCCTATTGATTTCCATTTCTTAATTGTGTTTGACTGCATGAAAGAGAACATTACACAGAGATTAAAAAGGAAAACATCTGTAGCCACCAGATATCTCATATGTGTAAGCTGTGCCCGTGAGCATAAAATATTCCACTGGGATATCTCATTTTTGATCGATATGAGAACCAGGAGTGATGGGCTTCTAAAATCGAGTTCCTAAATGCGATATAAGAGCCCCAACATCTCCCAATCTACGCCTCAAGATTGTGATGATGGAAAGCCCTTGGACTTAGAGAACTGATTACATCAAAGAATCCCACGCTTATAGCTATCATTTGAAGTAATCTCTAGCCCTCTCCGGTCTCTCTCCTAAACATCCAGCGTTTCTCATTCCACTTGTCATTTTCCCAATGCTCCTGTCTCTCATCTCTTCGTCATAGCCTGTAATAAACTGCCCTTTTTGTACGGAGTTAAAGTCCAAAGGCCATCAGATTTATTTCCAAATGACAGAAAGGAGGACAAGGGACAACCTCACATATCGGCTGCTCCTGGTCCTTCTTTATCTCTCTCTCACTATCTCTCTGGGTACCATTTCTCCTCACAGACAAAATCACTCACATCCAACATTGTTTTTAATACCTTTTTCAGTGTTTTATCTCTAGTATGTTTAGTAAAAAATATTATTTTTATGGGGGAAAACTTAAAGTTATAATTCAACCAAAAATGTCAATTCTGTCATCATTTACCCACCGTCTTGTAATTTCAACCCTGCATGATTTCCTTTTTTAAGTGGAACACAAAACAAGATATATTTAAGAAAGTTGGTAACTAAACAGCAGTGGATCCCATTTACTTTTCTTGCATGAAAACAAAACAAATGCAAAACCAAGTGAATAGGGGCCAGGTCCCAACATTCTTTAAAATATTTTGTTTTGTTTTGGAAATTACAGGACTGTGTGTAAATGAAAACACAATTTTCACATTTTAACCCATCCACTTCACCTATTGTCATGTCTTTTGCAATCAAAAATGACTAAAAATAATTGGAAGACCATGCCTAAATACAATCTAGAGAACTTGATTAAAACATTTTTTGGACAACCCATTGCTCAATTTTATTGTAAGACTTCCTGCTAAGGTACCACCTGGTTTTCAAATACTTTTTCTTTTTCCTTTCCAATGGAGCAAACAATTGAAATATTAAAACCAAACATTTTTAGATGTTATCTAAAATATGAGTAAATTTAAATGACTTGAAATTAAGTGATTTAACTTTTAGAATGTTTGTATATTTAAGCAAAAGTGTTAAGTAAATCTTCTTTACTCAAATACATCTATTAGAATTCACCAAATATTTAGGCTTATATCACAATTATTTTTTATATTGAATTTTCTTTGCATTAACTTAAATTTCAGAATTTATTCAAATTTCATGAATAAACTGTTTTATTTTTCTTATATTTACTAAGCTACATGGACCATTTTTACAGTGAATCTCTCAATACTGTCTTTCTTCTTCTTTTCAACCCCCTCCCCACACATGTGTGTGTGTTTTGATATGTCTCTGATATCACAAGGGTGTAAAACATCTGTGTATGTGCTGCTGTGTGGGTAGAAGTGCCACCCACTGTCAGGGAGTGACCTGCAGCAATCCCTCCTGGACCTGCGCCACACAGAGGCTGTGAAACGTCGCCTCTAGTTCTCTGAAATGGCTGCCCTGTCATATCGTTTGCCTTTTCTAGACACCGTCATTCTAACATGACCGCATCTCCTCCTTCAGTTCGATCCGGGGCCATGGCGCCGCGTACAGCTGAGCCTCCCACTGCTGCACCTGTCTGTTACACAGGGACGGAACTGTCAAACCACCGTCTGCTACACAAATCTAGATCTTTGCTCTGTAACATTTCCTATTATCCCTTTGCAATGTAAGACCCAAATATTGCTTGTCGTTGTTAAAGAGGGTCAAGAATACGGTGAGCAAATAACTCAGGTTATGTCCTCTGATTAACTATTTATGTAGAAGCAACTGGAGATAGAGATATACTTTTACACAACACTAACCGCTCAGACGGTCGTTTCTTCCCTTCCCCCTGGTCCTGGACATTCTGCTTTCCCCAAAGGCGGCGTGGCCATTTCTTGCACTTCCAGCAATGATATCAAAAGGTTTTTGGTCAAGCCACAGAGAGGTCATTCTAATAATACACAAGGTCAATGGTGGGAGCCAATGAGTCTCCAAGTCATTTTTCATTTGTTCGTGGAGTTAACAACAGTTGCAGGGGAACTGGAACTTGGAGCCAGTAGCCATGTGATGTCACAAACACATGCCAGAGGATTAGAAGGGCAGGCAGGGGACAAGGCCTGTGGATTTAAATGTATTTTTGTTATTTTCTCATGGAAGAAAGTTAAAGATTTTTAACATAATGAGAATAGCATACGCCACCCAAAAATGAAATTCTGTCACAAATGACTTATCATAAATTTGTTCCAATCCTTTTAATTTTCTTTTAAAGAAGAAAAATATTTGAAAGAAGGTCAACAACTGTGATTTGGGGTAGCCAAAAAATCCTCAAAGTATGCTCTTTTGTGTTTATCTGAACAAAGAAATGCATGCAGGTTTTCAAGGCTCAGTAATTCATGACAGAATTTTCATTTTGGGATAACTTGAATATTGTTGCATATTGTTACATGTAATCACTGATACATTACATTAATATCTTATTTCATGTTCTGAAAGAAAAGTCAGAAAGAAAAAAGGTTATACAACTTTATATTGACATGATGGTGAGTAAATGTTGACAGAATTTCATTCTTGGGTGACTATCACTTGATGTAAGTGCAGGAACTTTATTCAGATATCAAATTAGAGCTATAAAGTATCATGAATGATAAAAAAATTTATCTGGATCCAATACACTTAGAATAACTCATAAAACATATTTATTACCACAGGGAGTTTTAAAAAGAAATCAAACACTAACCTTGAAACATAATGGTCCTTGACGTGACTTGGAAATCTGAATGCGTAAATGTTAAACCTTAATCCTTCAACATAGCTTCATATACTCTAATGTAAATTCTTTCATGGTTAGGCACATTTAATTTGTATTACAAGCGTATTATAAATGCTTCACATGATTTCAGTTTCTTTGGCTGCCACCGTGAGACATCATTGACCTAATTGCTAGCAACCCGGCACATCAGTCGCAGCCCTCTTACTGCATAACTTTAGCCCGTGATAATGATAAGGAGAGGAACATTTTGACAAATTCCTTTTGAGGAATGATCTGCGCTCTACTCCCCTATGCCTCATTGGCCTGCATGTAGATAGCCCTGTTCCTCTAGCACAAGGTCATAGAGTGTAAATATGAATTGCATTTTGCATTACTTCCAGATGAGTGAAGCTGTCAGACCAATAATACCAGCTTTCAGTCCAGCATTCTGCCACTTCTCCCCCATTTTTGGCCAAGGGGTCATGGGCAAATTGAAAGTGGCAGGCTGGCCGGCATGTTTGACAGACTAATACTGTTAGAGTACCCTGTCATAGCTTAGATCAGAGCTGCACAACACATACTGTCTGCGAGGGGTCTCCTTGTTTCGGCTGTTGGAACATCACAGACCCAGGAGGGAGGCAGAATAATAGAGAGAGGACACTTTGGCTTTAGGGTTCAATAGTAATTCCCTTAATATATAATAAAGGGTTGTTAAGTTCTCTTTCTTCAAGTTATTAAGTTATCAAGTGCCTCTCAAAGTTACTTTGCTGAATGTTCCATTCTGCAGGTTCTTCACTTAAACGCTCATGCTGCTGAAGAAACTCTCGAACACAGGTTTGAGGACATTGCACTTTCATTGTTTTCATACAAGGCTATTTTCTTTACTTTGCTCTTAAACCTAATCCTATAACTGGAAGGGACAGTTTATCCTTAAAACATAAAGTTTCCTTTTTCCTTTGCTCACCCTCTTGTCATTTCAAACCTTTATGGCTTTCCTTTACTATAGGTCAATTGGGAGAATTGGTTTTCTTAAAAAGATATTCTTTTGTGTTCGGCAAAATAAAAAGTCATATGGGTTTAGAATGCCACAAGGTTGAAGACTTTTGGGTGAATTTTTCTTTTAGAGCTTTATTTAATTTTAATGACAAATAAAATGTCGACACAAATCAGCTCTTGGCATGTTTCACTTTATTTGTTGAGTGATAGTCTTCTGCACACTAAAGAAGATATTTTGAAGGTTTGTAACCAAAAAGTAGTGGCACCCATTCACTTTTACATAAGGGATTCAAACTAATGCAATGTGAACGGGTGCCAGTTACCAACATTTTTCTAAATATCTCATTTTAGCGGAAAGTAATACTGATTTTTAAGGATTTTTAAGCAAATTTAGCATATTTTTGTTTTTGTAAATATAAGCCTGGTTTTGGTGCGTTAGGTTATACAAAGCTGTAACACATTGTCGTGTTTCTAATTGTTAGATAATTCTGAATCTTTTGCAGAAAGCTCTACACATTACTCCCAGATGATTATCACGGTCAGGTGCACTGAGGTTTAAATACCGAAAGGTCTTTTCTTCTACATTTACCTGTCAGGTCTTCAAAGACGCTTGTCGCCTTTTTAGAAGAATAAAACAGCAGTTTATTAAGTCATTTGTATTTTTTCCCAGTTTTATACAATGGTTTATAGCTAATTCTTGGAGTTCATGTAACAGAATTCAGCTTAGCTTTTTACATTTGAAATGATTGTGTTTTGTAATTTTCACATCTTATTCCATTTGTACTACCAACTAGCAACCAACCATTATGAGCTTACAAGTAATAAGTAATGTAATAACATAAGTTATAAGTAATGCCTTTCAGTAGCTTAGAGACCCTATAGAGAAGCATGCAGCATAAAGGCTCAATCTGTATGTCTAAAGATGGTAATGATTATAAATCTATGGGGATTTGCATGTCCCATTTGCAATACGCCACAGGACAAATAAAAACCATATGAAACATAAAATAATGGTACCTGTCAGGAGTTTAATAGGAGATATAGTAGAACTGCTTGAGGCTGAGATGGGGGAGGTTGTGTGGGAAAATGAGAAGAAAAAAATGCCTTCTCAAGGAGTGAATATTCATATCACTGTTGTCATCTGCAATAACAAGAGGTGTCAATTACACATCATTCATAGTACACTGATGTTTCTAAGAACTGATCTTTAAGACAAGAACAGAGTACCATAGCCAGCCATTCAACATGGATATAAAAGATGCAGACATGCTCAGACTGGCCCCAAAGAAGACTCTCTGATGTTATCAAAATATCAAAAGTAAGTCACGCACAAGAGCTTTGACAGGGGGTCAAGGTCCATGTCTACATCTTCACGTGTGTCAGAATGGGTCTGGGTAGGAGACCTGTGGTGTAAAATGGGCTTCTACGCCTGTCATCCCCTTAATAGACTTGTCAAGCAATGGCTCAGTCCAAAGAGCAAAGCTGGTGGCATGTTGTGCGACGAACATATGTGGAAAGGAGCCATGAAATTCTGGAGAAGACCTGCAAAACTGACGTCACAGATCAAAATAAGTGCATGGTGTCAAATTGGCTAAAATCAAGACATTGCCATCACTGAAGTTTTTTTTAAACGAAGTTGAACTGTTGCAGTTTCGTTCCAGCCCTACATTAATCATCTCAATTAATCAGTATTATAAATGTTCTATTGTTATTTTGTTTTAATACGAACATTCACTATACACATCAACTTTATGATCAACTATTAGTTATTTTGTTTACAGATATAGTAATAACAACAACAACGATGACAATGAGGACAATAATGATATTAATAATAATGATAATAATAATAATTGTTATTATTATTATAGTTATAATAAAATAATAATAATAATAATAATAATAATGATGATGACGACAATAATAATGATAATATTGATGATAACAATAATCATAACAAGAATAATAAAAGTCATAATAATAATCATGTTTTTTTGTTTTGTTATTTCTATTATATTTTTTTGTTTTGTTATTTCTATTATATTTGCTAAACCTTTATGTTGTTTCAATCTAGACAACTAGTTTTATCAAAACGTTTAACAAATGAAACATTTTCGAAACTCAAGAATATCAATTTGGTGTCAATTTGGTTTGTGTTTTACATACAACTTTACAAACAGTCGCAAAAGAGTCATTTGATTTTTGTTTTCTTTTTTATTAGATCTTTTTCTTGATATATATTCAAAACGATCAATTTGGACCCCTAATTTTTTTTCTTTTATTACATCTCCTTATTACAATGCAAGGAGTTCAATAAAAAATCATATTTGTACCTGCTATCATAATATTCCACATGCAATATTTACTTCTAAAAATGCAATTTGCACTATTTATGATGACAGTTTTTTTTCTTGGTAGTCCATGTGGTTGACAATAACATCTAGAAGCAAATCATAAAGTAATTTGTGCCCTTTATACGTTTTTAAAGGGGTGGACAGAAATGTACCAGCATGATCAATCCATTGTTGCGTATGTGATAAATGATTTCGTCATTTATAGTTAATTAGAAAACATTCCGAGCTTATATTCTGTGCTGTATAGATTTCACACTCTTCAAACACCCACACAAACCCACTGAAGCTCAGCTTAATTAAACAGCCTTCCTTTAATTGTGTTACAGACCATAATGCCTGTAATAGTCCACCAACATGTATTCTCTTTCTGTTGACCAACACAGATTCACTGTCATTTTCCAAAATGTCTTTTTACGTCCAAGCTCTCTGTTCATCACGAATTCTTTTGCGGATCTCTCTCTTATTCTCTCACTCTGCCTCCCTCTCTCCCCCTTTTTCTTTTTCTCTCCTTTATTTCACTGATCTGAGCTTGAAATGCGAAGGCAGCACAGCACTAAGCCTTCAAACGTGTGATTTTTTCAAAAGATCTCTGGAAGCAATCTCAGCTCGCCTGACCCCTGACAGCTGCACATCTCTTTATTTCTCTCTCTGCCTCCACTTCATTTGCTCGAAAAGCTCTCAGATTCACACCTCTGTCGGTCAGCACAAGTGTTTAAATGTGCAAAGATATAAAATGTCCAACATGGTGCACTCATAATTATAAAAAAATTATATATATGGATCTTGATTTGGTTTTCAAGTAAACAAGTAAAACTGTCCAAAAAAGTTTATTTGAATATTGTTCTTGTTTTCCAGATTTTAACACAATGTTAACTAAATTCCACAACTGATTTAAAAATGTTATAATGCACAGTGATATTGAAGTACTCAACACAAGACACACAAGTAAATTCAAGTGAAATGAGCAAACGAATTTAAGAAAGTGTTTAATAAATACATTCTACTCTTTTTTCCCATTTGTGGTTGGTTTAAATAGGTTTTAGTAACCAATAACGAAACAGACACACATTATGTGTTGCATTATGTGCTGCCACCAACCACAAACCAATTTACTTCAAATGCCCTTTTTAATTTGTTATATTGTTATACGTTTGTTGTATTTATTTTTTATTTTATTTGTCAAATTGTTTTTTACTGTATTAAAGAGAAAGTTGAGATTTGAGAAATGAAAGTTTAGACCCTTGTACATCCCCTTTAGGCCTAACAAAATGTAATTTGAAAATAGGGTGATTACATAACAATGATATCAAAAGTGGATTACGGTGAAATCCTGAATAATTCGTTCAAGTTGTTTCTATTATTATGTAAGGAACAAATTAAGATTTAAGTTTAAGAAAGTTCACAATTTTGTACATGTTGTTGTTGGTTGCCATTCTGTTCCAAAGCCCTCACCACCCTCCTAGTTTTTAAGGAAAATGTTTGTGATTTGTCGTGGGATTTATGACCTTTATTCCAAGTATGATGTGTTTTCTGTTTTTCTTTTTATTGCTATTACTGACATAACTGCATTATTCGTCCACACAAACCACACAAAGACCTATTACTGTTAATTTGTGGTATACCTTGAATTATTAGAATGCAGGTCCCCTCCCTCTTTTTAGGGTGAATATGTTGTGGGACCCACCCTCTTGTGAAATGAGACTGTAGGCCCTATCATTAGATCGGATGGCAAGTCTTTATACAAAGTGTTTTGCATAATTATATACCAAAGCCAGAATAGCCACCCTTAAATTTTATGGGTCACATAGCATTCACAATTGCCACATTATTGTCCTCAGGAGTCTTGTCCAACCAGTGACAAGGAATGAAAAAAATCTCATCTGCCTAATCTAAGCTTGGGAGATTGAATTTTCATTCTTATAAAAAAGTAAAGAAGATTATTTCCAAACAGACAACTTGTTTACATAGAGTGCGAAAGTTCACAGAACCAGCCAAGACTTCAGGGAACATAGGTGGACACTGCACATTGGATCATACATTAGTTCTGACACATGTGGTTGTAGCTCTATTGTGTTCCATGGGGATTGTATAATAGCATCATGTAGCCTGTCTGATATAAAAATAACTTAAATATTGTGAATAATAATAATACAAATAATTATAACAATCAAAAAATTTTTAATCAAACACGGAAAGGATGAGTAAAGAAAGAATGTTTAAAGAAAATTTTTTTGGCACAAGGTTCCACTAGATGTTGATCAGTGATCCTTCATTGTATTTCTGAAATAGTATATAGTTATTATTATTTTATAATACGTATATATTTATTACATTTAAACGTATATTATAATCTATTTTTGATAATCTTTATTTTAAATGCGGCAAATAGAAAATTGAATTAAAACAGGGAACTAGGGAAATAAATAAATAAAAAGGAAATAATAGAGGATGGGATGTCAGTTGTGTACATTTAGACTTAAATTGTCCCTATGGTCAAACAACATGTGGCACAATAAGCTTAGAACTTATCTTTTTATTACACGTTTTAAAATGCTGCTTTAGTAAATTTGCTCTTCACAACAAATACCAACAAGAATCGAAAAATGTAATTATTACTTTATTCGTTTAATTAAACTAATCTAGAGCTAAATATTTCTTTAGATCAAAAAGTATATAAACAGCTACAGAATAAGCAAAAACTCCAACACCGAGTAACACAATCAATAATCGTTTTTGTTGTTTCCAACAAATTTTAGTTTATTTTAAAAGCGTTTTAGAAGCTTTTGGTGTCTTTTTTTAAAGAGTTACAATTTAGGTGCATTTATTTAATACTTAATTATTTATTATTTGCAATGTCACCATATTGAGAAAAACACAAAAGTACATCCCGAATCATTTAAATCATTATATGTTATGCAAATTGTAACACAACCATTTTTTCATTACAAAATAGAACATAAGAAACGATAAAATTAACGAATTAATTTAAAGAAGCTAAATTAAAAAATATGTAAAATAGTATGGCTGATCATGCAAACAATACACACAAAACTAATTCAATCAATAATATAATTATTATTATTAATATTGTGTTTGTTTTTGCCATTATATTATAGTCACCTATATTAAGGAAAACACAATACAATATCGTCTGCAATATAATTAAAATCAAAATCTATTTTCCGAAGTGAATTTTTAAAAGAAGGTAATAGTCTTTAAGTTTAATATTTTAATAACATACCAAGCTGCAGAAATATATAAACATTATTCGTATATTGATTTTTGTCAAAGCTTTAATATCTTACACTTCATTTATAACACATAGTTGTTACACAAAAACGAATATCAAGTATTTGTAAAACAATTATTTATAGACGTATTTAAATAGACGTATTTATATAGACGTATTTATATAGACGTATTTATATAGACGTATTTATACAAAGTCAATAGTTTCAACATTGGTCACTTTGCTCATAAAATCCCAAACAACAATCCCAACACAACCATAAATACAAATGATAATATAATTGTCATAAATTATATTATCTTATTATGTATGAAAAAAAGTTTTGATAAATTACCCAATATATCCTTATGCAATTTTAAACCAACATCTAGTTATTTCGTTATGTGTGAAAGAAGACCCAGAGGGCAGAAATATAACTGAGCTTCCATTGACAGATGTATAAAATAGCGCCATCTTCCTTTGAAATGCAGAACAACATGCAGTGGCTTCATTCTTTCTCAGTGTACGTGAGGTTTTCTATTCCCTCATTTATGCATACAGAAAATAATAAAAAATGTCAACCTCCATTTTAAAATCACCAGTTTGTTCTATAAATGAATCAATATTTTTTTTTGCATTTCTTCATATTTGGAATCTAAAAGTTCACAAACAGCATGCTTTATTTTTGCCCAAGCTACTGAAGTGGAATTTCTTCTTTAAAGCATCCCCACATTGATGTCGACAACATGCTTACCTATCTCTGCATGACTGGCAGCAGCGCTTGAGAATTTAATGCACCCCTGTCTTATTGTTCAATTCATGCAAGGACTGTAGCTGGAGGGGGCCGCTAATGATCTTGAAAAAAAGAAACAGGGAGCATGTGTCTCCAGAACTGACATCGCTTACTATCATGAAAATGATGGGGAGTGTGTTGAGGTCTTTTTTACACGGGCTATTGCTGGGCACCCGAATATTTGGGCAGCCTCTATTTCTAGGCTGGTGATGCTGCGATGCTGCCACCCAAATTTGAAAGTCTTCAATGCAAGCTGTTCATTTGTGCAGTGGAGGGGAAAAGTGTTGCTTTGTAATGGTTCAAGCATCAAGGATATTTGAAGAATGATCTTTATGGTTGTAGTTGAACAGAATAGTTTAAAGAGTAAAATGAAATATTATGGTCTGAATTTCTATCACATGAAATTCTTTTGCATTATTAATTGTGATGTACATTATCCTGCAAATGTTTTTGATTTAAAATCGTTTAAACACTCGCAAGTGACTTCAATAAATATACTCGGTATTTCGAAGAATGCAGGGTTCTTGATGGAAGGATGGACAAGATCCCGACAATAAGCGCACGAGGACAAAGATATCCAAGGCCATGGAGACACGATGTCCCTTTCCCATTAATGATTTCTTAATATCGTGTTATAGTACTGTTATCAGAAAATACTTTGGCATTTAGGTTATATGTTGAGATGGTTGCTTTCATCTTACCGTGTGTGTTTGGTTTATATTTGTATCTGTTCAGAACAATAAATTACAAGCAAAAATATGCAACATTTAATCAATCGTCCAATAAAAAGGCTTCGAGTTTATTTAAAGATAAGCTGTGCATTATTTGGTGATGACTGCAACCTGTTTAATTTTAGAACTCTGTTTTTATCAACCTGGGGGTATGAACAACATTAAAAGAAAAAGTACAACATTAAACGCAATGTTCCAAAAGTGATACTAATTATTATTAATTCATATAATTATTATTGTTAATAATGCCGAATTATTCTGATTGAGGATCATGTTGCAAAGCAAAAGCATGTAAAGGAAAATATTTTAAATTGTACTACAATGCTAAATAAAATAAGCAGTTTGGCTGTAGTCATCAAAAGCACTTGCAGAAGTGTTTCGATAGTATTATGGGATGTTTTACAAATTATGTGTAGTCACACAAATATTTTTTAATGTATATTCAACTGTAAAAATCAAATTGAGAACATGCATGGTATTGCATTCACTGTATTTAACTGTGTTATTTAGCCGAATTCCAAGCTTTTATTTGAGTTAACATGACACCATGAGTGCCCTCCTTGCTCTTTAGACCTCTCTCTCTCTCTCTCTCTCTCTCTCTCTCTCTCTCTCTCTCTCTCTCTCTCTCTCTCTCTCTCTCTCTCCTCCTATTGGTTCTGTTTTCCCGTTGTTTAGCGAGTCCACTGATTCCAACTTGTGCTGAACTATAGCTGCAGACATTATGTCTCTAAATGTCCGCTTTAGAGAGTTTTATTTGTAAGTGCTATCTTTTCTAAACTTTTCTGTTTTTATAAAGGCGTTTTAAATTCACATAGACTCAAATTAAAACTATTAGTAGTTTCAATGTGTTGTTAAAAATTCCTTTACCAAACGAAAACTACAGCTATTGCCTCTACAAAGTAATTCAACTTTTAATGAATTAAATTACTTTCAAACATTCACACACACACACCCAACTCACTTTTTCTCCAATGCGGTCTTTGTAAATTTTTTAAGTATTTCAATTTTGAAGTGACTGTAGAATAAGTATTTTAAAGTCACAAATATGGTGCAAACCAAATACACAAAAAATTGCACAAAAAGGTAACTTAAATGCATTGGCACAAAAGGTAACTTAAATGCATTGGCACAAAAAGGTATATTAAATGCATTGGCGCAAAAAAAGGTAACTTAAATGCATTGGCACAAACAGGTAACTTAAATGTACTGGCACAAAAAGGTAACTTAAATGCATTGGCACAAAAAGTAAACTTAAATGCATTGGCACAAAAAAGTATCTTAAATGCACTGGCAAAAAAGGTTACTTAAATGCATTGGTACAAAAAAGTATCTTAAATGCATTGGCACAAAAAAGGTAACTTAAATGCATTGGCACAAAAAAGTATCTTAAATGCATTGGCAAAAAAGGTAACTTAAATGCACTGGCACAAAAAAGGTAACTTAAATGCATTGGTACAAAAAAGTATCTTAAATGCATTGGCACAAAAAAGTTAACTTAAATGCATTGGCACAAAAGTTAACTTAAATGCATTGGCATAAAAATTTAACTTACATGCATTGGCACAAAAAGTAACTTAAATGCATTGGCTTTTAAAAGAAAACCAAACAGCTAAGAATGTGTGTTTTTCTTGAAGAAACGGCGAATAGAACTCGTTGTAGAGACGTGTGGTATACGAGACAGATGTCTAAGAGGAACCCCTGTACTGGGAATGCTATTGAACGGACAAGAACGAACCCGTCTATTTGACACTGTGCTAAAGATCAGTGTGACCCGCTTCTCTACTCCTGGAAACTGACGGAGGACGAATCTTAAGATGCTGGACGGACTGTCTCTAAGATGTTTCATTAAAGAAATGTGTGTGCACGGTAAACTGTAAGATTTCAAAACAGCATGCATGACACTCGAGGTACCGGTGTCAGCGATTTGCAGCATTACTTTCAATATCTTACAAGATTTTGAAAGTCTTATTTGTGTCTTAAAAAGTTCGTTTGTGTGCCTATTTTCTCTAACCTTAAAATTTAAAAATATGTAATACCCAAAGGTTAAAACGTCCAATGCCCTCTCTCATTGTCTCAACTGTGTTACATTGATTGGAGTGGGACTCCACTTAATTGAGAGAGGCTCCAAAATAAAAACCAAGCTCCAGATATTTCGTGATATTGATTTAATGCTTGTTTTTGCTCAGACTGAACGGACTACTTTAAGACATCGCACCAACCCCCTCAGTCTCTCTCTTTGTGTTAAAGTTGGCTCAAGGTCTCGGGAGGTCCTGGAAGTGACAGTTCTGTGAATAGCGGGTAGATGGCACAATTTTCTAACATTTAGAGAGAGGAACCCACCGCGCCGAGTGTAGCAAGTCTATTTTAAAGCACTTATTCGAAATAAAGACGGACAGTCAAAATGCACATATCATTTCAATAAAGCATTCAGATGGGTTGTGTTTATCAAACATGACTCTTTGTATGGCTTTATTTCTAGGCTCCATAAACTACATTTAAAAATCAAGACCAATTGACTCAGTCATGCATTTGTCTAACATATGGGGAAATGTTCATATATAGATCTTAACATTAATAGTGTAAACTTCCTCAATGTAAAAATAATGAATTGTGAGCAGCCACATCCTCCCCAGAATAGAATGCTGTTAATGCACTTAAATGTATTCCTCATTATTATCATTTTTCCCAAGATCTCATTGGCCAGAGTTTTTCCTCGTGTAACGTAATATAAAATCGTCTTAAATTAAAAACAGGCCCTGTCTATTCACCATCAAGTCTAAAGAGGAGCCCTAAATATTATGAAACAAGAAATGTTGGTCCTCAAGTGACGTGGAGAAACAACACAGACGTTAAATTGTCTTTTTTTAAGGGAGTGGGGGGTCTATGCTTTGCTTATTATCGCTGCTCTTAGGAGGTCGCCATGGAAACCAATTGCTGGCTCTTCCTCCGTAGAGCCCATCATACGAACACAAGCGAGCATGCGATCGCCTATCTTAAAGCCATGATGACTGCTAAGGAGTCTAACAGATGTATGACCGTCCAAACAACACACTCTTGAAGTAATAGCAGGGTCTAAGGCCACGAGAGGTCATTGGAAAATACTTGATTTATTTTTGAAAATATTTATTAGCCTAAGCTGACCAGTGTATTATGCATTTATATTTTAATTGTCTTCCTAAATTTAGAGTATACAACGGTCAGTGGGGGAACCCAAGCAAATCCACCAATCCCGACACCTTGCACTGTTCTAATTTTTTCGATTTGCAAAATCAAGCCTTGATAAATCAAAGCCACAAAAATGAGAATTTGATGCACATCATTAAGCTGGTTGGCTATTTGCAATAGTTACCAAATTGTAAACCAGTTTAAAATCCTTTAGCTCGGCCGGTCAACCCTATCCCACAGTACTTTTTCCACGAAGAAATAAATAAAAGTGACATTGCAGTGAGGGAGACCTCATTAGTTCGTTGTCCAACGCTAATAAAAGAACAGAAGTGCAAATTATAGAGTTCAGCCTCGACACACGCTGTGTCAACTAAAATCAAGTCTGTGAAGCCATGATCCAAATTACCACTAACCTGCTCTGGAAAGCCCATCAAAGGTACTAACAATCTCTCTCTGACAAAATAAATACAAATAAAGCATCCGTGAAGTTTGTGTGGGATTTGTTCAAGATTGTCACAGCCTTGGGTTTTTATTGAAAGCATGTGAATGTAATCAATAGGATCTGGTGTAGTTCATTCATTTCATCAGGGTCATAATTAAACTATATGCATTATTGCTTCCATTAAATGTCCATCCTGAACCAAGTTTAAAACAATAACAAACATCCATCAATCATTTCCGGTCATCTAAGTGGGCCTTAAGCAAAAGCCCGAAACAAACTTATTAAGATTTTTGCCCGGTTATTTAAAAGACCGAAAAGAGAATTATTACGTTAATAGAATAATACAAGAGGCGTTCCACAAAAATAAATGCAGCAATAATTATTTGAACGCTAATTACGCATTTAATTAAAAAAATATTTTGTTATAATTGTTCATTTTATTTCATCATATTTAAAGAGTTGTATCAGTAATGTTAGTCCGTTTGCTTATCATGAAATGTGGATTGATCTCAACGGCCCTTAAGTTACAACATCTCGTTCCGTTCCGTTCCGGTAAAGAGTTTTACTTTCGGACAGGATGATATTATTTATTTTCTCAAACATAGAGGTTTTTGGAAGGATGTTGAGGAACATTACGACACTTACGAGGAAGCCGTGGTCTCGTTAACTTGAGCTACGTAACCCTACGTGTAAAAAAGCGAGTTTTAATTATACGGTGATGATAAAAACGTCGATTTTAAGGACTCCAGGCAAAACGGTTGCCGCGTGAATCCTTTCCGACCTTTGGTGTCGATTGAGGAGCTCTTTTCTTCCAGCAATGTGGTTTCCATTACAAGACACGGCTTTGCTCCGGGGAGACGTAGCTTTGGATCGCAAGACGCCATATTGACTCAACTAATAGGACACCAAGTTGAGAGCAAGGTTTACGGGATAACTTCACACGCTTGGTGTCCTCTAACAGATAGTCCCAAATGTGGCATTTAAGGTATTGCTTTCGGGATACTCCTCGGGGGCTGCTGGTCTAGAACAAACAGTGTTTTGCATTTTGTGTTATGTGTAAGGTTAATAAAAAATGATGGCATTTATTTGACATGTCTTCATGTATTGAATGTCCAATGTTGCGTTTCATTGCGACTTTGGACGTGCCAGAACTTGCTCTTAGAAGATTTTATATATTTAAATGGAAAGAGATACCCAGCAGGACAATGAGAGGGAACCTAAGCGTCTACACACACTCTATACCGAGGTCATCAAAGGTGACATGATACATGGCATTTCCTTATTGTGTTATCAAAGATGGATGAATGTTAACTTGTAAAAACCATGAGTTAGAAAGTAAATCAAGAGCGTGCAATCTCATTTTTAAGTCGTTCTACTTTGCACTTGTATTAACACCAGCAAATTTGGAAATAACCTGGGCAGTTTACTGTGCCAAACCTTGGAGTCATCCCTTGTACCCCACTCTTTCTCTCTCTCTCTCTCTCTCTCTCTCTCTCTCTCTCTCTCTCTCTCTCTCTCTCTCTCTCTCTCTCTCTCTCTCTCACACACACACACACACACACACACACACACACACACACACACACACACACACACACACACACACACACACACACACACACACACACGAGGAAACCCAACCTTCATCAGACAGGCATGAGTTAACTGTCCGATAAAACAGACAGAATTGTCCGCTAGTCATGAATAACAAAACATCAAAAGCCTTTTGATTTCAAATTCATAAATTATAATTTAATACCAAGAACAAATTTACAGCAGAATGCTTGTTTACAATAAGCTAACACAAACAAACAAGAATTGTTTTCAACTATAAACTTCCACACACACTCACGTATATCACTTGCAATTAATAATAATAATCAATAATAATAAAAAAGTATCTATACGTTATCAATACCCTGCAGTAATATATTTTATATATTTATATAAAAACGTGGGTCAGTTTAAACTGTTTATAATTACAATCATGTATCATTCACTGGTCCATATGTGGCATGAGAACAGCCCAAAACAACTGTTCAATCAACTACACAATATGATCCCTTTTTATCCAATCACAACATGGTGTCTTGTGTGTTGAAGAAAAGCCTCAAAACAAGAACAAAATTGCAAGCTTTCACACATACACACACAAGGCATCTGTTACAGACCGAAAAGGAGCAGAACACCAAGTCAAAATAGCCACCCCTTTCCAAACCAGCTCACCCTGTTAAATGTCAACCTATCGTCGAACGTTTTTTTCCATTTTTTCTTTTTTTAAATACAAGGGCTAGTGTACTGAATGCACAGATTATATCTATACAGTCAAAAACATTTACATTTATATATATATCAAAGGTAAAATAGGTTAGCGACCTGTGGCCATGCATTCACAGTCTAAATACATGAAAAAGAAAGGAAGAAAAAAAAACATTTGTCTTAATATGTATATACATTACAAACAGAACTTTCAGTGCTACTAGCTAAGTCTGTCACTCATTTGAAGACATTTGTATTACCGAAAAAATTGGCAACCACAGTTTTATTCTTAATCACATATACGTTGTATAAAGAAAAAGTCTTTGAAATGAATTGACCTATATTTACAAGAATACTGCCTTCTACTTGTTTTTTCCTCAAGTGAAATGAACAATTATAAGACTTTGTAAATTCTAAGCGTGTTCCCCATGGTGTATAGACTTCAGTAATCGTTAATAACACATTTGCGCTGTACAGGCACTTTAATGCTGTAAGTGGTGAGGACGTCTTATTAATACTGCTGCTTTATCATTAAAAGAACGATGACCCATCATGTTCCCCACGTTCCAAATACAGTTTACTGTGGCAAAACACTTACTGTGGGCGCAACGTAAGCTGGGGTCCTGCAATGCATTGGACAATATTAGGTGGGGTTATCTTTAACTCTAAAACACTTTGTTCTATTGTTTGCATTACAACCTGACGACCATCTACAGAACCAAATATAAATCAATGGACACAGGTCATAACTGTAAAAAATGCACGGTTACATCTGGCAAACACTTCTGAGACGAGCATAGCTAAACTATAGAATTGTGCAGAATAAAGTATTGCTCCTGCATCCATTTTGAGGAATGATTCGGGGTGTCTATGTTTAAGGTAGAACAATGGCATGAAATGGAACACTGTTGCATTTCGAGTACTTTGAAATTTTGTGAGAATAGTTTCGAGTTGATCATGAAAGAATCCCTAAACTTGGTCATCTAGGGACATCAATAGTGTAAGTGCGCTTGCAGCATTAAGCATAGCCCATATTGCTGTGGGTTCAGTTTTAATTCTCGAATTCTCGAAGAACGTCTTTACATTACTTAATTGTTTTAGAAGTCTTGGTTATTAGAAAAAAATTAAACAACAACTGCATACTACAGAATCACATAGGCCGGTTTGGAACCAGAAAGGAGGAACAAAAAATTACAAAAACAGCTATAGATACATGGACACAGGACAATATAGCAATTTGGAAAAAAGAACGTTTTCTTCTCTCCCTTATCTTCCAAATTTTCGCTTAAATGCACTTTTTAGTTTTGCTATCCCAGAAAGGATTCTCAAAATCCTTGAATTATTTTTCTTTTGACTTTTTTTCTTTTGTATTAATTTTAGTGGGTTGTTTCTTTCTTCATTTTTATTATGTTTTATTTTTTTACAAAAAAAAAACACAACAACAACAACAACAACAAATAAAAACATTAGAACAAACTGTTCAGAATGACACTGGGAGCAGTCTCTGGATTTCGAGGGGTTCACTGAATGTCTCAATTTTTGAAATTCACAGTCATTTATGAAAGTCTTTCTTCGTGAAAGTAAACTCGTGTAACAGCCGTTTCCTTCTACAAAAGAAGCGCTAACTACTGTAGTCACAGCCCATTTGATCATTCCTTCTGCCTACTGAATCGACATGTAAGGCCAGTTAAAACTGCTCCCCGACAGCAACATATCCCTGATGAGGGTTTCAATTGGGGTTTTACCTACCAATCGGACGAAAAATAATTGCTCTATGACCGAAGACGACACTGTACGGAGAGAGGGCAAGCGCAGTAATAACTTCCCAAATCGAGTTGGCTGGTTGGGATACTGGCTCCGAACGTACTCCTCCAGGGCGCACTGGGACTTCTCTTGCAAACTTTCCACATGGGCCACATCTGACAGGCCGCAAGCATCTATAAGGGATAAAGAGTTGAACAATTGTTTAGTACAGTAACTTTACATCCAAATAAAAAATGGCACTGTACAATAACACATTATTTAATTTTGGAGGGCAATAAACATCGTATATTTAGAAAAATACATGATCTCTTGTTTTTTCGTGTTTAAATACATTCAACCTATACTAGATTAGGCAAACTCTAAAGTTATGTTGTCGTATTTTTGGAACACAGAGGTAGCGAAATCACACTGTAGCAACTTGTGTCAAATTGTGCAAAAAAAATCTTTAAATGTTGATGCTCACACTCTTGCTATCTGTGTAAAAATGCAAAATTAATATCATGTGGGTCGTAATATTTTTTTATTTTATTTTTGTATACATTTATTTTTATTTTGCAAAGGCACCAAAATTGCACCGAGATCACTTTTTAATAAGCATGTCTTGGAATAAAAAAAATTAAATCTGAGTGTTTAGACAATTGAATCAAATCACTATAGTCCCAAGTTAAAATTCTCAACTTTCCCATTTTTAAAGGCAAGAGGTACAAGAGGAAAAGTAAAGTCGACACCAACTTCAACTCAATAAGATGATTGCGAAATCCTGACCTACATGACAAACTTTTAACACGTTTGCGATTGCTGCATTACCTCGATATTTCTCATTTGGGTTTTGATTAATTTCTACTTAATTGTGGTTCATAAAATTATCAGTGGGAACACCGCGTAATTGGATTTGTATTGAGAGAGCTGCAATCTTAATTCTCAGATTGGCAATAAAGCTTTTCCAATCACGAATTTCATACAAAAAATATTCGCCATAAGGTTTTACGTCTTTAGAAGTTTTTCACGTTAGCTCTGAGATAAACAAATAAAGAAAGGAAGTCAGGGTCATGACCTAGTTCTGGAACGAGTCCAGCGTGTGTCTTGGATCCCTAGATCATCCTAACAAAACAAGGAAGAAACTGCGAGCCTCCCAACAACGCGGGGAATTTTTCTCCAACGTCGCAATAAAACACAATTAAACATACCAGGCCATTTATATTTATCTTGACTTGATAGATCTATCAATTTAAATAATCGTTTCCAGCGTAAAGCTGGCCTTTAATATGTGTAAATGGTGCATTAGGCCTTTCTTGCCTTTCCTTCGAGCCTCAGTCCCCCCGCACCCCCACCCTTCAGGATGACATCCTTAATATCTGTCATTCCAAATAAATACAAATAATTGATTGCCCTTATACATCATATTACTTAGACATACTGTACAAGAAATATAACTCTTATATAAATCTACTATGTAGGCTTTGTGTGTTTAAGGTGCTCTTTCTCTATTAATATTTACATTATTTGTATTATTTTGGGTGGTTTAGAGTTCGTTACAGGCGCCAGCTAAGCTTATATTATGCAATATTTTTCTCTTTGAATATATATTTTTTTACATTTTTAATTGTCATAAAATAATAAATCGGTCACCATTTAACTTTTAACGTTGTCAAATAAAAAATAAAAACAGATTTTTCTTTACTGATGACTTGTTTTTAAAGAACGTTCAGACAAAATAATTTTCTCGAATTTACAAACTGGGTTCATTCTGATGAATATTGACATTTACGTATCTTTTGATACTTTAATATTTTTTTTACATTTTATTAACAAAAATTTGCACAAGTGTTTTTTTTTAGATTCAATAAAATACGTCACTGTTCTTTACACCTTAAATACTAAAATATACTAAAACATACGTTTGCAAAAATCAACTTACCCGAAGTGAATAAAACGATGGCCTTTAAACAGCTGTATTCAGCAGAGTCAACGTGTAAAGCCTTGAGCTTTTCTACTTGTTCTTGGAAGATCCTAATGTGGTCCATAAAGGCGACCACTCTGTCCGCAGACATGGGGGAGGCATGGAGCCCAGCCGCCGCCAGAAGTGGAGCCACATGGAGCGGCATGGAGCACTGAGCAGCATTGAGCACAAACAACTCGCTCCAGGTCAACCTCAAAAGGGCGACCTGGTCGGTGATTTGGAGGTCTGGGAAGAAAGGAATATTCCTAGCCCACTCCACCGCACTAAACAGCATCCTGGCTGCCAGTTCACAAATGTTCTCGATGCCCATGATGTTGTTGGGCTGCATGCATTGACTGCCATACCGAGATGTTGGGTAGGGCTCCGCTCGTAGTAGTAGAGAGATATATCCGGATAAGTAGGAATGGCAGTGCAGTGGGTCCCCATTTGTCAAGGCGAACTGACCATGGTGAGGCTGTGTGGGTGGCATTCGACCCCTTTGCACTGCTGCAGTAAAAAGAGAAACTGTATATATTTATGCTTGAATTCTCCAAAAGACATTCTATAAAACACAAAACATACATTGATCTTCACATGATCTACTTGATGTGATGTCCCCACACATATATCCAAATGCTGCACACCTCCATTACATTATTGGGGTCAACATTGTATCATCCAGATCAATTCTTGTGTCACTGGACACTTGCAGAACTTTTCAACTTTCAGAATGGCCTTCTTGGTTCTTCTGATGGTTAGGATAATTTTAGTAAATTAAACCAGGTTATGATGTGTTCCCCCAATGGGTTTGCACTGTACTGTGCATTAGAATACAAATACACAGTGGGTTTTTTAAGTCAATCCCTGTGTTTTACTCTTGGAAGAAATGTGCATGCACAGTCACAAGATATTGCAGATATTTACAGTTACAAATGTGTGTTTTACGTTTCATAGCAGACAACATGAGTCCAGTGAATACATGCACAAAGAAAGACATGAATGCTAACCCTTAACCTACTTAGCTAGCGACACAGTCAGTTCTGCAGTCTACTGAGAATCTGCGACTGGAATTTCTTCTGGAATATGTAATCAATTATAAAAGCTTAGCGGTTATTATTATTCACTTTTCTATCCGAGATGAGCGATGTATTCGGTGGCCAAATGTAGCCTAGTGTGTGTGTGTGTGTGTGTGTGTGTGTGTGTGTGTACGAGTGTGTGTGCATGATTTTGACGCTGTCGCTTCATACACCCTCGCCATAACCGCGCGGCATATCCGCAGTGATATAATAAAAAAGCATTTTTGCCTTCGCTAAATAAAAGCGATGGTCAATTATTACGTCACAGATGCAGAATGCGAAATAAGGATGGCGGGCGTTTTTCTAGCGCCGCGGTCGCGCGAACGTTCAAGGCGGTTCCTTCGCACGCTGTGGTCGGGCAGCCTGCGAGAGAAGAGCCGGGGACGAAACCCATCACACACATTTGAGACACAACAGACAAAGACACCATGAAAACAACGAAATTCCGAATACCTTCCCGTCTCATGCCAACTTTGAGGCATTTTTTGAGGCGGCAGTACTGACACTGATTGCGATGGTGCTGGTCAATGGGACAATTCCTGTTGGCACGGCACGTGTAAGTGAGGTTCCTCCGTACGCTCCTTTTGAAAAAGCTCTTGCACCCCTCGCAAGTGAACTGGCCGTAGTGTTTGCCACTGGATTTGTCCCCGCAAACCACGCACTCGATGTGCTGGGGCTGTTTCTCCGACTGGTTCTGCGTCGTCTGGTTCGTCGGGGTGGACTGTGTGTTGTTGTTCGGGGGTCCTTGAACGGGCGTCTGAGGGGTCGGAGGGGCAACCTGAGAGGCCGTCAGACCCAGCTGGCCTGGTTGAGGGGTCGGAACGGATAGTCCTCCTTGGGCTTGCGATGAGAGGGTGCCCTGGGTCTCGGCCACATCGTCCTGGGAGCCTCTCCACACTACCATTGCCATATCTATCAGTCAACGTTAATAAAACTTTTTGTCCCCCGTTTTTGGTTTCGGAATGCTTTGTTTGGGAAATAAATGCAGCACGGTGCCTCAATCACTTAGGACGGCGGAATAAATAATTCAAGATCGATACGGTCGGCTAGAGTCGGATTGTCCGCTGAAAGTTGCGCAAGCCTATTTCTTGACCGAAATAGCGTTACCTGGCATGGGGTTAAAACTGAAGCAAAGACGAGCCGAATAGCAGCCTTGCTCTTTGAGGCCAAGTCCAGGGGCACTTGCAGTCATCCATCCAGTAAACCCATCAAGGAAAAATGGAAAATAAACACGGCTGAAGAGGATACCGACGGGGAAGTTCGTGCGTGCGTGCGTGCGATGCTCGGACGCAAAGAGACGCGCGGCTTTTAAAGACACTTGCGACGCGCGAGACGAAGAAGTTCCAGCGTGGACGCCAAACAACTGGCAACAAATATCGGCGCTTCTTCCTTTTCTTCGGATGAGGGAGCGCTGGCACAGGCGCGCACAGTTCTCGCCTGTGCTCGAGTCAAATACGAAGTCAACTCTCCGGCAAAGCTGGACCGATAATAAAACAAAAAGATCACCACCTATAGAACCTCCTTCGTGCGCGGAAAAATAATAAGAGAGCGAACCGAGAATCAAAGTGATCAAATATGTTAAAAAGGGGGAGGTTAGGAAGTGACTGCGATTTGCAGGCGCTGGGCTGGCAGAATGCTTTCTCTCTGATCAGCTCACTGAGCTCTCTATATAGTGAACTTTGACACGACTGCTGCAACTTAGCACACGTTACCATGGAGATGAGTTGCCATATATGGAAAGTGACTGTGTTTGACTGGTCAGAGCTCACGGACCTCCCCCTGAACTCCATTGGCTAGTCGGCACTTGTGCTACTTGGTTCCTTGCCAGAGCCTGGAATAAGGGTCGAGGAGATGCTCGGTCCTAAAGGGAGTCGGATGCAATTTGACGGAAAACGATCGCAATCCATGTGCGCATCTTTTCATTTGTTTTAAATGAAATAAAATTAAAACGCCGCTTCGTGCTGCATGTGCTTTGTGGGTTGAAGAGTTTCAGTCGAATTCACATTTCTGAGAAATATATTTGTGTTATAACTTAGATATTTTTTTAATAAATGTGTTTTTGTGATAAATCTTTATTTGTTTGTAAAATTGCACGTGGAATGAACGGAATTGTTCCGTTCTACAAACGGGCTGCAAAGTGCGTGATTTGGTCGATCCATTTGTCAGGACGACGGCTACTTATAAATCATGAAACTGCATCATTTATCATCGGTCAATAATGCTGTGACAAACACCTTTAAAGCAGACTATACAGGCAAATAAGAAACACTTAAAAAAAGCTTTTCTTACTCGTATAGAAGTTCTACGATGTGATTAATAAAGGTATGCCAAATATAAGTTACGTGACCAAAATTGGTATAAAATAGTGTAAAAAAGTAGAATTGGAAGTCCATCAGAAATCACAAGAAATAAAACCCGCAAAGGTTTGGAATTCTTTTTCAACAGACACTGGAATTATGTGAATATAGAATTTATTCTTAACATCGTCGAATGGGCAGCAGAATTTCTGTGATATCAATCTGATTCTCGAAACGATAAGTAGGAATATTACATGAAATATTTCTCTAAAAAGTGCATTGTACTTTTATTTAAAAAAAGTTACAAAATAATAGATATGGTCTTAATTTAGTTTGCTAATATAAAAAGCATGATTTGCAAATGAAGTGTATCTTTTGTGTCCAATGACTGCTAACAATGAGTGATGCGTTTATATATTAAACACTTATTTTCTCTCAAATCTGCCATAATAATGCATTACTTGAAATAACATTTTTTTCAATACAACGTGATATTTATCAAGTGAATTAGTAGGCAACGTTATTGTTCCATACAAAAGGTGAGATTGAGGCACATGGGCCTTAAAATAATACAAACACCTATAAGACACCCCAACTTATCCGTATAGACATGTGTGATAAAAAATGAGAAATAAATAGACATAAGAAGGAAAAATGAATGCCATAAACCCCGGTGCTTTGTGAAGAGGCAAAGCTTAGAAGTGTGATGTTAATGAACAGAGATGTTTTCTGTAAGCCTCGGGGTGGTCAAATGAGGTGTCTCCCATTTCGCCCCTCGGGTTATAAGTCAAAGGCAATTTTTTAAAGCCCGCTTGTTGAAGTCTACTTTCTGCATCACCAGGGGTTGTCAAGAGTTGGGTCCACTGAAAAATGCACAGTTCTAAATCATAGCATATGCTGCCCAAGAGGACAAATGCCTAAGAATGGATGTACAACAGTATATGGGCGCCCCCTAGCGTATGGATTATTATGCGTTCTTGCTTTAAGGTGGAAGAGCCATCTTAAATGGAAACCGCATCGGTCGCTCAGCAGAGTAACATGCGCCTATTTTAATCTGATTAATGCTTTTGAGATGTTCTTCTAATTGACTTGGACGCTGCAGAAGTGCGTCTGTAGGTCTCCTCCACGTATATTCTCTATAGTGTGGTCCGCGCACGGGACTATTGCTGCGATTTGGTTAATTTTGGCAAATTTATTGAAACGGTAAAAGTGAGCACCGGTCCTCATTTCGACAATTCAACGCAAGCAGAACAAGGCAGCAGACTTCCACGGTGTTTTTTGGGGATTTTACCTTCACACCAAGGTGAGTGTTATTTCCACTATTTAACTCTTGAAAAACTGCTATAATGTTCCTTATAAATAAGCTTTAATATCTACACACAGCCAAAGCACAATTGGTCATCTTTTTTCAAATTACAGTAATTAAAAACGCATTTAAATCTAAAATAATTCAAATATTAACAAAGACAAAACATTGCGTTGAAATGATAAATGAATGGAAACGGATGCGTTTGCTGTGCTCGCAATGGCATCTTGAAATCATTTGAATTCATGATAAATTCACAACACAAGAGACAACCAGGCTCACTTTACAATCATGCTAAGCAAGATTTCATTTTCAACAATTGTAGCCCAAACATACCAAATGCATAGGATGTCGATTCGTCTTCCCCGTGATGCATCCTCTCCTATATGAGAAAATGTATAGGGTCTTCTCTTTCTGTGCCAATTAACGGTGTGTTTATTCCTTATCCGCAGACGGAGTTAAACACAAAAATGTATGGATAAGAATGATTCAAACTTTAGGGACAAGCCGACAAACGAAATCAGCCAAACTTTTTCTGCGACGCTTGAATCACAGGTTAATATGTGGTGCATATCCTAATGGAAGTCATATGGATGACATTGAAGATTTTTTTTCTTCATAATGTCAGAAGATGCTCCTGTGCGTCTTTTTCTTTTCCACAGTAGGTAAAACCCTCGTAGTGCAGATGCTTTGTGTGGACTGTGTGATTGAGAGAGGGAGGGGGGGGGAAGTCAGGAGAGACACCTGTCTGTTTATGTGCAAACTAGTAACAGTGATATGCCTTTTTAATGGTGAAATCTAAAGTTAATAGAGAAGGGAAGTTCCATAGTGCATGCAATAAACTTTTCTTTATATTAAAAATATGTAGATATAAAAGAAACATAATACTAATAATGCACTTTAAATGGGTGCTTATGACTGTTTGATGTTCAGTCTGTATCTTTGTTAAACTTTGGGAACATTCTGCAGTCCTTCGTCAAGATAGACAGCTGCATTCTTATTTGTGACGTCATATTGCAATAGACCAGACAATTAAGCTCGAAGTAATTTAGGCCTTATTAAGAGACTCGTTTTTAAGAGACTTGCTACAGGGGCATCATCACATTCTTTAAAAGCTCATATGCCAACTTACATCGTTAAAATTAGTGAATGCATTACGCAAGATAAATAAAAATGGCATATAAGCTATTTAACAAATCCTCAATCAATTTATAATCAGCTAAAAAGCTCGTGAAAAAAAATCCAGAATTGTTTAGTAACACCGGCTTATTTCACGCAAAGTAAGTTCCTAAAATTAATTATATTAAAATATTATGTAAAATTATTAAAATAGTGCACAACCTTTACCTAACCAGCTATACCAGTGTCAAATGTGACATTTAAATATCAAATTAACTAAATAAAATTTCTTTTAGGATTCCCCGTTAATTGTTTCCTATCTAAATAATCAAATCCAAGTGGTAGCGCATAAATGCGTCAAAAATCCGAAGTTGTCGTTAAATAACGCAACAACCCCCGTTTTCAAGTAATTTGCTGTTGATCAGTAAAGTGTACCGGGTACATTCATCATTGTAAGAAGAAAGAGTCCACACACACGCACGCACACACGCACACACACACACACACACACACACACACACACACACACACACACACACACACACACACACACACACACACACACACACATGCACACACACAGAGCTCAGCAAGCATCCACACACACAATAGCGCACCCCCATTGGGACCTTCATCGATTAGGACGAGACACTACACTAAATATTTACTGATCACACACAAATAGCAGGATCTGTAACGATTTTCCATGGCTGGGACGCCAAGAAAAGGGTAAATCACTTTATTATTGTTTGTGAAGTAAAGTATGCACTCTGGGACAGGGGTGTATAAGATGGGACTCCTTTAAAGACGAGTTATATGTGAATAAATCAATAGACTTATAGCAAACAAGTCAAATATTCTGCCACTTTCAAGTGAAGGACCATGCAGGAGATCAGACGACTGGCTATATGAGACCAGATGTTAAAGTGTAATGAAACACCTCATATTAGGATAAATGTAATTAAATCCCATGAAAACAATGATATTGAACTTAAAATGCAATGCTTTGGCTTTCTATAGTTTATTTATTTGCACACTGTGAATTTATTTGGCCATGTTATTCACAAACACTTCGGGCTCAGGTTAGGTGCAGGTGTCTGTTGCGCTTTGATGGGTTGGATGAGGAAAGTTCACCCTAACTAATCTTATCTGTGCCTTCACCGTATCCTTCAAGCGAGAGATAGAGGGAATCTGACCCGAGGGTCACCGAGATCCCGGCCTGATTAACCCTTGCAGAACCAGTGTGGGGCAAAGGTTAACCAGGCTAATCAACACGAGGAGACTGATTAAGCCGAATGATCAGAAGTCAGAATGAAGAAACGAAATGTATTCCCTGAAATATCAAAAATGTGACAAAGCCCGCAACTCCATGAATCAAACACCCTTCATTGGGTGCATCATGCTTATATAGTGCTGAAATGTAGTATGCAGGACTTTGTCAGCCTATAACACTTATTTGAACAGATTAGTTGTAACATTTATTTATTATAAAAACAAAAACAATTATAATAAGGGGGGATTTTATAACTGTAGGATGGGATTTGAATGACTTTGTTTTTAGGGTTGATCAGTGTAAAATGTGTATAAACGAGCATGTAATAGACCTGTCAGATGCTGTGTTTGCAGTCTATGTAGCACATCTGTTGAAAATGTTCAGATATTTCTTAGCAATGAGCAATTAGAATTTTCTACAGCAATAAAGACCCGTCATTTGTTCATTTGGTAATAAAAAGCTGTATATTATATTTTCAGACTGATTACACTTGTGTAAACATGTGTGTGCATTTCTTACACACACCTAAACATGTCAAAGTTAGCTAATAATTTCAATGCAAGGAACATTAAATAACAGTAATAATATACAGCATAATCTGCACTGCTACAGGCCATTTGGATGATAGTAGGTAATTAAATCTTAATATTTATTTTCCCTAAAAAGTCTAACAAGTTGCACATGACTGACAGCATGCAATGTTGAACTGGCTAGTAACGGGAATTAATAAAAGTTCTCTCTCACATTTAATTTGAGCATAAGCATGATTATTACTGCTGCTATTAGTTTATATCTCAATTCTACCGGTGTGTGTGGTCATTTTACTAAAAAGGAGGAAATTTGAAAAAACTTGGAGCATTTTCTCACGCAATCTAGCCGTTTTGATTGTGTGTCATTTAAATAGACTCCCCTTGACATAGTCTTTAAACTCATTCAAGAAAATCTCATATCGGTTACGGGCAAATTGAATAGGATTATGGTTTTATTCTGTACAGGAGCCTGGCTCTGAGCCCAAATATGGTGTAATTTGTTCGGCATTACCTTCAGTCCTAAAACAACACCATAGCCCTGGGAATTCCAAAAACTTCTAGCGTCTTCGGAGGATAAGTTCTCACCGTGTTTCACTTTAGAAAGACAAGAATATGGATTATTTGTTGCCACGGTCTATGAAAAAAGATCTTGTGGAAGTAACGCCCATCATGTATAGCCTAGACTTCAAAATGTCCTTTTCTTATTTCTTACAGTGTAGGAATAATAGCAGGCTGCAGCTAGACTAAAGTGATACCTTTGACGTGTTAGTGGTGTGTTAAAATGAATTTAAAAATGCTTTTACAGTGGTTATGATTGTGATATAAAAGAGGCAGTAACCAATGTAAGCTTACAGGGTGATAGTTTTGATGCAATAAAATAGTATAAAACTGGTTTGTCATTAATCTGATAAAATGCCTTCATATTTGATAAAAGATCATGCATATTGTTTTTTAACAGACATCATGATTTTAAAGGGATTATTTATATTTGTATTTTGTTGTTGGTTCATTAATTTATTATAATAAAATTATAAAAGTCAATGTGACATTTATGCACAAAAAAGTACTAAATTGCTTACAACTAAGTAATTTTTGCTCAAATGTTTGAGATTATTGTGTAATGAGCCCAATTTTTTCTCAAGTTGATACAGAAGCGTCAGGGCTTTTAAGGAGAGTCTTAGATAGTTTTCACTATATATAGACGGGAGTTTTTAAGTTAACTAACTGTTTATAAATGGTAAATTGTCTTGATAAATTTATATAAAAGCCATATTATAAAATTTGTATAAAAGCATTATGTATTCATTATACTTATTTGAATATTTAGTTGTATTCTATGAAAACATAATCAAACACACAAAGAAGGGATGGACAAGATTTTGCACAAGAAAATGTAATTTTAAAATACTGTGAACAATTAAAATCATGTTAAGAAAAATGTTCATGCGACTGGCGTGTTTACTTTAGTCGTGCGATAGATTCCTGGTGCAGGTTAACCTCTCCTTTTCTGTTTGCCTTAAGGGCCAATCTAAAATAAGCCAGTAGAATTACTATATATGTAACAGAGTTTGATTCTCTAATTATAGTTTACGATGTCAATTTAACCAGCAAAACGTGAATTTATTTTCATAAACTTTTCATGGACTGAATGCCAAACTTCCACTTCACCACTTCAAGTCAAAACTTTGTTACGCAAAAGAGGATGTTTCAAACCACAACTAAATATTCACAACATTCAATTTTGACAGCTCTTATCCCGAGGCAAAAGTTATGTTAACTAATTTGTATGTTATGACATCAGTATGAATAAAAAAAAATCCACTTTGATTGTGAGCCCTTTGACAAAGATATATACAGTATGAAAATTTTATTAGTGTTTGTACGTTCATGTAATTTATGTTTTATCTATGTATTCTTAAATTCAAGCACAAAAAGAAGAAATTAAATATCACAATTTAAGTAACAAGGTAGCATTTTTCATAAAATATTTTTCAAATAGGCAAGCTTATAGGTTTCATGAGAGGAATTTGAATAGATGTATTCTGGCATATAAGCTGTGCACTGTCTCAGACCTCTGCAGGCATGTGAAGAGGGCAGAGGACACTGTGGGGACCAAAGAATGCTCAATGGAGACATCAACACCAAAGGCATGATGGGAGGAGGATCAGTGCGTGAAGATCGCGTGAGGTAAGCTTTGAGATAGGGTTGGCTTAATGTATGCTTTTGAGCTGTCTAATTAACTAACATGTGATAGGTATTCTTTTATAGGTGAAACGATCTGTGGCTCAGCTGACAACAGGCTGATTGAAATCCACTATGGTTTGTATGGTTGTAAATTTTGCATGTGATGTAGAACAGAATCATGGTTTAAAGTGACAATTAGAAAACTTTTTTAAATAATCATCCAGTGATACGAAGTATTTTTCTATCCTTGATATAAATGCAACTAAGTATTAACTGTACAACAATAAATGAGGCAAAACCTAAATAAGTAAAAAATAAATAATACAAATAAATATGTTTATGAAATATTATTGTTTTGTTATTAATATCAAATAGGAATTATGTTTCATGATTAACGCATCATAATAAATAGTCTAATGAACAGGCAGGATTATCCCATTCTTTCCATTCTACAACTTTCCAGATCCAAATATGAAGTTATAGTGAACAAAGTAAGAATCACGGCATGAAGCAGTTAAACCGTAAATCTTCACGTAATGTGGAGCTGCATATGACATTTTTATTGTGTAAATTGCTAGGTGTCCAACATTTAACTACTATTAAAAATAGACCATTTTTTTTCCACAAACACTTTCTTTGCATCAACCATACCAGTCTGGATTTAATCATTGACCACTAGACTAAACCCAAATTATTAGGAAATATAAATGTTTTTAGAAGTAAGCAAAGAGCAGAAGGGAAAGACATGGGAAAAACGAGAGAAGGTGGGAGAAAGAGAGAAAGGATTATTAAGAGTATATTCTGACCGTAATTGAAAGCAGCTTGTTTCTAATGAGGACTACTGGGACACATAAGCAAAGGTTTTTCGTTTGCTTTTGCACTTAAAACCTGCACGCTTCAGAACATATTACGAGCTCTACTGTCTATATTTCAAAGGGGGATGAAAACTTATAATTGGTGAAAAATACCAATAAAATATATAGTTTAACTATTATACTTGAAGACAATCAGTCTACATTTGTGTAAATCAAAATTGTATGAATTATATATATATGTGTGTGTGTGTGTGTGTGTGTGTGTGTGTGTGTGTGTGTGTGTGTGTGTGTGCGCGTGTGTGTGCGTGCGTGTGTGTGCGTGTGTGTGTGTGTGTGTGTATTGTAATGTATTTATGTGTGTACATATGTATGTATATATGTAACATCAACGAAAAGAAAAACATGTACAATAGAAAAGGAAAGCGGGTGCAAAATGAACTGCACCACACACACTGGCAGTGGAAGGAAGGGCAACGAACACTCAGCACAAGATTTAATGAGTGCTGAGTTGTTGTGGTATTTGCAACACGGCCAAAAAAGCCCAGCTATGTTCAGGAAGCATGTGAAGTGTCTGCAATGAAAAAACGTTGTCAAACAAGATTTGGGATCAATTACCCAGACAGAGAGTGTAATGTTTACGCGAACCCCCTGAAAGAGGCAGTGTCCGGGGAAACTTCAGCTGCAGGCCCTGAAGTACTCATGTAACTAGCTCTTGAAGTCCTCTCTAAGGACGTTCGTTTTGTCACCTCCAGTAAGAGCTGTTTAGTCGCAGCCAAAAGTATTACCCTGCTCCCTCTTGCCCTCAAGAAGCATACGTAAAGTACTTTGTCTCAGCTATGTATGGCCTAATAATAAAAAATACATTACAGAGCGAAGTTAGTTTTTCTTGGCAGATATAATTTAGTGTCTGTACAGAGGTTATAATTTCAACATGTCCAAACTTGTTCTATTGTCACTCCAGGGAATCTTCGTGAGTAAGGGTTATACCTTCACAGTTTCATTGTCTTGGAAATAATGGATGTTGTATTTCAATGCATATAATATTCAATAACATACTAAATCCTGTGTCTGTGGTTTTTATAGATGCCCATTTAGACATTGTAAACACATAAGTGCTTAACATGTCTTTAGCCAGCTAAGGGTGTTAATGATATCAATCACAGTCTTTAACCTTGGTTTAAAAGGTCTGGCTATGTACAGCAGCTGCCACCTTTTAAGGCAATCCTGGAAATTACATTGAGGAGAAGTAAATGGTAAGTAGTGCCTGGTGTGAAGAAATCCACAGACAAAATAAACTGCATAACACTGGCGAATAGTCCTTGTCTTGATTCTTTTAAAGAAACCTTTCCAGCGACTTGAAAAAAGTTAGGTTCTAAGGGCATCCTTTTCAAACAGAGCTCAAGGAAAAGTCTGAGACTCATGGCCTCATGTGTGTCTGCCCATATGGTAAGTTACAAACAAACGCATCTGCATTCCATTCAGGGAAAGAGAGAGGTGTGAATGTCAGTGAGACGGGGCAAGAGGTCAATGCTTACAACATGTCAAGGACTGATTTTTTTCCAGGACGGCAAAAATACTTCATGGTAGATAGGTTGAATGTGTGAAAATAAACTTTTCTTTGTTTAGGGAGCTTAAAAACAAATCAGGCACATTGGTTATGTTCTGGTAAAATGATATAAATTCCAAGTAATTATTTAACCCAAGCTTCCCAACAGAGAACCGCCCATGTGTTTTTATTTATAAATGCACGGGAACATTAGTTTGATATCCACATAACAGAATGTACTATGGCAGTCTACAGAAAGAGAGAGTAAATCTTTACAAGGATAAATGATGGCTCTCCAGGCAACAGTTCAGTGTTGTAGCGCATAATGGAATACATTTTTCTTTGGTTTCACAAAATTAAATCTGTGGTTCACCTCAAAAGTCAAGCAGTGTGGACTGTCCTTTTCAAAGAGTAAATGTTATAGTTTCTGTAGGATATGTTTCCTTAGTGTTTCCTTACAATATACAAGGAATTTATGACATGGGAACTTTTTCAGATACGTAAAAAAAGAATCTTGCTATATAGGGTGTGGATAATATCTGGAATTATAAATATTATCCAAGTGTAACATCAGATTGTTGCAAAATTGAGGTTTTAAATTAAATGGGTAAATTAACTTTCTAATAACAACGTAAAAGTAGTAAAATAAATAGTTTAAAATAAAGCTGCTTTACATACATGCTACTTTAGCAATATTTTGGACTAAATGGTTTCATAAAACATCTTCTGAATAACTTTTCTTCCACAAAAAGTTTTTTGTGTCATTTTATAGTATGCTCAACATTTACCTGTTTCAATTCCAGATAATAATTAATTCAATCCCGCTTTTTATTTTATAATAATTGACAGACAATGAAGAACTTGCGGTGTAGAAATACTAAAAAGAATACAAAATTTTGCCCCCCAAAAGATTAAACAGCTTGATGAATATTATATAAGCCTAAAGCTGATTAATTCTTTTCTGAACATCAGAAAGCGTTCATCAAACTTCATAAATCTACATCTAACCCCCATAAATGTCAAAGCAAGGCCGGAAGATGCATTACAAAGTATCTATTGCTCTATGTAGTAACATCTGAAAACATAACATGACCTTAATCTGTGTGGCGAAGCTAGCGCGCTGAATCAGCCGGGCCATTACATCAAAGTCACCAAAGCTCATTATACTGGACTGATCTGTTTAGACATCGCAGTCTGACCCAAAACACTCACTGATCAGCGGCACTCATTACTGCCTCTTGAACGTCCCAACACGTCAGGTCACGAACTGGCTAATCTCACCTTCAGCCCGCCTGATGTTCCTATCTGAATCCCCGGACACCCCGAGACGCACGAGGAGGGCCCGATTACATACCTTTGTCTCAACTGTGCAGACAAAAAATAATAATCCCTTACGTAACTTATGTCTGATGCTGACGCTTTTTTTGAGATGGTTGGATAATTGCGTATAGAGTGTCAGCTTCTATGAGCATTTGACCCAGGCCAGTCTAGACTTTTCTTTGGAAATGAAACATAAGCAGAGGGAAGACTGCTAACATGGGTGTGGTTGTTACGCCACGCTCGACAACCATGTTTTTCCCATGTCTGCGATCATGCGACTTAAGTGTTCGGATACAAACATCCATAGGCCTGTCTCAAACCTACTGAACAGCACTGACTTCTATTACAGGTAGGATTGGCTTTAATGAAATATCACTCCACATAATGAACCCACAGGAAGTCGGCAATGTCTGTAAAGATAAACTGGTGAAATGACCTTATTAGCCTGTTGGGTTTGCATTTTAACATGAATAACATCTGCTTATAATTTTCCAGCCTCTTGAAAAATGAAGAGAGGTGTCAGCCACTAATATGATCTACACACACATATGATATCCAACCTTCAGTAGTATGCTATCACATATAACGCTAACACTTACGTTCAATCATCTGTGACTATTTCACAGAAAGTCAGCCAACGGATTTACAACAGTGCGCTTGTCCGTCAAGAGGTTCAATAGAATCCAGCCTGATTTTATTGAATGAATGTGCAGAGTCACACAGAAATGTTATAAAACAAGAGGCCGGTGCTAGAATATCTGCAACACTATGTAACTCTGGGCATTGACCTGCAAATGGAAAACATTGTATTGCATTCCATCACAGTGACTCTCTCACATGTAATTACTTCCACATTAGATCCCTCGCTCACTCCCTTTCATGAAAGCAGATCCCCTCTGACATCTCCAGGAATACAGCCATGTGTTAGCAATGCACTTGTGTTACACTCGCATCGCCGTAGAATTCCGCTTCGCTGCACGTCCCCTCAAAACAATTGCGCGGGACTGCCCCTTCCTTATGCCTGCGGAATCGATTTGAGACGCAGGAGCTAAACCTTCCACTGAGTGTTTCTCAGCCTTTCATTGTTTATAGGGGGCCAGGACCGGTAAAGGTGAGGTTGCGACTATGTAAAACAATTAGTCATCAAACTGAAAGTTCCTCTTATGAACTACAGGACGGATAAATGTGTATCACAGTTGAAGCTGGCAACTTAAAGTCATGGGTTTGATCTTCATATAGGCCACTGATAGGGGTCACTTTGGAAAGCATCTGCCACATGCATGAACCTGAAAAATAAAATCTATTCAAACTGTCATTTAAAAGGGATCTAACATACATTCAGTGTTTCAAAAGCTCATCCAGCTAAATAAACTGTCTAACAAGCTTTACCGATGCATAGAATTGGAGTCAGGTGAGATAAAAAAAAACACAATCCCTGATAAAAGAAATACACGGTTACCATATAAAAATAAGATAATAAAATGTAATGTATCGCCCTGCCCTGCGTGAGAGAGAATAAAATATTGAGCTAGGTGAGACTCCTGCTGTGGGCAGGTACAGCGCCAAGACTTCGTGCTCACTGCACCATAATTTCTACAAGGCATATAAAAGTTCTTTATCACTTTGTCACGCTGGCAACCGGCGCACTAAGCTCACTCCCGTACCTTCATCACATATGAGAGCCTGCTTTGTTTCTCGTGTCATCTTGGTTTGCATTGCATCTGCGGTTTAGCACCCGCCAGGGGTCTAGTTTTGTGGTGTTATACAAGACAATGCTTTGTGTACACCATAACGCCGCCTCCTGTTCGACTCAAGGTGAAAATAATGGAACGAGCAGCCAGCTCCATTATTATAATATCAGTTTACATATCCAGGGCACAAAACAGTGAGGGCCATTTCATCAAGCTAATTGCCTGTGTGTAAAGAGGAGGCAAACTTTTTCTTCTATCTCTCAGTTACGGAGCCTTTATTCTTAATCACAAATAGAGCCCTCGTATCCCAGAGGGACTCGCATTCTAATTTACAATTGAACCACAGAGCAAAGCTATCAATCTCTTGCAGACAGTTTTTGCGTCGCCCCCATCCCATTTTTTTCTTTCCACTCTTTATAACCGTGTTGAAAGTGGTAATGGATCAAGAAAACGGAGGGAATAGCAGAGTTTTTCCACAGAGCCACGCTCTGAAATTCAATGTTTGACAGAGGCAAACCACAAGAGTCAAGGCCTTGGCACTGTTAGCTACGAGCAAAGGCCAAACACCCTGGCCTTCATAAGCTCCAGGCAGCAAAAAGCCCTCGAGTGAAAGACCTCTGGAGCTTAAAAGATCGTTCTCTGAACTTGCGTGTCATACAGACCAACGTTTTCTCCGGTCAGGGTGAACGCTGGTAGTTAGCAAGCATGAGTTCTCGCTTAAGTTTTATTTATTCAGTTTTGGCTTGTTTACTAAAAAAGGGGTCACTTCTAGTGTTTTCATTTTATGTTCAGTTCTAAGCCTTGGACTTGACTGGCCCGTTCCTCAATCACTAGGACGCATGTCAAAGCAAGAGAGAAAGAGAGACAGAAAGAGGGCGGGATCGAATTGAGCCTACATTCCTCCATGCCAAGTGTCACCCATTCGGTGAAACACCCTGCCCCTCGCCCTCCCTCCACTCGATCCCTGTAAAGATGAGTCTTGTCGTTAATGAGTTAATGCGAAAACTCTCAATGTCATCGGCAAAGATAAGAAGGAAGAAAGCAGCGCATTGTACACATAATGACAGACTCCCCGACTGCCCCCAAGATGTCACGGGTCAGCCATGTTAAGAATGTGTGCGCCCAATCATCTACTGATCCTTATCAGGCTGGCCTGCAGCTAACCAAGACATGGGCCCGATCAGGGCCGCTGATGAATGAACAATGGGGACCGTGGATTGTTCTGCCTGCCACATGACAGCTTTTATACCAACACATGATGACACAACCAATCAATATATTAATTATCCGACAAGTTATTGGACCAGATGCATAAAAACGCACATTATGAAACATATTTGGTGCATTGGTTTGTGGGAACTAAGTTCTTCAAAAGAAAAGGGAAAGTGTGACCCCGCTGTGAACCGTATGAACTACCTTTGTTACCTGCCGTCTCCGGGTCACTGTTGGCACTGAGATGAAACTGACGTATGCAGGGCTACTGTTGTACAAGACATGCATGCAGCTCCAGGGAGTCCCTCACTGTGATCTAGAACAATGTTGATGATAGGATTTGAGTGCCTGGAGAAGTTTACATATGTAAACTTAAAATGAGTAAAAAACACATGATATATAAATAACACTTGTGTTATATTGCTTGGTTTAGTCTGGGTACTCCTTAAATGTTACCTGTTGTTTATTTAATTGTTTGTTTGAACATAAACAACAGAGTAAACAACCTGTAAAGTATCTATATGTAAACTGAACACAAGTCATGTTTACTGTTTATTTGCACAGTAAAAAGAGCAAATAAAAATAACAGTATAAACATGAAATGAAATAGTCAGAATACAATGAAATAATTAGCTAGTGATATAATCTTCCCAAACAAATATTATGAACTGTTTTAGAGAAGCATATGCTAATTACAAATATAAAATCTACTACTCATACTTACAAGTGTTTGTGCTGTTGTTTTCCCTCCAAAATGATGTCTCTTCCTGGTTAAAGATGTCATCAAAGAACGTTTTTACATTTACATTTAGGCATTTAGCAGACGCTTTTATCCAAAGCGACTTACCAAGAATTGACCGAACAATGAAGCGGTTCACACTAGTGAAAAGGATTTGTGTTTATTTTTTATTTATGACAAGAATGAGAGTTGTGTCATGTTAATAAAATTTCTTTTAAAAGCATTTACAACAAACACAATAGTTTATCTAAAAAATCATCATGTAAAACAATAGCCCTTTTTATTCGTAGACACATTACTTTTTTAAGTAAAAGATTCATCATGATACAACCTGATACAATTTAGTTAAAATGAGTCGTGCTACACAATTGGGTGAAGGAAATTAAACATCACTTTATCCTCTAAAATCTTTAACTAGAACCAAATGCACATCATTAAACCCTTTCAACAGTAATGAATAAATAATGTAAAAGATTTTTTTCAGATTTCAATTTGTGAAATGACATTATTAAATTATTATTAAATAGTTAAGTAATTATGTTAGTCCTTGAAATCATACATTGATAAACTAGGCTTAATTGATATTTTATTTATTTAAAAACAATATTTGGTGGCTCCACTACTTTCAGGGCATCACTAGATATAACAATGTCTATCACATGATGTCTATGCCAAATTCTCACCTACTGTTGGGATTAACTACAAATTTTGCATTCTGATTTTAGTAGAGAAGCGTTTGTATTTGACAAATTAACTGGGCCATTTGGTGTCTGTTCTACAATATTGCACAATGCAAACTGTTTTGCTGAGATTATTTTAACAATAAATGTTTAAAATGGGCACGCACAATGTCTCTGAATGTATCTACAACTCATCACAAAAAAAAAAAACTTTTAAAGTCACAAGCGCATCAGATAACCCATTTAAAAGAACTTGACACAATGCGTAAAACCATGTTATGTATTGTTTAAAAGTTTACAACTAAAAGGAGCTTGGCTTGATAAATGATGGGGACACATGATGGCATTGCATGGCATAAAGATCAAAAGGTTAAGGTTATGAATTTCAGCTGTCAGTGATATCATAAAACCTGACAAATTGTATTATAACAGTAAGTGAAATCCACACCGCCAAGGTGTTCTTTTCCTGCAGTCCCCAGCGTAGTCTTGTCTCAGATTCAGCTCTCCGGCTTAGCCTGCCAGCTTAGACAATAGGGGTCCTGCCAAGTCCAGTGGCATTTTGTCTGGTTCTACATTATCTGAAATCAAACGCTCTATTCTGCTCCCACCACTACACATGGAACAATCAGCGCTGATGTGGGAATTCCTGTAATTCACACAATACGACATTGACATTTATACCCAGAAGAGAGGAAAAAGGGAAATATAAGGGAACAGAATCCTGGATTCTATTTCTGTGTGGTAGACAAGACAGGGGTGGAGATAATGACACTTAAATACGGGGCTGTTAGTAAAGGTAGCTCTTTATAATCGGAGGTGGAGAGTCATTCAGAACGGACACCTGTTGGCCAAGCCACTCAGCGTGTGGACAAATAGAGTATGAGGCCTAGTGGGACTAATAGATTTTGCACAAGCTTTCGAAGGGATAAATGAGGGCATTATCGAATGCTAAATCAAGTTCAGGGCATTTATCATTTTTCCCTTTTGACTATGAATAATTGTAGCTTAACATTTGTAGGCTTTATTTATTTGTTGTGCAAAGAGAGGCGGATAGATTCTGTTGCTGTGCACCTGTTGACAATGTTGCATACACACACCATTTTGTGACTGTTTACCATGCAGAAAAGATAGAGACAAATGCAAGCAGTTAAAAAAAAGAGAAACGTCCTGTTGGTGTTTACCTGCATTACTAACTGTGTACGTTGATATCACCTGCAATAGCTGGGCATCTGAGCTTGTTATCCAGGGACTTGACAAAAAGCCAATTCTTTATCCAGTAGGATCTTTCCTGTCGTATAAATCCTATAACACAAGATTAGGCCTTTTGACCACACAGAGGAGATAATGACATTAGCTAATGTCTGCCTGTTACTGTAAGGTTGTGTATACACATTACCTCCTGTTGCACTGGTCTGAATTAAAGTGCAGACAGAGAGACATATGACAACTTCAACATGCAATACCCTTTGGAAAGCAGATATTCATCATTGAATGTTTGCTTTGTTATTGCATTAGAAAAGATACTAAAATACTTTATGCTCTACCACATTAGTAAAGTGTGAATTTGTTCAGAACTCAGTTAAGGAAACTAGTATTAATAATATGCTCCTTATCGCAACTGGCTAAATATTCTGTATGTAGAGGAGTTTCCTCTAGACTGCCGGACACTTCAGGTCAGCGTGTACAGATTGGTCCTTGTCAGTAAGGGATGACAGGCTCTTTGTTGGGAGTTTTTCTTGGTTGGCAGTGTGGAGTTGGGTTAATTCGGTTGACCCGTGTTTGTTTTCTTTCAGGCTAATGTTCCTAAGAGCTTCAAGCTCCCATCCTGTGATAGCTCTGCAAAGCTTTGTGCCTGCAGCCTCGGTGGTGTAAGATTTTACCCCCTTGAAATTGATGGAAACCCAACCCTAAAACAAGACAAGTCTATCAAGATTGTAGAGTCCTCTTACTTTGCCGACTTTCCTGAAAACTCTGGTCCAGTGCCAGCATTTATACGTGAACTTTATTCTGAATGATGATGTGAAGGATGTAGCACTGCGTAAACATAACTTGTTTTTAAGTGTGGTTCATCAAAAACAAAAAGGACAACATAACAAGAAAGTAAGAAAGTCATTCAGGTTTGAATTGTCAAGATGGGGAGTAAATGATGACAGAGTGTGATTTTTGGGTGAAGAATCACTTTAAAAATGGTCGATAGATTCAGACTAAAAACATTCTGCGTAAATTAATAAAATAAATTGTGAAACTATGTATAAAAAAACCCTTTTATTATATTAAATACAATATCAATACTACATTAGATACAGACATGTATATCTCTAAGTCCAACCTTATCATATCATGCTGTTCTCAGTTATACACAAAAAAATTGCAAAAGCCTTTTAGCATAAATTTAGCACATCATTAGTTTGTTCCTGTAATCTGTGACGGCTTAAATATAGCCCTACACATAGCCAGAAAGAAAATGAAAAGTTTTTACTGTGCAAGACTATAACATGAAAATGTCAACATGTGAACAGCAGGCAACAAGTCATAAAAGTCAGTGAGCTGGCTGATACTTATCACTCAAACGGTTCATATAATCTCTTCTTTATTTCCTTCACTTTAACTGTAAGCAAAACAGAAACGCGTGTACCATGACACATACACCGGCAGTCAAATTTTAAACACATTTCTAACTCCTTCCTAGGATCACAAAAAGCCTTTTGAACTATAAATACAGTATGAATATTTTATAGATCCAAAGAAGGGTGAAATCTAAAAACTAAATAAATAAAAGATGTTTGCATGTATGATGAATTCAATTTCTGTAATGATAAAAAGTTCTGGATACTTGTATGAATGCTGAAGATTGTAACCCCTTCAAGTCGGGTCCTTATATTTATTCCCTATTTTTGATTTAAAAAACTTGTAGTAACTGAACAGGCAGATGCACGTTCCATTAAAAGGCCCGTTTTTACTTGAAAAATTCTTCTAGTTTAAATAACCAAGACTTCAGAGAGTTCGGAAATGCAATAAAGAGTTAACTGCCCCTAGCCATTGCTCTCCGTGACCTGCGAGCCCTTCTGTACGGCCTCCTCAATACACAATTCATTTGGTAATTTGAATCAAATGAAACTGTGTCGTGAGACGCTACTCGCGGGCAGCGGCGGCGGCTGTGAGCATCTCGGCGCTCCAGATGTGAGTGGTGTTTTATTACAAGAGAAAAGAAGCTGATAGCTGCAGGTGCTGGGGCTGACATAGCAGGACTGGCTTTGCTCTGTCTTGGCAGAGAACGGGTGGGGGCTGGAGGGGGATATCCATTGCCTGTGTTTAATCAGGGCCAGTCGTATGGGATGGGACTCATTGCTCTTTGATGGAGAGCACTGTTATGAAGATGGACAGTCACTTTGCTCTCTAAGCGAAACCATCGTTTAGCCTCAAATTCGGAGAGAAAAGGCCCATTTGTTATCCACAGGGGAGTGATGCAGCCGGGGCCGGGAGATGTTGGGCGAGAGCGGCATGCATTTGACGAACAATTACAACACTCAGGCATATATTTGAGTGCGGGATGGAAGCAAATGAAACGGTTTCGGACCTGAAGAGGAAATTTGTGTGTGTACATGTTTAGGACCAATTTTGAAACAAGCAAAAATGACTCGTTGGCCCATTGTAGACGATTCTCCCGAAAGTTTCTAACAGGTTTGTGCATGAGTTTGTCAGTTATGTCAGCAAAATGACATACTAGAATTTCATCCCCGTTTGGTCACTACTGTATTATTACTGTATGACTGATTTTAAGTTCTTTACCCAATCTAATCCCTCCAAGCAATCAACATGATCATTTAATATGACAAGCAATTATTGGGGTGATACTTGTTCTTTGGTCAGGTGACACAGCCACCTAATTACAATGTGTTTATTTTGGGGTTTACTAGCCCTTCAACTCAGAGCTATTGAAATGTCACTCTGGGTGACCCTGCGACAGGGTGAGAATGTCAGTTGTAAACACACCAAGACTATGAGACCAACGGCTAGATTATTAGTAATGACAGCTGACTGACAGATCCAAGCTCTGAATTAGTGGCAGCTATGTCTCATTTAAAATGGGATTATAAGCTCTTTGTGACCCCACTGTTTCTAATAGTATCACTCGTGGCGTATTACACCGTCATCTTCGCTTCAATTTAGAGGGATAACAGTATCAACTATTAATGCACTCTTCTTTGGACTGCGTACACCCATACACAATCCAACCAATGTCACCGTGATAACTTCACGGTTACTTTTCCCCAGCGTGATTTATTAGCAGATCGTCTGACTAGTGGCTAAAGAATGGGCCTTGCCCCTAGTCAGACAGTGCAGGGAAGACAAGTGTATCTGAAGTCCTAATTCTTAACTCAATCATCTGCTGGCGATGTGAATTGCATTATGGATCATTCTGACAAGACAGACCGCCCCAGTCCTGGACATGAATTTCGACAGGGATTCCAATATGCTAAGCAGCAGAGTGTCAGAGAGGTTAATATACATGAGAAAGAGCTCCTTAAAGTTCCTATCTGTCTTGTCTGTCTGAAAGTCTAGATATTCTAATGACCGCTGCTAATAAAAATGCAAAGGAATCAATTAGTTTAATTAAATCTGGCAACACATACCGACTTCCAATGTTTAAGGTCTTTGAGTAATTCTCACAGGCACAAACATGCTAATCCAACACAGCACAGGAATATTCATAATGTTATACTGTTTGAAACTAGATGTGCATACTGTTGTATTTTAAGAAAAGAATAGAATGCAGTTGTCAGTTGTTGCTTTAAAATAAAATGCATTTTGTAAAAAGATATATTTTCATTCAAGACAGGCCAGACAACTAAAAAACTTGAAGTGTAAAACCGCAGAACTTTACACAAAACTGAAGACTCTGTCATGAATTACTCACCCTTAAGTTGTTCCAAACGTGTCCATGTTTTTGTTCTGTTGGGTATAAAGAAAGATATTTAGGAAAATGTTAGCAACATACATTTATGAGGCACCGTTTACAACCATAGCAAAAACTATTTAAATGGTACTTAAAGATAATACAAATAGCTTTGAAATTGGGTAAATATACTGTTTAAATATTAAATATAAAATAAAGGTAATCTGATTAACTCAAATGTTTATTGGAATTCACCCAAAATATTGATGTATATTACAATGTTATATTTGTTGAATAAATACTTTTTCATCACTCATAAATATTTGGATAACTTTTGGATTTTTACTCAATTACTTATATTATTTCCAGGGGAAAATCTATTTAATATTTTGAAACAATTTTATATAAGTAAATTGGACTTCTTTTTTACAGTGCATAACTGTTTGTTTTCCTGAATACTAAAAAATATCTTCTTTTGTGATTTTTTCTTATGGTAGTCAGTGGTGTACACAAAAATTTAAGCTGCTGACATTCTTCCAAATATCTTTCTTGTATTCAACCAAACAGAAATTAACAGAGGTTTGAAGTAAATGTTGACCGGATTTTCATTTTGGTGCGAACTATCCCTTTAAAACTTCTTTACTAAACCTCCAGCGTAAATACATTTTCTCATGGGTTCCTTAATTCACAAAGCCCACACAGCGAGAAAAAACTGTAATCATTCAAGTCAAGTTTGGTGTGTTTTCACAGAAACGTTTTTGCATAAAATAACACGAGAACAAAAGCTGAATCACATTTCCAAAGTTCATGAAAATACATACGTATCCATTTTTAGATCATTCACACATTAAAAATACAAAGAAAATGTGTCATGGAGTCCCCTCCGGAGACTTTTCCAGAAATATTTAGAGTAAAAGAATATGCGTCGATTCTCCGGGGACTGATAAGGCTCACAGGCCTTTCGGATTTTTTTGGCCAAACTGACATTTTCTCTCGGCCTTTCAGCCCCGTTCCCAACCGCCTCGATAGGACCACTTTCATGTTTTGTTTTCGAATTCCTTTTTTGCTGCTAACTAACACAGCTTGACAGGACGGTGGTGAACTTATCTGAAGGAGTGTGGTTTCACAGCGCATGTGTCTTTTCAGCCACATGTAGCACTTAGCACGTTTTTCCCCCTCTGCTTCTGGTCGTTCCTTCTACCCTGTGGCAGCTATCAGGTCTGTGTTGTGTTTAATGCTATCTCAAGCTCTGGACCGCTGATACCAGCTCGAGCGGTCAGGGTGTTAGGACTCCTCCAATATCTATTACAATTAGTTTTTGATTAAGGGCCCTGACTTGGCCGTTTGAAGCCTTTAATGTCGTGTCAACTGGTTGATGATGGAGAGAGAAGCATGGACGCCTCCCAGAAACAAAGAGGCTGGTAAAAGGCTCCAAGTGAACCATTTTATCTTTCTAATGGAAACCAGATGACCCTTCCTTACTCTCCATTTTTTTCAGGAACCCTTTTTTAGGAGGGGGAGATAGACAGCTCTCCCACTCTTAGGTATTTATGTAAGGGTTTTGGCAGATCTCTTCGGTCCGACATAAATATCTTTTGATACCGTTTTGAGAGAAGTTTCAGGTTTTTAATATGGAGGGAATGGGGAACTATAAAATCATTTCTTAATTAACACTGACCCGAGTTGCTAAGGCCTCTGACCTTTGGAATTAGCACAGCAATAGATACCAACCAGTGCGTATTTACTTAAAGTGATCTTGAGAAATGCCAGCTCTACGGTGAACAGAAGATTAAAGTAGGCCAATTAAAAAGCACTACAAAGTATGAAAAACCACCCTACAACACATGACCTCTAGAAAAGTGTTGAGGAAAACAAACAATTACATTCCACTCATATTTAGAAATGTTAACTTTTGCATTTGCTCTTAAGTGTTTAATAGGACATGTTTCTGTATTATTAAAAACACTAGTTAAAATGCCATGATGTTAATAGCTAAGCTGTTACTTTCATTATGTCACAAATTTTTCAATGTCCACGACTCAAAGTAATTGATGGAAAAAGGTCAAACCACATCTTTTGAAATTCATGCTCATGTAGCTGGGAATTAATTTGAAAATATTTTGGTGACACCAGCATTAACGCTTATTTCCTTAAATTAATAATAATTTAACATATTTTCATGATGCTTATGATTAACCCATGAGACGGCCAAGGACGGAAAAAAACTCTAAAATTGTCTGTGTCCTGTCAAAAAAGAGAAAAGCCCTAAAGTAGCCTTGAATTTTCTTCATTAAGATGCGCTTAAAGTGTTTTATCACCTTACAAGATTTGATGAAAGCACCAAGACAACAATTTATTTAAACACACAAAGTGAATATTTCTTTCTTTCAAGGCCATGGTTTAAATCTTCCACTAAATGTGGGAGTTTATAAAGCCTCATTACATTTCATGAATATCTCCAACACTTCCCGGCGTGTCAGATGGATAAAAAAATACCCGTTAATAATAGACGGAATCGTGAGAAAGTTTATGATTACGGTTTCTGAGTAGAAGAACATACAAGTACATGAAACAAAAACTATCAGCTTGTTCTGTTTTGTTTTGTAAAACGTACACATTCAAATACACACAGAAGAGAACGCTCTGGCATGCAGGCGGGCTGATAAGTTGCAGCTTGTGCAGTTTCGCTCAGTTTACTTTATCCCTGGGCTGGAAATGACCTTGTGAACTCCAGTGTTTTTTTCCCCTTTTCTTTCGTTCTTTCTGTGTCTCTCGCCCTCCCTCTCTACCTCCTTCGCTCTCTTTCTCTCCCGTTCTAACCTGCGCTGTACAGTCAACAAGCCACCCACAGTACAGTACCTGCATGAATGTGCTAATGGCTGTTGACAAGTGTGGTTTGCTGGACTAACACAGGTGTGTGTGTTTCATCTCTCGCAGAACGGCTGTCTGACACATAACAGCTCTCGGCCTGTTGTCCTATAGCCATTACTATTTGTTTCTTTAGCACCAGCGCAGACCTGAATTCGCCAAACATGCTTTTGTTCACACATGGCCTGTAACCCAGCGAGCTGTAGCTTAATCATTACCGTGACCCGCTTATCTGTTCGTCAAGCAGGTAACCATTAATAGGTGTTTACTTTCCGATGACCTCTGCAAATGTGCGCGGGCCCTTTGCCCCATGAACGTCAACACGAGCCTGATTTCTTTCTCCCTTACTTTTTTCGCTTTTTAATTCATGACCCAGCTGCGGTCTTGACCTAGCAAGGCCACATTTTTTTGCCTTATAAAGACAGTTAAGGAATTTGAAAACAGCACAAAATGAATGAACCGAGGGTCAACCACTAAAACGCAAAAATGCTGCCCAAATGTAAACACGGATAAGGAAAGGACATTTTCTGTTTTTTATAAAACTGATAAATCTCATGCTGAATTCGGCCTTGTTCCAAGCTGTTGTAAAACACAACGAATTCACACCTGGAATGTGGAGTTCCAAATTAAAGCAAATACATATATATAAAATACATAATTTACTCCTTGACCTGTACGACTTTCTTTATTTTATAGACACAACAGATATTTCTGGGGATGTGGGAACCAATTCACTTGCATTGGTTGTGAATCCATTAAATAGGGTGGGTGCTGTTTGATTACCAACTCTCTACAAAATATCATCTTCTGTGTTTTGCAGACAAAATAAAGTTGTACTGGTTTGAAAATGAGTATTCACATTTTTGGGTAAACTATCAGTTTAATGTTCCAAGTTCCAGTGTTGCCTAGCAACCACAAACAGCCTACAGGAAGTATATTACTGGGTGGATGAATTGTTTATTCATCATACTATTAATAATAAATTGAACTGCATGTTAAACTTTGGTCTTTTTCATCATAGCGCTGTTGGCATTGTTTTGAAAAAGCCACTAAGGTCCGTTTTGTTCCTGAAAATGCCCTAACCCGTGGCGAAATCTTTGTATGAACGACCTCTCGTGGCTTTTTGCTTTAGTATTTGATGGATTTACAAGTTCATACCTCTAAAACCCTCAAAGCCACAACAACAAACGCAACCTTCTTTATACTCCCAACATTTGAGTTTTGGTTGAACTTGAGCTTCATTTTTTACGTCGACCCCACTTTAAAGAATAGTGCCACCCCCTCGACCCCAGCGCTCCAGACCCCACCTTGCCCGTGTCCACATGTCTCCCTCCCTCTCTTTAGCTGCTGCCCAAATGATAACTCGCCCTTTGTCTCTCTTACTGAGCTGGGTAATATATAGCTGTGAGGCGTCCTGACATAGTTATATTTGCTTGTGTCCTAGAAAAGACAAGGAGACTCAATTACAATGGCAGCCGAGCGAGTGCCTCAACGAATGTCAACGCTTCGCCCAGACACGGCGTGATGAATAACACCTGACCTCACACCAGGCGCCCATTTCTCAGCAGCCCCGCGCACAAGTGTGGACTAGTAAATGAGAAATCAGGATGGGGTAGGCAGCGATGGTGCGTGAGGTGCAAGGGGGTCTCTGTTTTTGAGGAGTGTGTGTGTCTATGTTTGTGCGAGGCCAGAGGCCACGAAGATGAGACAAACATTGGAGAGCCTGCAGACGTCCTTGCTTTGGCTGCCTGTTGAGCGAGGCAGAGCGGATGCTGTGGAATCGTAAGCACTTGTTTAAAGCTTTCGAGTCAAGCAGGTTCCGTTGGGAGGGTCGACGGCGGGTTGGCCGTGGCCCTGCTGTGGCTTGTGATGCTCTCCTGCAGGAGCAGAACTAACCTGCGCCTTGTTCATTGCACGCTCTGTTTGTCCACACGCGCACACCCCCAAGTGCACACAAACACGGCACCGGCTGCTGGCCGCCAGCAGCCTCCTTTCACTTGGGGCAGAGCGTAATCCTTGTTGACAGAGAGCGAGTGTGGATATTAGGTCACTTGTGTTTTCGTGCTGTACTGTAAAGCACTTAGCGGCTACACTCGGCTGCTGCGTCCAGCCTCACACCACCGCAGTGGCAGTTCAGAGCGACTCTCCTCTGGGAATAGGGACCTCTCATCCTGCCACAGCACCGTCTGACCCTGGCAGGGCGGCGGGCGAAGAACGGTGGGTGGTTGGGTCGGTGGGGGCTGCAACGCTGCCCTGGGCGAACATAGAGGGCAGGCAGGGGAGTCCCTGGCCTCCTGGGAGAGGGAGGGAGCTGAGGAGGAGGAGAGAGAGAGAGAGAGAGAGAGAGAGAGAGAGAGAGAGAGAGAGAGAGAGGGAGAGAGAGACAGAGAGAGGGAGGGTGGAATGAGCAACAGGCAGGCACAAGGGCAAAGGCAGATGTGTGCAAGGATAGATGAGAAGATAAATCACAGGCTGTCAGAGCCCGAGGCATTTGCATTCCTGAAATGGATCTCGCGACGGCAGTGGGGTGGGGAGACCTCTGAGCATAGTCCAGCGCACTGTCAGAAGTGGATAAAAATCTGAAGAGTTAGGACGTTTGTTCACAGTATGTAAGACGTCACATGAATTACAAAGGAAAGAGTCACGGGTTGAGGTGCTGTCATGTAAATGTTTATAAAAGGTGGATAGTATAAATCTCAAATGTAAATCACAAAGTAGTGAGCAATTTAAAAAATAATGCATCTGGATGATGGAGAACTAAAAACAATGACCAAAATTTACAGTTCATTTCGCTGTAACAAAAAAAAACACAGTCAAAGTTCAGAGGACACACACAATATTGGAGGTTGAGGGGAGTCATGTAATCATAGTTTATGGTTGGCAGGTCTGTGATGTATTGTACCTGTGTCCTGGACTTATTCAATGTCAAACAAGAGGACAGGTTACCCTTTTGAGATGTGAGGGGTGTCATCAGCGCGATGGTTGGTTGATATCTGTGAAACTAGATGTTAAGAAAAATCATATTAAATTCAAAATTCACAAAAAATAAGGGGAGTTGGAATTACTTAATTTCATCATGTACATCGGTTCCATGTGATTAAATGATGTTTTCTTAACAAGAAACATGAACATTGAAAAAGTTATGTTAAAAATCTTTATTTAATCATGTGGAAACGCTGAACAAGACAAAATTCAGTAATTCCATCAAACCACTTTTTCAATATAAGTTTTAATAATAAAAAACTTCAATATAAGCTTGAATAAAATATAAAATGGAAATTCATGTAAAAAAAGTTATATTTACAAAAATTTAAAATCATACAATAAATTCCCAAATGCATTTATATACATTTATTCTTTTGGCAGACGCCTTTATACACAGCAACTTAAAAGTATTATGCAGTTGCCAATAATAAGCAAACAGGGGTAAGGTGTCTTTTTAATGGGCATTTCAGTCATTGTCTACTTGCATTGGGTTCGAAACTGCAACCTTCTGCTTACAAGTCCAACTCTCTGACCACCAGACCACAATTGACCCCACTTGCTAATGTACTTTCTACCGTTTGTATAGGAATAGTAAATTCTCTGAAGAGGCTTCACCTTACTGTGTGCAAATCGTTAAACTGGTACCCAAAGTGTCAATGAAACAGTTAGGGAAAATCAAATGATGACATTGGCTTTGCAGACCTCTTTCCATGATGTCAAGAGGATAGTGAGGCTTAAAGAGGATTATAGTGTAAATCTATCGTTAAGACTTCCAAATTTACTTGGCTTACTGCATATGAACGATCAAACTAACTTTTTTAAATGTAAAGTTTCTTCGATTTTTTGGTTGGTAGCCATTACACTTGGCATCCAGAGGGGTGCTGGGGATCCGAAAGCCAGAAAAGGAGAATGAGGAGAACTTAAGGCTCGTGGTGGGAGGTTCGCCGAAAAGTGGAAAGGGTGGGGAAACTGTCATCAGGAAACCCTTGTCGGCCCGGAATGAGGAGTGTTGAGTAACTAATGAGAATGTTTTACACAAGAAATGTATCATGGCTGAAGAGACCCATCTGGGTATGCAACTCACACAAAGAGTCATCCAACTCCAAAAGATTTTTTATTACTCTAAGTGCGAGCCTCCCATTTGAACACGAGCCAGAAAGCGAGAGGGAGAGAGTGAGATTCAGAGGACAGCAGGAAACAGCTGGGTTTCCTAAGCAGAACCGCTGGTATGGATGAGGGGAAAGAGGGATGACTTTCTTTAGACAATATGGAGGAGGAATATAAACTTGGAGAGATGTTGCTGGGAAGAAAGCCACGAAACAAGCAAGGGAAAAAAACAGAGGAAAACCAAGATGGACAAGATCAAGATCAGGGCCAAGGAGAAGAGATTATGAAGAACTAATAATGAAACATTGCAAGAGCGTGAAGGGAGGGGGAGTGTTGGCGGTTTAGGAAAACAAGCGCGAGGGAGATAGTGGCCAAAATAAGCGGAAATGTAATGTGAGAGAGGCAGGAAAAGGGATGCATGGCTCTGATTTGTGAGATGAGATGAACTGAAACGGGATGGAAGCAAATTCCAGGAAGACGTCTGAAAGCCAGAAAATGAAGTCACCTGTGCAAATAACACTCATATTTACTCATTGTGGAATAATCTTATGACAGTTCCACGTTTTATCTATCTTGGTCAGGGCTCTCAGGAAGAGGCCTCGGTCCAGGAAAACAAACACAACTGCTAAACCACAGACAGATCATGTGCTATCCTTGGTTTTCTGAAACGTGGCGAGAATGACCTCCCAGGACCAACAAAGTATGAGAATTAGATAAAAATACAACAAATTATGAGAGGTTGAGTCATTCTAAGTCATAACACTGTTTTTCCAGTAGATGTCAAAATGATTGAAATACGTTCACCACAAACAGCATTAGCAGCAAAAAGAAAACCAACCCATGCGATCCTTAACATGGGATGTGAACACATGTTCCCAACTAGTCTGCCAATTACACTACCTCAGATTTACTGTTGTTCTCAATTAAAGAGCCGTTTGGAAACAAATAATAACATGTGTTGTGATGCTGCGGTTCAGCCAAGTTAATGTTTCATATTAGAGCTCCCGCAACACTCGCCAGGCCAGAACTCATGCTGTTTAGTACGTACTTTAGTTAACAGGGTATTCATAAGTCATTATACATGCCAAAGTTCTGCTAGGCCGTAATGAGCGAAACAAAAAAGAACAGTCCTTTACCAAAAAAAAAAACCCTCCGCTAACAGACGACAATTGCAGGAGCTCTTTCCAAATATTCCGACTCATAAACATTTCACAAACTATTACAGGGTGCACCGGCTTTACAAATCCAAGGATTTTCGTCAACTACTACATTTAGGAATTGATTTGCTAGCATTTTAATAGATTTAATTCAAAGGACGACTGTATATTCTCAACTGACATTTATAGTGCACTCTGAGTTCCTTGCTGAATAAATTTCCTGAAGGACTCCAATCGAAGTGTTTCAAAAGATGATGAGTAATGAATGCTTCGTCTCTCTAAAAAGACGCGTTCAGACGAGCTGAGCGCTCTGATTCATTGGGTCTCGAGAAATAATTAAGGGCAGCGCAATATTTGGAACACTTCAAACGGAAGTCACATATTTGTAGTTGAATGTCTGAGCTCTCTTTTAAGCCACTTAATGTGTGCAATCCGATATAGTGTTTGCAAACCGTTTACTCATGACCTGTGCTCTCTCTTTCCTTAAGCCATTCAAGAGTTCCAGCAAAAGCAAAGTGCCTTTTAAGGCCCTGAGTATTGCCAGAGTCCTCCTTATATTACTGATGATATCTTTACCGAGGGCTTCGCTGACAAGAGCCCAGGGATCAAAACTGCCCATAAAGCAGATGGGAAATTACATCTCATCCCAGGCACTGCACTCAAATGGCCTGTCTGTTGATGCAGTGAGCTCGTGGTGTCTTTAAACAGGGACTTAGCCTCCGACCCTAACTCCACACCCCCCCAAACTTATATGATCGTCGTAAGGAAGCTACTGGAGGAAGTCATATTGAGCTGACTATAACTGGACAACTGCACTGACTGGAGATCAGTCTTAATTCAGGGACTCTGACGGCTGGGGTGAATGTAGAAGATGTACCCACATTGCAGGCCTGGAAAGTTTGGAAACTTTACTAATTGAACTGTCGATTATAAAGTATTCACCATGCTGTATTTCTCTAAAGTCAACCCAGACATAAAATGGCACTTTATTTCACAACAATAGTCTACTGTACTCGATTAGACATTGCGAGGCAATACATCAATATTTCATCCCATGCTGTCTTTGTTTGACAAAATATCAGGCCGAGTTGGAATGAGTGAGAGAGAAAATTCATTGTGCTGTAATCCCTTAAGCCCTTCAGGGATGGCCTCTGACCAGGGCATATGAGATCCACTACCCCGTGCTAATCTGTTCCAAACACTGATGAACCCAGAAAGTGGCTCTTGCCGTTAACAAACTGTCCATGGATGGATTATCCAGTTTGTGGCGATGCAAAGTTCAGAACGCAGCAGCTGTAATCCCAATGTCTCGATGACACACGTGCCGAGGCCTTTCTGTTCAATAAGCACAAGCTTGGCCCGAAGAATTGTGTTTATCCATTCATCCATGTTCATTCTCCCCCCAGTCTGTGACACAGGCACTGATCACTTCATCCCTCTGTTCTAATGGCAGGAACACAGAGCTAGCACACTTTTGTCACACAGAGAAAAACCCTGATGGCCCAGCCTCTCGATCGCAGAACAATCTCTAAAAGCTTATTAGTTGCAAACATGTAAATAGCCCAAAATCCAGACACTTCACCAGCAAGTTTTCAACTGATGTCTAGTGAGTTGTGCAGTGTTTCCGATAACCACGTGACAGCACGTACAGAAACATCTGAAAAGCTGATAATACAACATTTTCAGAATTTTTGCAAAGAAAACCGCACAATAAAGATAAAGATCCATTACCCTTTGAACCAAAACCTTGAACCGAACTTGGAAAATGGTGAGAAAGTATTTTTGATTCAACAAATGAATAACTGATCTGCAAAAAGCCTGACAGCATGGATCTATGCCGTTCTAATATACGAGACATTTGAAGAACAAGCACCCTCTCCAGGCTATACAAAAACCAACCTTGAGAGGTAGACACTTCTTTCATACAATGAGGTATTCATCTTAAAACGTGAGGTATCACATTGTTAATGTACACCTGATCCAGCAACCTAAGAGTCCATTTTTGTTCTCCATTACCAAAATGTTATGCACTAATATTCATTCATGAATGCAATTAATAATGAGCAACCCTCCATCCATCCAAATGGATAAGCAGAAGTGATTGTGTATATAGGGGGACGTTTCAGGGACTGCTCAATGGCATTTATTTACGGGAAAGGCCTTGAAACTACAAGGCTCTCTTTTAAAAGCTTAAAGGGTACAGCAATGAGCTCCTACAATGGAAAAATTATACAAATAAATAAATAAGCCAGCTGCACCATCATTTTGAGAATGGTGAACTGACACCTCAAAATCCTTGAAAAACCTGAATGGCCCAATTTCTATGCACTTGCTTCTTTTAAATTCCATCTCAAGATTTAAATCCGAAATTCTTTATCCCATTTATTAAGCAATCCCCAAAATGCACTTTGCCTGCACATAAAATTCCCAAATAATAAATAATTATATAGACAGAACAGAAGCAGTAATCTTGTAGTAAACCGTTAATGGTTACCTTTGTTGGTGGCCTCATCTTTTCCCGTCTTATCTGCATTAAACTGAACTGTTTTAGGATGCCTGAGTCACTCCAGATGTACTTTCTTCGATCCCTGGTCAGATCCAGAGTTTACTTCACTGTGCACATTCAGTTTGGGATCTCTGTTGGAGATTAACAAGCCTTTTTCATCAGTGACCTTGATCATTTCAGCCATGTCTGTTAACAATAATAAACAGCTGTGTTTAGAATGCATTAATAAATTCCTTTGGACATAAGAAAGCCAAGATTGTAGATGAGTCAACTGCATGTCCTTATTGTGACTAATCGATCTGAAATAAAGCAATATGTAAAATAGATGTTATATCACAAGTGACTGAAATTAAAGTAATGAGATAAATATTTACAAACACCAAAATATGTCATCACAACAAAATATTTTAAGGGGAACAGGATGTGTCACTCATCTCTTCACTCTCAGATCCGCACTTAGTTTCTCAGGTTTTCCGGGGCGACCAGTAAAGGCTCTTATTTTTGTTCTTAAAGATACTTGACACCCACACTGCATTGCAATGTAAATAAACAGACCTGCTCACAAAGGCAGCAATTAGTTCGGTTTATCCTAACAGTGGCTTATCATCAACAATACAACCTGAACATAAGAATCAACAACAAAATATATTTCAGTTTTAAACCCTGAAATTTCATCCGATGAAACCGTTTTATATAAGCTGTTTGTGTAATAAGAATTAACATTTTGACTTTCATCAACTTTTGTGTCTCTGTTTGTTTAGGTTTTTGGCTAGTGGCCGATAACAATATTCATATAAATAATATTAAGATAAATATAGCAAATGTATAAATTATTCATAGTTATTTTTTATGTAATTTAAATTTATTACATTGTATTTGTATAATTAATAGTATTAATGCTATTTCAATTATTTATTGTTATTATTTATATATTATTATAAATTAATATATTAAATTTATACAATTTACATTCAAAGCAAAAATAACAAAATAAATATAAAGAATATGAATATAATATTAATATGAATATAAATTAAAAAAGTATATAAAAGTATATTTATATATAAATAATATTGTATTCTTATAATTTATATTCATATTTGTATAATATATATATATACTATAATTATATAATAATTAGTATAATTCTTTTGTGTGAAATGTGATTAAATAAATAATTTTGTTGAATTTTGTTGTATATTCAGTTAATTTAACAAACAATTTGTTGAATGGGTTGAGAAACTTTTAAGTGTGTTAAATATTTTTTATTTTACCTTTAAGTTTAGCCAATAGGGTTTCTTCTATCCAAATAATACTGACTACTCATTGTTTAACTTGCTGGATTATGTAATTTACTTGTTAGTTCTTTTACATGTAATGCGAAAATAATTTATAGGGACTCTGTTCAGTTTGGATTAAAAGATCCACCAAACAAACAAAGTTACATTTGTTTAAGTTGTTGCTTTGAAACCATCTATACAAAAACATATATACAAGTATTCATGTAATGGAAACATGTATACAAGTTTAAAATTCTGTATTTTTAAAAGTAAATCCTCCATATGTCACTACAGCCAATCCATATGAACCCACATACGCATACGCATACGCACGCACACACACACTCAATTTACACAGGTTGGCTAGGAACCAGACTAGGCAACGACAAAAATCTCCCCGCTTGCAGGCCTGATAGAGACCATTGAGTAGGGGACCCCACACAAAGTCCAATAGCGATGGGAATCAGCTGCAAATATGTGACATAATCACATTAGTGTCTTAAAGGACACAAAGCGCTTAGTCAACTTCCCTTGATCAAGGCACATCTGGAGAAGCGGGGGACCGGAGCGCTAGTCCTGGCTTTCCCCGGATAAAATTAAAACAAGCTGCAGTGCCATGATGCTGGGGCACAACGGACCAGGAACCATGACACGATAATGGATTGCTCCGGCAGCGCTGTAGTAAATGCGACGCTTGTGAAAAAGGAAGAAGACAAAAAAGGAGGAAGAAAAAACAGTGGATGGATTTTAAAAAAGAGTTTGAGAATGACGCCCACAGCTTTCCCAGGGAGAGTGAACTATGACCTAAAGAGGGACGATGGAAATTTGTTGAATGTGTTTGTGGAAAAAAACAAGAAAGAAAAACAGCACTGTAAAAAGTATTGGCTAATATAGTTTCAATATATATAACAAACTCCGCAAACATAAAAATGTGTTATTGAATATTTCGCAGCCGTAACAGATAAGCAATGTAATTAAATTTGACAAGAGCGATCGAAAAAGATGTTTTACAAGATGTCTTGATAACATCGCCAACCTTTTGAAGTGCACACATTCCAATTACGCTGCAAACTCTGCTTGCATTTCATACAACCTCTTAACAATTTTACCAGTAATTTCCAGGGCCCCTTGACATCACCCTGTCCGAGGAAAAAAGGCCGACCTTTGTTTTAGCATCACAGCCGCAGTGTGAGAAAGAGGACCTGCTCATCGGACACACAGCCACCCCAACATGCTCCAGCACAGAGCTAGGAGCTAATTGCAAACACTGCTTGTGCTAAAACCCCACTTGTGGACAGCAAACAAAAAGAAAAAGCTGGGGGAGCGAGAGGGTGAGCGAGAAAAGTGACAGAAAGTGAAAGGGGCCCCGGCAAGCAAGAGGGGGAGATGCAGGGTGGTGGGGGGGATTGAAGAGGCTAATGAATCTATAGGAAACACCACTCCGTTGACACGTGAAACGCTTCTATTCACCGCCCAACGGGACTTAAAGAATGTTCGGTCTTTTGTCTCTTCTCTAATTCCTCAAGAAGTGATGGGACGTGAAAGGTGTGTGTGTGGAGAGGGGGCTTTCTTAAGTAGCGTAGCTTATCCCATGAGCTTTTGCACCTATAAAGTACACTTTAAAAATATTTCACGCCCCTCGATATATATACCGAAAATAACGATTATATTTGGTGGATATAGGCTATTAAAAACATTAAATCGATGTGGAAAATATAAAAATTGACAAATACTTTTAATTAGTATTTATTTAACAAATATCTATTTGTAATATTCACCTAAAATTTTTGGTGAATTTAAATAGAAATACTGCAGATATATACTTATACTTTATAAATATACTTAATATTTTTACCTACATGTACACAAATTTTAAACAGTAAAGTTACTTAATCTTAAAGCTTTAAATTTCCTTTTTTAAGTCTAAATTGAGTCTTAAAAATTATACAGTTTTAAAATATTAAGAAATAAAGTAATCTTTGTGTTCATCTTGTTTTTTACTTTGTGGTTAACAAAAACAGATTAAAACGAGTAGTGTCGACATAACATCTCATATTCAATCAAACTTTAAATTCCATAAACATCTTCAAAAAAGCGGCATATACGCATGAACAAACATGTTCCGTAATAAAAGTTATGTGTGTGTTTTAACACCGCAGCATGTCTCTTAGCTGGGGGGCAACATCATCTAATCTGCGTCTGACCACATGTTTGTAGTGAGCATGTTGTGTGGTAGCGTTGGGAAAGCCACATGGCCGAAATCCAGACCTCGATTCCGTCCGTTCCCCCCACCTGCTTCCACCCTCTCTTCTGCACCAGAGCTTTGATACAATCTGCTGAATTTACCCCCAGGCTTAGACGGCAATTGTTACACAGATAAAGCAGGGAGCTGGGGCTGACTCAAGATTCAAAACAGTTGTTCTTCCCACCACGGTTCATTTTTGCGTGTGGAGAGGAGGAACACATGGCAACTTATCTGGTAAGCAAACGTAACGAATTAAATATCACTAACAATAAATATCACTCTGACCCATATAAATATGCATAAATCATCAGGCAGAAGCCAGCACACCCAAAGCTCGTGTCCTTGCTCACTTTTACCCAGGGCAGAGTTGTGGTTACAGTGCTAGCTCCCATATGTAATTTGGCCTAATCAAGTCTCGCTCATAGATGCCCGGAGCAGTGAGATTGGCCTGATCTCAAAGTGCACCATCAGCCACAAATTACAGGCTTTGATTTTGGGTTAACTGCATGCCACTCCTATAAGAATAACAGTGACAGTTGTAATATGGAGGTAGTTAGACACCTGTAATAGAATGTAACCAGAGGACATATGCTGCCAGAATAACAAAGCGCAGAAGGGATCTTATCCAGCAACCACTGCATATAAGTGGCGTGTGTATCGTTGGAAGTCACTAAAGAACCATGGATAATGTGTACAGAAATATGACAGATGTGAAGTTATAAAATGAAACCTGCAATATGTAAATTTTGCCTTTATATTGCTTGTGTTTGAAACAAAATATAAATATCCAACTGTGATATACGGTAAAGAGTACTTTAAACCAATAGTTTTTCTATGCACATTTACCTGGGGTAGCCTACATGTATTCCTGTTTGGAGTGGTAAATGATATTTTTTATAGTAAAAAAAGTTGTTCCCTCATACAGTAATGTTCACCATTTGTACGGTTTTCTTGTGTTTTCAAAATTGAAAGTGTTAGGGATTAACACGACTGCATTAGTGACACAGTGCTAATGTGTAAACTAAAGTCAGTGCAACATCAAGAGTTTCACAAAGCTATTTCCTAAAGAGCTCTATACATAAAGACGACAGAAAAAGAGAGTCTGAAAGCAAAATAAGAAAAAACATGATTATGATAGTATTTTATATACTTTAAAAACTCAAAACCAGAGATGACGATTGGTGTCTTTGAACATGATGATTGGCTTAGATAGAGTTTATTTCCATCGCCAATCAGAGTAGTGCGAGTATTCACACACAAGCACATGCATGGTCAGCACACACCAGTGACGAGAAGTCAGAACGATGTCCAATAAGTTCAAATGTAGCTTTTGCAAAATGGAAGTATAAGCCGGTCTTTGCAATTTGTTGTGTTTTAGTATTCCACTATGGTATAATAATAATATCATAATATTTATTAAAAATGTTGCATTTAATAGTTGGCTCTCACATTGTCTCACAACAACATTAAAATAGTGTAAATAAGTGTACAAGCTTAATAATTGTATTTTTATTGAAAAATTTAGAAACCACCCTTAGCAACCACCCATAGCAACGTTAACATGGAGCGGTGGGAGATTGGGACTACTTTTTAGAGCGGAAGGCGGAAGTTAATGATTTTGCTTTAATAAAAATGTATATTTTTTTAATGAAAAAAACAAGTGTGCTGTATCGTGAGTAAATCCCAGCAAAAGGGGCTACTTCGCTTCATTCCTAACAATGCCCTTCAGCAATGATTCATTCACACAGCACACCCTCTTATACCCTGTTTGCTTTAATATAATATCTAAACAATTCTTGTCCAGATGCACTTCTTGTTTCAGTTTTATAATAAAGAAAAAGATAAATAACAAAATAAAATAAATTATTAGTATCGTAGACAGGTTCTGTTTTTAGCAGGAAAGATAAAAAGCAACAATTTAAAGCATGTACAGTAAGAATTTACCATCTAGCAGTTTAACCATATTATCTGAAAGCTGTCAACAAGTCTGGGAGAATTACAAATCGAAACAAATCTGTGAGATCAAACCATGAAAAATCTTGTAAAGTAAAAGCCACAAGTTCAGAAGATCACTTATGACATCGGCTCATCCAACTACACAGCCGGATTTCTCCAGAAAATGGGAGAAGTTACTGCGCTGCGAGAAAACAAAGTGTCGGCAAAAGCAGGTACAGTAAGTAATAGCTGAAAGATGACTAGCAGGTTTTTGTTACATCTGGAGAGGGGTTTTACAGTTAAAACGCGGACGGCATGTTTGGCAGATAAGTTAAACACAGCAGCCAACAAAGAGAAGGAAGGGCAAACACCAAAGTTTATTTGGCCCTTGCCTGGTTTGTGTGTGTGTAGACAGTGAACTTGATTTCTGGCCACGGGTCTCATGCCATACAGCCAGGGGACAGCTTCGAACAAAGTTTATTTCTCTAATCCTAAAACACCTCAGAAGAACACTGGAGGTATTTTGGAGAAGGTGTATGGTTATGGCTTGCAGGGGCCTTTTACCCTACATGTGCCAACCCCAGCTCAGGCGTCTGGTGGGCATTCTGCCAAGCGCTGGAGGCCTCTTGCAGTTTAACAACAATACATTTTCTTTCTCGCACCATATTGCTGTTATATCATATAAACATGGCTAATTCCCATCCTTAAATTAAGCTGCGAGTGGCAGAAGCTGACCTTATATGGGTAGACCAGGCTGCTTCGGATGCCCTCTTTAACCGCGGATCTATGAGAGGCCCTGATCCTCGATTAACAAACTAGAAAGAAGAATTTATGAATTTATATAGAATCATTTTTATCATTTCATTTTAAACTTTCTGTCGGTGAATTCGACCGACACATCCGATAAAATTACTTACAAACCTCAAGGACGGAGCAGCAAACAGATCCTTGCAAGCTTATTCTAAAATGTTGGAAATGCAGCTGATGCCTTGCGTTTAAACCTAGATACGGAAGTACATAAAGAGAAAATGAACATTTGTCGATAGCATATACTTCACACACAATGATTAACATTGAGCCTCCGATTATGTTCCCTAATTTCATTTCACGTCGGGGGCCGCCACTCTTTCTTTATACCTTAAAAATGTAAAGCCCTTCAAACATCACCTTGAAAAGAAGGGATTGTGGCTAATTGAGCACTGTAGCAGCGTAATTGGGCCAAAGGACCTATCCACATGAAGAGGGTGACCCCTCTAACCTAGTCCTGAAAAAGAGACAAAGCCAATGGGAGGGGTAATGTGAGCTAAGGGATTCTAACCCACCCTTGTGGGAGCTTGTTTCACACACACTGCCCAAAGAGGGGCTTAATAACTTAACACGCTAGTATGTTTTTCCTCTTGAGGAGGGTTTCTCCTTAGAACCTCCAACATTCTCACAGACCGTTTCATAAGGACTCTTGAGAGACCAGCTTAGCAAAATCCAGAGGACAGAAATATGGGGAATGTCTGTACAGATTTTCATGGCGTAGCTTAGAGTGATAAAAATATGTCACAATTTACTCACCCTCTTGTAATTTTTTATACAAAAATAAAAATATTTGTAAGAATGTCGCTACCCTTTCACTTGCATTGCATTGGTTTCGTGCCCAAACAACAGAAGTGAACCAGTGCCTATGCTGTTCAGTTCACAACTTTCTTCAAAATATCTTCTTTTGTGTTCTTTATAAGTAAGAAAGTCATGCAGGTTCAAACGACAAGAAAGATAGTAAACATTGGCAGAATTTTTATTTGGGCAAACTATCATTTCAATGCCTAAGTATACACCACGCATCTATTAACTCAGACAAAACCTTATCAATAATTTTTTTACAGGAAACAACAAACTCTAACACAATGAGCACCGCCACTTAATTTGTCGAAGCTCTGACCACAAGGCCGGTTATAACCGTCATAAAAATAGCTGGTTAGTAATGATAAACACATGTAAAAATCATTCGTTGGCAAACACCATAAGTCGTCTTTAAGGGTGGAGCCTGCAGCAGGGAGGAGTGGAAAGTTGCTGACGCACGAATGGGCTCATGTCTTTCTGCTTCAGACTCTGTGTTGTGTATACAGAGTTGACACTTTAGTTTACGGTCATGAAAGATCGTGACATTTGGAATATTCTTATGAGGCAGCCACGAGTATGGTCTTAATAAATAACTGCACAACAGAACCTAAAAAGGTTGCCTGCCAACCAAAGGTTTGTCTCCACGTGGCAGCCAGAGGAATAAATGTAGCGGTGTTGATCGGCCTCATCTTGCTCATGTCAACGTGCTGCATACACACAAACGCACACAACACATTAAAAGACAAGAAAAAATACAGATATAGTCACACACATACTAATGATCAGGACACTGTGTTCTGCCCTTGACTCCGACGGCTCCTGCAACGGTGCCCTCAGCCACCCTCCAACACCATCAGACCCCACCCTCCCCCAGAAGTCCACCCTCCTGATGACAGCTTGGCAGCAGCTGGCCAACACTTCCTGCCTGGCTCTCTCTGTGCTGGGCCCACGCTGGTCCTGCATCAGGCCTACACTAATGACAGCAGCTTCAAGTGATTACAAGCAACAGGCCTCATTGTTCCATGTGCCCCCACTACCTGCCAACCCACCGCACGTCTCCGCTCATTAATTCCAGCCGTCAGCTTACTGGCCGTCCTCTCAGATGGGATTCTGAAACCAGCCAGAGTTTAAGGACACACATGGCATTAGGGATAATCTTAATGGCAGTCTCGTCAATCCCTATTTCAAACCAATTGAAAACCAGCAAACTGTACAACGCTTTTGTTTTCTACTAACTCTGTGCATCACTTTATATGTTTTATACTATTTATCCACTTTGGATTAAACATTGCATTCATTCAGACTGTCAGTGGCAGCTATCTCATGTGGAGGTAGGAACAACGCTCCCGTCCACCCCGATTTGTAAGCTCAGAGGATCTCAGGATCAAAACGATGATGCTTGAACCGGTCCGATTCAGCGACAGATGGCTGTTATCATATCCATATGGAAAGCAACGATAGTCAAAAATCAAAACAAGAAAACAAACATATGATGACCTAATAATACGATATGACACGAGCATCATCAAGTAATCCTTGAGCTCAAGTTAAGCAATGTAAAGGAAATACAATGGAACATTTGTTATTTGTTGTCTTTGTCTGTGCTGTATGAATCCTCCAAATATCAAGTAACGTTCTATTGATGATGAACTGTATGTCCACTCTGGGAGAGCAGCCAAATATTTTTGAAAGGGCACTGATTTGTTCTTGTTAAATTCACTGTACTTTTGGCTCATGCTCGAATAGTGTACAGTTACTTTCCTTACGCTCCGCATTGAAATAAGACTAAGCCTGTCGTCTCGTGGGATTGAGAGAAGTATTGATTTAATGCACCAAAACCACTATGACACCATGAACTCTATCTCTACAGCAATGTTAAGTGGATCATCTTCCTGTCTTCTATCGAGGTTCTAAAAACAGCTTTGATTTGCTCATGGAATGGACAGTGGTAAGAGAAATAAACAAGATAAATAAACAGCATTACACATACCAGTGAAATGTAGAGACCAGGCTAGTTGTCATAGTTGTCAAATGGGCATATACATGGACGAGCTGAAGGTTTTTGAGCATTTTTTAAGCTGATCTATATTTGTATTAGCTTAGTTTAAAATTAAACCAGCTTTCAAAAACTTTAAATAATTTGTACACCAACTATTACTGTCTATTAAGGGGTTAAAGGGATAGTTCCCCCAAAACTAAAATTCTGCCATAATTACGATGAACACATAAAGAGATGTTTGTAAAAATGCACAGTTTTTGAGTACCATTGACAACCAGTAGGAAAAAATATATATTTTTAATTTAACACATAATAGAATATTTTGAAGAATGTGCAACTTAAAAAATGGCATACTTTTAAATGCCATTATATTTTTTTCTATTATGGTAGCCAAAAAGCTAGTTACAAGCATTCGTAAAGATATCTTTATCTGTATTCAGCCAAACAAACAAACAAACAACTAGAAAGTAAGTAATAAAGTACTAGTACTAGTAATAAAGTAATATTTGTGCTTTTTTTGTAAATGTATACTTTTTCCATTTAGTTTGACGACATGTTGCACTACGAAAATATTTGCATGTAAATTCATTAACATACCCAAAGTCACAGACCGAATAGTCATGTGTGTGCTCTCGGTGTGATGTTACAGCATGAGTGTAATAGCGTGCCTTTGTGTACACACTGTATGTGTGACATGTTTCACCCAGGCCTTGTTTCTGGCCTTGCAGCGGCCAGCGGTTAAACCACAGTAGCAGAAAGGTTAATACGCGCAGCACATGTTGCCTTCCACAACAGGTGGTACCGCGCGCTCGACAGTTCTCAGCATTCCTGCCTCTCTATGCCGGTGGCCCCTGGTATTCCAGGATTTATGCTGCCTCCCTCCCTTCCCACTGCACAGGCCTGACTGACAAGCTAATCGTTGGGCTGGGATCCCCTCAGCTATTGATTCCACTGCAACACAACACCTACCAGTCAATGAAACTGCAATATAATGGTTGAGCTGCGAAGAAAAGGGGAGGATTAGCGGCTCGAGCAACTGGAGTAAATTCGCTGCCGCCGCCTCCGCCGCGAAGGCCTTGCTCCTCCTCGCAGCTGCTAGTAGGTAGAAACAGGACGGCACAAATAAAGTGAGGGGCAGAGATGAAAACGCAGAAAGAAAGAAAACGTGTCTCAGGGGGTAGTGGCTAAGAAAGGCAAGTTATTAAAAGCCACAAAGCGGAGCCCATGCTGGGTGCGGAGAAATAGCCGCGGTGCGAAAGAAAGCGCGGTTGAAAGGATGGGGGTGTGCTTTTTAAATTGTTCTAATCCTTTGAGTGTTTTATTTAGCTGGGTTTTGTAGTTTAGCAACGTTAGCCTTAGAGATAGCCGACACCTTGTATGGGCAAGTTCGCGTACGGCCAGCCACGAAGCCGAAGACCGAGTTCGTGTCTCAAAATAATTAAACAAACTACAGATCGTAAAACGAAATCCACTTGAGTGAACATCGCATTTGCACGGTGTAAGTTTTCACACTTCCCACAAGGGCTTCGTACAGCTGAGCAACGGCTATCGATTCGAGCGCAAAAAAACAGTAACAGCAATTAGTGGCGTTATTGTTCCAGCTCCAGTGTTTCAGTCAACGATCCAATTTCTCTTTTGTTTGCACACTTAATTAAAACAAATCTGTTACATATCTCTCAGGAATCGTTGGCCTCTACCGCCTTCATGAGTCAATGCTGTAGTGAAGATGAAAAATCCATATTTTCAGGCGCCAGTGCCACAGGGAGACATTCAAAACCAGCTGAATATCGACACGATCAAGCCGTCACCAAAACGCGATCCTTTCCCAGAGGGACAGGTGAATTACGGTAACATCTGAAACAGTTCATCGTCGGAATCTCCCAGCTTAAAAATAAGCAGGAAAGATAAAACAGGTTAATACTTTAAAGACGAGACGGGGAGTCTGTTAAGTTATTGAGTTTTAAAAGTGACACAAAACACATGACCCCATGGCCTTTTCCCCCAGGTTCTCTCTGTAATACTTAAGATATTGTTCAACTTTGAGGTTTTAAGCCTCCCTCCCTCCGGGCAGCTTTTATGCGCTGTAATGTGTGTGCACTTCTGTTGCTCGACTGCCTGACCTATTAACCAAATGTATGGTCGATCAGTTCGGCTGAAATTTGCAAAAAACTGATTGTGGAAGCTCGTGTTCTGCACGGTAAGTTCCAATGATGTGCTCGCCGCCGCACCTTTTAGCAATTTTGTTTTTATGCTCGCTCTGTTAAACACAATGGTTGTATAGTCCGTAACACTTCATCTACCCAGAGGGGGTACATAAAATCTCAAAGTCGTTCATTCGAAAGGATCCAATACCACTGTTTTACCTGTTTTGCTTGGTTTTATTTTTTGAAGTCTTTATTGGACTGACTTTGGTAAATCCCATAAAAATGTAGAACAGGCACTGAAAATAAGCAACCTTCAGTGTCTGAGAACAAAGAGTCAGTTTCAAACTAAGCCAAGCATTCGACACTCAGTGTGTAAACATCATTGCCAAATGTGTTATTTCCAAATCAAACATTTTGATGTTTTATTGATACATAATCTGTATACCATTTCATTCACCAATACATGTAGCTATTCAATATCAATCTGTTAATTAAAAAAAGACAAGTTACTATACATACTATGCCATAATAAACCACAATGGCTTCTTGTAAACAACTTAAAGACCATAAAACCACAAAAATGTAAAGCTTTATAGTTGTCCAAACTTCATATGTCTCCAAAAATCCAGCAAAAAATTTATTTCACTAATTTCCAAAGTTCCATCTTGCCAAATATCAAAAATCTCCCAAATTCTATTTATATTTAATAGTGCCACTAAAAGACACCAGAGGTTCCGGCGCACATGCAGAAGCACGCAAACATGCACGCAGACCCACACACACGGTCTCTAATAACAAAGTCCATTCTATTGGTGACATTTGCAACTTGATACCCCTATACAGGGCAAAAAAGTAATTGGCACGAGAAGGCCTTAGCATAAAAATAGAGGGTTAGTGTCACGGCAAATGTCAAAGGTTTGACCTCCTTTACCCTCCATACAACCGGCCAATCCTGAAGAACGCTGACCACCCCTAGAGCCATAACTGTGACTTTAGGCATGCGAGGCCCTGATTGGTCATCACACGATTCTTGTGAGTGACATGTTAAGGCGTCAAGAAGGAGGAGTAATGACCTTTACTCTAAAGTCACATTTACCCAACAATGTCAAGCTGTCAAGAAACTGTCCGTCTGCATGGAGATGTGTTTATAGAAGGGAGCAGTTAATTGAACATTTTTCCATTTGATGTTTCATTTAAGCTGGAAGGTTTTGACAGCATTGTTAAAAAGTTTGAATGTGGAGGCTAGCGTTGTGTCCCGATTACTCTTTGGAGTTAAATGTCTCTGTTGTCGTACCAAAGGAAGTTATATCACAGAAAAAAATATATATAAATGATCATTCTTTAATTGAATTGAAGGTTGCGAAATTTAGTTTGCTACATTGTAGCACGGGTGATCCCAACTTAAAGAGTAAGGAGCACCAGTAAAAATGTAAGTGCAACTAGCTAAAATGAATAATACCATGAGCTGTGTGAATACCTAAATAAAATAGTAACAATTTTATCATTTAAACATTCATTTCATGTCATGTCATGCGCTTTTTATTATATACCACAAACACCCAGCCTGCTTTATAAGTGAGATTTGGGAGAGGACAGAGACCGTATCATGCTGTCAATAATGCTTTCCGCACTGACTGAACGCCATTTCCTATAGCAAACAGTTAAGACTACATAAACACTTTACATAGACACTTGTATTAACAATGTGAGAAAACTCAAAACTTTAGAAAAGGTTTGCTTGTGAATGAATATTCAATAATGTTGTACAAGCTTGTATTTGCTACACTTCTGGTACAGTCAGCTGTTGTTCAACACAACCCAAATCGGTGTAAAGTAAACACATATCGCTCATGTGGGAGACGCATTCCAATGCTCAAATACATCCATGGCCGCCTAGAGTTGGAAAAGTATCTCCAACTTGAACAAATGCTCGGAAGCACACCACAATGTTTTTTTTATATATAGCTGGGTTACAATCGGCAGGGTTATCTAAATATATACATGTAAAATAAAGCACGTGTATATAACATAACTTATCGCCCATGATAATCCAGTGTACAATTTGACAGTTACTGGCAAAACTTTGATCTACTTTTCATAAAACAAGACTAAGTCGCAAATTTTGAAGACAAAGACGTGAAATGTAAGCGTTACTTAATATATACATATGACAATGAACCTCTGTCATATGGGGTTATGTAAACAAGTAAATATAAATGTGGTGATGTCATGTTTGATGACACAACCTTGACTCAAAAATTCCACATGTGAAACATCTCTTAAAGGAGGTTGACCTTCTGCGAAAAGACAGATTTGTTCCAGGTCAATATGTAGTCTTTTCCTCCTGACATGCACTGTTAACACAGAGTACAATTAACTTAAATGCACATGAAACACAAAATTTTAAATGCAAATGTTTTCTTTTAACAGTATTAATAACTAAGACCGGATAATAAAGTGCCCTGTTCCCCACTTGAACCACCCTATGCTCAATTCAACTACTCCGTAAGCCTGATACATCTTAACAAAATGTAGGACTGAGAGACTTCCGCATGTGATCAGACGCCTGGTAAAACGGTTCAAACCATCTTCCGAAACCTTCAAAGGTTTCCCCAGCAGAACGTGTGGGTCAGTCAATAAAACTCGCACAAAGAGAAACCTCAGCTTCCCACCCCTTCACTCAGAAAACAGGCACTTCAGCGATAAAGCTGAAGGCAGTTATTACACGGTGACTTTTAATACAGAAGCGATTTGCGGTCGCCAAAGCCCAGGCCTGCCCCAGGCGAGCCTCGTGCACTGCTGTTCTAATGGGACCAGTTTGTTGACTGTCAAGATAATGGAGAAATCAGTAGCAGACGGGCCGAGCACCGTAAATAGCAGAGGTAATTAGAGAGGCTGTCACAAATCCAGGAAGGTTTGATGTTCTTGGAGGTATAAGAGAGAAAAAAGGTAACAGGTACCAAAAGTGATGACACACAATAAACGTTTATGGAACCCGTCGTCTGGATGTATTACAGGAACGTTGGCAACTGCTGACATGTGTGAGCACTTTCATTTTCTAGAGTTTTCCTGACTGCTTAAAGGCGTCATATCATACTGCTTTTATTATTTTTCCCCTCACTTAAAATGTTGAGTTTTTTTAGTGCCAATCATTTAATGTCATGCTGCTGTGCCTTTAGGACTTCGATGGCAATGACTTCTTTGCATGTGAATACGCTAGTGTTTCTCTTAAGTTGTGTGTTTTTGGTTGAGTCTAATTTAGTTCATCCTTAAACAACAACCTGTTTGAAGTGTGAACTGTGCGTGGCGGCTTTATAAAATAATTCACCGGGTATGAAGGATCAGGAAGTGCATATGTATGATTTACAAGTCATATATGACATTGTGTGTAATATGAGGCTGTTACGTCTCATGAAATCATGCCGAACAGGTGCAAGGTTACAGAACACACAATTGCAAGAATTATTACATGTCTTGGGATGTGTCAAACCATACAAATATGCTGTGCTTTATTATTTTCTTCGCTTCTCATCTTGCATTAGCTCTGAAAGTACATAGCACGTGACCAGAATGTATAAATAACTGAAATATAAATTCTACTACGCATGATTGTGCATCATTGGTTTAGGCATTTACAATAGCCTGGGTTTGTTATTCCTTGCGTGCTATTGGACTTGCTGTGTACAGATGAGTCTTACCATAGTATATCCATTTTGCACAATTATGGATGTACTATGGACTGTTCCAGAGCTTTACCATTTTGGAATGGGCAAGTGAGTTTTTTTGCCACTGTCATTTCCACAATACAACTTGAGAGTATGGTGCGCAATCTTCATAGTAAACAGGTTAAACAGAAGTTTAAACTTACATGTTATTGAAAGTTCTACAAATGCCTCATTAAAATGTAAATCTTATGTGCAGATCCTGTATTGAATTTTCCCATAAATACATTATTCAACAACGAAGAAAAACACATACTTGCTATTTTGTGTAGAAAATCTGTTTATTTCTCAATGCACACCTAGAAAATCTTTCATTATCAAAAATATGCACTGCGAATAAACAGTGACACACTATACGTTACTATACTGTATATCCATATTCATCCATCTATATAACCTATATATATTTATGTATATTTGTATCGGGAGCTAAAATATAACACTATAAATCCATTGTTATACTTTTGTAAAAAAGGCTTCAAATCTTGTGGAGTACAATTTAATCAAGAAAATATAGCGATTTAGTATGAATCATTGATGGACTAGCGGCTGACATCACTGTGTTTTGTACATGAGCTCTTCATTAAAAAAAGCAATAATAACAATAATAACAATACAAGCATTGCAATACTGTGAATAGATGAATGTTAAAATCCAACTAGTTTACTTTTCATACACACTAATCATTCGGATGAGCCAATTCTGTATTTAAAAACTGTTTTACAAAATCTCAACAATCTGTGACCTCAAAATGAAGGAATGTTTAAAAGCATGACCTATGTTAAGTTATTTGACTTTGGTTTAGTTTTATATTGTATAGTTAGGGATCCAAACAACATTTGCATTAATGTCAGTCAATATTCCCACACTCCTTTCGAAAAACTTTCATTTAAAACAAAATTCATTTTAAATCTTAAATATGATCGAATTAATTTTATTATAATATGCTTCTTTTATAATAAAATCGTTTTATTCTTTCCCAAAATAAGAACTTAAATTAAGTTCAGTTAATGACCTAAATGAGAGTGGAAAAAAAATAAGACACAGAATACCCATTCATGAATGCTATACTTCTGTCTTCATGCAAGACAAAGAGATGCAATGTAACCCCAGTTAGCTGGGCAGAACATTAAACATTATTTTCCATTGATTTTCATATTTTCACTCTGGTGCCTAGTATTTTTGTAAATAGGTGAAGGTTTAGCTCTTACGGGGATTTGCTATTTTTTGTTTCTCTGCCGTGAACCTGAGGTCTGCATAAACAGTGCTTCTCTCATAATATTTCTCAGCCCTCAGCGTTTTCTGGGGCACGTTCCTCTCCTGGGGGTTTACAAAAATATCCCAAATATAAAAGCATCTGACTCTTTTGCAAGACTTACCTTTGCTGGTTCAAAGTGTTACAAAGTCAAGTGAAAGTGTTTGACAATTGTTAGCAAGGAAGAAAGCAATCACACCAGTTTTTAGTTGAAAAGAACAGTTTACATTCATTATGGTTTCCTATGAAATGAACATATTTAACATCTAGCTAGTTGAAATAGTCGTGCCTTGTTCTTTTTAAAAGAACTGTAAACTTAAATTAGAGTATGCTGCAGTAAGGCCATGATATAAAAGAAATACCTACGTTCATTTGTTATAATAGAAAAAGTAATAAAACTCCATTTTACCAAGCTATATTTTCCACTGTAGAATTATTTTTATATGCTTTGGCTTCTGCTTATCCTGAAACATGGCCAATATATGACGTTTAACCTTGTTATGACAGGTAAACTATGTGCTGTATGTTTCGAGCGAGACATTTTTAAGAGACAATAAATAAACTTTTCAAGGTGAGTTTAATCAGACAAATGCTTTAAAGCATGAAGATGTGATGTATTTTACAGATTTCACATAAACATTCCAATTTTTTTGTGCTATATGTTTTATGATAAACCTGCAGTTTTTTTACACACTCCTAGTTTAGAAAAGCATTGCGCAACATTTTATTTATTCATATTGCAGACGCTTTTAATTATCATCTGTGACTTTTAATTTGACCCAATCCTCATAAAGACATGAACTTTTGCTTACTTATCTAAAAAAAATTTCTTGTAAATAATTTAGATTTTCACATTCACTCATTCAACTTCTACCGCATTGGATGAGGGTGGTTGGAATGTAATATGGTGACATCTTCCATATTTATCATCTAACTGGTTAAACTGTGTTAAAGCGCTCCTTAGCCTCTCTCTAAGCCACACCTGCGGTACGAGTGTTACATAATCCTGAAATACACATTTTATACTGTCAGATTACAAATGGGACACATAGAGAAGAAAAACAAACGAGAATGATGAAAACTGTGATACTTTTGGCAAGCACACCTTCCATGAAGAAAAATCCATCCATCACTCCCGCTGCAATGTAGAACTTCTTCAACAAAGCCAAGCCCATCCTATGCTGTGGCAAAGTAAAAGTTGCATGTTTGCTTTGAGTCGTTTCCTCTCTGTGTCTGTGACAGTAGGAAGTCAGGACGTATCCTTGCCGTGGCCCCATGGGAAGGAAATGGGCAGAGTCCTGTGCTGTTGCTCAGTGACCCTTCCATGAGGAAAGTCACGACTCGACCTTGACGCTCTGCTGACAGCTCTGGGGCCTCCACAGCTCAAGAGCAGTCAACACAGGCAGGATGACTACACACAGACACTCCCAAACACAAATTTGTGTGTGGACCGACTGAAAAGCATGTGGCCTTTACCGGCTTATCCAACATGTGGTGCACAGCGATCTTTACAAACCAGAGTGGACATGTTTCTCCTAAGAACGCACTTGCAAACCTTTATGTCCACTGCTGGAGAACATACGCATCTGAAACTCTGACAACTAGCACTTGGCAAAAAAATGTGTTTGGCGTTTTATCAAATATCTTCTCACCGTGAGATGTTTCCTAACTAAAGGAGTTCCAATCTTGTGTCTCTGGGTTCGTTCTGGCTTCTTTCTTTATTATCCACCAATTTCATTTTTCCTATTTTATCTATGAAAAATAATATTCTGGCTATTGGCAAAATGTGAATTATTTTTAACTAATATAAAACATTAAGCTTACACCTGAAAAAAAAATGAATAGTTCACTTCAAAAGATAAATTCCGTCATGAATTACTTGCCTACATTAATGTCTTGGTTTGGTTTAACACAAAGACAGAAATTTATATGAATATTAGCAACTGAGATTTTTGAGGCACCATTGACTACAATTGAAGAAAAAATAATGTATTTTTTGTGCCGTTCAACAAAATTTTTTATATTTTAGAGAACTTACTCAAACAAACAATATAAAGGCACTTTTGCAGTATATTTAAATTTCTCCAACATGATAGTCAATAGTGTTTACAACATACTTGTAAATATCTTTTTTTGTGTTCAACCAAATGTATTATTAAGTAAGTTTATATCTGAATATCTATAAATATCGTTCTTTGTATTTTTATGTTCCGGATTAAAATAAAGAAAAATTTACTATTGAGCAAGTAAATATTTAAATATCTAAAATATCTTTGTTTGTTTTCAAACAAATAAAGAAATTTATACACAACTTAAAAGCCTCGAGGGAGAGGTTTTTATCGGATGGAGTGTCCCTTTAAGATCTTTAAAAAGGGTGAAAGTGACCATAAACATTTTTGTACATTTAGTACCAGGGCAAGTTGTCAGAATCAAACACACTTCAAAAAAATACCTCATGTTGTGCTTTGTGTTTCATATTTGGTTTTAATAATTCTATACTTCAATCTAAGCAGTTTACAATATAATGATCACATCACATACTTTGTTAGTGAGTCATTGACACTTGACCCAGCGAACTTATCACAGACACAAAAGCGCTAAGCGAGCAGGTGAAACTTGGCAAATATTTGACAGTGCTTATACACACTCCTTTGCAGTCTGGTTGCCTAAAAGCATTCTCCCTTACTGTAGAGTCATGCAAGAGTGCATCCCAAAAGACAGAACGCCATTACACTGGCAAAAGCATCATTACAGTAGCCAGTGAACTGGATGGCATGCACTCTCAGTCATGCAACTTTAGTTATACCTCAATTTATCAGTTATGCGTCGGTCAAAAACAGTACCTGTCATGTCCAAAAACACAGCTAAAAACCCAACAAGACACATGCTGTTTTCCTTTTACACGGCACAATGCAGAATCTATAAAAAGATCTGTACAAAGGCACAACAAACGTTTTCAAAGTGAAAGGCAATTCATAAACCAAGACTACTCCCCGAAAACCATGAGTCAGGAAAACAAAAGTGTACAAAGTCAGCTCTGACCCATCCTGCGACCATATGTGCTAGTCAGTTTGTAGGTGAATCCTTCCGCAAAAACACACCCAAAACATACACAGTGACTCCATCTCCCACCCACTTGCCCCAATGCATACACACATATTCTCTCCGCGTGCGTTGGATCATAAAGGTAAATGGTGACTCCCCGGATTTACGAGCCCAGAAAATAGGATGAAACCATTTGGATTTTATTATTCCATTTACTCTTCCCCCGGACCACAAAGTGGTTCTGAGAGCCTGTTTTATGTATTCAGCTGCTTTCCCCCCCTCCGCAAGCATGTGGAGCCGCTTAAATAAACCATCAAGCAGAGCCCAGCTGCAACAATAACCGATCGATCGGAGGCAGGTTTCGCGTCTGAGCGCTGCGCCGCCAGCACGCTGGCTACAGCAGGTGGGGTGGGAGTAGTAATTTGCTGCCGAAGGGCTTTTGTGTCTGCCTGACTTCAGAAAAACTGTAACTTCTGCCTCCCCTGATAGATAGCCGTGCGGGCTGATAGAACGCGTGTGTTTGGAAAAGATTCACTGCTGTATAAACAATCGACTCCCTACCTTCCACAACATCTGGGAACTCTCAAGTGTCGGGGCCCTGAAACAAATAACCGGGGACTAGTTAGTCTCTGATTAGGTTTTAAACAACACATCATGCTCAAAGGAGAGCCCGGCGTCGCTGCTCTTGCCTCATCCGAGACCAAAAATCAGAGAACTCAAATAAAACACAACAACTAGAACTAACTTACAAACAAGCCTATTGCACTTTGTTAAAACTGTTTAAAAGTCTTTTACAAGTCAGAGGGAACTGTAGCTTGAAGCTTTAAAGCATGGTTGCTACTATACAAGTCAAATAAAATGACTTGAAAAAATATGGCAACCATAAAATGCATTGCTGCTACATTTGTATCCATTCCAACAAAACCACACACCACAAACACATCCATCATTCTCTCACACCTTTTTTGCACTTTTTACAAAAAACTTCTACCTTTTCCCTGTTTTTTGGATGAGTCACGCAAAATGACGCGAGCCAGACTCGAACTCGCATAGGCCGCACATGGACCTTAACGCGACATGTCAGAACGTGTGCTAACTGTAAAGCCTTGGTGCTTAAAATAGCACATTTAATCCTGGCTCTCAAACAAACGTCCAGATTCCTCGCCTCCCCTGTCGGCACCTCTGACTTGTTGGCTTGCTTGGTTAGATCTAGGACTCCCCACGTTTTCTGTAATCCCAGATTCTACTTTTGACTAACGCTAAGATGAACTGGGTCTGAGATCTTAACCTTATTGAAGCTTTCAAGTGAGAAAACAGAGGGATATCAAAGCATTCCACACTGCATCAGGGATTTCCCATCCTCTAAGCATCCACACCTTTGTAATTTTATCCAGGGATGTGTTGTTGTAAACATGCCAGCCGCCATGAAGTGTTTTCTTGAATGGTGGGTGTGTATGAGGGTGTGTGTAAATCTAAAAACAATAGATGTCCAGTCATGCATGCAAAATGATCATTTTAAAGATCCATACTATTTTGGTTTTAAATAAACTAAGACATATTATTGAGCAAGTAAATACAATTAGTGTTCTTCTTATCTTAACCCTATTTGCAATGGTAAACCTAAAGTAATGATAGTTTAACTGTCTCTAAAATTATAGAGAAGTAAAGATAAGTTTGTAAAGTAAGTTGTTATTTTTGTTTTCCAAATGAGATGCTAATATAGAGGCGGAAGTATTGCATGTTATTAAATAACTATTAAACCAAAAAAAATGTATATCATATTAAAAATATATATAAAATTAAAAAAATTCTTGAAATAAAATAAAACTTTAAAACCAGTCAATGGCATCATTGCACGCATGCTTCTCCTTAATTCGTAAAAAACAGGAGAAAAGTTTGCAGACACTGGTGATTCTTTCCATGTAAGTACAACGAATACCGTTTCTTATTTTTCAATTTTTCTTGCATTTATAATCATGAGGTTTCGATTCCTTTTTAACATCTGAAAGCTTTGGTGCCCATTAAATGTAGATGCATGGGAAGCGACGGGTGCTCCACAGAAGAAAGTTTAGAATCAGTGCATTTCATATTCATAAAGCACTTTTAAAACAAGAAGGTGCTTTACAATCCTAAAGATGATTATTATTATAAAAGAATGACTCAACCCTGCAGTCTCAAAGTTAAGCAAAGCCTTCAAATTCTTTTCAAAGGTGTTTCGAATTGAAGTCTAACATGAACGCAAGAACGGCACAAGAACAAGTAACTGACTTTTAATTTCGGCCAAACTACATATATTTATATAATGGTAATACTCATCTAATAACTATTCTACTACAAAACAAATACATTTATAATCCTTTATTTTTCTGTACACAGGTGCACTTTATTTTGATTGGAACACCTGCCAGACAATTAAGCAAAAAGGTCTGTGTGCTTGTAAAGGCCCTGTGATTAATCCATTCTTGATACAGTATGCTGTGCCGACCAGAAGCTACTCCGTTCCTGCAGTGAACCATTAGATGCAGTGTCTGCCTGCTCCATGATTAATCTTTGTATCCCTGCTGCCTCTTCAGAGCTCGCTTGCTTGTCTTAGTGAGAGCGGATAAGGTGTGGCGAGTTAACAGAATCCCCGCCTGCTCTCAAAGAGCCGAGAGACCTGAGCGCCGTTCCTCCGCCTGGCGGACTGCCAGTGAATCAGTTTCTCTCTTAGCTTTAAAACTGATTCATGATGGGCAACATTTATGTGATAGTAAGAACGTTCCACTAAGACGTTGCCCAATACATTTAGTGGAAAAACTAAATGCGCGCACGCACACAAACACACACACACACACACACACACACACACACACACACACACACACACACACACACACACACACACACACACTGAACTTTTGCACCGCTTCAGAGCACAGAAAAAGCCCCTCCCTCTTCCTGCACAAATCCACACACCTCCGTGCACACAAACACACACCCAAGCAAATCCAGTTCCGAGACAATTTAAGCCAATTACAGACAGAGGGCAAATGGTTAACCTCCATAATATACATTTCCCAGCCCCTAGCCCCCTGCACTTGCCTGTCATCCCCACTGCAGAGTTATGCACCGCAGACGGGTGTCCCAGGCGACCTGGTTAGAGTTGGCTCAATTCATTAAGCCGGGGCCCGTGCACAGGCCCGAGTTCACACGGTGAAGGCACTTGCAGCAAACAGCTGCCACACATTCCTGATGGGAGGGCCAGGCAGATGTCCAAGGACAATCAAAGGGAGAGGCAGGGGAAAGTTTACGATCTAGCGTTTGCCAGGGCCTCAATGAGCCGCCTCTCCATTCGCTCCTTAAAGACAGGCTGCAGCTGGTGAGACTCAAGGCCCTGTCCTGGCCCTGCTTTCTCTCTCTCTCTCTCGAGCTCAGCCAATCCGAGATCCGGAATCACGTCAAAATCAGCTGCCTCTTCAGCTATGGCAGCCTCTTTGGCACTGCCGCGAGCAAACAGGGCCAAGAGGGCGAACGTAAAATGATCGTGGTGCTTCACACCCAGACACAATATGATGGCACACATTGAGCTTGGGAGACGGGAGTTGTGTTCGAGTCACTCTGGAACTCTCTGGAGCTCTCAAGCATTATTAAAGTTGGCAGGGTGTTGTGCTTTATTTATAGAATTCATCGAGTGAAAAAATAGTTCTATATTTAGAAAAAGTCATGGAAAAGGTGTCCTAAATGCATTGAATGAAAGTGCAATGTTTACACATAAGGAGATATTTTTTTCACTTGCATTTGTCTTGCATATACGATTGAAAGTAAATGTTCAAACTAAGGCGTTGTTCGGTAACAAGCTATTTTCAAAATATCTTCCTTTGTGTTCTGCAGAAGGTGATAGAAAAATGACGACAGAATTTTCATTAACATTTAAAACTCCTGTTATGTGCCAATAAGTATTGTCTTACATAAGAGGGCACCTTGTCTGCCAAGATGCCCCCAAAACAGCAAAAACGCCCCCTATCTGTAAGGCCTTCATGCATGTTAAAACTGCGGTGAGCGAGTCACATTTATGGTATTATAAAGATACTATGTAAACGAATGGGTCGTTCTTTTCCAACAAAGCAGACTGGCTTTCATTGACTGATGGCTTTTCTGTATCAAACCAAATAAAAGTCTTACCAGAATAACCATTACTAAACCCCCATGGCATATTACTTCAGTGTAGTTTCAGCTTCACCTTGGCTTACCCTCTGCATTATTCCCCCTACTTACACACCGCTGCCTGGATGCTACGTGTGTTTGCACTTCTGCTCTTAAATTCCTCATTACACAAAGATTAACAATGCATAGAAAGCTCCTATAGCACAGAGCCAAGTCTCTACCCCCACAGAGGCCCTTAGCAGTTTTCTAACTGAAACAGCTTCTTTCCTCCTAACAATCTTTACTCTTCATCTTTACAATATATATCTTACGTATCTGGAATACGTGCAAGAAGGTAAAAACGTAAACGCTGTGCAAATGTTTCTCATTTACCAGTGTTGAGGTTACACTTTTAACTAAGTTTCTTTCAATTAAAGCTAATCGCAGCACATCCCCAAAACCGCTTATCCCAACAGCAATTGAGCGATAACCGTTAAGACTCAGTCATTGGTTCTAGGCCATTTTCCTTCTACCTTGCAAAATATTTCTCTGAAGAATCCCGCAAGAACAAAATAGAGACATTGTGAAAAGACGCTTGTCTCCAGCTCTATTGGACAGAGAAGAGTCAAAGGGAGAGACCCCACTGGATTTCAAAAGAGGACTGACAGCTCGTGAAATCCTTACTGAGATGTGTGAAAGACCACTCCATAAGCATGGGCTTCCAAAGACACTGAGATACACAGACACCCCCTCCACCCGGCTCTTAACATGCAGTTCGATGATTAAAGCAAAGCGCACACACATTTCTCCACGTCCTGGCTCTTTCTTCTCTCTGTATTTTTCACTTTTATCCCTCCTTACTCTCTGCATCTCTCTCTCTCCTTCTCTCTTTATTGTACACAGGCACAGCATGGCTCCGGTTGTAATCACTGTTGGACACAATTTCAGGGACAATTTAAAGACTATTTATTATCTTCAGTCAATAAGACTAGGGATAGACTGACTCTCTGGATGTTCATTTGAAACCTAATGGATAGAGCTTTAAATGCTTCCCAATTGGTTTACAGTAGGAGAGATTCGGTGCTTAGTTCCTCGTTTGTTTTGTTTCCGCGAAAGGGGGAGGAGATTGTTATTTCACGCGGCCACAGTTTTCGTTTTTCTTTTTCGCTATCGTCAGTTGGGTACAGTGTTATAAATGATCAAAGAACAACTAAAGGTAGAGATCGCGGATTATTTATGTTTAAAATGAATGTAATGGCTTACGTTGATGCTTTATTATCTTGACACGTTTCAAAAGGAACCAACTGCTCATGTCATGCGTCATGATGATTTTACAACAATCTTAATTAAACAAATGGAAAAATGACGATAGAGTACTGCAGAGTTAGTATATATTTTTTATAAAAATGAGTTAGCATTTAAGTTCTTAAAGTTTTTTATACTGTCAAAAATGTAAATATAGGTATTTTATATTTTTATTCTATATTGTTAAACTGGGGTGCATTCTAAGCTTGGCAGTTGCTACCAAGTTTCTTCCAAATTGCTAAAACTGCCATGCTTTGTCTTTGAGATTGAATGTCACCATGCATAATTGATCAATCTAAATACAACACAAAAGTTGTTAGTTTCAAAAATAGCATTTACTGTGTTTGATTAAAGATTATCTTGTCAGACACAACTTATGAGTATTGTATATTGTTAGCAATCTGCAGAAAAATGCATAGGATTTCAGTCGAGGGATCAATGCCAGGCTTACTTCCGGGTTAGCCTACAAAAATAAATTACCCCCGCACCAGTCTATCGCACAGCTTTCTGAAAAACTTGACAGTGATTGGTCTGTCCTGACATTCCAAGGTAGGATATCCAACACGATAACAACCACTAAAGCTGATAACACACTGCACATCCAAGTACTTCAAGTACTCCTTATATGTATAATGCATCACTCACCTCATTCAAGGTCTTTATGTTTCACAGATTTCTTTTAAAATAAGAGCTGTCAAAACTATCAATCACATGCAGAATAAATGTTTTTGTCTTGATGATGTGCGTCTGTTCATTTTGTACTGATAGCTACATAAACACACATGCATTTATTTTGGAAAAATATAAACAATTTGATATATAATTTTAATATATTAATAAAATAATTTCAAATTCTTTATATTTTTTTAAAATGAATGCATGTATGTGCATGTGTCTAGCAATACAATATTAATAAGCACAAAACAGACATATATTATGTACAAAAAAACATTTATGCAATATACAATTAAAATTAAATATAGAATTTCTTTATATTTTTTTGATGAAAAAAGGCATCTAAATATTTTATAAAAATATATACATAAATGTGTTTATGGTTATAAACAAGAAGTTAATATGCACAATACACAGACATTTATTATGCAAACACAAACTTTTATTCTGGATGCAATTAATCACGATTAATTGTTTTGACACATATTTAAATTTTCGAAAAACCTTCAAATCTAGTTCAGATCACCCTCTAGGGATTCATTTTGCGTTAACAGCCTATTTGAATATACATTATTCATTCGTATTGAGTTTGTTTGTTACCTTATTTCCACAAAACAAAAAAGCCTCCTCATACCCCTCCAGTAGAGAAAGGTGATGGGTGTGTGTCATGGCCCGACATGCTCCGGGGAAAAGTGGTGGAGCAGACCTCCTGGTGACACAAACTCTTAATTACACACAAGAAGGCGGTAAGGTGTCTGTTTAGCAGCATGAGGCTCTATTTAGACAGAGCCGTATCATAGTTTACTCCTCCCCGTACTTACACCAGGCCCGGCCTACTCCCTATCTGCTGTTTACACACACGTTCACGACTACATGATAGGTGAACTTATTTGCAACCTGCAGATTTGTTTACCCTAGCATTAGCAAGTAATGGACTGGAAACAATAACAAGCTCATTTAGATGTAATACCCCCCTGCTAGTCATTGGTATCATTAAATTGGGTTCTTACTGTTGTAACCGTGGGAGGAATCTTGTGTGCGTGTTCGTGCGTGTGTTTGTTGGGGGCAGCAAGACATTCATAATGATACGTGTGACATAAAAGATTTGTGACTTTTAATTAAAATGTAATACTCAAATTTCCAAAAGTAAAAAAAAAACTTTCCCCCACGAACACTACAGAGGCGGCTAAGTCATCAAACCCCACATCATTTTTCATTCGGCATTATCAGAACACATGTGTGGGGGAAACATGTCATCAACCAGTCGTTTGGAGTTAAAACTTAAATGCCAGCAGCTATTAGCCCTGCTAGACAATTTGATGAATGAAATACCATTAGATGTTCAGATTTCCAGACATCTGAGGCATTCTTTTATTCGACGTACGGCTCCCTAAGCCTTACAGTGGAGAAATTAATGGTGTTTACATAGCGCCGGGTTTTTTTACGATTCACGTCGGTCACGCTGACCTCTTTTTGTACGAGATCAAAGGTCACTGACAAGACAACACAGGCTGAGATTTGATTTATTGTGCAGGAGAAGTAATGGGGGGGATTTCAGAGTTTACCAGACTTTAATCTGTCTTGAAGTAGACTCTTGTTTGGACTGCTGGTTGCAATTTTGACCAATGACTCTCTTGATCTGACACAGAGGCTAAAGAGGAAGACTAATGGATGTCACAGAACCTGTGTTCTGTTTTTTGTTTAGAGCCTCACAAAGGTAAGTTCAACAAACCGCAAACGATAATATTCAGTGCATACGTGTAATTCACTGAACACAACCAACGTGAATCTGTTGTTTTGTGCTGTGAATGATAGCCCTGGCACGGAATTATAAAAATACCTGCACCTGTGTTTTAAGAGCCTGTTGGCAGAAACATAAATGTTTCTACGGAGAGGTCATCACATGACCCTGAAGAGACATGTATGTGTGGTAAAAGCAATACCGTGGTGCCAAAAAAGTATTCTGTTCTTTGGGCCGTTCTTCTGCAATAGTTATTAAATCTATTGTGGGAGATAATATAGGAGGACCTTTTCATGTTGACACAAAATATTGCATTTACTACTGCTCATGATTGAACTCTCCTACTGTAGTATTTTTATAATGTGAAAAAATATTAAATACAATTTTGTCATTTCAAACCTGTACGACTTTCTTCTTCAGAACACAAAATAAGATATTTTGTAAAAAATTGGTAATCGAAGTGGCAGCACCTATTCACTGAACACAAAACGAAATGCAAGTGAATGAGTGCCGTTGATGTTCGCTTACCAACATTCTTCAACGTATCTTCTTTTGTGTTATAGAGAAGAATATCATACAGAATTAAAATGAGAAGAGAATGATAAATGATGATACAGTTTTGATTTGTGGGTGAGCAATCACTATATATTCAAAATGTATTGTTTTCTTTTCATTCTTTTGATAAGAAAAACTATTTTTAACAAGTTGTACTATGTTAGGTCAAATCACTCATCAATCACAGAGAAAGTGAAAGTTAAGACAATAAAATTCGCATAGAGTTACTCAACATTAAATGTATAGCAAAATATAGCATATGTATAGAATATGAAGCATATGTTATCTAACGTTTCTAGATTCCAATACAATTTAACGTTTAAATTCTATGTTCACACTTTAGAGTATTTGTATGCATAGCTGATTGTCAAATGTTAAACCCTTTGTGACTTCAGCAAAAAAAAAAAAAAAAACATCTCTTAAGGCAAAAGGAAATGTTGCCCTCTATGTCGTGTTCCTCTGTCAAAAACAGAAAAGTTTGATTTGAATTACTGATGAATCGTTCTGAAATTTAGTGCACAAATAAATAACGTTTTTATAGCTACCTTGATGATTTTCCCTCTCTGAACTTATATTCCCCAGCCACAGATGTTCAGGGTTGGGGTGAATTTTAAGACCGGGGGGAGTTTTGACCATCTGCTGGAATGTAGAGGTAGGCCTGTAAATTAGGGTCCCTAATGAAAACTCTCTGGTGTCCAAGTCCAGCAATCATCTGGTTAAAATCAACCAGTAATTCCACAAATTTTCTTTAGCCCTCTTTTAGCCCTCAACGCCTAATTTAGACGAAAAGTATACGTTCCGCTCTAAACACCTGCATTTTGAACTCTACAGAAACGGTGATCTGTTCTCTTCTGCAATCAGTCTTTTTTCAAGGAAGCTTAAAACCCACCGTATAATTTTTTTAAAGCAACAATTACGAAAGCAATTAATTACAAATTGCAATGACTTCAGGATTACTGGAATTTTGTAGGCTGATCTAAATCATCATATAATTATATATGCAATTACGTGAACACATTTCCACAAACACCAGACCGTAGCAATGTACATTAATTGTGCACACAAAAATCCTTGAATAAACGCAGTATAATATTTTATTTCCAGCAAAAACTGCTGATATATAAAGGTCATGTGCATGATTTATAAAGAATAAAGAGGTCCTTGCTCCAAAAAAATAACCAAGCAGAAACAATGAATTGAGATACTGATTCGGGAAAAGTCTTGCATGATTACATATTCGTTTTGAAATCCAGAGATTGCAAATCCAGATGTTTTTTTCCCTTTCGGCTCGAAACAATGCGAACTGGAGAAGTCTTAACCTGTTAAACATCTCCCCTCTCAAACAGTTACAACTTTTCTTCGAGTTATTCAACCTTTCACCCACTGGGCCCTCTGAATCTGACCTCTCACCACATGCCATTTGCTTAAAAACTACTTTGCCGCCAACGACCTCTGGAATCTGCAACACATTACAGAGAATAACCAAGGATAAGAACCCAGTAGATTGGTGCTTTGCCTGCTTATTAGTTTGCTGATATAGTTTTACTGGGGTCAAATGCAATGGCTGAAAAAAACAGGTTGCAGGTGGAAAGAAACATGGCGTTAACAAGTCCTCATCCGGACGTCTGATGCTGTGATAAATGCGTTTTGTTTTACTTAACAGTCATGCTTTTTAATAATACTGTGATGAATAACTGGATGCAATTTCCACTTTCTTTCTGAAAAATGTCAGAAAGAATTGTATGTTTTCAATTGTGACTATCAAATGGGAAAATTGGCTTTATCTCATGTAAGTTGTTTTTATATTCATATTTGAAATATTTACAATACAAATATATAACAATATAAGGCCGCCCGCTGTGTCATTAGCTAGTTGGTGCATGCTGTCCTTTCCTCCCCGTTTCCCTTAAACCCCTTTACACATCTAATTGTCCTTCCAACTCCGGTTTCCTTATGTATAAAAGGGGGATATTTTGTTTTGTTTGTTTGTTTCTGTTGCTTCACATAGTGGAAGGACAGTCACAGCGGGGAGAGGCGCTGATGTATAGTGCACAGTTGCTTGTCTATCCTGAAAGCTTTTGTTTCCCTCAGGCTTTCCATTCATTACAGAGCCTTTGGTGAGAAGAGACATAAAGAGAGGCCCTGACCCTGGTGTGAGCCCTTTGACCTCTCTGGAGCCAAGGGGTCAGATTCACAAGCCACCAGGCCATCACCATTCGCTGACCGCTGGGCTCCTGCAAACGAATGGCTGTGGATGAGGAGGCTGAATGGAGGAAAGATGGTGGGAAAATGTGATAATTTATAGAAGTGGGGAGTCCATTTCAAAAGAGACCATGCTGGATCAGCTGACAGACGGGTCAGAGGTGCTGTTTGGGCTTGATTTCCTGGCAATGTTACTGTAACATCTGCGTGTTAAGAGACTTCTGGGACCAAAACTTTTTGACCCCTGGGGGTCACAGAGTGGGAAAAAGCAAGCGTTTAGATTGTTGGATGTCAATGGCCAATGTTTGACTTGTAGTCCTCAAGGGGTGTGTGTGCTTTAAGCTTGTCCCCTTACTTAGGAAAAGATATTTAGATCTTGATCCCTCTTGACGTTAAAGCTCACAGGCAGACAACAAAAACAGACAGGGAAAAATTTACAGAAACTGGTGCAAAGAAAAAACATGCAATAAATGCTGACAACATTTCTAAAGATAAAAAATTCCGGCAAATGCACAGTACATTACACCAATGTTTTCTATATATTCTAAAATTCTGTTTTATTATTATTAGTGATCGCTAATAACAATTATCATGGTTATTATTTTTATAATTATTAATCACATATAAAAGTTCTCGACATTCATTTTTTTTCACTATGTTTCATCTTTAATTGTTATTTATAATAATAATAATAATAATAATAATGTTGCTATTATTTTACAGTTGTTATTTTTTGTTTTATGCACATCTTATATTGTCACTATGGGAAATTTCTGGATCTCAGTCAAGATATTCCTAGAAATCTCGGGCCTCCGGGCCAGCTATTAACCCAATTGGCCTCTGTGGACCTGTAGCTGTCCTTGTGGTTCTCTGGGGTTACAAAAAAATTGACCTAAGGACAGGAGTCCAGTATTGACCAGCTGTTGAGTAGGCTCTTCTCTGTAAGCCTGGGAAGATTCTCCTAATTAGCCTCCCACACCCATAAACATGTCCGATGAGCTGGACACTCTTAGCCTATTGATTCAACTGATGGCTCTAATTTTGTGTGCGACTTCACAACATGTCAACGGGCAGGCGACGGACACTGCTTCCACTCTATCGTTGACAGATCCTACTGATCTTCTGTCAGTGGGAAACCCTTGTGAAAAGAAGTTGTAACCCAGAATGTTATATGTTTATATATTAAAACATATATTTATATGTATTATATAGCTAATATGTTTATTTTATATATAAATATATATTATTTTGTAATTTTGATGTAAATATGACGTAGGGGGCAATTGGAATTTCAATACTTTTGAAAGTCGGGTTGAATGTGTCTGAAAGTGTAGGTGAGAGAAACCGAGTGTAGCCCCGCCCATTGTGGATTGCGTCATGTCAATCACTCAAGCAAAGGAGAACGGTGTTTTTCCATGTAATGGCGGACATAGAAGTGTTTAGTCATAAGTTGTGATTCTGGAGTGGAAATAAAAAAAGAGAACATAATCAGGGAGCTGAGAAACTGCACTTGAAACCAGTTTGAAACAAATCTCTGTGTGTGCATTTTCGCATTGATATCACTTTTAATTTGGTGAGTTAATAGTTATTTCGTGTTAGTCTAATTCATTTTTGATCGATTGAATTAGAAGGACATCACAATGTTATATGTTCTGTAAAAGTGTTTTGTTAAAGTATTTTCACAAAATCACTAAAAGTGACGTAGTAATACGGTGCACACGAGGGATAAAGCTAACCATGCGGTTCCATGTGCTATTAGCTGTCTTTGTACATCGAGGGCCCTTGGTCTAATTGAAAGTTTTATTTTCATTGTTAATGTGATGTGTTAATGTGTTGAAAGAATGTTTAAGGAAAAAACAATGTGAGTATTGATAATTGCATATTACTGTGCTTTACATGTGAAAATTCTGTATGTTAAAGTTGTCAAATGGGATTTATTTGATTCTAATTGTGCTTTTGCCTTGTTTTTGCAAGGTTGGGTTTTTTTTTTGTTTTTGTTTGTTTGTTTCTCCCTTTTTTTTCTCATCTTCTGACTACAATTGAGTTCCTGTATCTGAGTGCATCATTGGAGTGGATAAGAGGTTCCAGGACTTCTTAATGTGTGTGCATGTTGTTTCTGCCATCTGCAAGGAGCATCACGTTGGCAGAAACTGGCGAGCCAGGCCTTTTCTGAACTTGGACCATCATTGTAACATCAGAGTGGTAGGATTATTTCATACATTTTCCATTGGACATTGTTGCGGAAGATAGGATCGGTTTTCCTTTACTACATGGAATTTCATTCGATAAATGGACTTTGAACTGAGTTGGGCTCACCACAGTAAGCTCATCTATCTCACAACGCTCAATTGAAAGGGTTTAGAAAATTGTATTTCTGTTGTTTTCCATTTTGATCATTCTGTTAAAATTGTATTTTTGTTTAGGGGTTTATTTATAAAACATAAGAAGTTTGAACAGAGGCAACTCAAAGGGTATATTTGATTTGTATGTCTGATACGGGGTATAGTTTGGTGTTCAGAAAGAAACACAGGAACTAGTTAAATTGCGATCGATTTTATTTCAATTTTCAATTTCAAAACGACTCATTGTACTGTTGCCTATATTTTATTTGTTTTATTTTGTTGAATCTTCAAATACAATCAAGGAAAATCCTTAATTTTGATAAATTTAACCTGTGTCTGTGGTTATTTCCCTTGTCTCGTTGCAACGCTGGCTCATGAGCGAATTTAGACTTCTGATCTGGTCCAAGATCTTGGGCTGTTGAGTAGCTTATATCTTCTAAGAGGTTGAATGCTAATATAGTACCAGGAGACCTGCTACAAGTTGGCGAGCCAGCCAGGAGTTAGTTTTTGCAACGAGAGCTGCAAGGGAAATTATAAAACAAGAAGAACAAGTCTTTGAAATTTTCAACTTTAACAATGGAAATTGTGAAGCGAGAGAATGTAAACGTAGCAAATGCGCTCGTAGTTGAAGGCCTCACGTCAACTGAAGTAGACAATGAGTTAGAATCGTATTTAAAGAGGTATGGTTCAATAAACCGTAATCTAGTAATTGATGACCCAAATTCCGAATTTCACAAAAGTGTAATTGTAGAATACAATCATAACTCAGCCATGCAAAGCTTGTCCCCATTTTTGCCCTTAACTTTGGGAAGTCTCTCTGATCCAGCTGTTACCTTCCGAGTGCGTGCCTTATCTGCTGTTTACACCCAGATTGCTAGCTGCACTGCTACTGAGGGGTACCTTGAGGAATTAAAGGCCATTGCTAAAGAAAGTGGTAGGACCTTCCAAAGTGTGCTTAATGAGGAACTGGAGAAGCTCAAGGGAATTCCTCACCATTGCTTAAGTCAAGCCCCAATAGAATCTCAACATGCAAGCTCCTATGGTTTTGACAGTGAATCTCCGAATTCACGGGCCTTCAACCCGCCGCCAATGAGTACATCCCAGATCCCCAATCTAACTAGTTTAAAGGGCACAGAAAATGTAAGTTCAGAACCTAAAAACCCAACCAAGTACAAGACTATGTTTGTGCCTCCCCCTTCTCCAGAAACAACCACTGATGATATTAATGTGACAACCTGCCCCGTTTTCCCCACAAATATTTTGGACCCACCCAGCGTTCAGAGAATGGTAGTCGAACACATAGTGAAAACGAGTGATGCTGCAATGTCACAGCAAACCTCAATCCGTCTGAGAGTTTTCTCTGGGAGGAGTCCACGTCCCCCCAATGAACCCGATTTCGACACCTGGCGGGCAAGTGTTGACTTCCTGTTAAATGACCCGTCCGTCTCGGACTTGCACAGAACACGAAAGATTCTGGACAGTCTCCTACCACCAGCTGCTGATGTGGTAAAACATGTGCGCCCTCCAGCCCTACCTGCTGTGTACCTTGTGCTGTTAGAGTCTGTATATGGTTCTGTCGAGGACGGAGATGAGTTGTTAGCCAAACTCATGAGCACTCTACAGAATCAGAGTGAGAAGCCATCAGACTATCTGCATCGCTTACAAGTCATTCTGAGTGCAGCAGTTAGGCGAGGTGGCATAGCAGAAAGTGAGCACGATCGTTATTTGTTGAAACAATTCTGCAGAGGATGCTGGGACAATCATCTTATTGCTGATCTTCAGCTTGATAAGAGGGAAGTCCAACCCCCTACTTTTGCTGAATTAGTAGTGCTTATTCGGACCCAGGAAGACAAGCATGCTTCTAAGGAGGAACGAATGAGGAAGCATCTTGGAGTAACAAAGCCTCATAATGCCTACCCCAAGTCACGAGCAGTCTCTAACCAAGTATCAGCATGTTCCTGTGAGGTGCCAAGTTTTGATAATTCTGAAACAAGCCTTTTAAAGAAGCAAGTTGCAGAAATCCAGGCTCAAGTTACTGCCTTAAAACATTGTCCTGATCAAAAGAATTCAAAGAGTCATTCCGAAAAAGCTGAGTTGAACTCCTTAAGAACGATGGTAGAAGAGTTATGCACCCAAGTAGCTGCTGTTAGAGCCTCAGTGAGCCAGGGACTGAATCGAAGCTATGCAGATGAGTCAGAATTTGCAAGGCTACAACGTCAGGTTGCAGAGCTGCAAACTCATAATGCCGTTCAGAACATATATCGAACTCCTCCCATGCAAAAACTGCGCAAGACGGAGACAGACAGGAGTTTCAGAAAGAGTCAGTTAAGAGCTAATAGACCACGACCTGGGTACTGTTTCCAATGTGGAGAGGATGGCCATCTGGCAATCAACTGTGAAAATGTTGCAAATCCTTCCAGAGTTGAGGAGAAGCGACTTAAATTGAAAGAGTTGCAGAGCCAATGGGATGCTCTGTACGAAAAGCCCGCCCAGGCTTTAAACTAAAGGGGGTCTCTGTAGCAGGGCATATGGAGACCAAACGTTCAGACTTTCGCCCTGAATGTTACAAGCAGGCATTTGATGTGTGCAACCGTGGTATACCACAATTGAAACGCTTGCCAAAGGGACTAGTGGGAATAAAATGCACAGCTAAAGTAACCGTTGGGGAAAGAGAAGTAGATTGCCTTTTGGACACAGGGTCGCAAGTGACCACTGTCCCTCAGTCATTTTATGAATCAAATTTGTCGCATTTCCCCCTGATGCCATTGGACAATTTGCTGGAGGTAGAAGGAGCTAACGGACAGGCTGTACCATATCTGGGGTACATTGAGTTAACCCTTAAGTTCCCAAAAGCATTCCTGGGAGCGGAAGTTGAAATCCCTACCCTGGCTCTTGTAGTGCCAGATTTAACAAGTATTTCTCAAATTTTAGTAGGAACAAACTCCTTAGATGTACTTTACAAAAAGTGTGCTGAAGAGAATGTTTCTGATTTTCAATCAAGCTTCCATGGTTACCAGGCAGTACTTAAAGTTTTAGAAACTAGGTGGAGACAGGCCAGTAGTGAGACTCTGGGTTATGTGAAGCTGAGGGGAAATTCTCCTGAAATTGTGCCTGCGGGAAACACAATAGTCTTAAACTGTTTTGTTCATCTACATGGACCCTACACGGAGAAGTGGGTCACACTTGAGCCACCATCGATCCCTTTGCCGAGTGGTCTGCAAATTGCAAACTGTTTGCACATCTTACCTCGTAAACGTCCCACCAAATTGTCAGTTTTACTGAGGAATGCAGCCCAAACCGATATAAAGATCCCTCCTAAAGCAGTATTAGCTGAGATTCATGCTGTTCAAAAGATCGTAGGTCAACATCAGAGTTTAGATGACAAAACTGAAGTAACAACACCCACCTGTGCTAACCTTTCCTTCGACTTCGGTGATTCCCCCCTACCCACGAGTTGGAAAGAACGGATATCGAAACTGTTGAACTCCATGCCTGAAGTCTTTTCTTTACATGACCTTGACTATGGACATACTGAAAAGGTCAAACATCAGATAAAGTTAAGTGATGAGACACCATTTAAGCATAGAGCCCGGCCCATCCATCCCCAAGACATTGATGCTGTGAGGAGGCACCTTCAAGAGCTGTTGGAAGCTGGCATCATCCGTGAGTCTGAGTCTCCATTTGCTTCGCCCATAGTAGTAGTCCGTAAAAAGGATGGTACAGTACGGCTATGCATTGACTTCCGGAAACTAAACTCACAAACGATAAAGGATGCCTACGCCTTGCCAAACCTAGAGGAGGTCTTTTCCACGCTCACAGGATCAAAATGGTTTTCGGTGCTTGATCTGAAGTCTGGCTTTTACCAGATTGGCATGGAGGAGGCAGATAAATGTAAAACAGCATTTGTCTGTCCACTTGGATTTTGGGAATTCAACAGAATGCCACAAGGGATCACCAATGCGCCGAGTACGTTCCAAAGATTAATGGAGCGGTGTATGGGAGACTTGAATAGGAAACAAGTACTGGTGTTCATTGATGATCTTATCGTCTTTTCCAGAACCCTGGAAGAGCATGAATCTCGCTTGCTGCAAGTTTTCGACCGGCTTAAGGAGTATGGATTAAAATTGTCCCCCGAGAAGTGCCGATTTTTTCAGAAATCAGTGAGGTATTTGGGCCATATCGTTTCACAGGATGGGGTGGAGACTGATCCAGCGAAAGTCGAAGCTCTGAGGACATGGCCGAGGCCAACGAATCTAAAGGAATTGAAGTCCTTTTTAGGCTTTGCCGGGTACTATCGGAGATTCATTCGTGACTACTCAAAGATTGTTAAACCTCTCACTGACCTCACGGCAGGGTATCCTCCGGTTCGAAACAGTCGTGACCAGAAACGGAAGGTCGGAGAATACTTTGACCCCAAAGAGAAGTTCTGTGATCGATGGACCTTAGACTGTCAGACGGCATTTGAATCCATAGTTGGCAAGCTCACGTCTGCACCTGTTTTGGGCTTCGCCAACCCCAAACTCCCTTATGTGCTTCATACCGATGCCAGCACGACTGGGCTTGGTGCAGCCTTATATCAGGAGCAGGAGGGGCAGATGCGAGTTATAGCCTTTGCCAGTAGAGGGTTAACCAAGGGTGAAAGCAGGTACCCTGCACATAAATTAGAGTTCTTAGCACTAAAATGGGCTGTCACCTCTAAATTTAGTGATTATCTCTATGGTGCTGAATTCACTGTTGTAACTGATAGCAACCCTCTGACATATATCTTAACCACAGCAAAGTTAGATGCCATCAGCTACCGCTGGTTGTCCAGCTTATCAACTTACAACTTTAAGCTGCAGTATCGAACTGGTAGCCAGAATCAGGACGCTGATGGGCTTTCCAGACGGCCGCATGGCGAGCTTTTAGATGACCTCACCTCGCAAAAGGAGAGAGAACGAATTCGACAATTCACCCTTCATCATCTCATGGAAACGGGGGTTGAATCATCTATCAATTCAATTCAATTCAATTCACTTTTATTGTCACATCACCACGGCACGTGTGCCCTGGTGAGTGAAATTCTTAGGAGCTTGCTCCAAAAACAGTGCAGTACATGTAACAAATAACATGTAACATATAGTGCAGACATAAGACAGTCATAAGACAGTGTGCAATATGCACATACATATAGTCAGTACACACAGTGTACCATAGACAACACAGTCGAAACATTCAACATACATACATTTAGCGCGAGAAAAACATTAAACACTAAACACAGAGTGTGCACGTTCTGCATAATGTAAACAATGTAACAGTGTAAACAAGTTGTGCATGGATGAGGTAGGCTGTTGTTTAAAGTGCAGTGTGTAAATATTGTCCAGTGTTAAACTTGCCGTTAAAGTGCAGTGTGTGACATATTGTGTGTGGGGGTGTGTCATTTCTGATTGTTCATGAGTCGTATAGCCTGAGGGAAAAAGCTATCCCTCAGTCGACTCGTGCGGGAGCGGATGCTGCGTAGACGTCTTCCTGAGGGCAGCATAGAGAGCAGTCTGTGAGATGGGTGGCTGGAGTCCCTGATGATCTTCCGGGATTTCTTTATGCACCGCCTGGTGTAGATGTCCTGGAGGGAGGGAAGCTCACCTCCGACGATGTGGCTGGCAGTTCGCACGACCCTTTTCAGAGCTTTACGGTTGCCAGCAGTGCTGTTTCCAAACCAGGCAGTGATGCAGCTCGTCAGGATGCTCTCTATGGTGCAAGTGTAGAAGGTTCTGAGGATGCTGGGGCTCATGCCAAACTTCCTCAGCCTTCTCAGGAAGAAGAGGCGCTGTTGTGCTTTCTTCAGCACCGCGTCGGTGTGAATGGACCAGGTGAGATCCTCGCTGATGTTGACGCCGAGGAACTTGAAACTGCTCACCCGCTCCACAGGTGTCTCGCCGATAGTGATGGGTGTGTGTTCTCTGCTCTGTCTCCTGAAATCTACCACCAGCTCCTTGGTCTTGTCAGTGTTGAGTGAGAGGTGGTTCTCCTGACACCATTTAGTCAGGGTGCTCACCTCCTCTCTGTAGGCCGTCTCATCGTTGTCGGTGATCAGGCCTATGACGGTTGTGTCGTCAGCGAACTTGACAATGACATTGGAGCTGTGCATGGCTGTACAGTCGTGCGTGTACAGGGAGTACAGGAGTGGACTGAGAACGCAGCCCTGCGGAGCACCAGTGTTGAGGGTCAGCGGGGATGAGGTGTTGCTGCCCATTCTGACCACCTGACTTCTGCCTGTCAGGAAGTCCAGGATCCAGCTGCACAGAGATCTGTTCAGTCCAAGATTCTGGAGCTTCTTAACAAGTGTGGAAGGCACTATGGTGTTGAATGCTGAGCTGTAGTCCACAAACAGCATCCTCACATAGGAGTTCTTGTTTTCCAGGTGGGAGAGAGCAGTGTGTAGGGTGAAAGCAATGGCATCGTCTGTGGAGCGATTGCTGCGGTATGCAAACTGTAGAGGGTCCAGTGAGGCGGGCAGCACAGAGCAGATGTAATCTCTGATCAGTCTCTCAAAACACTTACTGAAGATGGGTGTAAGAGCGACAGGCCTCCAGTCATTTAAACATGTGGTTTTGGTCTTCTTGGGTATGGGCACGATGGTTGATGTCTTGAAGCATGCAGGGACCACAGACAGACAGAGGGAGAGGTTGAAGATGTCTGTGAAGACACCTGCCAGCTGGTATGCGCATGTTCGGAGCACACGGCCTGGGATGCCATCAGGACCCGCAGCTTTCCGGATATTTACCCGTCTGAAGGATTGGGTGACATCCGCGACAGAGACGGAGAGTGACGTCACGTCCTCTGCAGCAGCTGCGGGGACTCTCTCTGTGTGGGCGGGGCTGTGAGCCTCGAAACGAGCATAGAAGTTATTCAGCTCATCCGGCAGAGAGGCAGCGATGTTCACATTAGCTGGTTTATTCCCTTTATAGTCCGTGATGTTACTGATGCCCTGCCACATGCTTCGTGAATCATTGGTGTTGAATTGATCCTCCACCTTAGTTTTGTATTGTCTTTTTGCGGTTCTGATAGTTTTCCTGAGATCGTAACTTGCTTGTTTGCGATCGTCAGCATCTCCGGATTTAAAAGCAGATGTCCGCGCTGACAAGGCTGCTCGAACATCGCTGTTGATCCAGGGTTTCTGGTTGGGGTAGATACGGATAGTTTTGGTCGGCACCACATCATCTATACACTTCCTGATGAAACACGTGACAGAGTCTGAGTACAGCTCGATGTCGTCATCAGACGCTGCCCGGAACATGTCCCAGTCCACGTGATCAAAACAGTCCTGAAGTGTAGCGTCTGATTGGTCCGACCAGCACTGAATTGTCCGGAGGGCGGGGGCTTCCCGCTTCAGTTTCTGCCTATAAGCGGGCAGCAGCAGAATGGAGCAGTGATCTGATTTGCCGAACGGTGGGCGGGACAGAGACTTGTAGGCGTCCCGGAAGGGAGAATAACAATGGTCCAGTACACGATCACCACGAGTGTTAATGGTGATGTGTTGGCAGTATTTTGGTGCTATTGTCCTGAAATTAGCTCTGTTAAAATCCCCCATGACAATAAACGCTGCCTCTGGGTGCACGGTCTCCTGCTGACTTATCTTCCCATACAGTTCTTTTAGTGCCTGTTCTGTGTTGGCTTGAGGAGGAATGTAAACAGCTGTGATGATGATCGCTGTAAACTCCCTCGGTAGCCAGAATGGTCGACACAGCAGCATGTGAAACTCCAGATCAGGAGAGCAGAAAGATGTAATAGAGTGTTGGTTCCTCTCATCACACCATGAGTTGTTAATAAAGAAACAAACTCCTCCACCTCTGCTCTTCCCTGTGAGCTCTTTAGTTCTGTCCGAGCGGTGCACGGAGAACCCGTTGAGCTCGATGGCTGAGTCTGGAACCTCTGCACACATCCAGGTCTCTGTGAGGCAGATAATACAGCAGTCTCGTGTTTCTCGTTGGTATGAGATCCGTGCCCTCAGTTCACAGAGTTTATTGTCCAGAGACTGAACATTTGCCAGTAAAATTGAAGGGAGAGGAGGTCGGAGAGATCGGCGTCTGAGTCTGACGAGCACGCCGGCTCTCTTCCCTCTTTTCCGGCGGCGTTTCTTCTGTCGCGTCCGTGCAGCACAAACAAAGGGTTCCGATGCGGTGTCTGTGAACAAACCGCCGGCGTTCAGGAACTCAAAGTCCGGTTTTCTGTTCGCGACGAAGGCACCTATGTTAAGAAGTGTTTGCCTGTCGTAGACAGTTAAACAAACAACATCCAAAACATAGGACAAAAACAAACAAACAAGTAGAACAAACGAAAAACTGCAAAGTTTTCCCGGAGCTCGCAACACGGCAGCCATACTCGGCGCCATCTTGGAACAATGGACGAAACCATTGGACGAAACCATTAAGGCCATCTGTGAAAGGCACCAAGTGATCGGACCATCGGAAGATTGTAGCTTACCTCACTCTTCACTTACCCTGGTTGAATCCTTAACTCACCATGTGGATGCTCTTCCAGATGAGTTCCAATATGAAGAAAGTCATGGTCTTCCAGATCTCCCTCACCTCTCGGAAGCTGCCTTAGCTGACCTGCAGAGGCAAGATCCAGAAATTAACATGATCATTGAAGGGATGGAGAGTGGAGTGAAACCATGTAATCTGAGAGATCATTCTGCTAACATGAGTTTGTGGTTAAAGGAGTGGAACCGACTAGAGCTGAAAAGTGGTGTGTTGTACAGGAAGAGGCAGGATTGTGGAGCCTCTCAATATCAATTGGCACTGCCCGCTAAATTGAGAGACATGACATTAAGGAGTCTTCATGATGATATGGGTCATCTGGGCATTGAAAGGACCCTAGACTTGGTCAGATCAAGATTCTTCTGGCCCAGAATGTCACAGGCCGTGGAGGAAAGGATCAAAACTTGCGAACGCTGCGTCCGAAGAAAGACACCACCAGACAGAGCTGCCCCTTTACACAACATCCAAACCAGTAGGCCCTTAGAGTTGGTATGCATAGATTTTCTTTCTCTGGAGCCAGACCGTAGTAACACCAAAAACATACTGGTTATCACAGACCACTTTACCAAGTATGCTGTTGCGGTACCAACTCAGAACCAGACTTCTCAAACTGTTGCTAAGAGCCTGTGGGACAATTTCTTCGTACACTATGGGTTTCCAGAGAAGCTGCATAGCGACCAAGGTGCAGACTTTGAGTCCCGCACGATAAAAGAGCTGTGTAAAGTTGCAAGGATTCACAAAGTAAGGACCACACCATACCACCCGAGGGGTAACCCCGTGGAACGATTTAATCGGACACTCCTCCAAATGCTAGGAACATTAGAAGGCGAAAAGAAATCTCGGTGGAAAGAGTTTGTAAAGCCTCTAGTGCACGCTTATAACTGCACCCGCAATGACACCACTGGACATACGCCTTACGAACTCATGTTTGGGCGGCAGCCGCGCTTGCCAGTTGACCTGGCTTTTGGACTGCCAGTAAATGCCCCTGCCAAGTCACACTCTCAATATGTGCGAAATCTTAAGAATCGGTTGCGAGAGAGTTATCAAGTGGCCACCAAAAACGCTGGGAAAGTAGCGCAACGTAACAAGAGAAGATTTGATGAGCGAGTGATTGCTTCATCTTTGGAAGAGGGCGATAGGGTTTTAGTAAGGAATGTGCGACTGCGAGGAAAACAAAAGCTAGCTGACAAATGGGAACAAGATGTCTATTTGGTTGTCAGAAAAGCGCAGGATCTCCCAGTTTACACGGTGCAACCAGAGGGAAAAGACGGCCCCCTCAGAACATTGCATCGTGATTTGCTACTGCCCTGTGGGTTTTTGCAACCATGTAAATCTGAACCCCAATCAGAGCAAGAAGTCGTCAAAAGGCCTAGAACCAGAACTTCTCGCAATATTGATGAAACACAAGAGACAGAGTCAGTTTCTGAATGCTCAGAGTCTGTAGATGAGCAAATTCTCTTTTATGTACCTGAAAGGATATTAGGCTCTGAAACTCAAATCATCACTAGTCACTCACCTTGGGTTGGAGAAGATGCAACTGATTTGCCAGTCTTTAATCCTACTGGAGAAAACTTACCAGCTCAGGAAAGTGTTGAGAATAATTTAGGACTTATTGAAGAAAATGTGGATGAGTCTCTGGGAATTGAGATATGTGGGGATGAACAGGAATCACATTGTACTCAACCAGATATCTCTATGAAGCAAAGATCAGAACCAGAAGAACTCTCTGAACTTTTAAGTGAATCCCCCACTCAAACAGCTGAGATGGTTCCCGTCAATTCTGAGGTACGGACTGAAAACAAAACTGCAATCACAGATGAATCAAGTCACAATGGAAATGTCCTAAATGAGGATGAGGGCACAAGCATTGAAGACAATATTGGCCCAAGACGCTCAGAGAGAGAGAGACGCCCCCCCAAAAAGTTTGAATATCCCCAGTTAGGCAACCCACTAACCTTAGTAATTCAGTCCTTGCTGCAAGGTTTAAGTGAAGCATTTAGTTCTTCTCTGGAAGAGTCTGTTACCTCTGTAATTCACGTGTAGATGCAACGGGACGTGCATGCATTCTAAGAGGGGAGAGTGTAACCCAGAATGTTATATGTTTATATATTAAAACATATATTTATATGTATTATATAGCTAATATGTTTATTTTATATATAAATATATATTATTTTGTAATTTTGATGTAAATATGACGTAGGGGGCAATTGGAATTTCAATACTTTTGAAAGTCGGGTTGAATGTGTCTGAAAGTGTAGGTGAGAGAAACCGAGTGTAGCCCCGCCCATTGTGGATTGCGTCATGTCAATCACTCAAGCAAAGGAGAACGGTGTTTTTCCATGTAATGGCGGACATAGAAGTGTTTAGTCATAAGTTGTGATTCTGGAGTGGAAATAAAAAAAGAGAACATAATCAGGGAGCTGAGAAACTGCACTTGAAACCAGTTTGAAACAAATCTCTGTGTGTGCATTTTCGCATTGATATCACTTTTAATTTGGTAAGTGAGTTAATAGTTATTTCGTGTTAGTCTAATTCATTTTTGATCGATTGAATTAGAAGGACATCACAATGTTATATGTTCTGTAAAAGTGTTTTGTTAAAGTATTTTCACAAAATCACTAAAAGTGACGTAGTAATACGGTGCACACGAGGGATAAAGCTAACCATGCGGTTCCATGTGCTATTAGCTGTCTTTGTACATCGAGGGCCCTTGGTCTAATTGAAAGTTTTATTTTCATTGTTAATGTGATGTGTTAATGTGTTGAAAGAATGTTTAAGGAAAAAACAATGTGAGTATTGATAATTGCATATTACTGTGCTTTACATGTGAAAATTCTGTATGTTAAAGTTGTCAAATGGGATTTATTTGATTCTAATTGTGCTTTTGCCTTGTTTTTGCAAGGTTGGGTTTTTTTTTTGTTTTTGTTTGTTTGTTTCTCCCTTTTTTTTCTCATCTTCTGACTACAATTGAGTTCCTGTATCTGAGTGCATCATTGGAGTGGATAAGAGGTTCCAGGACTTCTTAATGTGTGTGCATGTTGTTTCTGCCATCTGCAAGGAGCATCACGTTGGCAGAAACTGGCGAGCCAGGCCTTTTCTGAACTTGGACCATCATTGTAACATCAGAGTGGTAGGATTATTTCATACATTTTCCATTGGACATTGTTGCGGAAGATAGGATCGGTTTTCCTTTACTACATGGAATTTCATTCGATAAATGGACTTTGAACTGAGTTGGGCTCACCACAGTAAGCTCATCTATCTCACAACGCTCAATTGAAAGGGTTTAGAAAATTGTATTTCTGTTGTTTTCCATTTTGATCATTCTGTTAAAATTGTATTTTTGTTTAGGGGTTTATTTATAAAACATAAGAAGTTTGAACAGAGGCAACTCAAAGGGTATATTTGATTTGTATGTCTGATACGGGGTATAGTTTGGTGTTCAGAAAGAAACACAGGAACTAGTTAAATTGCGATCGATTTTATTTCAATTTTCAATTTCAAAACGACTCATTGTACTGTTGCCTATATTTTATTTGTTTTATTTTGTTGAATCTTCAAATACAATCAAGGAAAATCCTTAATTTTGATAAATTTAACCTGTGTCTGTGGTTATTTCCCTTGTCTCGTTGCAACGCTGGCTCATGAGCGAATTTAGACTTCTGATCTGGTCCAAGATCTTGGGCTGTTGAGTAGCTTATATCTTCTAAGAGGTTGAATGCTAATATAGTACCAGGAGACCTGCTACAAAGTCAGATGAGGATGCTATTGTATACTGTCAGTAAATATGCTGGTTTGTCCACTCCATATGTACGTATAACACAACTAAGATGTTTTTTTGTTTTTTTTTCCCTCGTTCGTTGGTGTTCCTCTTAGATTTATGTGTAATGCATCTCTACGCGCATTGTGACCGGGTCAACACATCTACAGTAACAACCACTGCTTATGACTCTGATGATGAATGGGTGGAAGCAGACTACAGGATAGTCTCCAGTGTGACATGGAGGCTTCTCTTTTATCGAGGTCACAGGATACAAGTCTTGAGGGCCTGCCCCCTCAGATCACTCCCTCAGATATTTTTCTCGTCCTTTGCTGCCCTCCCCAAGTTGTTTTTCTTTCATTTAGCTGCCCTACTCCTATAAAAATGCAAGCCAATTTTCCAGCACATTAACCCGGGAGATCTTTAATACACAGGAGTTTTGGTACAAAGGGGACAGCGAGGCCTAGCAGTAAGATAGATGGGCCTGCCGACTAAATGTGGGCAGTTTTCCCACTGCCCTGGTCTCAGTCCGGGACAAAGACCTCATTGAGTGGGATGCTTGACATCAGCATCATAAACTAGTCACGGCTACAAAGGCTTTGACACTTTAAAGCACCAGCTACTGCCCCTTTTCCTTTCTCTCCCCGCGGAGGGTTTCTCCGTCTGCTCCAATCGCCAACAGTCTCGTCTTTATTTTTCTTTTTTTCGACAGAGGACATTAAAACAAAGGGTTTTATTTTAAACAATGTCAACAAGAAGACCCTCACGCAGCCTGCTTTTCTCCATCCCTAAAGATAATATTTCCTCACAGGGTTTTTCCATTGGAGACGCAAACTACGCTGACCGTTTCCATCTCCATATTCGCCCTCCCACTGCCTTTAACTTTCCCAGCTTTCTGATGGAAGTCAACATGCTTCAAAGGTATTTTTAGAACAGCGACAGAACAACACCACTAATGAGGACAAAGTCAAGAGCACTGTGCGGAATATTAGAATGCGAGTTCGATGCTTATTTTGTGGGTTTTCAAAGCATCTTTGGACAACCCGGTAATTGCTCCAATTTTTGCTTTTAGCCTGTTTGCCATTATATTGATAGCAACTGAGAAGAAACAGAAAATAATGGAAAGAAAGAAGAGGGAACAGTATTAACATTGTGTGAACGCCACTTCGCAGCTAGTCTGAGCATGCTATCCCATATGCTACGAGTGCGAGCAGATTTTATTTAGTAGTTATTCCTTTTAAATGCATTATTGCACATTTATACTTGTTGCAAACCATCAGACTATACATTTTCCAAACTGATCTCATGGTAATTCGTTTACGAGGTACTTATTCGTAGGAATTCGTGTACATAAGATCATGCAAAATTACACAGTTACTGGAAAACACAATGCTGAAGCTCTACCCTTAAAATGTATATAACTGGCGTGAAAGCCAGTATACGTCATACGAATCCAGTTTACGAATCACACAAATCCACATGAATTGGCCAATATTAGGTTGTAAAATATGTGTGTTTTTGCCTTGAGATTGTGTTGATTTGTTAAAATTACTCAATTTGATTATGTACATCAGTTCCACACAATTAAGAAAGTTATGTTAAGATATTTTTAATTATGTACATGATTAAATAAATTTAATCAACAAGCCATTTTTCAGTGCATTTTCAGCAAAAAAATTCCAAATATGGACAATCCCACGTAATATTTCTTTCAAATTTTATTTCAGCACTTTCTCTTTTCACAGCGTGTCAAGCATGTTGGCACGCAAGCCTCACTGCTCCTAAATGGTCACCTGCCCATTAAACCCCTATAGACATGTTTGTTATAATACCACTCCTGCTTAACCTGCAGTTTTGGGAGGTCTTTCATTAGCTCTCATTATCAGAAATGGTTGTTTAGACAGCTCCCCTGTCAACAGGTAGAGCTGCCCTCATCTTCTCTTTTCACCAAGCAAATCTCTGAAAAGGGGCTAGAAGCCCCGATGCTGTGACCCGAGAGTCAGGATATTATTGAAAGAGGCAGCGATGGCAGTGCCGCTTGAATAAAAGGGTGATCTCTGTGTGAGATGTCAGCACAAAGTTAGATTCAGCTTCTCAATGTCAGGCCGGTGAGAGAAAGGGTGCACTTTAATGGATTAAACTCTGAGTGCCAAAGCGCTTTGCAGACAGGGACCGCTGATGGATGGAGTAATATTGTACACGTTTATTCTGGGATTTCTGTGTCAGTGAAAGGGTCCTGTCCACCACTAAAGTATTTATCTTTTAAGCAGAAAGGGATGACTTGAATAAGACAACACATTTGTTGTCACACAGGGGTGTAAAAACACAGAGAAAAGTCCAAGTATTTAAGCAAAACATAACACTGACAGGGCAAGAGTTTTCAAAAGTTTTTTAAGCAAAATTTTTGAGAATATCGAGAAAAGTAGATAAAGATATAGAGTGAGAAGATATTTTACTCATTAAAATAACTTTGATCCATAAACTGTGAAGTTTTATTGCAATTTTTTGAACATCTGTATTACCGTGGGTCAAAAAAAAAGAACACAACCAGCATTAAATCAAAATCAGTATTCTAAAAAATTGTATTTTGTGGAATAAAAGACAAATGTCAACGATTTTATGCCTCCTAAATATAAGAGTATTTTGTTCTAATGGTAAGAGTACAGTACACATTCTCCGAATTAACTTTAGATACAGTGGTGTAGTACAATTACTGTACACAAAGTAATAGTTCATCCTAAAATGGAATTTCCGTTATGAAATACTCGCTCTCTAGATGTTCCAAACCTGTATTAATTTCCTTGTTTGGCTGAAACCAGAGAAAGATATTTGGACGAATGCTTGTAACCAGACAGATCTTGGAGCCCATTGACTACCATAGTAGGAAAAATAAAATGATAACCTAAAAATTGCTCCAGAACTTTTTTGTTGTCCTACATTCTTCAAAATATCTTATTTGTATTCAACAGAACAAAACATACAATGTTTCTTTACTATGGTAGTCAATGGAGTCCAAGAACTGTTTGGTTACAAACATTCTTAAATTTCTTTCTCCGTTTTCATCAGAACAAAAAATCAAACAGATATGAAACAGATATGAAACCACTCAAAAGTAAAATTATGAAATTTTAGATCAACTATCCTTTTAAGTAATTTAGTTAAATACAATAAATATTATAGGCCGAATTATAAATTATTTTTAAATTGTATGTTTCTTCTTGTGTCGTTTTAACATTTCAAAACACATTTCTGTGTGAAATTGACGTTGTGTTGCTGTGACAGAATGAAAGTCAGAAAAGTTATACAGTTGAACTTTTGACTGGATGCAAATGGCGGCTTCACACCACCAACTATAAGACAAAGTTAGGTTAGGTAACTTTTGGACAAGTTAAGGCCGGAGAATGTCATCAACCACAATGTCATAACAAAATCAATAAAAAACAACAAAAACAATGTAATTGCTTTCTTCCCACATAAAGCTTAAACCACCTGTTAGCAGGATTTGGAGTTTGATCTTGAAACAAAGACTTTCTCGTAACCCCCACCCCAATACAATTCTCCACCTGTCGCCCATGTCACAGGACCCCTCTGAAGATAAGGTGACCTCCCTTTGAGGCTAGATTGATTCAAATCTTAGCCATAAGGCAGTGCAATACAGCTCAGTCACCATAACTTTGCAGCTGCCCTGTCGATCCATAGGTGAAGTTCACCGCGGGGCTTTTGTCACACAACCACTCAGCCATGTGTAATCGATATCACATATATATATTCGCGAAAAGCAAAAAGTAAAGAGAAGCACTTCAAGGTCCAGAGATTAGCGCCCCAGTCAGCTGGTTCACATGTGCCCTTTGGTCTAAATTTAAATACAGTAATGGCACAAGTGAAGAGAAAAGAGAAAGAAAGCGTAACGCGGGGCAGGCCAAGGGCCAGATCCTGTTCACACTAAAGGGAGCTGGTTCACAGGGGCGATTACAACTTGCAGGTCAGCGCTTCAGTGCTTGACTCTGATTGATTGAGAACCTCAGTTTCATGAGCTCAAAGGATATGTGTGACAAGAAATCTTGAAATAGAGGAAGAAAAGGATTTATATCCCATCAGATAATTTATATATAATGTGCGATTTATCGCTATATATACTATTACTTGCACATCATTCATATGCTTGTTTAGTGTTCTTTTCCCCATTTCATTTTTTTTATTGTAAATTCATAAAATGTAAAAATATAAATAACACAAATGGAAGTGTGTTGCACGAATTGAAATGATTTAAAACTATAAATAACAAATACATATAAAATGAATCACCAAAAATGGAGCAAAAATGAATATTTTGTCATCATTTTTTGAGCCTCACAAACAGTTTTGAGGGTTTTTTTTATCACAATTGACTTCCACGGTAGTCTCTTGTTTTACTCAGGGATGTCAATGGTGATCCATATTTTCAGACATTTGCCACCCTGCCTTTGAAAACTATTTTTGCATTTAGTATATTTGTTTTTAACTGAGTGAAGCCATTTCTAAGACTCAAGATGCATCTTATACATTAAGACAATTTCAAATGGGCGACCAATATTTCACTCAAGTGACCCTAGACTTCCAGCCATATGCTTAAAATAAACTTACTTTAACTGTAATTCAAACAAAGGCACATGGCCACAGGTGTGATAACTTCCATCTGCCACGATGCAAGAGAGCTATAACCTTGTAATAATGTTGTTTCAATAGTTACTGATGCAAAACCATAAAGCTTCACACTCCAATTCTGATCCGGACCTTCCTGCACAATTCTGTTAGTTCCCGGCATTTGAGAGCCCGGCGAGGGAATGTCATATTTCATTATACTGGGATGCTTTGTAATGAGGTTTGACCGGAGTTTCTTTGCTGCTTATTGTGGATTTGAAAGTGATATGAAAGCCCTGGTCAGGGTCATTGTTGATCTGAGTTTAATGCAATCTGCTCCCAAAATGTTAGTGCTAAGACAATTCAATTTGATTCAAAACTTGAAACCTTACGGGGATCAACGATAGTGGTTTTTAGCAGTTGGCTTATAATATTATAGATGCTTGTATGTGTGTGAGTGTTTCGGTAGAAGGGAGGGTAGAACACAGAACCAAAGAGCACAGCCTCAATCACCCCGACAAAGCTAAAGCTTACTCGACTGGAATAAGTAGAACGTCCTCCAAGCTGTCTGAAACACTTACATTCCTGGTCAGCAATGAACTGTTAACTATTCATCCACTAACCTCCACAGATTTGATGCTATGTTGGCAATCATTATTAATGCTGTTTAGATTTGGTTACGCATGCAGCCAACAATGACAACCGGTAATGATGACATGCAATTAATTTCCATTGCATACATAAGAGAAAAAAGGCAAAACTATTAATTAATGGATTTTATCACTTTCCTCTGTGTTCTTTATCTGCTCTTCACACAGAAGTAAAACCACACAATCACACTTATTGAAAAGGATACTGTTCCCTTCTGGTTAACATGAGGAGGAAGTGTATCTGAGCTCAGGACTTTGGTGTTGTCTCTTGTGTCTTGGCTCAGTTTATGTGTATCTCATCTGATAGCCTCATTGAGATGCGCCAAAAAGAGTCTCCAACCAACTTCCCTCGGATTGCAACATGTTGAGACCGGTGCAGGTTGTCAGCGTAGGAGAGAGAAATATATTAGTCTGGATGGTGGACTTTATCAAAAATCCATGAGCAATCAGCCTCCAGGCAAAAAACTGGTTGGGTCTGTGTTGACATTGCTGGCTGTCAATATAATGTGATGTTAAATCAACAGTAGTACAAGGTGTCAAGTTGAAAAATCTATTAAATCCCAAAAATATTTATTGTGTATTTTACGCTACACATTGCGACATAAAAATCGTTTCCTTGCCGTGATGTCATTTCAAACGAATATGACTTTCTTCTGCAGGATACAAAAGATATTTTGAAGACTGTGAGCAACCAAACAGCCCACATTGACACTTCAGGTGCCAAAGTTTTGACACTTCAAAGTTTTTTCGTTTGTGTCCACAGATTAAAAGATAACAGGATAAATAAGTGACAAAATTAAAGTGAACTCTTCATTGAAAGCCAAGTTTCTGGATGGACTCATTTTACAAGGCAAACACAACTGTTCAAGATGCCGCAAGTCACTTGAAAAAGACGCAATTTGCCACCAGATGGTTTAGCATCTACCAACAGAAGTTAATGGGTCCATGCTAACCAGCCGAATCTTGACCCGCTGGCGCTTGCTGAGCTAGCAGACAACGACAGACCGTATGCACAGACAAGCAAGTCCAATGTTTTCCTAAAAAAGTTGGTAATCGAACAGCAATGGCCTCCATTCACTTCCATTGTATGGAAACAAGACCAATGCATGAATGGGTGCCAACATTCTTCAAAATATCTTCGTTTGTGTTCTTTTGAAGAAAAGGTAATGGGGCGGGCATTGTGTAATGGGATAATCTTCATTTTGGGTGAACTATCAATTTAAACCTACATCAAGGCTTTAATTATAGCCGGCATCATGGATGCAAAAGCATCTTCAAGGGAAGAGACAATTCACCGCTGTAAAGCAAAAGATTGACCAATGCAATGATTTAAAATACTACAATGTAACATACCAGTTGCTTTCTGACGAACTGCTCACATTAAATAACCAATTTACATGGATTTTTAAAAAGCACCCTAATTCAAATGTGGTCTCATAATGCAAATCAGCCAAGTTGTGTTTGCATTCTTTATGAACACCAATGAGCCAAAATGTCAAAACTTTCTTTTTAGAATAAGAAACTGATTTACATGTCACCTTCTAAAGGGTTGTAATTATGCCAAAACATTAATGCCAAATCAAAACATTTAACAATGCAAAAACATGCACTAAAGAAACTCCCATGCCCACTTATTCATGTTTTTTCTATTTTAGTCAGAAAAAATTCAGCCTACGATTAAATACATTGAATGTGGCACGAATCCACATTTTCAGACAGCCTAGGGAGCGAACAGTGACGCTTACATGCATTAGATACATAGATTACATGTAGAGGGAAACAGGAATGGGGTTCCACTGGGAGAACAGAGCTCTCATAAGCGTTCCATGCTCTTTGATCCTTGCTGTGTGGTGAAGCAAGAACCCAATCATTCTTAATCACATAAAGTTAACAGAGCATGGCCTGGTATTTAGCTTTATGTTTATCTGTGTTAATATTAATGGCAGCGATGAGAGCTCGACTTGCTACGACAGGCCAGATCGGCAGGTGCTGCACTGTCTCAAATATCTGTTTTTGAGACACGGTATAGACGTGGTCATCAAAAGGCGGGATAAAAAAAAACTCTTTCATTCTCTCTCTCCTTAGATCCGTTCTCTCAATGCTTTACTTTGTACACAACACATTTTCCTTCTAGTGATGATAATGAAGTCTAAATAACACTTATGGCAGTGAATTAAAAGTAATCAGCATGGTGAGATTTGAGAAGAGAGTCTTTGATCTGCGGCTCGGCTTTCAGGACACTGATAGTGTGAGTGAGTCTGAAGTGACGGCCTGATAAAGTAACGTGAACTGACTCTCCTTTTGAAGCCTCTTCATACCTCGCGAGGATCTGACCTGAGTGACACTCAAAGCATGTGGTTAACCTGCAGACAAGTATGTGCAGACAAATGTTGCCATTGTTAGAGCAAAGAGGCATGAGTAATAGGTTTTTCGCCAGCGGCCATTAAGATTATCGACAAAAGGGATAAGATAGCTTTGTTGGGTACATTTCGTCTTATAAACATTTGTTATCTTCATTTTGTAATGCGTTTTCTATTGTGTAATTGTCACCTTGAGTGATTCAAAATGAGTTGTTTTTCTCCATTAACTGTAGTTCACATAAAGTTAGAATCCCTTGAGGCACTTTGGGATGCTGTGTACATTGTACTTGTGGTTAGTTTACAACTTAAACAGAAGGTTAAAAATTACTCATTTCCAAACCTGTGCACATTTATCTGAACACAAAGGAAGATATTTTGATGAATGTTAGCAACTGAGATATCTGGGGCCTCTTGTGGTCTTCTTAGCTTTAAGGGATAGTTAATACAAAAATAAGGGAGATATTTGGAAGAATGTAAGCAACTGACTACTCTGTGGCACCCATGACTAACATAGTAAAGAACTGATTGTTTTCCTAATTCTTCAAAATATCTTCTATTGTGTTCAATAGAACAAAAATTATACAATTATTTTTTCTTCTAAGGCAGTCAATGGTGCTCTAAAATAGACAGTTGCTAACATTCTTCTAAATATATCCATCTCTTTAACACTGAAAAGGGATCAGTAAGAAGGTTGCGAATCCCTGTTCCAGCAAACAATGACTGAAGTGTCCTTGAGCAAGATACCTTAACCCTGTTTGATCTGCAGTGATGATTGACAACTGCATAATACTTGTAAGTTGTTGTGGATAAATGCATCTGCCAAAGGAATAAATGTAAATGTAAGTAGTGTATTGATAATGTGACACCAATAGGTGACCTCACTCTGACAAACCTGTATGAGTCTCTTGCTCTGTGGACATAAAAAAGATATTTATAGAAATGTCATGTTGGTTTTGTTTCTATTCAATGGGTGTCCATGGAAGCCAGTGTTGTTTGGTTACCAACATTCTTAACACTGCCTTCTCATGGGTTAGCATGTCTCTATAACTTTAGAAGCTTGGAACAAGTAAACGCTGTCTTAAATACCCAGCAGACTAATTGGGAAATTATACAGATCTACTCCTATACATGTAGGCAATTGTTTTGAAAATCTTGAACTTCACATTGGGCAGCACTGTGCCATCTGTAAGGCGTCTTTATGAATATGCACATAATGAGATACGATGCAGACAGGCCCATTAATAATCCTGTCATCTGATTGGAGGGCTTTTAGCTTTTTCCCTCCCTCTTTATCAGATCTCCCCATCATGTCCCAATACGAAACACAAATATTCCGGAGGGCCGCAGAAAAGTGCAACCACTCTTTTTTTTTTAGGAGCAATGAAATAACAGAGGCCCACAGCCACCCTGTTATTTCTCTCACCTCTTATTGGGATTAAACGGCATTGCAAGATCTGGCGACAGTGCCTTGCAATTCCGTGTGTAAATAAAGGCCTGTTCTCTCTGTCAAGAGGCCTAGAGCGATGCCAGAATACTGGGGTGTCAGGGTATGCAAGCTGACCTTGAATAGGCAAGAATCTATCGTCGTGGGGGAGGGGTTGTGTTAGAAGGCTGACGCAAGGTAGCATTTGCAATCGGGGGTTCGGGTTTTGGGCCCTCCAGTCATCAATCATGTCGGGCCTATTCTGTTCTTTGACAGCTCACTACAAGGCTTGACATTTAACACTCAGGACCCTCGACTAGGATCCGTCCAAAGCCCGGGGACTTCAAGCCCCACAGTCAAGAGAAAAGAATGATTTTCTTTCTCTCTCGCTCTCTCGCTCACCCTCCCCGCTCATTCCCTAAGTACTCCAAATGAAGCTAAGCAGATACAAATTAATAATTCCCATCTGTAATAGTTGGGCTAAATAGCTCTCCTTATGCAGCGCTTCCACGCACAAAAGAGCGAGAAGGAGAAGTCAAGTGGCCCAGAGGCCTATTAAAACACATGAAAGTGTAACGCCCGGAGGTGTGGACGAGTGGGAGGGAGATTTGATTGCTTCGGTGAACCAGGAGAAAAAGAATCTTAACCTCTGCGACTGAAGGAGATTATTTCGTTTTATATAGTTATTTATTTATTTCTACATTTGTTGTCTTAATTATCAGCGCTTTGCCTTTTATTTCTATTGATTTTGTGTATCATTTAAAATAAGGTGTTTAAAGTTCTCCATGCTCGACTGAGTAGACGCCACACAGCTTTCATCAGATGACGGTGGTGAAAAAGATCCGAACTTAAAGTTGGCATTTACAGTCTTGACATGTCAGCTCATTGAGCCTGAATAAAAAGAATAAAAAATGTAAGCGCCGTATGTTACCCTCAACAAAAAACGGAGACAAATTGTAATACAGTTTATTTATTTATTTATTTCTGGCCCATTAAATGTAATTACAGAACTAATCTGTTTTTTCATATCTCTCACAGTAAATGAGCTTATGGTCTTCAGCCCTGCGGTTGGCTTTGCTGTTTTATAGGTCAGTAGGTCACATCAAATAGATTAACATCCCAAAAAAGGAGTAGTCAAATCAAATGAAACATTCTGGGTCTGTTTGGAGACCCAGATGGTGCGTTATGACTTGTGTCAGATTGATCCTCTTCAACTTCATGTAGTCTCTGTCCGAAAAATATAGTCATTGTTACCATCGCTATTCAAAACCTATTATCCCAAACCGGACAATAAAAGCACAGCGATAATGTGGGAGGTTGTCTACGATGTAAACACACACACCAAATATCACACAAACCCATACATGTGCTAACACACGCTCAAACAAGAGAACAACATAAGATCACATGTATGGTGCCTGTGGCGGATAAATTCTTCGCTGGTTGCCCTGTGCTTCGCTATCTGTTTGGGGAATTTGCTTGTGGATGCTGATAGCATCTTCTCACAGCCAGAGGAGTCTATTCATACTTGTATGTTCGGGGCTTGATGGCTTCTTTTGGGCTTCCTTGGTCTCTGAGATAGACATTTCCTCTTTTATCTTTCCACGCTCTGCTAGCTGAATACTAAACTGCCTCCAGACAGACCAAACGTCTTAACAGCAAAGCTGGCCAGCATTGTTTGCCCCACCATTGAACAAGCTCGTCAAGATTCTGAGGGGAAACTTACAGCTTAAAACCAGCTTTCCCTCCATACATGTGGCTAAGCTCTTTACCGCTATGGAGACTTGGGAACGTCAGGGCCCTCAGTGACCAACAGACTGATCGCTTTGATATGTTCCCCCTAAACTCCTTCTGTTACCATGCATAAAAACAGCAGGAAAATGACTGAAATAGCTTTAGTATGCATGTATTATTTTTATTTACAAGGGTTATTTTAACCAACAACAGGATGCAACATGAGCAGATCGGATTAAAATAACACTTCAACATAACATATTGAGAATGTCAGGAAATTAACATAGTGAATGTTTTAATTCGTTGAATGTTTATTTCTACATTTTGTTATAAATTTACAATTACTACATTCTATACATTCTATCTTAACCTTTATTTAAGTGAAACCCTATTTTTATCTAACTAATTCCTAAATTCAATTAACACTTTTATACTATTTACATTAAAATTTATCTTTTTATTTATTTATTTACTAAACAATTTTGTACTGCTCAAATTACATGAATGAACCCCCAAAACTTCACACAGAACCACTTGAGATACAATTTTACAATAAGTAAAACCTTAAAGTGACAGTTTACCCCAGTCATTTTAAACCGGCATGACTTTCTTTCTTTTGCAGGACACAAAAGATTTTTTGAAGAATGTTGGTAACTGACATCCATTTACTCACATTGTTTTTAAGAAGTGAATTGGTGATTTTCTTCTAAATATCTTGTTTTTTATGCAAGAAAGTCACATAGTTTTGGAACAACAAGAGGGTGAGTAAATTGGGACAGAACATTTTAGTTATACTATCACTTAAACTGCTTGATTATTGTGATCAAGATATGTGCAACAACATTATTAAGACATTCATTAATAAATGCTATTGATCAAAATAATTAAGATAAATCTGGATTATTGGATTTATTTTGCACTTAAAATCCGGAGGGATTTTGTAACTATTGTTGCGCTTGAGGAAAATCTTGTAAATGTGAATGCCATCACATATTTTGTTGAACTGTTAAGCAGACACTAATACTGATTTACAATATTATCATGTGTATAGTAAAACACAAAATCCATTTATTGTTAATTGCTGTTATCTATCAATCAACCCCCCACAATAAATTAGGTTTTCCTTACATAATCATCAATGTAAGTAAGCTAAACCAAACACAAAAAAAAGACATTAAAAAAAAATACACACACTATCACACTCTGTGTTTTATTGGGTCCCCTAGGTGGTGCCACATCAGTGAATCTCTCCTCCAGCACATAATACCACACATACACACACAAAGCTTGGCCTGGTTTAGCAACCGAACAGACACCTCGTTTTCCAAGAAAGATTCATCAGATCATAGTCATCCTGAGCTTTCCTATCCACAATGAAACACAGCACCATATGGTTGTGTCTTAAAGCCTGTGCATGTACAGCTTAATAACTGAGCGGATGTTCAAAGCAGAATCACGGAGGGAGGGGACGGCAGAGGGATACAGATAGAGATGCCAGGGGAAAAGAAACAAGAGAGGAAGCAAAACCCAGCAACTTTTAACCTGTGAAGAAAGAAATGACGTAGCAGAAGCGGAGGTATAGGGCTCTGCGCATCTGCAATATTTGGACTTAAAAGCTGTACATTATTTGGAGGATTTGGGGGTTAAATGCAGTGACACTATGTTTTATTGTATATTCATAACCATGAAGCTTTCCTTTTTAATAGTGTATGTGAATGATTCCCGCAGGTCAGTCGCTGCTCCAACAAAGCTTTCTACAGAAAGTGATGTAAAGACACAAAAAACACCCAAACATGTTCATCCAGGGCCCATTCCCCTCTGCAAATATACACAGCTGCTTGCAAAGAATCCTGGGATGTGTCTACACAGCCAGCCTCACAACCTAATGAATGTTTACTCAAGCTGATTCAAACTGCATGACATTTTCATGATTTGGAGCCACCCATCAGCTTCCAGTGATCCCTAAACATTGCCACGTCTATGGTTAATGACCACTTATGGCACAATGACCTTTCCATCTCCAAAGATCTTGATTTGATTATTGAATTCTGAATGGATATTAGGGACTATGCCGATAATGCTAAGGGTAAATGAAGTAACAATGGCACTACACTCAAATTTAATTCTTCAACATTGCTGCATTAGGAAGCGTTTAACCGTTTCGCGGTCTTCCAACATTGCGCTGTTGAGATCTGCTCAAAATTGTAGCCAGCAGGGTTTATGTGAAACATTCAGAGTTTTTTGTTACCATAAAAGCACTGTAAAAACTAGATTACCGAACGCTTAGTCATGGCTATATAATCTGATTGTCCAAGAGCCATTCCAGGACTGCAGATATTTTGTAAAACAGAAAAGGTAAGACATTTGTTGCATTATCAGATTTTAATGTAAAAAATTAATAAAAAAAAGGAATTCTTTCACCATTTACTCACCCTCCCTTTTAATCTGCAAAACACTAAAGAAGATATTCTGAAGAAAGTTGGTCAGCTGACAACAGCAGCACATACTGACTTCAATTTCAAGCACCCAACATTCTTTAAAATATCTTTTCTGTGTTATGCAGAGGAACGAAAGTCTTACAGGTTTGACATTACAAGAGGGTTAGTAAATAATGATAGAAAATCTACTTTTATGTTAAATATCGCTTTAGTTTTGGGTTGTTTAGTTTTGGGTTGTTTTCGACTAAAAACAGCTTATAGTCAATTAAATGCACTGTAAAAGTAGATAAGAGAATGGTTAGTCATGGCAACCTGATCTGACTTTCCAAGCGCCATTCCAAGACTGCAGATATTTTGCAAAACAGAAAAGCAAAATTTCATTTACATCATTTACTCATCCTCTTATCATTTCAAACCTGTTCTTTCATCCACAAAACACAAAAGGAGATATTTTGAAGATAGTCGGTAACCGGACAACAAAAGCACCCATATTCTTCTATTGCCAGCTCCCAACATTCTTCAGTATATCTTCTTTTGTGTTCTGCAGAAGAACGAAAGTCATACAGGTTTGACATGACAAGAAAGAGGGGGTAACTAATGAAAGAATTGCCTATAGTTAAATGACAATAATGCTAATAGTCTATAACACCTGCACTCTTCAACTTCTGTGGTTCCATGCTTTTTACCTCAGCTTTTTGTTGCTAGGAAAGACCTTGGCTTGGTGTTTCTGGTCTCCGCAGCTGGACAGGTGGAGACTGGGCAACACAGGCCAAGAGAAGAGCTTGAAAAAGATAGCTGTGATTGATGGAGTCGAGTATGGTCTATATAAAGGTCTGCAGAGACAACAGAGAAATAATCACAAAGTAGGTGTTTGCGGGATAACCCTGCTTAACATGTGCACACACACGCAAACAAACAAACACACACACACACACACACACACACACACACACACACACACACACACACACACACACACACACACACACACACACACACACACACACACACACACACACACACACACACACACACACACACACACACACACACACTTACACAAATTCCTCATCCGCTCACAGCCAAACATGAGCCTGCCTCTACCTCCAAATTATGAAGCAGTCAGGAACACCGATGATGAAATTCTGAAGGTCGCCCGTAACAAGAGGCACCTCACAGGGGTCGTGGCCTCTCGCTGGCTGTGTGTTTTGTTCTTTGTGCCCCCACCCAACCTACCACCAGCGCACGACATCGCCTCCCCAACCTTTTTGTTTGCAAGGAGGTAAGGTTAGAATAAGGAGGGGGGAGTTGCTTTATACCCCTGTTTATCTGCTCCTGACCTCTAGCCAGCAATTCTGCTCTTGATAAGAGGAGAGCTGGCCTCATGATGTGTGCGCTGGCGGATATCAGGCCTGTATCCTTGTGAAATTGATTACTCAAACCCAGGGTGCGTGCAGAATATAATAAATAGAGATGACACAGACGGCACACGCAGAGGTGGCGGCTGATGGGCAACCGCCTCGCCAATTACCTGCTGCCCACTTAAAACAGAGGTCAGCCAGGCAGAGGGATGGGAGTAGGGAGTTATGGTTATATCTCGGCCCCTCCCAAGGAGAGAGGGCGTACTGTGTCTGGATACCTGCTGTGTGTTTTTGTGCGTCTGTTTCGGTGTGTGCGGTTGTGTGTACCTGCACGCAAAAACATGCTGTGAGCAAGCATGAGGCCTCATAAGTCTAAGGTCTCTGCCGCTGGTAATGTTGTTAATGAGAAGAGGGCACGGAGATACCTGGAGGGTTCTGGCTGCTAGGAGAGCAGTGTGCATGTGTGTGTATGTGTGCGTGCGTGCGTGTTGAACAAAATGCATTTTTCAGGTAAAGTCCCCATTAAATCAAAATGTGAGATTTTTTTTTTTGGTCTGTACTCTTATGCCAAGTGCTGGCCTACTCTGAAGCTTTGATGAATTCACTTTAAGTGAACTTGACATACTTTATGTAGTTTGAATCAAAACAGTGTGAAATATTTACTTAAAGGGTTACTTCACCCAAAAATTAAAATTCTTTCATAATTTACACACCCTCATATAATGTCAAAACCATTAGACTTTCTGTCTAGTGCAAAACACAAAAAAAGATATTTTGAAGAAAGTTGGTCTTTATGCAGTTTAAATCATCCTGTTTGACCTTGTATAGACACAAAACCGTGCATATATATATAAAAATAATCTCATATATATATATATATATATATATATATATATATATATATATATATATATATATATATATATATATATATATATATATATATATATATATATATAATCTCATATATATATAATCTCATATATATATATATATATATATATATATATATATATATATATATATATATATATATGAGATTTAAAGAGCTGTTATATAACACAACACAGTCTCTTTCCTTTCTCATTATACTAATGTAAATCAGTCATATAGTCTGAAGTGCCCTCCTTTACAAAGACTGTGTTATCACTTTCATGACGCACAGTAGCTTCCATTCAGGCCTGGCCATTTCCTGTTGTCCTCATGGCCAAATGTCAGTGCATGATGATCAAGGACACTGACACGACTGTCTGGCAAGGTTACAGTTTAGGTCATCTAATTCACTTTGCTGGCAACAGGACGGACTTCTTTTAGTTAGCCTACATGCTTACAACATACAATATACTGTACTGTAGATCTCTGGGTCTTTAATAGATACTGGAGGTCCATATATCAATAGCTAGCACACATGGCAGGTGGAAAAATAGATTATAAATACATTTTATTGCATAATTGAATAGCAGTGAAGAGATGATTCACTGCATTCATTTTTCTTGCATTTACACTGTAAACTTTACTGTACTGTAAAGTACTGTAAAGAGAACAACCTTGGCTGCACAGCTAAACCAAAGTGTTTGTAGGACCCTGAATACTTGGCCTTGTATACAAATGTATACAGCTTTGCAAATGCAATAAAAAAAACATGGCAGAAATGATACAGACTTTATGAAGGTGTCAACTAGCCTGTGTTTCTGTAATTAAGAAATAGTTCACCCAAAAATGGAAATCCTTTAAAAATTTATTCAGGATCAAGTTGTTTGAAAAATGTATACATTTCTTAGTTTTGTTGAACACAAATAATTATTTAAACATGTTAGCGACTATATAATATAATATGATATAATATAAAAAGATTTTTTGATAATATAATGTTATTAATAAAGTAACTAAGAAAAACAAAAATTTTTAATAAATACAGTGATACATTAACTGTAGCAGATTGGCAATATGCTGCTCTTCACAGTTTTTAAAATCATTTTCCTGATTAAAATATGATGTTAAATGACGAATCACTGATATCTTCATCTCATGTATATGCTTGGTCAGAGTTTCCCAATAGAGAAATACATAAGTTACAGCTACTGATACAGTACATTATGAATTTTGAACATAACCTGTTTATAGAATATTAAAAAAAGTAAAATTTAGATACCACCTCAAAGCTGGACTTTCTAGAAAAACTACACTTTAATGGCCGACCAGCCATGACTTAATAATAGTTGTGAAATACTGCTCTCCCGTGCAGCCGAACAGACCTTCACTTCCCCGCTTACAAATAAACAATGGACAGATGATGTGCTGCTCAAGCACTATTACTTTGATCCTCTATTTGTGTAACCGCCATGTTCAAACCCGCATGTGACATGTTACGCGATCGACGCGTCTGGACGGTGGCATTTTACCAACGTTCCCTCAATTACACTCCCAGTTATAACAGTAAGCAAACGCATTTATCCAACACTGAACTCATTACTAAACACATTGAATTTCCCTTCACAGGGATGAATAAAACATAATTTAATTCTGACTGCGGCCATGTTATCAAATTTATGAAATTGGATTTACAGATTTTATATCTGCCACGGCAACATGGCTGGTCTTGGTGTGGTTATTCATACAGTTAAGGGAGCTCGGGGCAGGGCTCTCCTGCAGGGTAATAGTGTAGAGACAACCTTAGAGATTTGGAGCTGGCAGTTTCAATGAAGAAATCTGTGCTGCTGTTGGCTGCCTGGCAGACCTTTGTATCTATTTGTTCCACTTGCCTGCCTCTCAATGAGTTTAATCAGCTGAGAAAAAATTGTGAAAGGGGTGTTACCCAACCCGCCCATACCTAAGAGCCCTCACAGCGCCAGCACACACACACACGCACCATTTCCATTCACAGTGCATCAGTGTTAGAGTTGAGGGTCCATCTCTCCCCTGCTTCCTTGCGGATTATCAAGTACACTTCAATTACAGCCGATCGATACACTTCTGGCTGGAAAGGGGAGGGCGAGGGAAATTAGACAGACTTTAGGTATGGCTTTGACTACAAAGCAATGGATTAACGCTGATATGCATCTCTTCATTTACATCAGGAATGGGCTTGTTGCCCCTTCGCCACAACCCCCAACTTCTGTACGGCTCTAATTGAAAGGCGAATTTTTTTTGTTTTGAGAGATTGCCTCTTTAAGTGCTTGGCAAGGTGAGGTCTGTCATATACTGTAAGACTCGCTTCATGGACTATATACACAACACAGGCCACATTTTGAATGTTAGAGTGATGCAGAACAGTGTTTGTCAGTGAAAGTGAAGGAAGAGATAAGAAGTGACTGGTTCCCCTAGTGGCAGAAGTGAAGGTCTGTGTTGGATGGCCCCGGGTCATCTACTCTGCCCTCCTCCCTCCCTTCCTCTCTCTCTCTCTCTCTTTCTCTCTCTCTTTTTCGACACCCCCCCATCGCCCGTTTCTCCACAGAGGCCATAAAAACAGTTCAGCACCTGAGTCTCCCCCTGTCTGCACATCCGGGCCTCCGCAGCCCACAGATGCGCTCTGTTTATCCCCCACACGCACACTGGAATCTAGCTTTCCAAATCTATTTTTGTAGTGAGAAATGACTGCATTTTTATTAGCTAAATTATATAAATCGCTTTTCTAATGTAGCGTTTTTCTTTGGTGAGGTCAAGCAACACAACGCGTTAAGATCAATTATGTCAGCGTGAAGAAAGTCAAGCCCGTCTGAATAGAGACTTCAATGCGTTTTAATCAGAAAGCGGAGACGGAACGCGAAAGGCCAAGTGGACGAGTTAATCCAGGAGTGCATTCTGGAGTTTGTTGTGATCACTTTAATTTAGTTGTCTGGGCGGTAAGAGGCCTCAGGTTGCAGAGACTGTTGAACCGTAACCCCTCCGTCCTGCCTGGGTCAGAGTCCTATTACACCCGAGTGCAGGAGAGTGGCTTTAGAGCTCACCAACAGCCTCTGCCTCCTAAAATAAAGATGGCTCTGCTCTGAATGGCTTTCTACACATTCCCTCACCACTCCCCCCCTCCGCTCTCTCGTCTCCCCCAACCCCCTTCCCGCTGCAATCTGTCCTGCCAGCTCCCACGGTTTGTCTTTGGAAGTGATCCGTCCCCGAGCGTTCGGCAGAGCCACTCCATGTTCACATCCCCCAAGGGGCCTTCCCTGCCTGCCCACAACCCCTTGCTTTCTTTTGTCAGCCAAATGGATACCAATTAAATCAACTGTTCTCCAATTAGGATTTGGAGAGAATCTATCTTGTTCAGTGTTTCGAAAATCCCAGGCCCTGGCTCCCTATCTTTTTTCTGTTCCTTCGTTCTCCGGTACCAACCTTTCCTGGAATCAGTTACTTAGGGAGGGTAAGTGCTTATTTCCTGCAACACGATCCTCCCGAGCTGTTTTTTCTTGTACTTTTCCCTATTCTCTTTTCCTGTGTGTTTGCACAATATGTTAACAGACTGTTTTGCCAAACATTGGCGAGATCATCCGTTGGACGCAACTGGAACTGTTTCGCTTAGCGAAATTACTTTCATGACCTCAATTACCTGTTAATCATAGCGTCGCATAATGGGCAGTCTGTAAAAGAACTCTTGTGATGTGACAGAATGCCGCAAAGGGCGAGATCTCTACCTTTCTCAACTTTCAGCGGAGGATTCCGAAACTGCAATTTTCTCGCTCGGCAATAACATCAAAGGTCAAGCGACACACATTAATAAAAATAAAGCATTCTGGGAATGCCAGTGACTCCGCATAAAATCTCACCACGCACACATAAATTCTCCAGCAAGTGGTGGAAAGCAGGACCCTGTGATGAATGAAGTGATGTAATAAACGCAGGAGTGTGCGGTGGGCCTAGGGGTATCTTAATTTGGGGACGTGGGCCACGGAGGTGCTTGGATGCCTTCCACGTCATTATTGCCTATTAACGGAGTTGAGAAAGTATGCCCTATTGTGCTCCTCGTGACTGGGCAACACCCCCTCCTGCCACTCGAAATCACATCCAGCTAAACAAACCACCCAGCGAAGCTTCCTGCCGTGCACAGATTGAGACCCGTGGCCCTGCAGAATTTACAGGGCCCCTTTTACTCTCTCCCTCTCCCTCCCTCCTTCCTCCTTTTTATTTGACTCATTCTTTCTCACTTTCTTGATTAAAAACAATAACATGAAAGCCACATGTTGAGGCATTTAAGATTCTGTTATTGTTTAGTAAAGCATGTCAAAACAGAGCACAATCTTAGCACTTAGTTTGCTTTTAGTTTACTTTAGTAATTTAAGTTGAAAACACAATTGTTACCCAACTAGTCAACAATTGCAAGACGTGCTTTGATAGTACGGAACATATATTTAATCCACCAATGACAGAAAATATTTTAGGAACAGTGAAGGCACCAATTTATTTGCATTGGCTTTGTGTCAATGCAATTGAAGTGAATGAGTTCGGTCGCTATTTGGTTCTTAACATTCTTTAAAATATTTTCTCTTGTGTTCTGTCATGCAGTTTTGAAATGTTTTGACAAGAGGATGAGTAAATGATGAGTAAACTCTTTATTTATTTTATAATATGCCATATTTGGTCCTATACTAAATAATATGGAATAGTAAAGAAATACGCCTTTAAATGCTATAGTATAAAGGCCAATTATTCTAGCCTTAATAGATATTAATAGGAATAGCCATAAAACGGTCATTAAATATAACACAGGTCTATGTTTTGCCTCAATAATTCAGTTACAACGTGTGTTGACCTTCTCAAGGAGCATTTTACGTTAAAAGAAAGGATGTCATGTGCAATGCGATCACCAATACTATTTATACTTTTATTTTAACAATTGAACTGCTAAGCAGATGTCCTTCAGCTTCAAAAAAATGTGGAAAAAAATCAAGTAAAAGAAAGTTATTAACAGTGCCAGCCCACCTCTGAAGGTGCCATTCTCTAACCGGCTGCCTGGGCAATAGAGACATTCACAATAACAGTCTCAATCCTGCTAAGGCGGGCGAATTGACAGCTGAAAATCAGAAGGCGCTCCCTCTTATTCATAGTGCCGGACAATGTGCTAATACAGTTGCTTGGCTGCTGATCCCCCTCATCTCTCCTGATGGCCCCCCACCTTTGATGTGTCATGCGCCTTTAATATAAGAAAGGAGCCTGATTGTGCGTCTGCAATAAAGGACCTTTTAAGTCCATTTTGGAACAAAGATGGTAAGTGACATTGTTCAACAAGAGATTGACCTCCAGTGAGCCCCCGCAGGGTGAAGTTCTACAGGGGCTGTGTGGAGAGAGATGGTGAAAGCCATGTGTGTGCAGAATCTAGAAGAGCTTTGCATTTCTAGACCCTCAATGTTTTTTTTTTGTTTTATCAAATATAGAGACAGACTGGATGAAAAGACGCCTATGGAGGAGTTATTGAGAGCGAACAAAATAAACTGTCTAAAGAAAACTTTAAGGGATAGTTCAAAAAACTAAAATGTTGTCATCATTTTATAACTCTCTGTCATTTTTAAACTTGTATGACATAGTAGATGATATTTTGAAGAATGTTAGTATCTGAACAATGGCACCACCCATTCATTTCTATTGTATGGACACAAAAGCAATGTAAGGGAATGGACCCCGTCGTTGTTTTGGTTACCAACATTCTACAAAATATCATCTTTTGTGACTTGTACAAAGAACACAAATTTTATTTATCATGTCTGGCCATGCACATTCTTCACTTTTTTCATTTACATCTCTCTCATGGACTATGACCAACCAAGCTCAAATGTAAGTGAATGCCTACCGTTGTTGTTTGATTGACAACATTCTTGAAAATATAGTCGTTTGTGTCTTGAACAATGAAATCAAATGTCATATATTGTGTTTGTCTATGCTCACTCTTCCTATTTCCTTCATTTACATCTCTTTCATGGACCACAACCATCAGCGCTCCGTCCATCTAGGATAAAAATAAATCAATCGTTACATTTCTGTTGCGGTGAGAAGGATGCCTGCGATAAAATCGCTACAGATCAGGAGACGCACAGGCCAACAAAAATAACATCTGTCTCCAGACATCCATGAACTTCCAGAGGCCTCTACCTCACAGCTGAACTCCACCACTCTCCAGTCAGGAAACCATCTGATTGTGCATTTAATGAACCCAAAAGTACAGCGTGTGTTATTCCAGCTGTGTTCTGAAGCAGGTTCTAAAGTGCATAAACACAGAGTAAATATTCACCAGTAAATATGCGCTGATTGATCCATTGTACCCCACTCAATGGCATTTGATTGTATACAGGCACAAACTTTTCATTTGTACAATCATACAGTCGATTAATGAGGCAACTGGTCTTTTAATTGTTTTGATTTAGAAATTATCTACATTATTGTGATACACAACATATAAACTACCACAGACCTTGGGGGAATATTTCTACCGGGTCACCCAAGGGTCGATTTTTGTTTCACACACAAAGTTCACATAAAGTCCAAATCTCAAACATGCAGTGACAGCCTTGGTGATATCTCTCTTCATCCTATCCCCGGATTACACGACCACAGCCCTTTCAGCACAAATCCGCAGCCCCGCTTTTACATAAGATAAATAAATGAACAATCACCGCATTTTTCCACAGCCTAATTCCAGCAACAAAAAAATAGGGAGAAAAACAATTAAAACCCCTTCTTTTTTCCATCCAGACCATTCCCACGCATTTCTTGGCAGAAGATTCTTGACGATCTCCAGAGGCCTTGCTTCTTTTCCAGTCTGTGAGGAACTTGTCAGGAAAAGATCTGCATTTCCCAGAGAGAAGTGTGGGCGAGAGTGAACGGCACACAGTAAGGACCGGCAGGGCGAGTGGAAGGGGGTGAATAGACGGAGAAGAAAGAGAAAGTCAGGGAGTGCCTTCTCCATGAGAGCCACGGAGAGATACAGTACTGTGGGGCGAGGCAGTGAGGCTATCCAAATGGGAGCAATAGCCACAGGAAACCAGCCAGAGGAAGGGTAGGGCTGAAGAAGAAGGGAAACATTCACCAGCGAGTCCTGCAAGCATCATCTGACTTTTGCTCTTTAAAGTGAAAAAAGCAAGCAATGAAAGAGATCTCCATTTCATAATCAAACTATTGTTCTTCCAACTCTGACCCAGGGAGCACAAGAGCATGGCTAATCAGTTTAACCCTCCGATGCTAGACTTGACTTTTGACAGTTTCACATGATCTGTGGCTGACAGCAGTGCCAGGCCTTTTCTGGGAGAACACCATTGCTCGTCGTACCTCAGGGGCAAAAAGCCCCGACCCTCGAACCTGCCAGGGCCCACCTCTGCCCGAGGGTCTGCCTTAAAACTTCAACACAAAGGCAGTCACTTAGACAGCTGCTCCCGGTCTCTCCAACTGGCACTTCTTCTTTAGAGGTGACATTATCCTTATTCTAATGAGGGGTTTACAGCTTTTGTTTTTGGATTGGTGCTGAGTTTTTGCTTTTTGACCCTAATAGGATGGTCCAGGTCAGTAGAAGTGTCTCCAGGGTCAAGGAAAGTGACAGGAGTGTCAAAACTGATTTAAAGTGACGGCTGAAGGAACAGGTTGGGCAGACTGGTACACATTTTTCTCCCATATTTTGTTTCGTGGGGAGGGACAAATAGCCTTTACACTTTTTTCAGTTTTGATGACAGCGTTTGAAAAAAACGTCTACGATTGATTGACGTGGAAAAGAGTAAGAAACGTGGGATTCGTTTTAGACTACAACTCGGTTTTGTTTGCATGTGACCCGGTCATATGGCAGTTCACTATTGTCAGGTTTTGGTTCGAGATTTTTTTATTGGAAATATTTAGTAAAATATTAAAAAACTAAAATTAAATATAAATATAAACATAATAATTTACAAGGGGTGTAACAATAATTCTAACTTAATTTAAAAAGCAGCGATGCCACACAAATTAAAATATTGATAAGAAGTACCTTTGTTTTGACGCAAAAACATGTTTTTATTTAATTCAACTCAAGTAATAATTTACAATATTTTTAAACTGAAAAAAAAGTACTTTTTATATCGAAATACAGAAAAAATCATCAAATCGACTTGTAAATGAGCAAATATCATATCGCTGGTGAAGAATAACAAACTCATATCTTGTCGTATCGTGATTGTTCCGATCTACACCCGTACCACTTTCACTTACCATTTCCAAAGATTTTGTTTACCCTTAAACTCTACAGACACCAACCTAAATAAATTTCTAGCCAAATAATACAATCATGATGTTACCTTAGCTGATCAATAAAACATATCTGGTTTCTTTAATAGCTGTTTGTCTAGTTACTTTCTTAGAGAAACAAGCAAATTACCCTCAGTAAATGTATCCAGCCAATTCCAAGTCCGCTCTACACATCTTCAGCCTCGTGGTCTCCAGCTACTATAGACCCAACACACTTCAGTTTGTCTTTATTAGGCAACAAGCAGGTTTAATCAAAGCTGGGGAGGCTGTGTACTTTCCTCCTTCTAATGTGCCATTAAGCCCTATTCGGTGCGACTGAACAGTTGTCACACAAAGTGGAGAAGCCCAAAGTAATCAATGGTAGTTAAGAAGTGTAATTTATCACCATGCCACAAGCAGGGCTGTGTGGAAGCAGGTCTTGTGCCGATCGGGTGAGGCAGGATCGGGAAGATCAAGAAAGGTGGAGGCAATGGTCGTATATGGGTCAAGGCACAATTAGTCTTCATCTGCCTCTTGCCACGACCGCTGACAGAGGCCCAGTTCAACTGCTGCATTATCAAGGTTTATCAATAGAACAAAATTAAAAGCTATTGATTTCTGCATAGGTGTTTTTTCAGCCTGCCATGGGTTGTAGCAAACTTGGAAAAAGTTAAGGAATGTGTCTTGGTTAGAGGGTTACTAGAGATGTGCTTCTATGGCTAATAAAAAAAATAAGAATTTATTAGAAAAACTGGTGAAACGGTTGAAATGCATTGTACCCAGCACTGATACCAAGCTCTCCCTCTAGTGTTTGAGACCAGCACTCTCAGTGGAACTACAGGATGATGATAATTCCAAAATCAAAAACAAAAGGAGGTTCAATCTAGTTTAAGGAAAGCAGCATTTGAATCCGAACATAAACCAGATTAAAATTGTATAAGACTTCTTCCTTCGAGAAACATAGAGGAAGATATTTTGAGAAATGTCTAGTTGTTTTGTGTCCATACAATTGAAGTTAAGAAAGGCCATTGTTGATAGCAACATTCTTCAAAATATTCATACAGCTTTTGAATGGCAATTAGGATGACAAATGATAAAGGAATTTTCAATTTTGCTGTAATGCTTGCCTTTCATTTGTAATTTTTTTGTCTGGCATACTCAGTGGTTGAACTGTTAGAGCTGTATACTTATAAACGTCAAACATTACAATAAACAAACTCAATTACAATACAGGAAATTAAAAACAAAGAACCACAAGAAAACAATCCTTCGGGGCTAACTTAACATTACTCAACCAAAATAAATGTAATGAAAAGCTTTGCAACGGAATATAATCTTATAAGAGTAAACAAATCCAGTAGCCCTTAATATGAAAAATTATAAATGTTGCAGATATTAGTTTTTCAAATTTAAGTACATTTTATGGAAATAGAGTAGATCTGTAGAAGATATATTTCTATGTTTGCACATGTAGAACAAAAAGCAAAGAATATAGTATAGCCACCAGATGCAGGGTGTCACAACTGAGTGCTCACAAGCAACTCCAAATGTCAGAGAATGACAGAGGTGCTTTAAGCTGAGCGGAAGAGTACGATACACACCGGCTTAAATGGATACCAGAGAACAAAGTGATTTGCGGTCCAGCCCTTCAAATGTAAAAGCACTGAAACAGAAGTGACCCTGATGTCTTTTGCCTGCCTTGCTGTCATCGCCTGAATTGCACTGAGAAAAGAGGGTCAGTTCTCAGCACGTCGGTTAATGACCTTGATTTTAACTTAATTGCATCTGTTCTTTGCGTCCCATCATTCCAACATATTTGTAGTGTTGTTTGCGTCACATACAGTAATTTGGATTATGGGATAAGCTGAGCACAAGTAATGCAGGGGTGAGGTACTGTCTCTGAATGCGGCGCGCACTCCATCGAACTCAAAACAAATGATGTCCTGCAATTACCCACAAATCAAAGTGCACATGAACGGTCAGAGCCAGAGGTGAAAGAGGCGTATTAAAAAAGTTAAAAGAGGCTGGGAAAAAAGAATAAGAAAAATTTCAATTTCGAGTGCATTATTATTTTCATTAATCATAGCCCTGCCTTAGCTCTTATCCCTATGCCTTAGCTGGAGATCTATTATACGCCCCATTTAGCTGGGGCCATATTACCTCATATGTTTTCCCGGCCGACCAAATAAGACTTAAGAGATAAAACAATTTACTGTTCATTATGAGCCATGTCACTGGAATCAATCTATTAACCTGCGTTAACTGGGAAACGGGGGTTTGCGGAGAGCTTACAGCCTTGCTTGACAGGAGAGGGAAATGGATATTTATATATTAGATATCCACAATCATAAAGAAAGGTGGGCATTCAATACCCCCTGACGTGCCCCCCACCCATCCGGCAGCCCAATCCCATCCCAGCTCTCTCAGCCTCGGTGGATGGCTTTATTTTCCCGGTGGCCGTTGCGGTCTCCTCTCGCCTTCACGCAGCCCCTGACCTGTGAAAGATTCTAACAAATTAGCTTCTATTGTGGAGCCAAAGGTGCCATCAATGAGGGGACGCTCGACTGAGTCTAAAGTATGATGGGAGAGAGCGGGCGGCAGAGCAAGGAGCCCTGACGTGATTGAATTAACCCTTTGTGGAGAATGTGCCTGTTAAAATAGAGAAGGTTTAGGGAAGGTTGAGGAGAGACTTTAAAGGGTTGAGACCGACGGCTCCTGTGCACGGACGGGGATCTTTGATGCGAGGCCTTGGAAGTCTGCTTACAAATGTCCTGATGCTGCTTTTGTTATGTGAAGCGTGTCTTTTCTTGCCGTTAAAGACATTTTGTTTCTTAATTTTTGCTTTATAATGTTTTGCATGTGGGTCACTCTGTAAATTTGGGTACATCTGGGGTATGGAATCTAGGAAAGTGCAAAAATGAGATTTGTGATCTTAACCTCTGAAACTTATTCTCTTACACCTTCAAGTTTGGGATTTTTTTACACTTTACTTTATTTTTACCTTACCAAAGAGCAGATATGACAGTGACATAGTGGACCTTTTTTTTATTATTTTGAGCAAAGAACTGTAGACCACATGGTGTTTTTAGAAACACATTTTTAGTTTTGCTTAAAAATCTGAACAAAATTAACATTTCTATTACTAGTATCTAAGTAAGATTGTTGACAGTCAAGTCGTGTGGTGAACCCATTCTCTGCTCCATCAATGTTTAATGCCAAAATACTTTATTTTATTGTTGAACGTGTGCTCGAAGATGCATGTTATTTTCCAAAATACAAAAAGTCCATAACCTGTTTTAAGCTTAAATGCGATTTCTCCTCTAGACCAATTACAATTTGTTCAATGCAATCCAACATGACAATGCTTTGAAGTGTTTGTTGGTGTTCAATCTTTTAAAATGAGTGCTTTAAACTCAATCAACACTTTCGATGGCCTGGATGACCAGTGAGATCTACACCTGGGGGTTAAACATGGCAGACTGGACCATTTGCATTTATTTAATTTATATTAATTTCAGTCCATGATGTCTTATATTTCATGTTATTTTTTTTCTGTTTTTTCGACACAAACCATTTTTATTAAAACAAAAATAGGATGTATTTGTAGCATTTTGACTAGAAAAGCAAATAAAAATTTAAAAAATTACTACAATTTTGTTGTCTTATTTAAAAAATCATTGTTTAACATGTCTAGACTGAGTCATTAGAACATTTTAGGATGATAAATTGAATATTAACAAAATATGTGGCTCAAGGTAAAATAACATAATTTCAGAAATGATAATGTTATAAAACATATTCTATTTTTTCATATTTGCATTAATTTCAGGCTGATTCTATACTCAAATTCTATACTTTAGAAATGAATGTAATAATTACTAAAAATCTTACATTACTGTTATTCTATTTTCAGCTTTACACAACACCTTTAGTGACACCCTTCGAACACATATCTTCATTCAGCGAAATATTGCTGAAACGTTGATTCAGACCAAGCTTAATGAAGTACAAAAGCACAGCTTACCCGCAGCCAATCAGGTGCTGCGCTTCTCCAAGCCTGAACTTATTGACATATCCATGTATCGATGGCCCGCTGAAAAGGCTCATATTTGTATGATAATGAATGTTTGAACTGCGTGTATAAAAGGTCAGCCGTCACCTGACACCCCTCTAAGTGTCTCAATAAGCACATTCCTATTAAAAAGGCGAAGGGTGATTGTGTTTGCCTACTGTGTATTAACCTTACAAGCATGTGTGTTTGCATTATTCATATCAGCCCACACTATCATGGCTATCCTCACCCCCAAGTTTGTTTTCCATTCTTGTCTCAAACATTTGCATTGACCTGGTTCTTTTCTAATATCTAAAGGTCCTGTTTGGTTAATTTCAAAAAGAAGTACATGGTATACCAGAGTATCAAAAATAGACTAGAAGAGGAGCACAGCGAGTGCAAATAGAAGCCTTCATTGTGGCTTTTTGATTAAAAATAACATCAAACCAGGATTCATTAAAGACAAACTGTACTAAACAAGCTCAATGAGTGGGCTTCGGGCATATCAGTACCACTTTAATCTGTATACTGTCTGTCACCCACACGTTCTTATGCATCTGCCTGAATCTTTGCGATTGATGATTGTTGGAAACTGATGAATTGAAACTTGACGACATGAAACCTAACTACTAAAGATCAATGGCTATTAAAATGAACCACATATGCAGATCTGGGTAGTGGGAGTTTGCTCTATATCTAATTAGCATTAGTATTACTATTTCTTAAATGCATGTTTAAGAATGATGACAGTTTCAATTCAACTGAATCCTATGAAACTAAAGTGTATTGACATTCATTTCAAAGCCAGCACAGCATATTGTGCCAATAATAAATCCCTGCATTGTTCCTATATATGTAGAATGCTGCTGATGTGTTCACATCCAAAATATTATTAACTTTTATATAGGCTAACGTATGAAACTTCACACTTGCTTGAGGGCTTTGAGTTTGAGTGCGCAGCCCAATGGACTACCTTGTTTTATTTGGCTCTGAACTACGGTACATTTATGTCATCAGCGTGAGGGCCATAGTTAGCACTTGCAATGGCAACTTTTCTTCACTCTCGTAATGATTCAAAGTGTTAAAAGTCATTAGGTGGGTTCCTGTAGCACAGCTTGTAGAGCACGAAGCTAACAAGATGGAGGTCACGGGTTCAAATCCCACATAAACAAAAACCGTACACCCTTAAAGTACTGCTTTTTACTGAACAAGAAGGGAGATATTTGGAAGAATGTCAGCAAATATGACTTCTGGGGCACTATTGACTCCCATAGGATGAAACATGATTATATAATTTCAGTGTTCTACTAAAAACAGAAGATATTTCGAATAATTAAGTAAAACAAATAGTTTTTTTTGAACCATTATACTGTGCACCAGAATTCTTAGTTGCTACTATTTTCCAAATATCTCCCTTTAATGTTGCAAAAAAGCAGTTCTTTACACTAAATGTAATATAATGGGCATGCATTTAATACATAGCGTTCAGCTTACAAGAACTCAAATAACACCATCTGATCTAATGCAAGATCACAAGACAACAGCAATTCATTCTCTGGCTGTAATATTATTAGTCCAGATAGTCCATCTACATGTGAAGCCCTTGGCTGACCAAGCATTAAGATGTTGACTTTGACTCTACCAGGACAGCTCTGTCCAGAAAGTTCTTGTTCATTTTCCAATTAGACCTATAGATCTACCAAGCGTGGGAACACTGTGCAAGCGTCCATTTATTCACCCATTTATTTTTCATTCCCTTTTCTCTTAACCAGAAGATAAAACCGGGAGAGGCCAGTTGAAATAAATAATCTTGTTTACTCGAAAAGGTTAAATAAGCAGCCGAGCACTAATCCAGTTTGCATGGAGGAATGTTGAAAGAAAATAGCAATATTTCTGATGTGAGTTCCCACAGCTGAGGGACAGTGCGGCAGACATTTATTTTTGCGTGGTGGGGGAAGATCACCCCTTGTGATCGTCTTATTTATTAATTTAACGCTGTAATAAATTTTCTTAAAATGGATGCTCGCTCAACTTGGGAGGTTACACAAAAATGTGATCCACAGCAGGATATGATTATGTTTTTTTTGTCTAAAAGTAATTTATTTTTTTAACCTTGGGATAGAAAACACGAAGAGCTTAAGGCGAGGATCTTCTCCAAACGGAAGAGAATGCGTTCAAATAAACTGATTTAACCTCTTCATCAAATCTCTGTATTTACATATCCTTCGCCGTGAAGTCGTGCCTTCTCTATCTTCACTATTACTTGACTCAAGATTATTTATTCAGCAGGAAGGTTCATTGTGCCATGGGTCTTTTGCCATTATGTCAGCTTGAGTAGTTCAAGGTGAAACGCCTTTACGATTCCATGTTTTTCACTCGCTCAAGAGTCTGCTCTCTTTTGGTTCGTGAGCTATTGCGAAAGCCATCTCAGACGACAAACCAAATGCAAAGTGTGACAATCAAACAAATTCAAAGGATGGAGTGAAGCCGTGGTGACATGAAATGGCTTTTGACGCAGCACTTTTAAGAGCAGCGATAAGCATCCTCTGCCGGCTGTCAAATGCATTCAGGCCCGTGCATCTGCGCTTTTTGTGAAGTGTAACCAGAGTTGCGGGAAATGAGTATGAAATGACCTTTTTGTGCGCCTGTGAATGTGTGCATATGTTTGAAGATGAGACAAGGTGCTTGGCTAATCCCAAGTTCCTTTGCGATTGGTGTTGCAAATGTCTCCATCTGGGCTAATCTTCTTTTTCTCATGCCTTGTGAGGCCTTCAGAGTTAACGTGACATTTCCAGAAAATTAGCCTTTCAAGTGACCTAAGTGGCTGTCTGTGCATTTAGAGATAGGGGGCCAGATAGCGCTTTTTGTTTGTTTTATTAAAGACGGCCTCTGAGGTTCGTTCTGTCAGCCACAACACTCTCTATATATTCATATTCTTTTTAGGAATGCAGAACGAGCATTTGTCACGGGTGGGGGCACAAAAAATGCACTCACCTTGTATTTCTTTTAAAGAACGTGAGAATTAAGTGCATAGTTAGAATGGTTACAATTATTTTCTATGAATGTTTGGTCATGGAGTGCACAAATCCGTGGTTTACCCACAAACTCCGATTTAAGTTAAGATGACAATGTTGGCTAGATTTGAGCTATAAATTCTTAGAAAATTCACAAAATGATGTGTCCCGTTTTTTTTGCACTGAATAACGCAATCAGTACAGAATATTTCACTGCCACACTGCTTACCCTCTTGTCATCTTAAACCTGTATGGTCATTTTTCAACAGAACACAATAAGATTTATTAAAGAACATTGGTAAAACTCGCAACTGCATGGGTGCCACTGCTCGTCAGTTAACAACTTTCTTAAAAATATCTTCTTTTGTGTTCTGCTAAAAAAATAAGGTTAGGTTTGAATGACAAGATAGTAAATTTTTTGGCTGAACTACCAAAGGTAGAGTTTATCCCCCTTTCAACATTATTTTATACATCTACGTATGGCGGCGCAGGACCCCAGACACTTATTACAGTGGAGCGGGGGATGCGACACATGGAAATGGGTTTAGATAGAAAATTAAGTTCAAAGGTCACGCGGCCCGGTCTGAAGGGTAACAGCAGATGAAATGTGGGTATTTGTTTTAAGCCAAGACTGATTTCATCTGGCCTGGAAGAGGTCAATGTGACATGAAAAAGGGATTCGTTTTCATTGGCGCTAGTGCTTCTGCTTTGCTCTCCAGGCGCCTGTGTTTACTTGCATATTTACACTTGGGCTTACTAACCATGTCATTATTCACTCCACAACAGATTCTTCTTAGTCTGGGAGCTACGGCCATCTGCCTCACAAGCAAACGTGTTTGTACTTTTGCACAATGGCCCGAGCTCTTTGATCCTAATGCAGGACCGCCGTCTGATGCACTTATATTATTTTCTCTATTTCTGTGTTTTCTTTGGGGTAATGGAAAGAAAATGCTAACCTATTCACACATCCACTTTCCGATTGCCTTCATACCCGTCAAACGCTGCCCGCTGTGATATTCAGGTATTATTATTAGCAAACATGATTTAAAATGAAAATGGCTTCAGACTCGGAACACAGGTTTAGTTTACCCAAGGAAATATATATGGCTTATGCCCTTAGCTTCAGAACCACAAAGGGGAAAATAAATAAGGGCAAGGTAGGATCTTGCACCGCTGTCTCGCCTTTAGGGGACTGGGAGTGTGGAGAGGACGCTGGGGTCAGAGCGGTTTGATTTGTATCTGGACTCCTATGGGACGGAGGAATACACCAGGCCGATGCAAGAGAGGTGCCTTATAGCAACCCCACTGCACCCGAACAATAAGCAGAGATGCTGTTAGATGAATGAGGCCCATGTTCGGCCATTGGTTGCTGTAGGGTTTAGGTGCAGGGAAGCCTTTGAACGTGGGCATAGCAGATGCTGCTTAAAAATCAATATCTGTGTTCAAAAAAGCTTTACATTAACACAGCCAGATTTACATACATACACTACAGATGTCAGAACACATTAGAATGAGACGGGAAATTATGTGATATGTATTTCCAACACCATCGCATTGCAATTCATAACTATTCATTTATTCATTAGAGAGTTGTCTCTATTTTCTATAGATTTGTCTCATTTGTGTGTTCATGCTTCATGCACTTTTACCATAAAGATGATTGTTTAGAGATAGAGTTAATAGTGAACTATTTTTATAACTATGTTTTTGGATCATTAACATTAGACAGCGTCAAACCAGACTACTGTCTTCCCATGAGATCAGCATTTTAGATATCCACTATAGTACACTTCACAGAAATTACTGTGATTCTTGTTAAACAACTTGCAGTAAAAACAGAGTAAATTGTAAAGCTTTGAAATTGGTCCAATATACTGTTTATATTTTGTGTATTTTAAAGTAAAAGATAGGTAGATCTTATTACTCAAATATTTATATTAGAATTATATATTAAATATTTATTTAAAAAATATTTTTTCTATAATTGCATTAGCTACAATAATATTTGTAAATTGTAGAGAAATTAACTAAATCTATATAATGTTGTAAACTATTTTATTAAAGTTAATATCACTGTTTAGTTTTGTGACACACAATCATTTTACAGTACATGTGTACTTTACTATTCCAACAATAAATCCTCATTTAAAGGACTCATTTACCCAAAAATAAAAATTGTGTTTTCCAAACAAAAGAGGATATTTTTAAATGTCAATGTCGTACACATCTATTTTGTGCACATAAAACCAATTTCACACTCTTAAAAACCTCTGGTTTTATCAACCCAATGTTGGGTTAAAAATGGAAATGTTTAAATGTTTTAACCCATTGCGTGGGGTATGAACAATTTTGAAGTTAATTCAACCCAATTGTTGGGTTTGTACCTTTGCTACCTAATGTTGGGTAAGAACCCATCTTTTTTTTTTAAGAGTGCAGTATTCTAAATGGGTGCCATCATTGTTTGTTAAAGATTTTTTTCTTCTAAATATCTACAGTGGTGCTTTAACTTACAAGAGGGTGAGAAAATTATGACAATGAATTTTCATTTTTGAACAAACTTTCCCTAAATTTTAGTTTTACTGCCACTACCCTTGAATACAATGTCTATTTTTCTTTAAAGTGAATGGGCAGTACTTTGTCTAAATGTTAAGCAAATTAGATGCCTCATTTACAATGAGACTAATTTTAACTCCAGCCAATTAATGGCTGTGGTTGAAGTTAAGGTAGGGAGGAAGTCGGAGAGCCCAGGCAGCAGCAAAACTAGGCCAGGCTGGCAGAAGAGTGATTTGGCACATTAGACTCCTGGTGGGATGTCTTCTCTGAAATATGCAGCCACACACTCTACCTTTTTGTGGATCATGCATACATTAGCAGGTACAGTAATCAAAGACAGTTTAGCCTCACACCATCCCCCATTCATAGCCCCCTGCACACTTTTTACCCCACACATGCTGCCCCATCCGGTACATCTCTATAACCTGATGACTTTAAATTTATTAGACACCCGCGTTGTGAAACAAGGGGAGTAATTAACAGCACAGAAGGCATAAGTGTGTGAGTCTGCAGTCGCTTTCATTTTAATTAATAGAACACCATATGAACATTATTAAATAAGGTACAAAGAAAGGTCAGCTTCTTACTATACAAAGTATACAGTTTACATAGGTGTCCCACCGGGTACTGAGCTTCCAACACGTCCAAAAATAGATCTTAACTTTCCCTCATATTATGCTTAACACAAAATAAGATGTTTTGAAGAATGTCGATTACCAACCATCCCTAGCCCGATTGATAAAAAGCAACAAGAGACATTTTTCAAAATATCTTCTTTTTGTTTCACAGAGGACAACATAAGGGTAAATAATTGACGGGAGTATATGTTTTCAGCGGTGTTTATAAACTGGGAATACATCCATAAACAGCCTGCCACATCATATTCTCTGACCTTCCCTTCGTAGAAGGTCATTACAGTCCCAGTATAATGGCTCGAGGTAATCAGAGGGCGTTGATGAAGAAAGCAACTGTAATGATATTTTATGTTTCTCTTTGCGTGTGTGTTAGAGTCATTAGCTTCATGTTGACATCATTCCATCAGGACCTATTGAAAGCTGGCTGGAAAATCAATAAGAATAAGATTAGCTGGTTGGGGTGAGGTTATGAGGTTAGCGGGCAATATGCAAGGTTCACAGAGCAACACCTGTGCTTTTTTTTTTTGAACTTCAAACACAAAGTGAGAGATGGTGGTGTAAACAGAGCTGTGGGCTGGTTTTACATGCCGGATTACAGCAGAGGTGGACATGGCTGCTAACTGGGTAGGATTATGGCTGGGATGTGGCTGTCAGACGGTGACCCTTATAACCCCATTAACCATAAACAAACATTCTGTCCTGAATATATACACAACAGGAAAGACTTTAAACCATGAGATACTATTAATTTAGCCCCATGCATATATATATATATATATATATATATATATATATATATTAGTATATGTAAATTTACTCTAAGTTGCACAAATCTTAATTTGCACTGTTATCATTTATAACAGGTTTTATTGGATGTGAATTGAGAGATTTACACCCATTTTTGCTTTCAAGACAGGATACCCTTTAAATATAAATAAAAAGACCATAAACTCACACAACCCCATTACACAGATAGAGCTAAAGTCGAACACACACACACACACGCACGCACGCACGCACGCACACACACGCACTCACACACACACACACACACACACAAACACGCGCACACACCCGATAAAGTAATTGATTTGAGGGAGGTCTGCTTATTTTCCATCTTCTGAAGTGGCACTTGAATTTTGTGTTGGGCATAACTACATTAGGGGTCAGAGGAGGGCTGGGTAATGCTGATCTCCTCATCACTTCTTTCTGTAGCCAGCAGCCTTTTCATTAAGTGTTTCTGGTAGTTAGCAGCGACTTTAAAGCTGTAAAATAGAATTAGTCCTTTGTTCCTTTAAGCAGAGCAAATGGATGCTTTAATGCGATGAAATAAAAACAAAAGATCCTAATAGAAGTAAAAATGCTAGGATAGCAAGCTAATAGCTGACCACTAGAATAAGTTCAAAAATAAGTAATAATAGAATAAGTTTCAAAAAAAGCCTTGAAAACTATTTATAGTTTCTAGAATTATTAATGACAGCATTTTAATATATATATGTAAATAGTTTGATTCCAAAAAAACTGGTTCTCACCATTATGCCTTTTGAATCTTTCTTCTGTTTATTGTTTTCTTTCCCCATTTTTCCTTCTTTTTTTTATTTGAAACCTATTAAAGATTTAGAAGCATAAAGTCTAAAAATATAAAAAAATAAAGGAAAGTTATACAGGTTGGAATCCATATAGTGTAAATGATTTGCTATGTATTTTGTATAAGGTCTATCAAACACTTGCCACGGTAAGTCCTACTTAGAGTGCAGAAGATATTTCGAAGAATATTCATTATCAGAACACAAGAACCCATCAACCTTCACTTTATGGTCAGAAAACTGCGACATTTCTAAAAAATATATTCATGTGTTACTCAGATAAAGCAGTCATATATATGTTTTGAACTTCAAGAGGGTGAATAAATAAGGACAAAAGTTTTATTTTCAAATCAATTATTCCTTTAAAGAAGTCTGTTTAGAGATTTCTTTCTTGAATAAAATATCAATATTTGTGTCATGCATGTAATCATTTCTTTGTTTTTTCTTAGTCTGCTTTTCCATTCGAGGAACTGGGTGATTCGCTGGACAGGAAACGGTGGTGGACCTACCTATTTTTGTGTGTAATTGGCCATATTGTCTCCGGAGTTAATTGGTTTCTCCAGTGGAGTTCAGGTAGTTACTAAATGTTTTGGCAGCATTAGAACCTCAGCACTTTTCCATTAATGGCGCGTGAAATGAAATGTTTGATACTGCAAATAAAATCAGTGATATTCAAGGATGTTATGGTAGGTAATGCGTTGAAACAGCCATTTAATGGGTCCTGGAAGATTGGGGTAGTGTCAGCTGGAACCAGCAGGCCCTCTCCTGACATTGCTAGTTGCCTCTTCATTCCCTTAACGACTGTCTGCACTGATTACACAGCCATCCGCAAGCTTAAAAACTACACAGACATGCTCTATTAGTAGTCCAATTAGAGTCATTAGCATATTCAGCCTTCATTCTGCTCCGATGACTGTCTGACACAAGGCAAAGAGCTGTGAGAAATCCAAGCCCGGTGTAATGACCATCTTAAAACATTGAGCGTTCTGCCGCCACTTTCACCAGCTCAAAATAACTTTGATTGTTTTATCTTTGTGGTTGTACAAGCAACAGGTGTTATTTTTGGAGCTTATTCAATCCGTTCTTAATGAGACCTTCCAAATGGCACGCCGTATATAACAAACACAGTATCTACTGTATGTACACCGTTGTCATCCTCGCAGAGACACCCACGACTATTAGACGTGGTATTAATACGCATTAGCCACCTCTTGTTATTTTGCATCCAAAGTGTGCGTCTAGTAATTGTCCGTTTTTCTCATGTGTGAAACTTTATTTCACATTAGCCGGTGACAGTTTTGACGTTGATAAATTACATCGGCGGTGCGCTGCTGCGTGTGGGGGGGATGACTGACAGGTTTTAATGAGAGCTGTGTGACAGTGTCAGGTGCGGATGGAAATGAAGCCTGGTTTTACCTTTGCAAAGGTTACGTCCCTTTTTCTTAACAACGCAGTTAACTGTTGATGATAAGAGCTCAGCTGACAATCACATCTGCCTAATTGATTTTTTCCATTTTTGAGCAAGTTGGAAGTTACACATCACATATTTAGCTTTCCACAGTCATATCTTCTCCGGGAGGCCACGTCGTGTGAATACAAGCCATTTCTCTTCCTTTCGCATGGCTGAATGTGTTAACAAGGAGAAATACAGTCATCTTGAACCAACCCGACAGCATCACCCTCGCAACGCTAAAAGGCAAAGACGGTAATATATGGGGTTTTTCTTATTTTAACAGTTATCTGGTTGTGACAAAGCATGACAATTACCCCTTTCTCTCAAGCGATAATCTAATTATATCAAACATAGGCACTCAATCAAATTATTGTGCACTGTGGCTACATAACACAGCAACATTAATGCAATTTGTGGGGAGCTGGGATGACTAAAGCAGTATGTATTAACAAAATCTAATGGGACTCCCATCGGTAAATCAATATGCTAACAAGCGGCGAGGTTGCTAAATCTAATATCTTCGAGATATTCAATTCCAAAGCCGGATCTTTTACATCAATCTACGAAAGCTGAAGCATCTATCAATTATCAATGGAGAAAGTGATATTTCAGATAAGGAGAGAACTCCAACGCTAGTCTATCCAATACAGTATCAACTGCAGCTTTATTCTCAGGAAGGATATCATTACACATTACAGTAATACAGCAAATGCATTTTCCCCTTGGGCCGTTTTAGATGATTTAATAGTAAAAATAGTGCTCAGTACATGACTTGTCGATTGATACAAATGGTTGTCCCTGAGGATACATCTACCTTTTAAAACTGTAATTCTCCACATATTCTCAAGCATATGAGCCAACTCATATTTCAGCACATCACACTCTTTTTTCAGAAAGGAATGAACTGCTGAACCTGCAACATAAACGATGGTCGCAAATTATTATAAAGAACTAATATTAAAGAACAGCCGGGTGGGCCAAGGTTACTCCTCAGTATTGCAACCATGGATCACGGTGAAGATGTCTTGCAGTGTGGCTTGATGGCCTGTTGAGGCCTTAAAATAATAGAATACGTCAAGCGGTTTGAAGTATACAATGCTTTGAAATTGAGTAGCGCAGACTGGCGCGTTTCATCGTCCGATATGCAATATCAAAAGCACAGCATTTGCCTTGACTTGGTGTGCAAAAAATGCTGAGTTTGCATCTTACATTGGTCGTGCATCCGCAAAAGTCAACAGCACCGGAAACCTCAAGGGCAAGTTCAGTTTTCGCAATATATTTCCAATCTTCCAAATGTTTATTTGCTGCCTGTATCGTTGAAGTATTTCCAGTGTGGTGGATCACAATCACAATATGGGATTTGCATTTAGTCCCATTTTTCAATGAAAAATCATGAAAATGAGTTGACTCATTGATAAAAAATGTCTCTCTATCATCTCAGTGGTGTCACATAATAGTCTCCAGTGGTGTTCGGCTCACTGTACGTCATGTGTTATGGATGGCATGTCAGCGGTGCTCTGAAAAAGCCCCGTCATTTAACCTGTGGTAAATCTTTGAACGATTGTCCCCCGTTCTATTTCCCTCCCAACTTATGACTTTATAAAGCTCTCATATTAAAGGCAGTACAAGGTCTAACATTAATTTGCTTTATGTTTGACAAGAAAGCGCTCTCTTGCCTGCGAGGGCATACTCAGAGACCTTTCCCTTCCCTGAATTTATCAGTCATCCGTGATTGAGCGGCAGCATGATTTGACGGAGTAAAAAACGTCCGGATTTTGATTGTTTTCCCCTCTCTAAAAGGTGCGGGCAACGTTAAATATGGCAGGAACATAATACGCCATATATCACATCCACCCTATGGTAATGATATTTTTAGAATGTGTTTTTTAGGTATTTTTTGATCGTTTAATAATAGATCATACATATGTATTATTTATACGTGACCTTCCGAGGAATAAAAAAAGAATTTCTTTCAAAATACCAGTCCTAAACAGCCTATCGAAAAATGCATAAATACACATGACCTTTCACATAATCAGTGGGAATCCAGTGGCTAGATTGTCTTTGAAAAACACTGATGTATTATGATCCAACACCAGCTTTGCTCTCTGCATATTTACCCCGCGACGCTGCATTCATACATATAATATCATTTACATTCACACAATGAAAAGGCAATCCATAGAGACAGCGGAATACAGTGCATTATCATCCGGGGTGTTTGCGGACTCTTGTCAGCGCGCATTGTGCTTACATGTATTTGGCCCCTGTGTTTTCCTAAGATTGAAGGAGGAATTGTTGAATCCTGAAAAGATTACAAGTCCCTGGCTTGTATTAGCTAGTAAACATGCAGGCGGTGATTCTGCAATGAGTCTGTTCCTTGTGATAAATATTCACTTGCTGATGACTGGGTACGATAACCAATGTGTCTCCCGAGGTTATCTGCCAGGCTGTCACATTAGGATATTTTTATCACTACTTATCTGTTATCAGTTTGGCTAGTGGCTACCTATAGAAACCACAGAACGAACAGGATTTTTCCCCCTGTAGCTAAGGGAATCCGCACGACTTGACATAACCTTTGAGTATCTTGGCGAAATGATTACACATCGCTTTCCTCTAAGCCGCGTATTGGACAAATGTTAATAGTGAATTTTGAGAGCGTAGTAAATATAGTAATGAAAGCCATGCATCAAAGCATGTCCGCTATCGTTTGCTTGTATTAAGAAAATGTCAATGGCACCCAGGTAAAGCCCCTTGATAATGTCAATATTCATCTACGCAAACATGTCGCAACATTCTCATTTCGCGGGAGGTTAAATGAAAATTACCCACAATGAATCCAAGTGGGTCGGTTCTTGTACGGGAAATATCTGTTTCCGTGGATTATCCCTAATGGAAAATAAGTGGATGAGGAACACATCGAAATATAAAAGAAGGCTCTTTGTCATCACCCACGCACGGGTTATACAATAAAGCCTTAATTAATGAAACACTCCAGTTGAATTTAAAGCGTCTCATCCTGTGCGCTCGCAGGCAACATTGCAGATTTATTCTCTCCTCCATCTCTCTTTGGCAATTAGGCCTGTGAAGGTGGGACCCCCTTTGAAAGAGGCTTTTAGATTAATCATATTATCTGTTGCTTCTGAAACACGAAGCCTTCTTGACCTCTTCTTCCATAAGAATCCATTATCTTAAACTATCACCGTAATCCTGGCTTTAGGAGGGGGAGAGAGGGAAGGCAGAATCAAGCCTAATAGATAGCAAATAAGATTAATCTATGATCTAAGTGCCGATTACACTTGGACCTGCCCTTGAACACTCAGGTGCAACCTTGAGATCTGCATCCATTCCGGACCAGCAATTGGATTGAAAGTCCCCGAAGGGCCAAGCGATGGGGGAGAGGGCCTTTGGCTGGACCTTACCCCAGAGAGATCAAAGGCCAAGCAGCTTAACCCTCTCGAAACCTAAAGGTGTTAAACATCTCCAACTAATGGCACAACACAGTTGTATCAAACATACGTTTACCACCTCCCTAATGTCCGTTGCGTTATATATATCATTGGGCTACTTTCACAGCTTGGCACGCACAAATCCGATCTGTTTTGTTTATGGCTGATATATCATGCACTTCATGTTTTTTCCTAATTGGCTCACTTTGAATCATATCAAGAGTCTGACACTAAATAATCGTCTCTGTGTTTAACATATGGAGATCAATAGTTGGTGGGTGTCTTTCACTCAAAGTTCAAATCTCCCCTTCCCTCGAATCCTTCAATGCACCAAGACCGCCGGATCGATGCTCTCTTCGGTTTGTCTCTAAAGCTGACTATTTGATTAATCTGCCCGGGCAGTCGGCAAGGAGGCCCCGCCACACCACAGCAGACAGTTTCTTGCCATTAGGATGACTGAAGTAATGAAATTTCATTTAATTTGTCAGGAAGACAGTGCTAATGTTAAAAAGCTTTCGGATAATAAAAAAGTCGGGAGAGATCTGAGGTAGAGCTTTAAGTAATTACTCCGAGCGTCCCGGTCCGAGCGTCAGAATATTTACATTACTGTCGTCGAGGTCTTGAGAGTAATTAAATTAGTGCGGCACCTAAGTTCTTTATTTCACAGGTTTTCTCCCCTCTCGTGAATGTATATTAACTATACTCACTTTGACTAAAGAGGCTAACATACAGAGACAGAGGTTTTGTCTCCGTGTGATAAATTTCATTGGCACGGAGAGCCACATTAATGGACTTTTTTTTCGGCTAGTTCCTGCTAATGCTAATGACTTGCCATCGAACCAACAATTTGAGCTGTAAAATCAAGCTCAAATGCCATTTTCTGTTTCCCTGTGGTCAATTTTTTTTGACTTTGAAAGTAAAAATGTTTAACCATTAAAATGACAAATTTTCTTAGAAAAATTTGGCTTTAAAAGCTTAAATATAACTAGAACTCTTAGCTCCGCCTTTACATCACTCAGCAGTTGCTAAAACTGAAAGTAAAACTGAGAGCTGACACATGGACACCTCTGTTTCAGAACGAATCAAGCATCGTCCGTGAAAATGGATCTAGACGGTTACAGATTTATGACATCTAGGGCAATTTTGAACGGCATTTTTTAAACCGTCTAAGGCAAACTTCAGTTTTATTGAGCAACACTCAAATTCGTACATGGTTCGTCATAAAACATTAAATATAAAGCATGAATATACAGAATGGCATATAGTACTACAGTACAATATTATTCTATAAAGGATCCAATAAGCAAATGATCAAATCCACCCTGATAGTGATAAACGCAGCAAAAACACACAGCCACATCTTCAGTTTACACTTCATATTATGGGCTCCTGGGCTGTTAAAGAGGTCTTGGGAACAAAATAACGATAAATCGGAGGATTGCTGCATAAAAGCTGACATCTCTATCAGGGTATATCAGCATCCTTCCCCACTCCATACTGGCCCCTCAAAGATAGATGAGTGAAATGGCCTGGAAATGTATCTGACCGCTGGCTTACTCTAATGAATAACCTCCACTTTAGGTCTTGCAATGTAAGCAGAAAGTCCACCTCGCGAGCGCTCCGAGGCCCTGTCATGAATCTAACCCGACAGCCGACATAATATCAGGGCGACAACACTTGTATGACTTCCATTTTCTTTGCTTTCTATTGATTTTCACTTAATAACTGGGGGGAAATACTAAACGCCTGTGCTGAGTACCTAATAAATCCTGTCTGAGCTTTTTTATTGAGGAGAATTTAATAAAAGAAGCAGGCAAGGCATGGGGATTTGTCTCTGGCTTGAGAGGACAAAAAAGGAAAGCGAAAGGTAGGAGAGGAGTACGGAAGGGAGAGAGGTGCAGAAGCTGCCCGTGAGCTCACATCCTCATTAACTCGCTTTGTATCAATGAGAGATCTTAAGTGCTGTATAGCACAATTCGCCAAAGGTCGGATGACCTCTTTTGTGGCAGGTGTTTGATATTATCTCGGCGAGATACACATGCTGTTTGCAACAAACTACGCATATTAAGCTAACCTTGTCAATGGACTGCAACGGTTTATAATAAAGCAGTTTTTGTAATAAATAAAGGCTCATTTCATACTTGCTTACCATCTCACATACTGTATGCGAAACCACAAATAGAGCTACCTAATAAATGCAAATTAAAAGCGTGATGGCCAGAATGATAAGCTTCCAGGTTGAGGGAGAAAAGCCAACAAACCCAAAATAACACATCTTGCCATGGGCTATTGGAGGCATATGTTTTGTATCTCTCCGTCTGCTTTGTGAACCATCAAACCACTACATTTAATTCCGTGAGAGACATGGATTTTGAGAACAAAATGATCATATAATTAGAAGTCAGTATCTCTTCATTAGAGAATGTTCCACCCCCGGGTGTTCCCGATTTCGACTGGGCACCCCATTAGAATCAAAACAAACCAACAAACAAACCAAACTCAATGTGAATTGTTCAGTGACTTGTATACAGTTATAAACTATAGGCTAAATGTTTATCAGGCTAGGGCAGATGTTTATCTTATGTTTGGTTTTATGTTTGGTTAATAGGATGCCCTGGGGCAAAGGGTTAGCTCCAATGTAGTACTAAAAAGAACTGCACACTGATTTTAAATACTTCATTTTATATATCAAAATAGCGAATAAAAATACAGTAAATGTATTGGGCATATTGTGCACTTGCAGTATACATTTAAGCAATTAAATGTATTTTACAAATAAATAATTTTCCAACTAAGATGTGATATTTGACAGATACAGCAAAATACGCTCGCAACATCAAGTTAGGATCACAAGGTCAAATTAGAAACCAATGGCTGGGTGATAATAACCACAAAAATAACTCTTAATATGACAGTAAAACCAGTGACAACTTATGAAACTGCATGACAGAGCCAACGTGCCTCTCTGGCCTTATAACGACGCAAATAGCAATAGAGATGTGAGCGCTTCTTCACAAGGCTGCCAAATAACGGAGGAAATATGTGTTTGAACAGAAATGTCACCTCTCATATTTCCTAGACTTCCCTCCCCTTTAGCATTTCGGCCCTTTGTTTGTTTGGCTCAGGCTGAGCCGAGATCAATAGCAATAATTCAGTTCACAATTAGCAGCTCATCCTCGGTAATAGCATATCTCCAGTGCTAAGCAGAGAGACCTTTAAAGAAAAGATTTAAGTCTTTTTAATAAAGGTTTCATGTTCCCTTTTTCATTAAGATCACTCTGTGCCAATAATTTACAAGTGTATATGTGGGTATGTTGTGTCTAAAATAGTGGAGGACAAGGTTTGAATCAATGCAATCTCAAAAGATGACTTGGATACTGTAAAATTTAATTTGCGCTTTACTAGGGACTAGAATAAAAGATCGTGTTTACATTATATATGTCTGTATACTGTAAATATCATACACTCACACTCCTAAACATCATGTTGTTTAAAACCTGAATATAACTCCCCTGAACACAAAAAAGATATTTGGAAAATTGTTAGCAATTTCTGTGCCACCATATACCACTTAATGGTAGAAAAAGTATCTAATTTATTGTTATGTTAAACAAACACATTTTTAAAGAGTTTAACAAAATAAACAGTTCTGGGGAACCTTAAACTACCATTTTATTTTTTTCTACTATGGTAAATAGTGCCCCAGAAATCTGTTGCTAACATTCTTCCAAATAACTTTCATTGTGTAAAACCTACCAAAGACAATTCTACATGATTGGAAGAATTTGAGGTTGAGTAAATAATAACAGAATTTTCATTTTTGTTTAAAATTCTAATATTTGTGGTATTATCTTGAAGAAAAAAGACTGTTAACATTAACGCTTTTTAAACACACTTACTCAAAAAACAGCTAGTGTAACAGTGAATAACCCTTGACTGAGAACATCATAATATGTAGAACAAAACTAGTTCATTTTAATATTATGTTTGTTCATTATTATAATATTACATGGTATTTTATTTCTCAATGTTCTTAAAACACTGGTTTCTCCAGTGAGAAATCCATCAGGGTTTATAAAGTACAGGTGGGCTTCCCTTGAGAAAATATACGACAAAATGTTTCATTAGACATTTTTAGGTGTTTGTTCCTCATTTATAAGATGCTAAATCATTCCTCTTGAAGCCAGTTCAATATAACTGTATTTCACCGTCCCCGGCTTTAAGGAAAACACTGCGTGTCTTATTAAAAGCGTGTTGTCTGATTGGTTTTCAGCAGCACCACTGAATATGCTGAGATCATCAATCTTCAATGCCGGACTGATTTGCATAAAATATACATTTATTCATTAGACAGATCAAGTCTCAGCCAAAGAAGATGAACAGTATTTTGCATGTGGCACACTTACACTGAGATAAAAGTAGCCCATAAATATTACATTTTGGGGTGCGAAATTAGAAACTGACTTTAGATGCATCAGGTAGAAAGCAGATACCTGATTAGATGTTGGATGCATCAGATACTTCTGGCAAACTTAAATGTCCTGTCCGAACATATTTTACAACATTACAGACACGCAAGGGTAGCTATATACACTTGCTATTGTTGGGAACTTTGTTGCTACTGTTCAACAAAATTGCATTGATTTTTGTAGGACATAATTGGCAGAAATGAGACAAAATAATATATATTTTGTATTATGGTATAGAGAATAAATAACATATAACAAATCAGCACAGCAATACTAACCAAATGTAGTTTAGTCACTGTTATTTTTGTACTTTATATATTAGTTTCTACAGAAAGACTTAATTTATAAAAACTAATTTCTAATTTGCAATTTTATTATTTTTAGCATTATAAGCAATAATGCAGCTACATTAGCATGTCCATGCCATTAAACTTTATTTGTGTTTTTGAACCTGAATTAGTTGTTAAGAACGGCGGCAAAATGTATTCGCATCCTTTCTTAGAGGGCAAATTAAACATGCAAGTCCTGACCAAAGTTTGAACCTTGGCATCCCTCGGTTTATGGATCACTTTAAGCTTTCAGTGATCCTCTTAACCAAGTTAACAGCTCATCATTCTACCGCCCACGTAATGCGAACAGGCGAAAGGATTGAATACAAAGGTTGAGGCGTTCACAGCCGGGCTTTTGTTCTTTTGCGTTGATGATGATAGAGATCTAGAAATGATCATCGCTGCAACCTTACAAAATGACACACTTGTTTGCTCAAATGTGGAATTTTCACATATTTCTGTTGTATAAAAATACAGAGTTCAAAATATTACCCACTACCAGATTTCTGTTTCTTGTCTGTTCTCTGTTGTTGCATAATTTTTGCTAAAAGTAAAGCTATAAAAAAGAAAGGGTAAAGTGAATGTTGACCCAAAGTGAAAATTGCATAATTATTTACTTACACTCTTTGTTTAAATATGTAGGACTTTCTTTCTTCTGCAGAGGACCCATAAAAGATTTTTTGAAGAATGATGGTAAATGAATCTTCACTTGCATTTGTTTGGTGTCCATACAACTTTCTTCAAAATATCTTCTTCTGCAGAAGAAGCAATTATGTGTGAACAATAAAAAATTGGCAGAACAAAACTGTAGAATGCAAGCAAATCAAAAGTTTGAATCATGGGGCACGTGGAATGAGAATCGTAATAATGTGCAAGTGGATGGAACCACAGCAATTTGTGGTACACAAAAGTGTTAGAGCTGCTTTAGTGCTTCAGTGGCCATGAAGCACAATGTCTTTCCTGTATCAGGGCTCTGTTTCACCGAGCAGCTGTGATATCTGATACTGTACTGCAAACCACATTCTGTTATACAACTGATACAATGATCTTGAGGCGATCGGTACAGGCAACACATCTTCCAGCAACAACAGTGTGGAGAATTTTGCACACAACCTTGTAGGTTACATACAAAGTTGAAACAAAAACACCAATTCTGTCTTGAATTCACCCTCATTTGGTTCAAATCTTGTATGACTTTGCATCTAGAACAAATAGAACAATGCAAATAGAACAATGGAAGCCAATGGGGGCTAATAATTTTGTTGGCCAGCTTTCTTCAAAATATCTTAATTCGTCTTCTACTGAATAAAGTTATAAAGTCCATTTTTGGTAGAACGGTCCCTTTTATATTTTTATCAGAATAGGTCTTCATAAATAGTGGATAATATTAGAGACAACAGTGTTTAAACGCATTGATTACTACATAGTTTGTTCCCACAAAAATGTAGACGGCCTCTGGAGACGAGCATCCGAAAGCAATTCATGAAAGCCAAGTTTATAGAGTTAAATGCGTCAACATTCCTTCATATTAGAATGGCTCCTCTGTCTCCTAACCTTTCTTTTCTTCTTACAAGAGAGAGGACCATTGGGTCAAGTGATTAAACTGGGTATATTGTAATGGATACGTTTTCTCACAATTGAAGGCCGAGGTAGGAGATTACCAAACAATTGATTCGCTGGAAAGGGGGAAACTGGCTATGTGAAGACGATAACCCACACAGGTCAGGAATCAACCTTTGCGTCCATAAACAGAACGGCAACTAAAGCTCTCGGCTCAAACCTACCATAAAGAATAAACAGGCGAGAAGTAAGATAGTGAAGCTAAAATTATCCCCCAGGGTTTTCTCACGGTAAAACGTTAAACAACAACTAACAAATGCTATAATGGACCCAACTTGCTGTTACTGTATAGTTGAAATATACCACATTTCATACCCAAGCCTATTAAGTAGCTAAAAGAAGGAATTACCTTCTTTCATTTGATTCATGGTGAGTTTTATTGTTTGTCCAGTTCAGAATTAAAATATATGATATAAAGACATAATGAGCTGTAGTCCCGGGAATCGAGTCTCCTATAATCAGCAGTCAGGACATTTTAATAATCCCAGTTATAAACATTAAATACATCATCTTACAGGAGTCACAAACATATGGTAATTAACTTTTACAACACGGATAAATCAGTCCTGCATTAACATATTGCAAAAGAGGAATCATTTGCTTGATTGAAAACAGCTTTTAAGACTGCTCAAAGAAAGCACTTACATGACTCACACTGACACACACACACACACACACACACACAGACACAACTGCTTAATCTATTGTTGTTGAATCGCAACACTTTGAACAATTTACAAACACACACAGAGAAGAAAATAGTATTTGGCTGGTCACTAAAAAGTGACAAAAATAATAGTGCCTTCTACTATGTTACATTAAAATTTTTATGACACTTACTGACTTATGCAGCTTTCCACATTTTATAATAATAATAAACTTATGAAAAGTATGTATAAAAGTATGTAATAAAATTTCTTTAGTGTAGTCAACTTTTGACTTGAAACCTCAAAAATGTTTTCTTGTCATTTTATCAAGGGATTCTTAAGGTCTCACTCCAGGATGCTTTTTTTTGGCTAGTCTTCTTTCAATATTCAGTCAAAGTCAACAATTAAAAAAATTATTAAAAAAATTATTGTCAAAAAAATCTTTGTTTGCTGAATTATATTTTTGTCTATTAAACTAATTTCAGACAATTGAGCATTCACCTTTGGTTTAGGTATCTTTTTTAAACATAGAGAAGCACTTCACTCAAGTGTCCCAAAACTTTTGACCCTAGTGTGGGAAAACCTCACTGTACCTCATAAGGGCAACATGAAGAAACATGAAAACAGAGAATGAGATGTCTCATATATTTATTTTAAACTTCACCCACTGAAGTGTTTTGTACACACAAGGAAAATATGTTTTCTCTAAAGGACTGGAGTGCCATCTCGGCCAGATAAACGCATTACATCATCAAGGCCTGAGCGATGAGGAGAAAAGAGCTTGGTGAAATATGAGAGGAGAGGGTGACTCACATCTTGGTTAACCTCTCTTAATTAACATCACTCGGCTCAGGAGTCCTCATTAAAGATGTGCCAAAGATTTATCAGGTCCTATTTGCCTAATAGAGACCTGACAAAAGAGGTCCAAGGCCCAGTTAAGGTTGAACAGGTTAAAGAAAAAAGGTCCAAAGAAATAAAATGCTGAATAATTTTTGTGTGGCTGATACAGTAATACAATTTATGTACAGGGTTGCAAGAACACTTGTCCAAATTTATTGTGGAGTACTGTAAAAACGTCTATTTCTAAACCTTGTAATGTAAAAGAATATATTAAATTAATAAAGTAAATAAATCGACTAAACTCTAAAACTATTTAATCTGACTGTAGTAAGTTCCAAACCATTCAAATTCTTTCATCTCACAAGTGAATGATAGTCTTGTTACCAACGCTCACTGAAAAAATGAAACAACTGAGCATTTTTCAAGTGGACTAGCATACAAGACTTCTTGATGACCATCATTATGTTCGTTTTAAAGTCTGGTATCCAACATAGCTGGTAACATCATTTAAATGCCAGACGCCTATTAGAAACATGCCGAATGCTTTTATGTCATACTGTGTAAGGAAAAATTTCATAAAGGTAATAAAAGCTAGAGCATTCTGGTTTTAAATTGTACAACAATTTCATGTTTTCTATGCTTCTAATATTCGTTAGATTCAGAATTTATGTGTTTGAATTTAAAATTCCGTCATTAAATACCCTGAAATTAATCCAGACTTGTATACATTGTGTTGACTGGTTGACCACAGAGAAAATAAATGTTTAAATCAGAATTCTAATGTTTAAAAAATGGGGGTTTTGTTCTGTTGAAAACCAAAAATATGTTTTTATATTATATAGGAAAACAAATATTCTTCTAAATCTCCGATGGAGATTTTATTATAAATATATACACATATATATATATTATATATATCTCAATATATCATGTTTATATGAAGTGTTTATTCATCTGCCAAGGGTAAATACTGCCCCTTCAAAATGAAATTGTATAGTAAACGAGAAGTTTATATTAGATAATGGTTAAAGGACTTTCGAGTTCGTCCAGGGAGGACTGTGAATATTTATGAAGGTCAGAGATGGATTGTTTATCATTGACTCAAAGGTAAATGTCCCACCATTCCAAGGACTTTCAGCCAGCTTTTCTTACTGTCACTGTGCCATGTGTCTCTATGCAAGAAAGTGTGAGAGCCCTGTTCGTATGGCATTAATATCTGTACGTATGTGTGTGTGTGTGTGTGTGTGTGTGTGTGTGTGTGTGTGTGTGTGTGTGTGTGTGTGTGTGTGTGTGTTTGTGCGTGTTTGTGCGTGTTTGTGCGTGTGTCCATGCGCTTTTAACAGCTTGAGCAGGCAGCCGGACGGTTTCCTGTGTTTGTGAGCGAGCGTTGTCGGCCTCTTTTTCTCTCCGGCGATGCTATTATTCTGTCAGGGGCTGCAGTGTTTTCCTCAGGAAAGGAAGTTATTTCATTTCCAGCTTTTGTCTAGGCCTGAATGCGAGCGGCGCTCTTTCAGCAATATTCGCTCGTTTCAACTCCCTTCTCCATCCTAACAAAAATATACACCCCCTGTCTTGGCCCAATAACTCACGTTGGTCCCTGAAAAATAGCAACTTCCTCAATTGGTTTAATTTCCCTCGCCAGAATCTGGACGGCCGTTCTCCTGGTCTCAGCGGATCCTTATCTTGCACTTTCCATCAGGTCTAAAGGACCTTGCCAGTGGAATCAGCGGGGAGAGAGAGAGACCCGGATGGGTGAGACGCAGGCTGGTTAGCGCAAGCCAAAAGGAAGCCTGGAATGGCACAAACTATGAATTGATATTCAATTATGCACAGATAAGCCTGTTCTTTTCCAACAAGCCTTGTGCAATTAGTTCAATACATCCTGGTTTTGTAGTTAAGGGAAGTCAAACGTTTTATGTTTCTATTCAAAATTTGGATCACCTTAAATTTGAATCACATTTTAGAATTGTAGGCATAAGAAATCAGAGCAGAAGGGGTCCTTAATGTTTGCTGCTTTGACCTTGGGGTTATACTGGACTCTTATTTAGCATGGCTCATTACATAACCAGTACTTGACCCATTTCATGCAGCTCTGCATTTCAAGTCTTTGGACCGCATGTCACGAATTCACAAATCATCCCCCATCCTCTTAATAAAATCCTCCAACTGTCTATAGAAAATCAAAAGACTGCTGTTTGAGTCACAGGAAAGTAATCTTTCCCTCCATTGTATTCTAATTTAAATAGTTTAACAGTTAAACAATTTAGCAGTAATAATAACAACAATAATAATAATTATTATTATAATTAACACTAATACTACTACAAATAAAAATAATAATAAAAATAATAAAGAACACAAAAGTAACAATGCCTACTTTTATAGAAAAATAGTTTAAATATATTATTATTAGTAAAAGTATTAGGATAATCGTTGTTGTTATTATTATTAATTTATATAAGGATAGAAGCATTTATCGATGGACAAAAAATATTATTATTATTACTATTAATTATTAATTAATTATAATAATAATTATGATGATGATGATAAAAATTCAATAAAAGTATTACTGTTATTACTGTTGTTGTTACTGACATTGTTATTGTCAATCATATTTAAGTATGAAAATATTTTTTATTATTGCTGCTGGCAGTGTTTCTATTATAATTACAATACATATTTGAAATAATGCGTAATATTGTACTATCTGTTAATAAGACACCATAATTGAATAATAATTTTAAATTGTAATTATTAATAAAAAATAAATAAAGAGGATGTAATAGCTAGCCTAAGCAAAGTGCTGGTCTCTGGTTTGACTAATTGCTATCTTGGCTAACGGCATACAGCTGTTAACTGGGTCAACATGTGTTTGCACAGGCTTACCTATTAGCTCTTAGCTCTGTGGTGTTGGAAATACGGTCTAGTCTGATATTAATGTGAAAATATAAAGTATCTGTAGGTCACAGACTTCATTTTGACAAGCGATTGCTCAGACACTGGCAAAATGTCAAAGCAGTTATCCATAAAAAAAAACATTCAAATCTAGGAGGACATGGATTATTTTGTCTTTTCACAACTTGACAGTAAAATACAATGTTATGGAAAAGCATCATGTTCTTATGATATAACAATTGTTACGTTACTACATTATTAGTGTTTAACTAACCAGCACAGTTACGCTATACTAAATTATGACACTGCTATAACTTTTTCATGACCTTTGAATAGTTTTCGCAATAATAGTTAATGTCCCACTTTAACGGGCAAAAAATAAACCAGCCGGCATTTTCTTCCATTCTGTAATTCGCGGCTCTCAGCTCCTGTCCACCTATTTGCACAATATATGACCTGTCTTGCTATGGAGGGGAGCAGACACATTAAGAGCAATGAAGCTAATGATATCAGAGCACTCTGCAGAGCACATCAGTGCACAGGGATGACAAACCTGTCAAGTGGCATAATCTAAGAGGCAATCGTAACATCCTCAGAAAACCATAGAGCTGCGCCCCTTTCCTTCCGCCCCCCTCTACCCACAATCCCCTAATAATGGAGCATCCATAAATTCCAGGTCTGCCGCACGACAGCAGGTTCACACGTAATAGCCAATGGCATGGAGGGATGATAAATACAGAGGAAAATGGTTGTCAGGCTGGGAGCCCGGGACCTTGTTACAGAGTCTTAATTTTCGTCCGTGCCCAGGAACCCTTTATCACCGGCTTGTTGCGAGCTGATGTCTGTTTTATTCTCTCTGTGATGGAGTTTGGGTGTCATCTGATGTCCTTTCAGTGGAGCCCAATGTCTTGCTCTCTCAGGGCCCTGAGCGTCAGATTTATGGTTGAGCTGGGTGGGTTTGGTGGGGTGGATGAAAGCTAACCTGGAAGCCTCTGGTATGAGGTAAAGAGTTCTGGTCTTCCCACACACAGAGATTGAGAAAACATTTCCTGAAAATATTTAAACTTTTGGAATTAAATGGAAAGTTTAGTTAAAAAATGTAATCAATTATTCATTTACCCTCACGACTTTTCTGTGGTACACAAAACAAGACGTTGCTTGAGATATGTGCCTATATAATGTAAGTCAATGGGGCCAATTTTGTTTGGTTATGAACGTTGCTCCAAATATCTTTTTTGAGAAAGTCATACAGGTTGATATGACTTGAGGGTGAGTAAATAACAGAATATAATCTCCAGCTCTGTTTGACACATACAATTGCGGAATACTTTGAGTTAATGCATTAAAAAACAATGAAACTAACACAATGCGGTTACTATTGTGAATATTATAAAACAGTTTTGAACATAGATTTTTTTTCCATACTTGCGCAATAATTTGTTTACTTCATCCAAATAAATCTGTACTTGTTGTGCATCATTATACGTACCTATTTCTAAAATAACAATTCCCACACAATTTTTAACAAAGTGCCCTAGTCTTCCATTGTGCACAAAATAATAAACTAAACAAGTCCACTATCGTACGGTATCGCACAATGCCAAGCTTTTAAATGCAGACAATACGTCAAAATAAACAACGCAACAAATGGGTGCAATTCATTCTTAGTGAATTCCTTCCCTTAGTGTTTAGACATTTCCACTTACAAACAACTTAAATTCCCTTCACGTTGAGCATGGATTGGCGAAGTATTTTGGCATCAAATAAATTATGGTGTTGAATTGCTCAGTACTACATAAAACACACGGAAAGGCATTGCTGCTTCCAAATGCTAAAAAGGTTTTGTGCGTACATAATGACAGAACAGTGTATGTGCATGCTGTATAATGACCCGGCTTCAACATCTGAAAGCACAGTGACAAGAGAGCGGCAAAGAGCCGAGACTGGAGCAGAGGGAAGGTTATCATGTCACCAGGTGTCAGGACTCTAGCCCATAAAGCGCATTACACCAGACCTCAGAGAGAGAGAGGAAGCGAGAAAACGAGGGAGGGAGAGAAAGGCTAGAGAAAACTGCTATTGACCTTTGTGGAAGAAAGCTGACATCATAAAGTGCAGTCTGCTGGCGACCAAATGGGAATGCCATCGCAGATTAAGGACTTTTTAAATTATGCATTTGGTTCAGACTCCCAGGGCGAGGCGGGTGTATGAGAGATGGAGCCGTGAGAATATAATGCATTTAGTGGCAGTCTGCTAAAGTAGGGGATACTCCAGAGAGCGGCTAACTAACTGGGGTTTGCACAGGGAGGGCGAGTTAAGTGAGGTTGGTCATCAATAATAGTGTGTTAAACTATATGGGGTGTTTCACTAATTAATACTAAACTGTCAAATTATGGTGAAGCGGTGATTTAACAACACAGAGAGGTGGTGTGGGTGTGTATGTGTGTGCCTTTTTTTGGTGCATCAAAAGAAGCGTGGTTTTCTTCAAGATGAATGCCGAACTAAACTAATTAAGCTCCCAGCATGCGTGCCACACACGTACCTGCTGTTTGTATTGTGTTTGCTTCTCGTGGTTAAATATTAAACACAATATTTCCTTTATAAAGTGTGTAATAGGATCAGGATGATTTTATGACCTAATTTTTGTGAGGCTGCTTTATTTAGTCTTCGAGAAACTGTGTCAGGAAAGATCATATTTCAACATTTTGCTTTTTTATGTGTTCAGCCAAAATCTCTACATGCTTTTTTTAGAAGCTACAATTAACTGATCATCTACATTAGAAATCCTCGTCGGTAATCTACATTAAGTCTTTAAGAATAATAAGAAACAATAAGTTAATGTTTTTAATAAAATATTTATTTTATTATTTTAAATCTATAATTTCAACTACAATCCATATTTTTTTCTAAATGTCTTTTTATTAATATTTACTAAACTAAAGTATAATATAATGCATTACTGAAGCTATAAGGTATAACAATGTTTCTCTGATAATACATTACTATGCTTTAATAAAGGATATTCTTCTTAATTTTTAAGAGCTAATAAAATTATAAAGTATAAACGTTTCAAAGTAAAGCTAACAAATATTATTGCACATGTGAGTTTTTGTGGCCGAAACGTAACTTCTGGTTCTATTATTAGGTAGGTTCAATGTAATTTTTTAAAACTTTGAACTGAGACATTTTGAAGAATGTAGCAGAGCAAAAAAATGTGGGGCTGCCATTTTTATTTTTCCTACTATGGTAGTCAAAGTGGTTTGGAACTATTTGGATACTAACATTCGAATATCTTTCACTGTGTTCAACAAACTAAAGACATTCACACATGTTTAATTCAGCTAAAGAGTGAGTAATTCATTATTAGAATTTATCATTATTATGTAAACTATCACCGGAACTTCCAGGTATTTGCATATGCTAAAACTTCATGTATTACTGTACCACATTTTCTTTTGATATGTTTACCAATGGTTTATAAAAAGTACAAAAAATCAAGCTTGAAATGTCACAACTGAAAAATATAATCTCATGCATGTTAGTTCACAGCTATGCATCAGATCTGTGTGTGAGGTAAAGAACAGTTCAACCAGCCCAGAACAAAGGCTTCACATATGGGTTGTTGACCTCTGGGCTACAGGGTGAATTTGAGGTGAGGATAATTGTTACCATAAAGAAAATGAAATTCATCTGCCGTGTACAGTAATTCATGACCCTCCCATAACACGCTGCTCCATTCAGACGGACAGATCAGCTGGGAGACACTATGGTGTGCTTCCGCAGGAAACGAAGTTCAATATGTCCAGTTTAACACCAAAGCAGCGATGTCTTCATTCTCATTCAAATGCACAAAAATGTAAAGCCTGCTTTTAAATAAAACCCCTATTCCTCAAATATCATATCAAAAAGTGTTATAAATATATTCATAAAACAATATTTTTGTTATGTATGGGACAATGTGTGACTACACATCATTCTTAACAAATTGACTAACTGTGTTCAAAGACGCCATCCAGCCATATTCCTCTCTATCAATGAAACGAAGTTTTGCAAACATTAACAACTTGGATGTTCAACACATGTCTGACCTTTCTAAATGCCATGAAGAAAGTATAGATTCCGGTAGAAAAGAAAAAGGGAAAAAGAATAAAAGCTCACCGAAAAAAAAAACGAAAATGTGATAATGTGATATCTCTGACTTCTGGGGGTGTCTGGCGTTTCAGAGGGATTTCTAAAGGTCACCAAGAAGGGGAAAGTATATTCCTCTGATGAAAGTGGCCCGGAATTTATAACATCCCTGGGATCAAGTAACAAAAAAAAGAAAGGAAAACTTCCAATCTTAACTATCCACTCCATGCACAATCAATACCATGAAAGGTAAAAAGTGCACCGATAATTTATGGAGCCTCTCATCCTCCCGTCTCTCTTGTACATATGCACACACGCATCCAAGTATACACAACAGGAATATTAAGGTATATCTTTTTTATATATTGCATATAGATTAACTATATTTTGTGACATTTGGCAATATGAATAATTCCTGGGGTGATGTGGACCCTGGGGATAAATCGTGGAGAAATGAATGGGCTATTAAGGGAATATAGAAATCCCTTTATTCATACTTAAAGAAGAGCCGGATTTTCTGTAAACAAAGAGCAGGTTAAGAGGAGACCAGAAGCAGTTAGGATTAATTTATTGACTGTAACTCTACGGTATTTTCTCTTTATAATTTACAGTGCTAATTAAAGTTGTGAATAACAATCCATAATCGCGTGTTCTTCCTCGAAAACCTAAAACAAAGGTGCAATAATGATTTCTAAATTAGGATTTATAACCATTTCAAAAGTCCCTTAAGCGCCCTAAATTCAATGAATAGTGTAGAATAATTAATAAAGGCAGATATATTTGAGCAGGTTTATTTATTTGATGCAAACAGGGAGATTTTTACAGGCTATCTTTTAAGATAGTTCATTGTCGTCATGGGAATTAGAAGGGACGTGGCAATACGATACAGTATTATGTCAATAACTGGCTCATGTTACTATAATATTCTTATGCGGCCTCTTAATATTTTAAACTGTGATATATTTTGATATTTCACTCAATGTGTAGTTTGTTCTGTTATAGACTTAGTTCGTTTGGATTGTGATCTAAGGACTTTTACAGTTGTACATGTGAAAAATGAAACAAAATATCAATAGTAACAAAAACATTTTAATACTGAAATTCTTGTCTCTATCCCTCTAGTGTTTGCTTTGTTAGTTGTATGTGATTATTTTGCATACCAGATCCTTCCTGGACCGTTCTCAAACATCTCGACAACCAAAATGGGTGAACAAAACAACACCATTCAACAGTGCCATAACATAAGAACAAGCTACATGAAGCACAGCAATACTCGGTCTCAATTGCACGTTTAAGCAAAGAGCACTGAAGCGAAATACTGAATGTTTTACAACTCGTATGTTTGGTTTGTGTTAAGTGAAGTTATATTCTCATTACAAGGTTGCAATTGTGCAGAAACGATGCTAAGCTGTGGATTTACATTTCTCAGGCCGCTCCACTGTGCAAGACAAGAGCTGCCTAATATTTAATGTGTTTTTTATTTGGGAAGATGAAAGGGCTGTGGGATTTCTCACACGCCTGTGGGTTGTCAGTGCTAATAGAAAAGATTGGTGAATTGGTCGGAATCTGGGAGCAGAGTCGTTTTGTTAATCCTGCTCCTCTGTGCTGTGCTGAGACTGCTTGTATTTACATATGCAGAGGATCCCGCTGTTTCGAGAGCTCCATTCAGCAGACAGCGCAATTAATCATCCCCAAATCCTCCTGCCGTGCAACAGACGACCCCGGCCCGACGTGCTGCCACGGAGAGAGTGCAGGTGTGAATCAAGTTGCTTGAAAAACTCCTCCCGAGTCTTCTTTAGCTCCTTTATTTCTGCTGTACTATCTCTCATGTTATTTGTTTTTCAACAAAGTTCAATATGACAATGTCATGCGAGCGTTCACCTTGACATGTAAGCATGCTGTTCTTCTGATGCAACTAAAAGAAGTCAAAGAACATTGAATTCACACTGGTGACATCAATATCAAAACAATGAACATAGCTTTGATGTGGACTCAGATCATTTGGGGCTTGTTTGACAAAATGTTTATATATATGTTTATTTTTGCGTATTGGCTGAAAAGCATAAAATATTTCACAAAATAAAGAATGTTGGTAAAAAGAATCTGTTTCCCAATTACTTGATATTGATTTGACTAGATATACAACACAAGTGACAGCAGAAGTGAATTTTGGTAATCAACATTCTTCAAAGTATCTTCTTGGCTAATAGTTATGAAGTAATAGTATGTACAAAAATGAAAATTGTATCATAATTTACTGATTTTTAAAAACTTTTTCGAAGAAAGCTGTTGACTCAACAGCAATGGGCCCCATTAACTTCTATTGTATGGAGGTAGATTACAACATTCTCGAAAAATCATGTAACTAATTTATTTATAAAATTAATCGCTCTTTGAAAAATAATTGCTCTTTAGTTTTACCTTTTTAAAAATCCACTAACATAAAAAATTTAAATTGGAGTGTATTTTAATAGTTTACACAAGTATTGTATGTATAAAATTTATATATGTTACTTTAGTATGTTCTCAGAGTTTGCCAATACAATAAAAACTAAGTAGTGCATTATATTTTGTTAGACATGTACTGGATAATCTGGAGCTAATATTCTTGAACCTCAAAGCAGCGTGGTCGGAAACACAATAGGAGTGACCACTAAAACAGCAGGAAGGTTAAGATCTTAAACCTTCTTGAATGCTGCTTATATCCAGCATTAAAACCTTTTCCTCCAATTCAAACACAGCTTTATGTAAAATGGGAAATTAGATCCTTTATTTTGTGCGTCTCTAAACAAGGCGATAACTTGATAATGCTACAATGAGTTCAAGCACAAACACGTCCAATCCAAACACACATCTTTATGACGATAAAATATGTTTTCTCTCGTGTTATTGAGTCCTCTAATTCACCTTTTAACCGAGAAGCTGATCCTGATCAACAAAAGACATGAACCCCCGTTCCCCACCATCCAGTCGAGAACCCTCGGGCCCGTTCAGCATGAGGAACGTCTAAGAAAAAACAACAAGAGGAACAGGGCTGTGGGAAGATTCCCTCGACGGACTCGACAGCGAGTGATGTTTTTTGCCGCTAAACTTCCTCCCGGTTCCTTTCCCACCGAGGCGCTGTGTCCAAACCCACTTCAGGGCCAGCTTGGGTAATTAATACATCTAATCATGTCCCAGCGCTGCTCCGAATGTGATGCTCTCAACCACAGAACCAGCATCATATTTCTGCCCCCGTTATTCTTTCCACACGTTCGAGCTCTCTCCCACACTCAGCTATTATGGATCCAGCTGTTATGTTTTCTCTTTTCCTTCGGCAATCAATAATTACTTTGATATTTGTGTAGAAGCCGTTGCGTAATCGATACGGGGTCAGGGAAAGTAAATTGCAGTCCCCTGCCTAATGATTTTGTTTTGCCTGGCTTGATGAGAAAGATGTTTATTATCTGATTATAAGGCGGCTTTATGTGTGTCGACTTTTAGCCTCGCCATTTATCAGGGGAGGTCTTTTTCATGGCCCACTTCATATCATTACATTTTACAGTGACATGTAAGAAGGTAGGCCGTGAAATTCACACCCTGACACTTGCAGAATTGTCTTACAGCTGTCGCCAACCCCTATCTTCCGCCTACATGAAGTATTTTCATTAGAATGGGGGGGTAGTCTTTACATCTAAAATCGCATGACCGACATAGACATTCTGACTCAGACTTGACTGTGAGATACAACCCTCCCCAAAATACAGAAATCCGATAGTTCAACCTCACCGTACAGCGTAGCAGTGAAAGGCTAAAGCCTGTGAGTCAAACGGCGTTTGATCAGAACTTGATTGCCGTGTCTGTCTCGCATGTACAGTCTGAGCCCCGCAGCCATACAACGTGCAACAAAAAGGGCCCACCTTCCTCTCGCCCGGCCCAAGGGCAACACAAAGCACAATAACAAACAGCCCAGACAGCAGAAGCATCTGCTCTCCGGGCATGTGACTCTGCAGACAGATGTTGGAGCCCAGCTGTTAACACAAGATCATTTGTATGTTTGAGGAGATAGATCCCATTTGGGCTTCCTCTGATGATTATTTCCCCCTTCTTCTCACAATAATCTTCCTACAGCTCTATCGCAGCCTGTTTTCCTCTTTCTCATCTTCTCACACGCACACACACACACTCTCTTACAGGAACACACATACTGTGGAAACAACAATGGCTTCACTGTACTTCAGGCCCACCCTGCAGCATAAGCTCAGGATTTCCTATTATCTTCCAGAAATGCACATGCTTGCTATCTCTGAGGCTTTACCAATCATCTGCGCAGATATTTACGATGCCAAAACCCATCTATGGAGAGGTAATTCAGACAGTTGCTATAAAAATAGATGCTTGTATGCTACAAAGCTGAGTTCGCGAGATTTAGAACTTGTGAGAAAAAATTTATTTAGTGTGTATTAGAGGATGTAGAGACATGTGATAGAGTGGATTCATTGACGTCACTTTCCCACGCGAACAAGCCTGGAAATGCCCCCTTGGCCAGCCGGGACACGCTTCCTCGAGTGGCGGAACCAGAAATAAAATTGTTTATCTGAAATAACAAGCAGTTGGACACTAAAATTGCATGGAATTGCGTATTCTGATTTTGCAACAAACCATATTGACAGTGTTAGCATTTAAGGTGCGAGTTCCAACTTCCAAAGTGACGGAACGTGCACAGCCACTGTATTTAAAATCTACTAATAAAGATTAATATGTCATGCCATGTTGTGTCAACCTGATCTCACATGTATTTTTGACTACTTTACAAAGATGTTAATTCGCATGAATAAAGTTAAGGATGCCAATTCAATGTTGTGACAACCTGATCTCATAGTAATTTTTAAGTATTTTAGAAACATGCTTATAAGCATAAATGTGTATGTTGTGAATCAAACCAAAATGTGCGATTAATACAAACAAACCCAATACTAAAACCCTGCCTCTACAAGAAACGTCACGAAAGAGATTCGTAATAAAACGTACCAATAGAGTCATACGAACGGAAAATATATGTTTTTGTCATGAGATTGTGTTGTTTTTCCACTATTATACTGCCATTCTTTCATTTATGATAACATATTAGTCCCTGGCATGTAAACAGTAACAGTATGTTGCTAAGCAACAAAACAGATACAGCTACAGGTGATGGAGCGTGACGCAGATCTCGGTCAGAAGGTCATGGCTGTGTTTTATTATAAATAAAGCAAAGCTACTATGCAGTTAGGTATGATAGGATCAGTCTATTTTATAAATGTACATTCAGCGATCATGTCATATGGCTTAAGAAACCAGTTTTATTGTTTAAACTGAAAAAATGGTTAAAATGACATAAGATGCAGACTCCATTCGAATCAATAGCCTAATAAAAGCTGCTTTATTTTACATTGAGTGTGTCGCCTCATGGGGGCAGACATGCTGAGATCACATGACTCGGTGAACACAATTTGCTTCTTTTTTTTACTATTATCAAACACTTGCAGAATTGATCATCACTAAATGTGAATAGAAATATGAATCATATCCTGAATAAAAGTTTGTGTTTCAAAAATAAATGTCTGTGTACTATGCATATTATCTTTGTATTTATAAACACAAATGTAAACAGTTGAATATATATTTATAAATAGATCAGATTTGGTGTTTTATAAATATACCTGCGTTTATAAACAGATAATTACAAAGACCACTACACAGGCATAGATTATATCATACTCAACAGTCCAACTACAAATACTTCTAAAAAAACAATTATGCATTTATGTCAGTTCAGTATGTTGTACAAACTTACAGTTTGTAACTAAATTTCCAATTGAAGCTCAATACTTTATGTCTCCTTAGATGCTTGCGTACGTAATCTCTGGCACAATATATTCATTGTCTCATAAGTTGTGTTTGTAAGGAAGCATCGGGCCAGAATGTCATGTAAGTGTACACATCTCTCAGCTATCCTTTGAACGGGTAAAGCCCCGGATTAGGTTGTTTTTATTCAATCTGACCTCATACATACAAACAGCAAGCGCACTTATTATTCCAGTCTTTGTATTCTTTGTTGTGTTTAAACCACCTAATCAACCTGATTTTACTCATATTGTTCTCATGTCAGAAGACTTAACACCATCAATCCAGGACGGATCCTGACATGTCTAACTCTGTGTAATGAAAGACAGGGAATCTGACTTGAAGCGATTCATCCGACATCTTTGAGCTACATCTCATCTGTCTTTCAAGCCAAACATTATCACTCCAATGAAAACTAGAACTAGAACAGAGTTTACTCCAAAATGTACTCGTCATTCAAGGGTAAAATATTCCACAAAACAGTTTTTCATGATAAGATGACAAAAGTGACAATGAGAGCTGCCTGCAGTGACTTGTAAAATCAGAAAGACATCCAAGAAATTCACCTCCTGTACACATATATTTAGCCACAAGAGATGCAGATTACCATCTAAAAATCCAGCTTCTTTGTAATAAAACCGACTCATCATATCACAAAAGCAATATATT